>NAJO01000002.1:0-1200000 GCA_002077065.1 Cryoendolithus antarcticus
AACCCTAACCCTAACCCTAACCCTAACCCTAACCCTAACCCTAACCCTAACCCTAACCCTAACCCTAACCCTAACCCTAACCCTAACCCTAACCCTAACCCTAACCCTAACCCTATAACCCTAACCCAAGAGGAGCTGGCCCAATGACACAATAATGGCAGACTTGCAGTAGCTGCTTCGACCCCAAGGCTATTTGAGTGCTTCTCCGGAGGACTTGGTGACACAACGACAAGGCTCGCCACACAGTACCCAAGTTCAAAATCTAAGCGAGACAACCTGGGCGCATTCAAGAACCTCAATACGACGCCACCTACACGATCTGCGCCGAGGTTAGATATGAGACACTCGGGATTAACAGGTGGTAAAGGGCAATTCATACGCAGATCAAACAGCCTGATTGTATCTCCTAGCACATGAGGACTAGTCGCGCCCAAAAGGAAAGCAGTGCTCTCCCCGCGGTCTGATAAACGCAAGAACATGCTGCAAAAACAGCAGCTCGGTCTCGAACCCCATCGCTGTCAACCAGTCCGCCGCCGAAATACGGATAGCCGATCGCAGCGTGCCCGCACGCCGTCGGCTTTCCCACTCATCATTATCCCCTTCGTTGTACACTCGAAGGACGACGTCTGGATCGACTATGCGTCCTCGACCACACGGCGCGGGGCGCAGCTCTTCCATACCTACGTACAGACAGCCGAGCATCTGGCGCGCATGATTAGCGATCCATCGCGCGGCGGTTTCTGGCGACAGACTGGCCACCTGAAACCCATCAATCTGCTCCGGATGGCGAAGGTAGTGAGTGTTTACGTCGAGCTCAAGCCTCCGCAATGCCGGGAAGTGCTTGACGATATCGACGAAGATCTCGGCTCTCAGGGTCTTCTTGACGGTACTTACTCCACATACGCGGCAGCTTGCCTCGCTGTCTTTCGACCAGATGCAGAACGATGTTCCTGACGTGCGCTAGCTCAGCAAGGCGCGGGTTCCATGGATTGAACCCGGTGCGGAGAGACTGCAGTGGTGTGCGCTCGAGGAAGCGGTTCTGATGTTATTGGCGGATGCGGAAGCGAGAATGAGCAAATAGCAGGTCACGAGTGATGGTCACGAGATTCTCGTCGAAGGTCATAGGGGCAACGAACCTGTGCATCATCTGGGCGTTTGTCTCGGGGTCTTCTGCTAGATCGATGTACGAATCAAGTTTTGGGTCTGAGGTCCATGTTATTGCTGTGGGTAGCATCTCGCGGATGATCATGACTTGCAGTTCTGCGGGAAGGTGAGGAACTGGAACGTCCAGTCGGATAATTGTAGGGAGGGAGACATCTTACCCTTGGTCTCAGCCTGGAGCGAGCTTGGTAATGGATTTGGTTGTCGGACTTACGCTGCTGGCTTGATGGTAAAGAGAGGTCGAGTCGAGTGTCACTTCTGCAATGCTTGTGTGTACATGGTATCATGCTCTCTTTCAGGTGCGCCTGTCACAATGCACGTTGTGGCAGCGAACAATGGAGCATAGCCTATTCGAGTGTGCCAGTCGTGCCCCTCTTTGTTGGCTTTGTTATCAGCTTCGACATGTTTGCACGAGCTGCGAGAAGCCGGACTCGGGAGTACCATCTAAATCACCGTACCCAATCCCATGTGGCAGTAGAGAACTTGTGGGATGGACTCGGTATATTCATTTCTCAAGATGTACCTGGATGTTCGGTAAAATGTGTCATCTTAACCACAGTTCAAGTAAGAGATCATGAGACGTTCGCGAGAGGACGACAAGGGGACTGGTACAGACACCTACCGACTTACACTATCACTAGTCTCACCGCGCACTCAGAATAGCAGCATAGCCTCCCCGCCTCGCCGCCTGAGCACTGCCGCCACATGCGGCAAGAACATCAGCTCGGCGGTGAGCCCGGCTCTGCTTATCACTAGCTGCCCTGTGCCAAACAAATAGGCATAGTCCGCTGCGACGACGGTGACAGCTGGTCTCAGCGTACCCTCCCGTTGGCGGCGAACCCACTCATCGGCGTTGTCCTCGTTCCAAGCGCGGACAACCACTTCTGGTGTAACCCTGCGGCCGCGTTGGGCCCAGCCGGCCCACATAAGTTCGTCTATGAGGGTATCATAGAACCATCTCGTGTACAAATTACCGCGTCTGAGCACCAAAGCTGCGGCAGTATTCGCGGCGGGTTGTCCATCGATGCGTTCCAGGTTTCGCAAAAAGTCGAGATTAACGTCAACCTCGATTCTCTCCAAGGCCGGGAAAAGCGCCGCGGTGGCGACGACTCGGCGTGCGTGGGCATAAGCGATGTCAAAGGACTCCATTACCCGGCCCTGGAATGCATGTCGACCTTGGTGACTCGAGACAATGTCCAGAACGAGGAAGCGGATGTTCTCGAGCACGGCGGGAGGCGCACGGAATTGTCGGTACCTTGACAAGAAGGGCTCCTGGCGATGCTGTCGGATGCGGAATGCCTAAGTTCCGAAGAGTTGCTGCTCCGACAGTTCCAGTGCAGCCCGGTCCCGTGCCATGGGCCCCAGAATCCTTCTAATGGAACGCGCATCGGATTCTTACACGTGCGAGAGGTCGATGTGCTGGCTCTGTTCGCTGTTCACTGTACAGTCGACCCGCATCACCTCCTGGATGATGACAAGCAGAGTCTCGGTGGCGAGACGAGAGAACAGATTCTCCTCGCCGGGTAGGGCAAAGTGGCGAGGCATACTTACCGGATGACTGAGAGTAGTGTTGTATTTCTGTATCGTTCAAGATCGCGCGCCGCGTCTGATGAGGACGAGGAAGCAGATCGATCGAGGTGATCGAGCATAGTATATACCACTCTCGAAGCTCCGTAGGTCTGCGTTCTTTCATGCTCGAGTGTTACAGCTGCATTGTGCTTGCTAAAGAGGCGTAGAATCCAACGGTCAAGTCTCGTGAATCCATTGTCCATGTGAAACAACGTCCATTGACACTATGAGATGAGCGTAGTACCTTGTCATTGTCATTGTCGTCTTTGTCCTCGGATCGAGACAATGCCATTATCAAGCCGCACAGCTTGCTGGTACAGCAATTTCATGTCCTAGAATGGGATTGTAGCGCTGGGCCGTCGGCCAATGTGGTGGCTGCATGAGTTAAAGCTAACCGAGTCCGTCGTACTCTCTCTCATTGTCAAGGCAAGCAAAGCGATGGTCGAATATGAGTCCAGATCCCGCAACAGTGTAAGATGGAATATGATGTAGCATAGTACGCGCTCGTAAGGAACAGACAGAAACTACCATACCTTAGCTATTCATACCGCGGGGCCGTAATGTTCGCGTTCTCGCTGCATCAAGGCTACCCAGTCGTCTCCCCGAAAGACAACGACCACGTGTGGCAAGAACAGCAATTCGGATACCAAAGCGGCCAGGGTGCTGAAGTCATTGACCGCAATCACGGTCGCCGGTCGGATGGTACCTTCATGCATGATCCGGGCCCATTGGAAAGGATCGGTGCCTTCATTGTACACCCGAAGTCTGACTTCCATGCTCAGCGGAACTCCTGTCGCATCCCGTGAGTTCAAAACTTCGATCAGCGATTCGAGGTACAAGCGCATATTGTTCGTTGCAAAAGCCAGACGGAGTATAGCGGGCAGAGTTCTGGGCAGGGTGCCCTGAGCACTGTTCAAAAGATTCCGGAAGAAATGGGTATGGAGATCGATCTCGAGGATTCTCATAGATGGAAATAGTTGGGCGACCTGTCATAAGTGCGCGGCGTGGGTCTCACCTAGTCCTGCACCCTCTTTGAAGCGACCTTGGTCGAATTGGGGTTGCTGCAGCTGCCCCTCCACGTCAAGGACCAGGTGCCTTACATGCCTGAACACAGCTGGAAGCGCTGTGGGTGCTTGGTATCTCTGAAGCAGTGGCTCCTGACGATTCTGACGTAGACGGAAAGGGGAATTAGTGAAGATGGCCTGGTAGGTCATCGTTAGAAAGTGGTCATTCCAGGCCATGGGCGCGACCAATCTGGCGATAGTTCTAGCCATTGTCGGACCGTGGAGCATGATGGGTCGAGTGCGGGAAGGGTCTAGGGTGCAATCGAAGACGATCATCTCCCGGATGATCATGAGCATGAGCTCATCGGACAAGTCGTAGAATCCAGGCATGATGACCTTGGTGTGCTGAGTGATGTGAATGCTTTGTTTTTGCTCGGCGATACTGGTAACGCGAGGTTGTAGATGTCCGGGGTACGTTCGAGGGGGACTTATGGATCAGCTATCTTCCGACTCGCTTTGAAGATGGAGATTCACAATGCCTTTGAGGCCGGCAACAAAGCAGCATTGTCATCCGGGATTCGTTGTGCGAGAACTGTTTTGTTCCCCTTGTCCTTGCATCGTTCGACAATAACACAGTGGATCTGTGGCGGATCAGAGTATAGATGAGACATATGAACAGTACCAAGCTGGCAATTTGTCGTCACTAACATTGATTGCCGTGTTGACACCGTACCCGACATGTTATCTGGAACAGCTCGTCCTTCCATGTGAGTCCATGCAAGCTCGAACTAGTGCTCCGCCTTGGGCAGTTACGGGATGAGAGAGTGGGGTTGGAAAGATGTGAGGAATTAAGTGTAAATATAGAGCATCGTAGACAACCATCTGCAGCCTAGGATGAACGTATAGCCTAGGATGAACGTAACACAGAGGAGAGGAAAAGCTTACCTTGCAGAGTACAATCACGGCATCTGTTTCAAGAGCTCTGTGGACCCCATGGCGACGTCAACGACTCTCCTGGACGTCTCACGACGACGACAACATGCGGCAAGAACATCATCTCTTTTACCATGGCGTCCTCCGTGGCGAAGTTCCGGTCCTGTACCACAATCGCGCGTCTGAGGCTGCCTTGGCGCTGTTGAATGAGCCACACGTTGTGAGACTCTTCGTTGTAGACTCGAATCGCTATCGCAGGATCGCGCTGGTGCTACGGAATGCTGGGATGGAGGGGCCGAACCTGCGAGATGAACGAAGCATAGAAGCCTCGCGTGAATTTAGTGACTGATGCTGAAGTGTGGTAAGGGTGCGGTATCTGAACGTCAAAGGACACCACGTCAATCTCGAGCATCTCCAAGGCGGGAAAGCTAGTGGTCAGATCGGCAAAGAACTGACCCTGAGCAGTGCCGAACCGAATTCCTCGGTCAGGCTGATTCATGTCGTAGTTGAGACCTGGCTGGTAATACCACATGTTGACGATGTCGAGGACGAGGTGTCTCATTATGGCGAGAGGCAGCATCGCGGCTGCATAGGCTGGCAGCCGCTGCAGGAACGGAACTTGACGCCATTGCCGCAGGCGAAAGTGCGAGACCCTGAAACGCTCCTCTCGCGCCATTCTCAACAGCCATTCGCGACCAGAGAAGGGTTTGATCATTCTGTCCAGCATTGGGCCGTTGAGCGGAACCTGGTGGCTGAGGTCGATATTCTGGACTCGTCGCGGGTTGTTGGTGCATCGTCTCTCGATTATGTGGCGAATGATTATGAAAAGCACCTCGTCTGGGAATATCTGGTGTGAGGACATTGTTGCTGAAGAGAGTGGTAGGTTGAGTGTCGGAGGTGAGGAATCAAAGTCGCGCAGCGAGTGCTGATGGTAGGACCTCGCCACAGCAAGCCTGGTCATCGGTCGAGGAGACCTATATACTCCAGGGTCGGGCTAGTCGACCATGACATTGTCATTGTGTTCACGCACAAAGCGTCTTTGAGATTCTGATGATCACCTTTGTCTTCACGCGTCGAGGACAATGATGCGAGTCGTCTAAATGCAATCGCAATGACTACGAGAAACCAAGGACGATCGAGCGCTCGTGCTCTGCAATTGTTGCAATGCGAAGCACACTCACCGGTGATTGGAGTGCGAGATTGTAGTGTCTGCGGGCAGACACTACAATCATAGTATGAAGGTGCGTTCAGATCGTCGTACCTCGGGTCCCAATCATCAATTTCTCCTCGCGCGTGACGATCGCAACTGTCTGTATTGGAGGGCAATGAGGATAAGAGGCTGCACTTTAGCAGTGTGGCATATCATTGCTGGAGCATACCTCCTCTTCGAAGTCCATCCAGCGCAGAAGTCTTTGCGTCTACCAGATTTCGAGGTCCCCAAGGGACTATTGGCAGCAATCATGTACCTTATCGACCGTCGACGACGGCAGCACACGTACCGAGCTTCGAAAGTCTGTTCCGCACCTGCTGACGTGATTCTTGTCTTGATGCCGCCGGCGTGGTTTTCGGCCAGAGCAACTCGCTCTCTGGATTTGCCGTGAAGTCTCCTACCTCTCTTGGTCGCGAATATAGCACCACAGGATGGTAGGTGGTTTTGGTGAAGCGACTCGAGCCCTGTACCTGAGCACTGAGGTGGACAACCACACAATGTTGACTGACGTCATGGAATGCAGCCCTCTGACGCGACACCCGTGGACGCGACTGGCACTCAATAATGCGGTCCATGTACCCAATCCGACGCTGACCTCAACTAAGTACTGCATAATTCGCCAATGCGATGGGTGGCGATGAACTGAATCAGGTCGCGAAGTATGTGACTCTAATCAGCTCGCTCGGCCTGCGCGCCGGTGCCTACGTCTTCTTGCGATGGGTAGGTCGACCACCATGCCTAGGCGGACTGAGCGCTAATTGACCAAGTAGATACCGGGACATGTGAGCGACTTTTCCTTATGAATATGGCGCCACGACTGACGACGGTAGCACCTTCCGCCGTCAATCTACGCGTTCCTCGCGGTCTACGTCACCTCATTCGTCTACAATCTCATCCACACCGAGCCCTACCGTGTGATCTCCGATGAGATCGATGTAGTCGCGCGCGAGAGTACAGGTGAGGATGATGGCGATAGAGCGCCCTCTGACAGTGTCAAGATCGGCGCCGTAGCCGAAGGTGAACCTGAACTCGATCTCGATGTTGAAGAGACAATTATCGTCGAGGAGAATGAGCCTCAAGTGGTGCAGACTCTTCTCACTGGTCTCCCAAGTCCGTCAAGTCTGCTCTGGAGCGGGCTGACATTCGCAATCAACCTGGCGGCGGTGCTGATGGTGCTTGACCTCGTCTATCGTGGACCTACCTTCCACCCAGCACACGATCTCTCACTCGCTCGAGTCGGCTACGTGTCCGATCGGGACGCGAAGCTGCTTGTACGAGAGCCTGATGCCAGCAAGTACCCCGTGTCTGCGTCTTACCGATATGCGGATTCGCCTGTGTCGATGGGATCTAGACCAGACGGTACTTGGAAGTCTGCAGGTCAACTTGCTTGGCTCGACAATAGCACTGACTTCACGGGCACACTCGAACTCACGAGGCTGAAGCCAGACACGCGCTACCAGTGGCATTTGTCAAGCAATCACAGCGGGCACTTCACTACAGCGCCTGCAGTAGGTTCTCTTAGTGGGCGCTTTGGAACCGAGGGTGTGTTCACCTTCGTACACTCGTCATGCCTCAAGAATAATTTCCCATACCGGCCTTTCCGGCATGCGTTGTCAAATCCAGGTCTGAAGCATCTCTCCGCGGCACTCCTTGGTCTTAAGGCTCAGTTCATGCTCTTTCTCGGAGACTTCATCTACATTGACGTCCCGCGACGTCCCGGTGTCATGGCTGAGGACTATCGGCGAGAGTATCGCCAGACGTACGCGAGCCCAGACTGGACTGCTGCAGCCCGAGAGCTGCCCTGGATCCACGTCTACGACGATCACGAAGTCGCGAATGACTGGGACAAGAACACTACCGGCGTCTTCGAAGCTGCCTTTGACCCGTATCGCAACTACCATATCTCTGTCAATCCTCCTGCAGTTCGACCTGGGGAGAGCTGGTTCTCCTTCGTCCAAGGCCCAGCTTCGTTTTTCATGCTCGACACGCGTCGATATAGGGCACCGAATGACAACACGAATGGATCAGACCCAATCACTGGTGCGCCCACAAAGTCTCTGCTCGGTGAGCATCAGCTGGCGGATCTTTTGTCCTGGCTGAAGCGACGAGAGCCTTCTGGCGTCCGATGGAAGATCTTGGTGAGCTCGATCCCGTTTACGAAGAATTGGTGGTTCGGTGCGCAAGACACCTGGCGCGGCTATCTTGGGGAGCGCCAGATTATCCTTGAGGCGATGTGGGATGTAGGGCTTGAGGGTGGAGTCGGTGTTGTCGGTAAGCAGCGTTCTGACAATGTGTTGTCGCGCGGAAAGAGTCTGACTGACCTTACTCAGTCCTCAGCGGTGACAGACATGAGTTCGCGGCGACGGCATTCCCGCCACCGCCAGATGGCAAAGAAGAGATTGTCGGCCTCGGACCATTACCGCCAATTGCGAATCCGTTCGGCCTCAAGGGCTCCGTCATCGAGCCCGACGTGTCGAACCTCCAGACACTCCGCACCAGACGCAAGCGCTGGCCATTATCTGCAACCGTTCACGAGTTCAGTGCCTCGCCCTTGTCGATGTTCTACTTGCCCTACAGGACCTACAAGGAGTCATCGACCTCTCCCGATTACATCTCGGATGTGTGTATCAAGTACATCCCAGATGGCAACAGCAAGTTTGGTGCTGTGTCGATCTCGAACCCTACTACGAGTGATCAGAGTATCTTGCACTACAGACTCTTTGTCGATGGGGTGGAGAAGTGGAGCTATACCATAACGACGCCGCCGGACGTGACTGGTAGCGCCAGGAGTAAGGATGCTATATGGGGCTAGCTAAGTGCATGTAGCCCTCTAATGATCCTCATCTACCCACTGTGAATGCTGCTCTGCATGGGGAACTGCGTAAGGTAGTCATCATGATCAGCTGCCAAAACCGCCTACTCACTCATGGAGCACGGAGATACCATGTTCCGTCCAACTGTCGGCACTCGAATAATGCCTGCACAATCGCGCATTGTGATTCGACCACCCTGCGAAGGCTTCATCTCATCAACAGTACAACATCTCGCTGCCTCTGGACCATGTCCAAGATGATATCGCTCACGGGACCACAGTGTCGCCACTCTGTCTTCCTTCTGGGTCATATCTGGTGGAACGGTCGCTAGTCTCTGCGGTGTCGGCTGATGTGCGCTATCTATGAGGTGGGGTTGCGGGCGTGCCGTGATTACCATGCACCAAGATTTCTTCGTGCATGTCTCGCTCTCGTAGATGCACGTAGCCATCTGTGCTGTGGTACACTGATCCCAACGGTGTAGCATCAATACTATCGGCCGCCTTCAACAGGTGTGAGTCGGCGATAGACATCTCGCGGCTCACCTTTTCTTCGAGCAGCCGACTAAATATCCTACAGCGCACGCGCATCACATGTCGCTCATCCAGCGCGTCTCGACTATCGAACAGACCGATCGCGAACCCGCATATGGTTCAGTGAAGTCAATCCGTCGTGTCATCTCCTACGATGCCTTCCCTCCTCGCGACGAGCCGTTCGAGCCGGTGCATGTTCCGATCGTGCCCGCGGTGCCAGCATATAAAGTCTCGACCTCAAAACGTCTTGGTGCGTAGTCTCGGTGTTGATGTTTCTTACGCTGTGGGGAGCTGACTGACGACATTGCAGCACAAGTATGCTTCACGGTCTTAGCATGCTGGCTTGCGTCAGGGATAGTGTTCGGCTTCGCAGCACTCAAGCCGGTCCTCGTCTCTGTCGGTGTGTATCGCGAGCTCTGTAGTTCGAAAGAGCTACAAGCTGGTGTCGAGGTTTGCTACCAACAAGACTTGCGCCTGAACTTCTTCTTCGCCATCGCTTCGACAACCTGCAATGTCTCAGCTTTGGCAGTTGGCACAATACTCGATCGCTATGGGCCTAGACTTTGTGCGTTGCTCGGCTGCGCATCACTGACTGCTGGAGCAATTTTGATGGCTTCTGCGTTTCGGCTACCTGACTTCGACGGCTTTGTGATGGGCAACGTGTTCCTGGCACTGGGAGGTACATTCATCTTCCTCCCTTCCTTTCAAATTGCGAATGCGTTCCCAAAATACTCCGGAAGCATCGTTGCGACGGTCACGGGTGCTTTCGATGCCTCTGCGGCAGTCTTTCTGTTCTATCGCATCGCATTCGAGACATCCAAGGGCGCTTTCACACCCGAGAAATTCTTCTTTGCGTATCTCGCAGTACCGGCGCTGATCCTCGTGGCTCAGTTTACTGTCATGAGCCATGGTAATTACAAGAGCATTCCGGAGCTGGAGCAGAAGCAGGAGAAGGCTAGAGATGTTACGAAAGATGTGAGTGTCGCTCTCTTTCTCTCCGGGCGACAAGGCTGTGCTGACCGATGAACAGGTACACTCATCCGACGACGAACTGGATGACCGGGAGGTTCGACGCATGCGTGGCCGGAGGCGGGAGCATCGAGAGTCGAAGCTGGCCGAGCTCGACAAACTGATCGGAGACCGGCGCGAGAAGGCTCGGCGCGATCAGCAGGAAGCCGAGCGACATGCAGTCAGTGGTGTCTGGGGAGCGTTGCATGGGAAGAGTGCCTCGGAGCAGATGCTGACGCCGTGGTTCATCTTACTGACCTTGTTAACGGTACATGTCAGCTGCCCCCAAGTACCTCCAGTATACTGACGCAATACACCAGGTCCTCCAAATGCTGAGAATGAATTACTTCATCGCCACAATCCGAGCGCAGTACGAGTACATGACTGGCTCCGAACACTTCGCACGGCAGATCAACGCCTTCTTCGATATCATGCTGCCGGTTGGCGGTGTAGCAGCCACGCCAGCAATCGGGTACTTGCTGGACAGCGTCAGTACAGCAGCGCTACTCTGCATCCTTGTTGCGCTCACCACGGCGATCGGCATTGTCGGCAGTCTACCTTTCGTGTGGGCGGCGTATGTGAACGTAGTACTGTTTTGTCTCCTCAGACCACTGTACTACTCGGCAATGAGCGATTACGCCACCAAAGTCTTCGGGTTCCAGACATTCGGAACCGTGTACGGAGCCATCATTTGCCTGAGTGGATTGGTGAATCTGTTCCAGCCTGCGATCGATGCAGCAACACACGATGTCTTTCACGACAACCCTATACCGATCAATGCAATCCTGACTTCGCTTGGGTTCGTGTTTGGGCTGATGCTGGTGATGTACGTGATCGTACAAGGCAGGAGGATCAGATCGCTACAGGCAGAGCAGGACGAGACGGCTAGTCTGTTGGTGTCGATTGCGGAGGACGAGTCGGAGTATGAGTACAGCACGTTTCGATAGCGCGCATGCGAGCGTTTGAGCGTATGAGCGCATGAGCGTGTATATTGCGGAAACTGTCTTCCTTCGGCGTCAACTTGAAGCGTTTCGCACAGCGTGTACATATGGTCTGTCAATGGAAACTTACCAGCAAACATTCATGCTTCTGTCTATGTATCGTGAGATCGGAGAAATTGAATAGACGAGATCTTCTGTCGCGTGGAGGTCATGCAGTGGCATCCATGTCCCGCTATGGCGTGCTTGTGAACCGGCCATGTGACGTGCTGATCGAGAACAAGAATACTCACTACTTTTAAGGTCTCTGATGTCTGGTTGTGCAAATCTCATGATCTCTACAATATCCACCCTGTCTATGATAGAGACGATGTGCGCCGCTGCCGCTTTGTCTTTACAACTTCTGACAACGCTGCTCACTGCATGACTGTGACCACAACTCCACGGCTACTGCACCCAGGAGAGAGTCGCGTTGAGCCCTGTGGACATCCTGATCTTAATTCCTCTACGGCTAACCGCGTCTCTCACAGTAGGGTCAGACTGTGCACACAGCAGCCAACACCAAGTCCTGCTCCACTGAGGACTGAAAACACAGTCAGGCTTTCAATGGCGTGAACACAAGGTCAACCGCCCCCATATCAACAGTGAAGTGATCCTTAGTCTGTGTCAAGAACCGCGTACCATCTTCGCCCGGCGCAAATGCAACATTGAACTCAAGCAGAAGTCTGGCAGTGAGAGTACGCAGCTCGATGTAAGCCATGTTCTTGCCGATACACCCAAAGGGACCCATCGAGAAGGGCGCAAAAGCGTCTTTGTGCTTGATGAGTTCAGGCTTGCTGCCCCAGCGTTCGGGAATGAAGGCTTCGGCAGAAGGGTAGATGGCTTCGTCTGCGCTGTTGTCAGTACTAGTAGCATACAGATGTGAGTGAGAAACTTACCACGGCCCATGACATACTGCGGCATCCAGAAATTAGTATCACCTGGGATATAGGTCTCGCCTATCATCATGCCTTCCTTGGGTGTCTTGCGCTGCACGCCCGAGGGTACTGGCGGATGTAGGCGCAAGGCTTCATTGATAGCTCCATTGAGCAGCGGCAGGTGATTGATATCCTTGTCAGTCCACTGGCCCTGTGTAACAGGTCGAAGCTCTTCGCGAATACTTTCCACCAGGGCTGCCTTCTGAGCGAGATGATAGAACATAGCGACTAGGGTGGCTGCAGTGGTGTCACTTCCAGCAACAATCAGAAGTCGAACATCAGCATGCAAGAAAGTATCGCTCTCGATCTTTGATTGCGGAACATCTTTATAGGCCTTTAGTATCCAGCCAGTGATGTCACCGCTTGCCTCGCCCTTGCTGTCGGCGTGGATTCGAGCCTTGGTCTCATCTACGCAAAATTGCACGAAACGATTGTATCCAGCTGCAAGACCAGGGACGCTGGCCAGTATCCTGAAGAACCAGGTTGGCGGCATGATCGCTAGAGGCTCCATGCCTGCACTCAGCAGATCCAGGGCCCAATGTCGTACGCCGTTGTCCAGCATGTGGTCTTTGATCTGCATGTCAGCCAAGGCCTCGCTGCCACAACCTCGCTGCTACATATACTCACAGTCTTTGCCAAATGCTAGCTTGCCCATGACATCGAAGCTGTACAGATTGAACCATTTGCCGATCTCCATCGGCTGGCCCTGAAATTCTCGGACGCGGTCTACGAGCTTGTCGTTAAACTTGTCGATTTGTGTCTCGTACTCCCTCAGCGCCTTGTCAGAAAACGCCGGCGCCCAGACCCGACGCCGCTTGTCATGTAAAGCCTTGGATCTGCTCGTGTGCATGGACGTCAAGGGTGCGTCACCATCGTACCAGGGTCCTTTGGTGGCTTTGGCCTGGGGTCCGTAAGAAATTTGCATGCCGTCAGGGTCAGAAATGCTGAGATCATGCGAGCCTATGCGGACGACCTTGCCATGCTTATCATGAAGCGCTTTGAGCTTGAGGTAGGCATCTGAGCCCGTCAGTCGTCCGGACCAAGCGAATGAACTTAGTCGAACACCGGTGGGGCCAGGGAACTTGTTTAGCGGATTGAGGAAGAGGCGGTAGATCGTAAGACTGGTGAACAGTCCAGCCAGGAACCAAGTGAAGGCAAGGGCGGTCCACGAAATTGCTTCCCCAAGAGCAAGGCCGTAGTAGCCTTTGAGTCCGACAATGCCCCCGATACCAGTGAAGACGAACGTGGTCAGGTAGGTAAGACCGTAGAAGTGATGCTCGGCGCCGTGGAAGTAGAGAGCATGAGCTGCAACACCCGTCAGGGCAGCGATACTGGGTATGGCCAGGTCAGCCATATTTGGGTGTACAAGAGTGCCAAACACAGCAGCGATGGTATGGAGTCCTTCCTGGTGGGGGCAAGTTGTCGTCTTATAGCTATCGCCTTATTCCCGCAGATCGATACTTTGGTAAACTTTCCACTAACTTTAGCCCCGCTTTTGTGGGAGGGAGTGAGCAAACATAGGCCACCATCACTCGAGAGCACTCAGCTGATGTACCGGATGTAGCAGTCGCCGATGTTCACTTGTACACCTCCACTCTGACATTATCGCTGACTGTCCGACAAGCGCTGGCAGGCTTATATCCTTCGCCCACCCGTGTCAGCTAACGCGCCACAGCGAATTCCATGTCTCACATGTTGCAAAGCGAACAGCTCGTGCGATGAGATGATATGGACTGATGATTGTATCCAAATGCTGTGCGCAATCCAGCTTACGATCGACTTTCGCACGGTGCTGGCTCATTCAATCTTACCATGCACGTGATACGAATCGTGCACTGAGCAAAGCTCTTCCCACCTATATTTAGCGATTCGACTTGAAGGGAAAGGCGATCGCAGCACCACCTCAGATGTGTTGCATTGGAGAATATTGACCACAGTGTCTGCGCTTTCGTGAGGTGGCAGCTTGGTGCTAGCAAGTTGCTCCGCGACACCGCTTCGAGGCATCTCAGCCCGCCGACTGCGCGGATCTTAGCAGTATCACGAGCTGCATACTTTCCAACAAGTCGACACAGGGTCGGAAGGTCCCAAGCTTAGTGCGGTCAACGCAAGGAGCTTCTGCCGCCATGACAAGGGCGGTAACAGGTGCTCCAGTTCAATTCCATGACCAAGTGACTGCAGACTCCAGTCGTTCGAGAGGACGGCTTTGTCGCATTCCGAAACGGATGGTATTCGTCTCACGCGCCGCGCGCACGTACAATCGTCGAGACTCGCATGGGATTCGTCAGGGCAAGCGTGCATCAGGCGAAGATCACACTGAGGATGTTGCATACTCAGGCTGGACTCCTCCTCTCAATGGCTTCATTCCTTCAGCATTGCATTGAACCAGCTGTACCCGATTTACTAGAGAAGTCCTTTCCTTGCCAACTCGATCTTCCTCGCCGCTTCACCAGCCTTGAAGCCTCCTTTGCTCACACATGCCATACTGCCGTCACCGAACTCGACTTTGTCCTCGACTGCTGGCCATGCGCAAGGGCAATGATGTGGGAAGTGGACACAGCTCAACGTCTGCGGGCAGAGGTACTTGTCGCAATGAGCTGAGAGACACGATCAGATCTGGTACTCATTGGAAAACGCTTTTCTCTTACTGTTCTCGTAGTTCTGCTGGTATGCGCCCGAGTCTGACCCAGCGTTCTGTGGTTGCTGTTGTTGTGGGCCACCTTGATTGAACATCTGCTCGAAGAATTGAAATTGCGCGGCCGCTGGGAGGATGAGCAGCATGAGCGCGCTGAGCAGCGTTTGGAACAGCATCGTGGCTCCAAGAGTTGAAGTGAAAGCACTCGTCGGGACGGCAAATGTGTTTGCAGGTCGGGTGTATACAGGCCGTGGAGCCAGATGTCACTTTCGTCTCATGTCACGTACGACCTGAGTCAGGTAGGACGGAACCGTTCCGGCGCAAAGCTAGAGCTTTTCTTGAGCGACCATGAAAGACCTCAGAGCGTTTCGCGCAGGCATAAGATCACCGTCCCACGCCAGTAAGACCTACACAGTCCCAGCAGATACCGACAACGTAAGATCCGCTACCATGCATCTCATGTACACCGCCGACGATAAGGGACTGCGGGTCTACACACTGAAGAAAGTGGTCGGCGCAGAGGTCTCGAAGTCCGCCCATCCCGCACGTTTCTCTCCGGACGACAAGTACTCTCGGTAGGCACAGCACATCATCTCTGAGGTCGGGACGGAGACTAACGGTCTTGCAGGCACCGAGTGACGCTCAAGAAGCGATATGGTCTACTCATCACACAGCAGGGTAAGCGATGAGGGACGAGTCCTGGCAAACTCTAGCGCTAACAAGCGATTAGGAGATCAGAAGGTGATCAAGTAGCTACGGACAATGCGCAAAACGAACAATTGGATTAGCGAGGAGTTCGGCGTCAAGACTTGATGACATGGTCTGTACAGTGAGGAGGAGAGGGAGGAGAATGCCGAGGTTTGACTGAGCTGGCAGTGGGGCTTCCGGCAGCTACATATGCTATCACTACTGTTGTCTTCTTCGTCCTCAGCGCATCTCGACCATCTGCTCCAATCCGAGCCGCATCCTTGTCCTGGCGGGAATCAGGGATCGGCAACACATACAGAGTCGATACCAGGGAAATGTCCAAGTTCGGAGACTGGTAGTTTTTCGGATCTGCGAGAGATAAACGTCCGTAAATGCAAGCACTACGTAGTCGAATCCATTGTCAGATATGGGGTGTCCCACACGCACCCTTTCTCGAGCATGTGGAGATCACAGAGTCACTCACGTTTCCGATCAGTGCCAGGAAGCTTTCAATCCGGGATCACTGCACGTTGTCAGTAGTGGTCTTCCATCGTCCGTTCGCTGGTCATCCGTGATTTCTGGAGGCTGTTTCAGACATTGCCAGTGATCCGCACGCCCAACCTGCCGAAAAGCTTTTGACTTCATGTGGCGGCTGGAATGTAGTTGGTTTACCAGATGGAATTGTGATCATCTTTGCGCAGGGTGGAACTTGGAGATTTTGCGTTGTGTCTTACCGAGGGAAGGTTTTGTGTGAGGACCATAATGAGTATTCAAACCCTTAGGGCGCCGCACACTACGACTGCTTGAGCTCGACACTGCTGCCCATGAACGATCTGATCGCCTCAGCGAGCGGACGTGGCAACGATCCATCGGCGTTACGACGCACAAGATTGTTGCTACTGTCATGTCCCATGCTTATAGGTCGTCACCGAGTCCTGGAAGCATATCCCCGAAGAGATCGCCCTCACAGCAACGGTTTTAAAAGTGGAAAGATCGATCTCGGCCATCGTACCAGATTCGCCAACGCCAGGACAGAAGGGCGAGGCGGTAATATAGGTAACATGGTCTTGTTGTCGAGAAGAGGAAATGTCGTGCAAGAGCTTTGGAAGAGAAGTCACGGCGGATGGATTCGCGGACCGGTCCATCCCCGCATATGAGCTTCGCCATTGTGATCTTTGGCTGTTCTTGAGGACTCCACTTGCACTTCGATCCTCATTATCATACCCGGCAAGCCTACCGTACTACTTCTGCTGTATTATTAGTCCATTAATCCAACTCCTCAATTGCCGCCACCGACCTTGTCCAATTCTATATCTGATCGCTTCCTCTCCCGAACAAGTCAGATACAGAGTTCAAACGTTCTCCAAGCAGCAGAAACCCCTGGTGCATGCGGCAACGACAGAACCACATTCGCTCGGTGCTCCTGCGTAGTCTCGTCAATGGCGCAAAAGGATGAGAATAGCCCGTCGAACCTGTGGGCTAGGCGCTCGAAGTACGTGACTTGGCGATCTGTTGCAGCTCCTCAACATAGAGACAACACAACGACTGACATTCAATCTTTAGCAGCAGTAAGACCGCTCACAAGTCGCAACTGTCGAACGGAAAGGATTCACATGATGGCCCATCGATCAAGAAGTACGGCAGTATGAAAGGTCCGGGTAACAACCCCTTCAACACGATCGGCAATATTTCGACCACGAATAACGCACCATCTACTGGGGCAGGCGCAGCCTCTGCCTTTGGGCTAGGAAGTGGGGCGTTCTCTTCTTTCGGCAGTGCGAAGACCCCCAAGACACCTGGCAATGCATTCGACTTTGGAAAAGGTGGATCGGAGAAGAAGGAAAGTGCACCGGCAGAGAAGGATGACAGGGAGAAAGACGCAGCTCCCCTGAGGCAACAGAAGTCGCAGCCATCTTTGCAGAGTGCGGTCGCTGGACAGACAAAGCTTGATTACTCCGTGCCCTGGCCATTGACGTACAGCTGGGTGTTGCATTACCGCCCGCCAACGAGCAAGAACCAGGACTATGAGAAGTCGATACATCCCATGTGGGTGATGCGGAGTGCTCAGAACTTCTGGAGCGTGTACGATCAGATGAAACGACCCAGTGCTCTTCCGACTGTCAGTGACTACCACTTCTTCAAGGAAGGCATTCGACCAGTATGGGAGGATGAGGAAAACAAGAAGGGTGGGAAATGGATCATGAGATTGAAGAAAGGGGTGGCGGATCGTTACTGGGAGGATCTGCTGCTTGCTCTGATTGGTGATCAGTTCCTGGAGGCTGGTGAGGAGATCTGCGGAGTAGTCGTCAGCGTTCGCTCTGGCGAGGATGTCTTCTCGATCTGGACGAAGAACGACGGTGGCAGGAATATCAGGATTCGTGAAACGTTGAAAGAGAAGCTGAAGCTGCCCGTCGACACAGCTATTCAGTGGAAGAGCCATGACGAATCGATCAATCAGCGGCAAGCGGTTGACCAAGCACGCCAGGAGAAGACGCAACAATCACACCAGGACAAGCGACGTAATACACTAGGCCAGCAGCCAGACAAGGACAGGCGCGAGGAGTCGAATCAGACTTAGAGGGCAGATCAGAAGCCTCCAGAGCGCCTGTCATTCTGTAAGCACCCGGTGCCTTGCGTCAGTAAGGACGCGCACAAAGACTTGCGGATACGGGAGCTCAAAGCCAGCAGACGTACGCATCCTGATTTCCAGCATTTGCTCCAGACGACCCTGCAGCGGGATATTGTGACCCAAGACGCTTCTGATATTACCCTTCCTGGCCTGTGTCTGAATGCAGAGGAACCCTCGCCGTCGCGTGTGTCACATGGCTACGAGGAGAAGTCCCCGATGCCGGGTGCATGGCCATGAGGCATTATATTCGGCGTCGGAAGGGCACTCATTTCGCGTAGGACGCCATCGAGCTTGATTCGGGTGAATGTCCATCAGACGCTCGGTGGAATGACGCACAGTGTGCTGTATCGAAATTGGACTATCTTTGCAGCGTTCATTTTGCGTTGGCGGATTGTACCATGTAGCTGCTTTAGCGTCACTGTACAGGTAGCACATTCAAATGAATTCACAGCGCGTACCGGCAGCTTTTGACGCGTCTCTCCGACTGTGTGTGCTTCCAAGTGCCCTTTACTGAGCTTTGTGTTGTACTTTGCGTGCTGGATAATCGTAACGTCGGCGTTAACACGGAGCTACGCCCGAGCTTTGGCTTTCCACTTCACGCGCTCATATGCTGATTGCACAAACCCATATGCTCACTTACACACCAGACGAACGTCGCACGGCCATACTACAGCTTCGCCCGGCATCTCACAACAGCGGACGAATATGTGCGCTCGCAGTCTGCTCACCTGGGTCGACGTGAAGGCTGCAAATAACAGCTTGTGGTCACACAAAGCACGGGAAGCTCGCTGAGCTACGGCGAGCCAGACGCGATGGAGTTCTTGAGGGATATTGGTGGCCATGTCACGAAAACGCTCGGATTCCGGCGGCAAGGAGACGACGCCGCGATTGCGCCCGACTCACTACGGGCAGGCGCCTCGGCTGTGAACGAGATCAACGGAGCTGGGAAGCGGCGGCGAAGTGAGGAAGTAGTGGAGGTGACCGGACAATTGAAGCGAGTAAAGACGAGATCGCAGCCGTCGGAAGATGCGCAACGACTGGATCCCGCGAATTGGACTGCACCGCCCAGGAACGCAAAGGCTGTGGCCATACCGACCAACACTGGCTCGCAGCACCGGCCGCGAGGTAGCGCGGTGGCAGACGATCAGCAGAAACAAGGCTTCATGGGCCGCAAGGTGAACGTTCGTCATCGTCAGATTGGACCAGCTTGGCGTCCGCAGCACACCCTCAACAACGAGCCACATACCGCTGCTCAGCCTGCGCGACCTTCTAAAATCGCTCCGTTTGCAAGCACGAGTAGTCGGCACCAGAGTACACCACATGCCAAAAGGCGATCTGTTCATGTCGGCGACAGCAGTGACGAGATCGAGGACCCGGAAAGCGAGCAAAGCAAACGCAGCACCCAGCGATCAGCCGCGACGAAAGCACGAGGGCGCACGGTCGTCGATCTCAAAGACGATGAAGGTGTCAAGGTGCTCACGTCCAAGTCGAACACATCCGATAAGCGGCGCATGACGAGCCATGATGATTTCCAGGATACACCCTCCTTCCAATCAAAGCGAAGAGGGAGTACTGCAACGACCAATTTTGCGCCACAGCGTGAATTCTTCACACAGCACGAGTCAAAGAAAGTCAATGGCTATGCTAAGGTGTTGCCAGGGAGTATGCAAAAGTATGCTGCTGCCCAAGCACGTTCCAATGCATCTGGCGAGCCAAGATCGAGCAATAGGGGCGAGCTTAATACCTATCCGCGAAAATTGTCTGGCACGGAGTATGCGCCGGTCGATCTGGACAGATGCCAATCTCAAGACGACAGCCACATGTCACAGCCTTCGGCGCGGCAGAAGGAACACGCTAAGCGGCCCAAGATCGATCTGACTGATGGCTTCGATGACATTACTTCGAAAACTGTGAATGCTCGCAGGGATCGTGGGCAGGCAGGATCGAACAGCCACCGGCAGAAGTATGATGCGCAGACGGGACACTTTGTGCAACCCGGAGTGAAGCCAGCTACTAACGGCACTGTAAGACCGGGAGCATCTGAGCGTAAAGATGGCGGTGCTCCGGCGCCAGATGCCCAGCCCAGGGCAGCGTCGCCGCTTCTGCGCAAGACTTTCGAGCGCGATGGTGACACTTTTGAAACACCCGCGCCACGCGCACGACAGAGAGCGAAGGACAGAATGCAAGGTGATGACGAGCACAAACGACAGCCTAAGCCGGCCTCGCCAGACGACAGTCCTGACGTAATTTGCGGGAAGGCCAACCTCGATACACGATCAGGATACTTCACTAAGTCGTGGACCGACGATGCACTGCATGCTCGATCGAAGGCACGGCGACCAGCGTCAACTACGGGTGACCTTTCATCACCTGATGACGATTCGAAAACGCTCGCAGATCCAGCGCAGCGACGTGATGCTGGTGATGTGAACAGCATCCGCATCGAAGGCATCGATTGCCGCTCCTGCAACACACATTCCGATAATGTGCAGCTGGTCTGGTACGCAGGGGACAAAAGATTTTACATCGAATGTGACGGAAGATACCAGTGTCGCCCTAATTCGCCTCAGCTTGCAGGCTTCGGTGCAGGAGAGGTGACATGTTGGGTGACATCGGAAGCCTCAGCCCAGGTCCGTGTGAGGGGACCCAGTACGGAAGACAGCATGGGCAGCTTTTTCATCCGCTTCCACGACGTTGAGGGTAGAGATCTTTGCTATCGTCTGCTGAGGTCCACTGACAAGCATGCGGTGCGCAATATTCACGAAGCCGCAAAGCTCTTCAACGCAAAATGGGACAATGGCATTCCGAGAGTGCAGGAAGATGCCAAGCGAGAAGCGGAGCGCTTGTTGCGCGGCGCGCATAACATCCAGAGAGGTATGCGACGCACAGGCGCAAAAATGCGGGAGTCTCCACCCGAGAAAATCAAGTATCAGGATGAATCGTCCCCAGAGCCAGATCGGTCGGCCAGGGCTGTTCCGCGAGAGCTTCACCCGAATGAGGTGACTACTGGTGTCCGCAGGTCCACACGCACACCCAGAGAAATCAGAGCGCCAAGTCCACCGCCACCGCTGCGCTGGAGCGAAACTTATCAAGGCAAGCCATGGGATCATGCTGTGCTCTATCCCCCCGAAGGTCTTCGCAAAGTAACAGTGGATTTTCAAGACATCGAGCGACTGGACGAGGGCGAATTCCTTAACGACAACCTGGTCGGCTATGCATTGCGGCGCATCGAAGAAACGATGGCTCCAGAGAGAAAGAACGAAGTCCATTTCTTCAATTCATTCTTCTTCACCTCTTTGATGAACAAGAATGGCAAGAAAGGATTCAACTACGATGCAGTGAAGAAGTGGACCAAGAACAAGAATCTCTTCAATCTCCCATATGTCGTGGTACCGATCAATGAGAACCTTCACTGGTACGTTGCGATCATCTGCAATCTGCCGACGCTACTCCGCCACCACGCAGGGGATGGAGAGGAGGATGTATCGCCAGACGTTCAAGACGAGCAGAGCGAGCAAGGCGAGCCGTCCCTAGCCGATCCCAGTAACGTCATACAGGACTCACAGGAACCCATCGCTGCCGATCAGGCTACCACACTCTCCGTCGAACGCCTCAGCCTCAATGGTGAGCCAATAGGGGAATCTCTTGGCACTGCGCAGAGTGCAGAGGTGGGAACAGGCGAATATACTACAGGCGAGGCCAGAGAGGAAGCCCTCCCGAGTGCAAGCGCACCCGCACGAGCAACTAAAAAGTTGAAGACGCGCAGCGCCCCACCCTTGAAGAAGTACGCCACTGGCGAACCGACCATCATCACATTCGACTCGCTAAGCGGTGCCCACGTTGCGGAGGTTGCTAGGCTCAAGGACTACGTGAACGAAGAAGGCAAAGCACGGTGCGAAGTTGAGGTCCCTCGCAGCGCGCTGCAAGGCTTGACCGCCAAGGGCATCCCTCAGCAAAGCAATTTCTGCGACTGCGGTCTGTTTCTCATCGGCTATGTGGAAGCCTTCGCGGCGGATCCGAAAGGCTTTCTCGACAAAGTCCTCGGTCGAACACTTGATCCGGAGAAAGACTTCGCCGGATTTGATCCATCGCTCAAGCGAGCTCAACTTCGCGAGGGGCTGTTCGAGCTGTACGAGAAACAGCACGCGGTCAAGGAGGCACTGAAGAAGCAAAAGAAGGCTGACAAAGCGAACGCGAATCAGCAACTTGCCTTGTCGCTAACGGCACCCAGAGTCGCAGAACCTGCGTCAGGCTTACGACCTGGCCACAGCGAGCAGGAGCTTTCGCCCGCGACCATGTCCAATCTGCCAGCAGCGGCCACAGCTGCACTCGATCCAGCGCCTTCCACCGCAAGTTCCATGCTCCCCACAAGCTCGGCTCCAGCCTCGTCAATGCCACAATCCGTCGCGCACGATGACGTTTCCTCTGGTGATGATGAGCTGCCTATGGAAACGCCTCGTCCTTTGACGGAGTCTGATGGGGATCAGCGTGCCATGCAAGCCTCCTCACAGCTTGTCGAAAGGGACGAGGATGCTGAGATGTTGGACAACGCTGTTTCTAAACCTTTCAACCCGCCAGCTCAGCAAGATGCGCCACTACATGAAGTCAACGATAGTCTCCTTAAACCGCTGCATGACATTGCGACTGGTGCGCAGCCACTGAATTATGCTCCTCGCCAAGTCGCAACTCCAGCGCCTGGTCAGGCGGCGTAGAATGCTCCTGTCTTCAGCAGGAAGTACGAGAAGAACATGACAGAGTGGCTCGCACGGTCGCAGGGTATCTGGAACCCAAGACTGCACGAGCACGATGACAACGACGAGCGCAGATCACCATCGCCGTTCGACAGTCGAGCGTCCAGCGAGCCAAGCCTACCTTCGACATACCGTGGCAGGCCGACGCTGATACTAGACTGAGGGACTCGCGCTTGCAGCAGAGTCGGCGAGTGCCAAGGACAAGGTTAAGGTGGTACGCGTGCATTGACTAAGCACCACGTGAGTAATGCCAGGAACCGCGAAGGTCCGGTGGTGAGGCCACTTACATTTGGTCAAGATGCTCGACAGAACGTTGCTGCATATGTACATGAAGAAACGAGGACATCATACCGCGTTCCGCATCGGTTCGTTCGTCGGCTCGTCTTTCAACGCGCGCGTGATATGCCCATTCGATCCCCTTCCACCCGTCCCATCAACTTGCTTCTCCGCAACAGCCTCGTCGACTTCTGCCACAGCGAGCGCCTCGTCAGCAAACCCTTCCCAGACTGAGGACAAGACTGACCAATGATTGATGGCCTACCTTCGTACTCCTCCTGCCCTTCACTCCCTACCCAGAATCTCATCTTCTCCCTCTGAAACTCCGCAAAGTCCCACTCCCCGTCCTCAAGTCGATTCCTGCTTGCTTTCCATACGTACGTCTCCGCTTCGACTTCGTCGCCTTCCACATTACCCTGCCCACTCTCATCGCCCACAGCAGTGAGTAGCCGCACTTTGACGACTTTGCGGACATACTCGTCGCCTTCGAAAATGTCAAGACGCCAGATGTCGGCATCTCGCAGACCAGTGACGTATGTGCCTCGTACGCTTGCTGATGGTACGGGAACGATGGCAGGATAGTCCGCATGCTTGACACGGTGGCGACGGTAGTTGTGTAATATTGCTGGGACGACCTTGATGTGATCGGGGACGAATTTGGGATCGTTCGGTGTTGAGCCGTGAGTAACTCGGTGCAAGACTTGCGGTGCCATGAGAGTGCCGTAGAAGAAGGCACTGTGGCCTTCGTCCTTGGCCGACATTTTGAATGTCGCTCGGGGACTTGGAGTTCCGCAGATGATGTCGCGAAATAGCAATGCGAGCACGGCTTCAGACAAGAGTCCGCTGTAATTTGACGACGAGGACTGTTCTCGTAGCTCCATCTATCTCCAAGTTTGTGCATTATGAGTCTGAAGATAAGCATGCAGATCATGGCTGCGCTACTGTCGGCTGCCGTTGCACAGATGCGGCCCGCGTGCAGATCGCCCATGCGACAGGGGCTTACTCCAACGTCGAGTGTCGTAAGCGCACACACTGCTCCTCTCCTATTTCACAGCCCGATAGCACTTCAGCGGAAGGACTACCCTGGTGCAACCGCCATGCATCGATAACATCAAACGAAAAAAAACGGATTCACCTACCTGATCGAGGTCGACGACACCGACTACACCCGGCGTGAAGCCATCTTCAAGGTCAGTGACTGACCCGAGAATCCGAACGACATAGCCGTCGCCATGATGGCATAGCGCAACGCGCCATCAGTCCTCCATGATGCCAACTTGGTCTGCATTACATCCTTACCTGGAGCACGTGAGCTGGCCAAAGTGGGGCGAGCAGGACTTCTCGAAGCAAGTCATCGCTCAATGCCAAGGCTGGTGTCTTCACATGCTAACTCACCTCTCTGCAGAATTATGCCTCTCTTCTCCTGGATCGTGTCGCACATCGCGCCAGTCTTCCTCATCACCTCGCCCGTGACGTCATATGCCGACCAGATATGGTCCATGAGCAAAGCTCGGTCGTCGGCGGGGTTCTCTCTCGACATACCGTTGATCATGCTGGTAGCCAGTATCCTCAAGTGAACAGCTTTCCTCACCCCGCACTCAATCCGCAAAGTCCCGGCTGACAATCGCAGACTCTTCTACTGGTTCGGCGCCCGCTACGACTTGCCCCTGCTAATCCAAGCCGGCATTATGGTTCTCGTCCAGACAGTCCTGCTCCACGTCGCACTCCTCAACCGCCCACCGATAGGCGCGCAGCACAGCCTCACTCAACCCTTCGCAGGCGCATCGGAGAAGACTCCGCTCCCAACGCCACGGCCATTCAACTTCTGGCAATGGCGCGCCCGCAAACCTTACTGGCACTTCCTGCTAGGCTATGCCGGCGTGCTGGTCGCGCTACAGGTACTCGTAGGGTCTGGGCCGTTCTACACGGCTCTGCAGGGCTACGTCGCCCTATCGGTCGAAGCCACCTTGCCTCTTCCGCAGATCTGGGAGAACCATCGCAGCAAGAGCTGCCGCGGGTTTCGATTGAGTGTGCTCGCGAACTGGATCGTCGGTGATGCGTTCAAAATGACATACTTCTTCCTTGCAGGAGGGACCAAGGTTCCTTGGGCCTTCAAAATGTGCGGGCTGTTCCAGGCGATGTGTGACGCTTATCTTGGCGTGCAGTATTGGATGTATGGGGATGGGAGTAGAGCTGCCAGCGACGCAGAGAAAGACGGCAGGGTTGCATGAGAGGAAGAGAATTGCTCGAGTGGCGGCATCTATGTAATTTGTATATACTGTGCTCGCTGACCATCTTGTGATCTGCTCTCTGACCTCCATCTGTGTGCACGCAGTGATCACCACGTTGATCTTCTAGTCTCTGGTCCTAGGTAAAGCATCTCCGCAAGACCCGGCGAAGTCACGAGAGTTATGGAGCCGTGGAAAGCTACAAAGGCAGGTCTTTGGGTTGTACATCGATCGCATTCTCACGCTCTGTGGCCGGGACGTCTGACTTGCGCGTCCCTTGAGGCATACGAGCATCGGCTTCGTGGATCAGGACCTTAGTGGGACACAACCCCCGACTTGCCATGTCTTGCTGCGCAGAGGGGTTCTCACCGTAAGGTGGCTGTGAGACTCGACTCGATGACTCGGAATATACTACGGGAGTGACCTTTGGAGCGTCGCTGAGAGTAAGGATAAAAGCACCAACGCGCACAGGTATTTCGAGTCCCTAGAAGCCAGCTCTCTCATTGAAGTGCTTGCCCAGGATGTCTGCTGCTATTCGCTGGATCGTGAACATGAGGACTTCGCGGCACCCAATGGAGGAGTCGTCGTCGTCGATACCAGGTCATCGGATTCGAGCTTCCAACGGGCCGGGAACGACGTTCCAATTATCGAATTTCGTTCCCAGTGTCCTCGATTGTTGGGATAAGCGTTGCTGGGTGGCCTGGCAGGAGTAACCGATGAGGATACTTCTGATATAGGTGCAAATGAGTTTTGCGCAGTGCTGATACTAGTACGGACTCATCGTTGATGGCCTTATAGGACGCACTGCGCAACTTCTGTCTCCTCCTCACGCGCCCATACCATTGTCAATACTACATCCATTCGAGCAGAACCGTCTGCCCTAGACTTCATATCAGCGACCCCTCACTTGCCTCAGCATCAGTCGTTGGGTATGGCCACGTCACTTAACCCGGACGAATTGAGGTTCCCAGAGTATGATCTGGGCATGCCAGCGGAAGTCGTATATGATGGACAGCATGACCTTCCTAGCCTGAGTCCTTTGGCGGATGTCCCCTTCCTCGGTCAGTACCCAGAGCCATCGCTCGCGACTACCTCACTGACAGACACTTCAGCGTCCAGTGCTCAGAACCCGAACATCGATCCTCATCTCGCCGACAACATCATCAATACATATCATCATCAATTGAACAGCACCAGTAAGTCGTCACCCACTCCACACGCACTTGCGAAGTCAGCAGCCGCCAAGCCCTCGCCGACACCGGCCTCACCCCACTCCCACCAGTAATCAGATCATCTTCGTCTTATCAGATCAAAGATCAATCTGATTACACCGCATCAACCACCATGGCGACGGCGGCGCTTGTCAACTTCGCTGCAGTTGCACTACTCAATCTTGCAAGCTCACACACTGACTCGAAATGTACAGTGTCCGGCTTCGGCGGCTTCAATGACTACGCCTTCCCGCAGCATTCCGACGAGCAACATGTTTTCGAAGAGCAGCAACTGAGCCCTTACGAGCAGCAGCCGGCGCCTCAGGGTCAATACAAGAGGCAGCGTGTCTCGACTCCCCAGGAGCAGCAGCAGCAGCAGTATGACGCCCAGCAGTATGACGCTCAGCAGTATGACGCCCAGCAGTGTGGCCCTCAGCAGTACGGGGAGCCTGCTCCACCCGCGAACAACCCCATCTCCTACAGTGCGGGATACCCTCAGAACCCACTAGGGCCCACCTTGTTCGCCAATGAGCCGAGTACCTTCACCACTCCCAACTACAATCAGCCTGCTCATCATCAAGGCTCACTCTCAATCAATGTCAATGCCCCGCGGGTTCAGACGCAAACTCCAGTGGGATTTAGGGCGCAGGGCACTGTTGGTGCGACCCGCGGTAGCCAGCCAGCCAATTCCAGGCCCGGACACCCGAATCCGAAGTTGGAACTCCTTCCACTTGATGCCCCCCTTCATGCCCGCCCTTCCTCCCACGAGCATTCAGTCAGTCCGACAACTCCTGATGAGCCGGCACAGTCCTCGCCCCCTTCGGAGGTTCCTGGACCCACGCGCCAGAACTGGCAGGTCCCTGCACGCGCAAAGCCTGGACGCAAGGCCATCCCACGTACCGAGGAAGAAGCTAAGCTTACTCGGCGGGCACAGAACGCTACGGCTCAGGCGAAGTCGCGCGACAGGCGTCAGGTGCGGGAGGAGGAGTTGAAGAAAGAGGTTCAAGTCAAGGTGAACGAGCTCAGGAAGAAGGATGGAGAACTGTATACCCTGCAAGTGTCAAATGATCGTTTGCAGGCGGAGGTTCAGAGGCTGCAGGCGGATAATCAGATGCTACAGCAGCAGCTGGCGGCGCAAGGGCCACGCAACGATTCGGGGTTTCAAGGGTACTAGACGATGGAGACCTACATTTTGGTGTTTTGGGCTGGGATGGACGACTTGACGAGACCTACGATGTGATGAAGTAGTTAGATAACTTGGAAATGACTGTGTTTCTCCACTTCCGCTACCACATTCTTGTGTATCTATAACGATGCTCACAAGAGCGAGAAAAGCATGTCGTAGTAACGGACGGGCAAGCTCTGCGAGTGACGCTATCGATGAGATACATACATCATCGTCTCATCGCACATAGATCGCACAGGGGCAATCGAAAAGACCATCATGATCGCATCGCAGCGTCAGTCCCATAGATGTATCTAACCAGCCTCTCCTCTCAACCGAGAAAGAGACATCGCTGTGTACGCCAGGCGTTCAAGCGCCCAAGAGGGACTGCTCAACCTCTTCTTCCGATGAATTCTCGAGCGAATTCTCGAGCCTGAGTCCTGGTTCCATTTATCAAGCCCTGAGTACCAAGCCGAACACACGATTTCACCGAGATATCTACTGTGGCCATGATATCTGCACCGTTGAGTTCTTGCCAGGTCGTTCGACGACAAGCAGAACCTCCGACGAGTTACGAGCGAGGGATCGTCTCTGACTGTATGCTCGCTCGACGAGTCGCAAATGCTACAGCTACAATCTGGACGAGACATGAGCTTCTAGCTTGCGTTGCTCCCCACGGACTCCGCACTGGGCGACTCTCGCAATCGAGCGCTCTCATCACAAGTCTGCGATGCATCCGTGACCCGATAGGTACCCACATGGTCCCACTCCGCAATCCGCTTGTAATAGAGACCAGGCATAGTACGCAGCACCGATCGATGTTGCAAACAGAGGATCAATCGCATCGTCCTCGTGCTGCGCCCTCACACCCAAGGTAGATGTGTGAGAGCTTCCAAAGACTCCCTGCAGCACGCTCCTTAACTTTTCGTTGTGTCCCGCCTCACCAGTGAGTAGCACTGAGTCCACGTCTTGCAAGCGCTCATCATACATGCCATGTACTGGGCGAATGAAACGGCGCAGCTCCGCCGCGAGTGTTTGATGTGTGTCTCCAGACCAATCTGCAAGACCGAGGGAGGTGTTGACCATTACACGAAGATCATCGTATAGTCCACACTCCATGCTGAGTAGATTTGAGGAAAACGCAGAGCGGGAGTAGTCCACGGCCAGGATCAATTGCTTGCCGCTATAATCGCCATCACCGTGGCAAGGTTCCGTGGTAAGACCATTTGCATCAGCGGCAAGGCTAGCAGGCGAGACTTCAGTGACTATTGCTTTCTTGATTGCCAGTCCTGACGCTGCTGACCTGGCTGCTAGTACCAAACCTTTCGATGGCTGAGCCGCAAACGTGACTGCCACAATCATTCCCGTGGTATCAGTATAAGCCAGAGCAGCAGCGTTCAGAGCCTTGAACATTGGACGCAGGATCTTTACGCGTGCATCGGGCTTCGAACCTCCCAGCCAAGGCGGAAGGTGATGGACGAGTCCTTGCGTACCGATAACTGTGGACTGTAAGGCCGAAAGGTCTTCGACAGAGCGGGTGGGAGCAGAATTGTAAGGCTCAGGTCCAAGCCAGCTTTGATGATGCATCATCTGTTTGTACGCCCAGCTGCCCTCGATTTTGGCGATGCCGCTGCTAGAGCCATTGCTGTGATAGACCGATACAACGCTGTATGAAGTCAGCATTCTTCATTCAGCGTAGCACCTGTTGGACGATGGTCTAATTTACCCATAATCAAAGTGAAGTGCGAAGCCGATGCCAAAGTTCGAGGGCCTGAACTCCTTTGCACAGCTGACACCTCCATGAACGATGCAAAAAGTGAGGAGAAGCCATGCCTTCATGGTGATGGCGAGGTATGAAGCATTTTAAGGTAAGGACAGCAATCTCCAATGTTAGAAGGGGCAATGGACAGACAGTTTCTTCCCGCAGGACTGAGCCGATCGACCGCTGAAGCAGTCTTCACTCATTCAGCCACAGTGCCCGTCATATGATTTGTCACATGTGCGATCTTGTAGGTTGGCGCGCCGTCTATGCGCGCGCCTACTGGAACTTGATGCCCAGGTGATTTGAGATGCGAGTCCAGGAATACGCATTGTTGTCAAGGATTCATACCCTATCAACAGCCGCGGGGCGCGTCTATCGAGCAGTTCGAGATCTACGGCAAGAACTTCGACGAAGCCAAGCTCGGCGTCGATGCGTCCGGGCTGAAGCACGAGCTATCAGGTGAGTCCTGTGTTCACCTTTTCAGCTTCGCCTGATGAAACTGATTCGTGTAGGATGCGGCGACCTGACGATGTGGGAGTTCACCATGTTGACCAACGATCCAACTGGATAACAATAGTTCGCCAAGGGTAACCTGCCGATCGGCACGAAGTCCTGCGCTGGCTCTGCGGTAAAGGTCATTGGTGGCGAGTCCGATGGGTGTACCGGTGCTGGCTGAAGTAGTCTCTTCGGTAAGCGTGGCGTTGGGGTATGGTGTTGTTTCCGAGCGCCATGTATAAATGTCCATACCATATACAGGTGGCATCTAGACAAGGCGGTGTGGTCTCACAATTCCTGCTCCCGACGTCGCAGCTTCGACCCGAGGACCAGCATCATTGAACGTGATGATCATCACATGGAAAGCATATGGTATCGTCCTTACTATTACGAGTGCGAGTATCATTGCGCACGAGCCTTACAATGTCTCTAGGGAAGCGGGGAGGTGCCTTTGTCAGGTGAAATGGCCATGTCTAGAAGTCTATTATACATCCACTGTCTCACACTCAATCACCCATACTGACTTCATAATCGAAAGGGTTTTCATGCGAAAGGTACCAAGCATACTTCGCGGCTCCGATGGCAGCAGCGAACAGTGGGTCGACGTGCCCCTCCCCAGACTCGATCGCATCGCTCACACTCGGCACCACAGAGTCCTCGACAACCTCCTGCAGCACGCTCCTCAGTCTGCCATCATACGCCGACTCACCAGATAGCACCACCCTTTCGATCTTGTCCAACCAACGACCTTCCCCATTCGCCACTGGACGGGGGAACTGTCGCATGTCCTCGACTAGCGACCAATGCGTCTCTTCAGACCAGGCTCCAAGGCCAAGAGAAGTATTCATCATCGTGCGAAGATCGTTGTCAATTCCACACCACACGCTTCGTAACGAAGCTGAGATCGCAGCTCGAGAAGCATCGACTACGAGAAGCAGCTGCATCGGACCACGATCGGGAATCCGCGAAACGTCGAAACTATAGCACGGATCCGAGGAAAGTCCATATGCATCCAGCACGAAGCCAGCCGGCGACTCGCTCATAAGGAAAGGCATGCTCACGCCTGAGCGCGCGGCGGCGGCAGCGACGACAGGTATGAAGTCCGTCTGTGGGTGCGCGGCGAACGTGACGAAGACATCCGAGTTATTAGTACCAGTGTGGGCAACAAACGCCGCTGTCAGGGCAGCCAGCATAGGCGCCAGGACATCGGTACGGGCGTCAGGCTGTATGTCACTGAGCCAGGGCGGGAGGTATTCAGGCATGTCACGCAAGCCTTGTTTGTACCAACCAGTGTACCCCCAGAGCATCCCTTCCACACGGACTGGCTCTGTGCCGTAGGGTTCAGGGAGCTGCCAGGTCTGCTGGCGCATTATGTGCTTGTATGCGGGACTGCCTTCGATCTTGGCGATGCCATTGCTCGAGCCATTCGTGTAGTATATGGCTGCGACGCTGAGATCTGTCAGATCCCGTGTACTCCCAAGTTAACTCGATCACTAGCGACTTACCCATAGTCGAAGTGAAGGGTGAAGCCGACGCCGAAGTCTGCTGGTTTCACGTCGTGCACACCCCGGACGACCTGGATCAGACTTCCGCATGAAGACAGCCAAAGTAGCAGCTTCATGGCCTGAACGATGACTCTGGTATCCAGAGGGTTATGCTCCGCAGTCAGTAGAGGCCAATATAAGCATTTCTCTCTGACACAGATCAAGGTGTTACGTCGAGAATAGATCTCGCATGAATGTCAGGAAATGGCAACGTGGCGAATACATGGCCACGTTGCCTTCGAGTCCATTTTTCTCGCTTGATACAAAAGTGCGTCACATTCGAACTCCAGTGTAATGTCAGCATGCATGTGGAAGTGAATAGCCGCCGTGACTGAAGCCATCTTCCATTACGCAATGTCCCTCGATCTGCTGAACCTAGAGACGACTCAATCATGTCGAAGTGGACTTGTCCAACAGCGGACCTCGAGGCGAACAGAAACGGAAGTTGAAAATCGCGTATGACTCCTAGGATATGAATATATATCTGCATCACAGCGGACATGCACTGATGCCATCGGCTTCAGCCTCTCTCAACCACGCATTCTGTTGCCAGTACAGAGAGTCCAAGGCCGCACCAGCACTCGCAACGAATAGTGGACCATACGGCGCGTCCTGCGCAACGTATTTCTTGTCCACCATACCGCTAGACGGCCCCAAGTCCAATACTTTCTCCAGCATGGTTCGAAGTTCCGATGTACTGCCTAGCTCGCCCATGAGGATGATCTTGTCGAGTCCATGCAAGTTGTCACCATCCGAATCTAGGATGGGCTGACTGATAAGGGTGTGGAGCAAGGTGACGACCCGCTCTGCATCAGTGATGTTCGTACCATTGATGACTGGGTCCAGGTCGTGGAACGCCCGTTGAGGCGCAATCATGCCGCAGCATTCGCTAGCGAGGGCAGCAGTCACACCAGCTCGGCTGTAGTCGACTGTTAGCAGGACCTTCTCCTGGTACGGTGGATCGCAGCCCTCGTGGGGATCCGAGAATGGTAGCGCAGCTGCAATGCTGGCCCATTGTCTGACCCTGAGCTCCCGCATGTTCAGTGCGCATGTAGATTGTTCCAGCGCAGTCGTGAGATTATCTGATGGCTTGAGAGGAAACACGATGTGTGCAGACTGAATATCTCCGCCTATGTGCGATACAACAGCCGTCTGCAGCTGGTCGAGCATGTGTTGTAGGGCGCCGTTCGATGTATCGTCGTTGCGTTGTCGAGGTAGCAGTCGACCAACACGAGTGAGGAATGATGGTTGCTCAGTCACGTCCAAAGTATAGTATTTTCCCCCGTCCTGAGGTCGAATCCAGGTCTGATTGCGCATCATGGAGCTCTAGGATTCATCACCATCCACGCGGATCACCGAAGCTACCGTCCCGTTTGGGTAGGCAACGCTTGCCGTCCTTCACATTGTTAGTGACAGAAGCTCGTAGAAAGGTAGGCAATCCAGACCCGTAGTCGAACGAAAAACTAAAGCCCACGCCTAGCTCCATTGCACGGGCGATCGCAACGAATGCTAGAATGATGTAAAGCATTCGAGCCATGCTCTACCTGTCGATGGCACCGCTCAAGCTATGTTGTAGAAGAAGGGGCACGATGCTCCGCCCAGACGTCCATTGATAGGAAATGCGCGTACCAGGTCTAAATGATACAGCAGAAGAGATGAATGCACGCACGTAATACCGTGCTCACCTTACGAGACAGCGACGTGTCTTCGCCATCGAAGGAGTCATTGGCGCAGTGCCGCAGCAATGCACGGGAGCCTGGCTTTGTTGAAGTGAATAGGACACAACTTCCTCATGTTGTGCCTTAACAGTCTGATGTCTGGACGGGCATTCGAGGCGCTCTTTCCATTCTCGACAGGTGTAGTTACAGCGTTGCTGTCCTGACATGCTTGGAGTCGAAGGAGACAACCCCGTCAAAGCGTGCACAGTCCCACACCCATTCCACGCTACTGCAAGAAGGGCTAGCTGAACGTGGGGAAGCGGGGTCGGCGAGCAAGGGTAAGCTCCGGCAACGTCAATGGTCGCGTGTTCGTGCTTCGTGATCACGAGAGCTCACGCGGTACGTACACCCAAGACAAAAGCACCCAAGCTCCCTGCTGTGTGTGTCAGACCCCTGACTGGTAAAACTCGACTTCACTCCATCTCCTGTTCCTCTTCCCTCACAGCTTCTCATCAGCAACATCAAATCTATCACCCTTCCTCTCAGCAAACAATCAAAACAGTTGCCAAAGATGAGTGCAATCGCCGAGGAAGACGGCAATGGCATTACCTTCGAGCCGGTCAAGGTCTTGATCGCGCTGCAAGATCGCTTCGATCTGTGTGACATGGCTGGGCCGGCAGAGGTCTTCTCGTGGGCCATGCATGACAAGAAGGACGATGGTGAGTACTGGCTGTGCTTCCTGCAGTGAATCGAATGACTTTGCCAGGGACAGTCAGCTGACAAGAGACAGAGAGCAAGGCCTTCCGCGTAGCTCTGACCGGCCCAGCCGACACCGTGACCTCCAACCAGGGGATCACGGTCAAGACTCACTTCTCCTACACCGATGCCCTTGCCCGTCTCCCTGAGATCGATCTGCTCGTAAGTTTCAGGCTCCATTCGAGGTAGACTACTCAAAACTAACGAAAAAGTAGGTCATCGTCGGCGGCGGCACCGAGCAGGCCCTGAAAGCCAAATCCCAGCCCATCGCCCTCATCAAAGCCTTCGTCGCCCAGCAAGTGAAAAACCCCGCCCGCGAGCGCACACTCCTCAGCATCTGCACCGGCTCCATGCTCCTCGCCGAGACCGGTCTCCTTGCAGGCCTCTCCGCCACTACTCACCCCGACTACATCACCAAGATGGAAATCCTCTGCTCCAAAGTCTCCCAGCGCGACATGGCCGATCGCTGCGACGTCATGCAAGATGCCCGCTATGTTGTCAACAACCTCCGCTTCGACTTGGGCGAGAACGAAGACGAGAATCCGTATATCCTCACACGTAAGCAGTACAAGGAGAAGCGTCGTCAGGCGTCTGCTGCGGGGATGTCGCCGATTGAGGAGAGGCCCAATGGAGGCACGAGGCGTATGTCGTCTGCGAGGAAGGGATCAATCTCCTACCACGCGGCGAACACGCGCCGTGAGAGCGTCCTCAAGCGCGCCAATTTGCGATTGGGTGGGCTGAGAGTCATCACCACGAGCGGTGTCCTCAGCGGCGTCGATGGTGCGCTGTACATGGTCGGAGCGTTAGTCGATGACGAGGCCGCCGAGGAGGTCGCGCGCAAGATGTGCCACACCTGGAAGAAGGGTGTCGTCGTCGATGGACTTGATGTCTAGAGCAGTGCCCAAAGCAGCAGGTTCAAAGGGTGGGTGAGCATCACAGAGATCTGCAAGTGGAGGTGCAAATGACGCGAAGTAAGTTAGGCCAGCTGGAGATGAGAATGCTGAGCCATGTAGGAAGATAGCTACGAGATGCCACCTCGAAGAAAAGCGTACGAGAATCGAAATGATACCGCATCAGTCAAGACTTCGGTCTCAAGGTCATGAACTTTTTACGCTGCGATGTGCTTTCAACGTACGTCGCGCATTACCATTCGCCGATGGTGAGTGGATAAGCAGCAGACCGTTGCGACCTGAGGGCATCCTGCGGACTACTCTCGCGATCAGGCCACGTTGCTTGATACGGGCGGCCACGGCACCATGCACTGCTGCGGCACAGCTTCGATGACTCCGATGGCGTAGATACATGTACGTCGCAATAACACGAATGAACAGCGAGTATGCTGCCATCTCTGCGTTCTCTTCATTCCTTCCACTTGCTCGACACTCGACGTAGATGCTTCCTTTGCGATGGATGTACAAACCGACCCTTGAGTGTCTCAAACAAGCCAAAGTGAGCCAGGCGCCGTGAGGGCAAGATGGCCCGACTTTTGCTCCTTATACTGGCAGCCGCAGCCCTCGCGGCTGCCCGCAGGGCAATTATCGGAGTTGGCTTCGATCTCTCCTTTGACTACGGGTGACAGAATCCGAAACTCCTTGTCTTCCAAGTCCAGCCATTGACAAACTCTCAGTACAGCGAGCATAGCCTACCCAAACGGCTCGATCATCACAATCGCCAAAATCGATGGCGACCAAGACTACAAAGCCGCAATGCGCAATCAGACCTGGACGCTGCCCCAACATGCCACTTGCGCCCCAGACGGCAGCCAAATGACCTACTACACGCTCTCCAAACACATCGCCAGTCTACAGCCCTGGTGGCTTGCCACCCATCGACCCCTCCCCTCAACCCTCCAGACAATGCTCACAGCTCTCCACACCGGAGTCACAACCGCCACCGACTCACCACTATTCGAAGCCGCCATCGTCCTGCCCCTAAATCCCTCTGGAGACCTAACGTCCCGCTTTGACACAGCAGCACAGGCGCTAGGTCTCAGGTACGTGAATCTGCACTCCCCAGCTAGTGTACAGTCAATCTATACCTTCTTCAGCCACTTCGGCAACTGCTCCTCCCCCGCGCAAGGTAGCCTCGTGGTGGACTACAGCTCCTCCGCGGGCCTAATCGCCACAAAAGTAGTCGACGGGTGCGGAAACATAGAGGCGGTACAGACGTGGCACGACGATCCCGCCTTTCCTCCAGCAGCGTCGCACACCACGACTCTCGAAAGCAGGACAGTGAATGTTCGCAGCCTCCGCAAATTCGTCAATGCACCTTTGCACGCCATGAAACGCTGGTCTACCGAGCAAATGACGGTGGGTATAGACAAGATCATACTCACCGGCTCCCTTGGCCACACGACGGAGCTGCGCGAGATCCTCACATCAGCGTTTACCGGGGGACCGTACGAAGGGAAGCTGGATGAGACGCTGGTGCTGCAGCAGGGCGCGCTGGCTCCGCTATTCGTGGTTAGTGCTAGCGCCGCGAAGGCATCGCTGAACAATCAGCAAGATCTGCGGGTGGTGGACTAGGGGGTGGAGGCGCGGGGGGGAGGCTGTATGTTTCTCCGTATGAGTGCCGTGCACAACGCAGTGTGATCTATTCTAGAGCTATCAGCCGCTCTCAGCTGGCGCAAATCCGGCCGGTACAGACACCCAGCACGCCGGCTGAAGCCTTGTACTCAGGCCTGCTTTTCTCGTGGTGCTCGTTTGCTTGGAGAAGCAATCTTGGCCCTCTGATACCCTCACTAACGCTCATAATCCTCTCATTTCCACTTCTGCACCACAACCCCACCCCTCTTAAACTCCCCCAGCTCCCCAAGCACAACCCCCTTGTCCTCCAACTCTTTACTCGGAAACGTCGTCATAAGCGCATATGCCCTTCCACTCCCCGTCCCAGCGCGATCGACAAAAGTGTAAACGTCGCCAATAGTCTGCGTCGTGTTGAATCTTGAGCTCAGCCGGCTCCCGTCCGCAAGCCGGATCTGCAGTGTAAGCGTCGGCTGCGAGTCGTCGACGGTGTTTTGTGGAGGCGCAGGAGCCGCCGCGCCCATAGCCGCGAAGTCGGATTGTACTTGTTGCGTTGTCGCCGGCTCCATACTCGGCCCTGGTGTCGGCGCCCCAAGCCTGTTCCCACCCCCATCAAAAGGCCTATACTTCTTCTTCGGCTGCACGTAATTCATCTCCTTATGCGGCTCGAGCGTCAGATCCACCTCCTGATCCGGCTGCACGTCCAGCAATGACAGTGGTGCCTGACCGCGGTTGATCTGCTGCATTATGACCGCGTTTGCGGGGTCGTCGAAGCGGAAGAGGGGACCGTCGTCGATGCTCACGCCGTCGGCCCAGAGGTGCATTGTCCTGTCTAGCTTGGGGAGGTTGCGGCCTGTGGGACGCTGCTGGTTGGAGGAGCGAGGGGCTGTGGGGTCGTCGATCGTGCGTGAGGGTGCGTCGTCGCCGCCGAGGGTTTGAGCGCGGCCGGAGAAAGCTGTGCTACGAGGTGCTGAAGGGTCTGCAGGTTCAACGTCGCCCCCGGCGCCTGGAGGCCGATCTTCGTTCTTGCGCGCTTGGTTGAGGATGTTGCGGAAGTGGTCTACCGGGCCACCAGATCTGCTTGGGCCGGCACCGGGCCCGGGATTGGGCTGGACGGCGAGGCCGGACTTCTCGCCGCCGGTGTAGAGGTCTGGGTCGGAGTCTGAGTCGTCTTCATCGTGGGCTGAGGATTGCAGGTCGGCGAGGGTTTTCATTCTGGAGGAGCCGGCGGCGGCGCGTTTGGGTGCTGATGAGGAGGATGATGCTGCTGCGGCGGGTGTTCGTTGTGATGTAGACGGTGGCGCGTTCACTGAAGCGCCACCCTCATCGCTTGCTTCCTCTTCGTCATCCTCTTCGCCTTCTTGTGCGGCGAAGTAGAGGGCTACGGCTTCTTGGAGGTTCCAGTTGGCTGATGTGAGTGCTGTGGTTGCTGCGCCGGGTGTAGAGCCTGTGACGCCGCAGAATTGGGCGACGAGGTCTTGCTGTGCTGCGTCCATGATGTTGCACTGTCGGTGAAGCAGGTCTTGGGAGGAAGAGGAATGCGGGTTCAAGAAGTGTTTGTGAGGTCTAAGGCAATGCAAGGTACGTCAGACGTGGACTGAGTCTTGGCAGTCATATGTCGGGGAGAACATCGCGGATAGCCCCGTCCGACATGTGCTCATGGAAGTGAAGTGAAGCTCGTACACACTGATCCTGTCATACTTGTAGCGGAAGACTAAGAAGTCTGGCCAGATAGTGTGCCAGGATAGCGCCCAGCGCTCTGCGCGCCATCATCCTCACCTCTCTCCACCACATCTCCCACAATGGATCCTCTCTCGGAATCGCAAACCACCTTTCCCTCGGATAGCGAGAACTACGACGCAAACCACAGCAATCAAACGAGCTCGGAAGACGATGTGCCCTCCACTTCCTCATCACCCATGATCCTCTACAGCCCACCGACATTCTGGAGCATAGCAAGAGGCGCGGCGATAAATGTACTATTGCCGTTCATCAATGGGCTTATGCTGGGGTTTGGAGAGTTGTTCGCACATGAGGCGGCTTGGAGGCTAGGTTGGGGAGGCACGAGGGTGAGTTTGCGTAGCTGAAATAGTGACTGAAAGAGTGTGGGACTGCATGGCAGATGACGGGTTGAGGATGAAGGCACGATGAGGACTTCAGACTGACGCTTGATAATGCAGGTCTTCCCTGGACATCGAAACTCAGCATCACCTATGGGGACACATTCGATAGGGCCAGGCATTGAGATTAGAGACGATCCAGTAGAGCGAAGGCGAAGGAACGGCGAGGAGATGGATGCGTATACTTCGCTGGAGTGAGACTGGAGCTTCCACGGAGTTTGTTGCGTAGTCTCTCACCGGAAAGGAGAGAAAAGGGATTGGATGGTCCCGAGTACGGTACAGCAGCGTAACTACATTGCATCTAGGTGGCGTTGATAGAGTCAAGGAAAGGCAGCAAAGCAGCCACAGGCGCTTGTCGCGGTGACAGTGGATCAATGTACATATCTTACAGCGACGTCGAATCACACTCAATGATCCCACAGGTTCTCCCTACCCTGAAGCATCATAGATCTTGCCATGTCTGCAGCAGTTCAGTCGCAACCAAACGCCGAGGCTCTCCCGAGCCCATACAAATTATTCCCGCATCACACGACTGCATTGCATCGTCCATCTATCCACGATGATGCCCAGTAGAGGCTTACGCCTTGCCAAAGGCTATACGCCTCGATTGTTCCAGCAACAATGCAGAAATGTATGCAGCACCGCAATCCACGGACGAGCAACACTAACAAGCCCGCAGCTCTCGTCTCGACACCCCCCTCGAGCGACTGCATTCCCGAGACTACATCCACAGACGTCCCTCCACACACAGCGATGGCGAGCCGCACCCCCGACAGTAGCTCTCTCCCTCTCCTCCATCCGCCATGCCTCCACCAATCCACCCACCGACAACCTCGCCTCAATCACAGCCAAAGCCGAACGCTTCATCTCCGCCCCACCCCCGTCCTCGTTACCACCGCCCTCCTCGTTCCCGAATCTCGACACCATAACCCTCGATGATCTGAAACTAGACGACCTAGTAGGAAGCGTCCCGCCAGACCAGGTAGGCTACCTGTACTCCCTCGGCCTAGACTACGGCTACGGCATGACCTCGATCCTGCAATGGATGATGGAGCACGCGCACATCACCATGGGATTACCGTGGTGGGGTGCCATAGCCGTGACTGCGCTGGCGACGAGGGCATTACTCAGTCCGCTGTTCGTGAGAAGTGCGGACATGAACGCACGAACCCTAGCACTCACAAGCGTCACGAAGCCAGTATCAGAGCGCATGAGCGCCGCGCAGAAAGCAGGCGACAATCAAGCCGTAGCTCTAGCATGGCAGGAGATGTCGGCTACGAGGAAGCGGGCAGGCCTGAAATACCGCACAATTTTCCTGCCCATGATCGTGCAGGGCTATATCGGCTTCTGCGGCTTCCGGCTGCTAAAAGCCATGGCCAGCTTGCCCGTGCCGGAACTGCATAATGGAGGATTTCTTTGGCTGTATGATCTCACACTAAGCGATGGCTACCTCATCCTCCCCGCCCTCTTAGCAGGAACGCTCCACTTTGCAGTGCGCTGGGGCGGCGAAGGCGGCGGCGCCAACGCAGCAGCCATGACCCCCGCGATGAAGAACCTAATGCTCTGGGGCATGCCGACATTGATCTTCGCATTCACCGGCTGGCAGCCAGGCGCCGTGGCGATCTGGTTCTTCATCACAGGGCTGTGGGGTATGACACAAGCGCGCGTGCTACAGGTAGACGGAGTGCGGAGGCTGCTAGGAATCACGCCTGTGTATAAACCCACAACGCCCGAAGGCACGCCCGAGAACCCTTTCGCCATGATGGCCGAGCAGTGGAGCGGCAAGAAGAAGGATGCGCCGGCGCCGGCAGCTAGAATGGTGGGCAAGAATGCGGCGTATATGCAGCCTACCTACCAAGCGCCCGCGCTCCGCACGACACGCGCCTCGTCGACTTCCACCGCCGCTCCCACAATCCTAGCACAAGCCAGAAACACCACAGCGGCAGCAGCAGCCCCCAAGAAGGCCGGCGTGTTCCAGGCTGCGAAAGAAGGCTACGCAGGTCTCCAGAAGATGGCGGCAGACAGAGTCGTGAGCAATGCGCAGAAGACACGGGTGAAGAATGAGGAGCGCGCGGCGGCGGATTACGAGAAACGGCATCAGGAGAAGATGAAAGCGCAGGGAGGACAAAAGGGGGGACGGAGACGGCCGGTGAGGTGAGAGCATTGTGATTGAAATCAAAGGCTGCGGAATGATGGGTAGAATTCCGTACATGGCGTTCGACCACACGGGATGTATCACGCTCAGTCATCGAATGGGCCAATGGTGCATAGTATAGGCGTGTGCATCTCCACTGCATGGCCTTGGCCGCTGTTACGACGACACTGCAGCCGATGCCGCGCGATCGAGACTGACGCTGGCTCGATATCTCTCCGATTCGCGTACAATGGCGTAGGTGGTAGAGCCTTCATACGCACTCAGCTAGACAGTGAGAGGGAGAGGATTGACGCAACGGAGACGAATGTAAAATCAGTGTACAGTATCGAGACTCGCGAGCAGATGATGCTGCGAGGAGACCAAAGGACCGCTCTCCAGTACTATCAACACCCATGACTCCATTCCATTCCGGAAAATTCCTCCAACTCCATCGCTAAATTCCTCGATTTCCTGTCCTACTCCAATACCAAGCAAACCCCATCCTCGCCGCAGCCCTCAGCCCACCTCCCCCTTCCCTTTCACCGCCATCCTCTAAACCACCCCATGCACGCCCATGGCTCCCCGCCACAACAGCACTCAATCACCAACCAACACCTTACAACCACGCCTGGAACAGCAAATCCATCTGCGCCAACTTCTCCGGATTCGTAGCCCGAGCCACAACCTCAAGCACAGTCTGACAAGCCGGCAGATTAGTAGCCCCCACCGGCTCCCTAGCCAAAGCCAAAGCCTTATTAACAATCGCCTCGCTGTTCTTCTGCACGTTCTCTCTCAGTTCGTTCTGTTGCAACGACTGCCGGTGCGATTGCGTGTACCAGAACGTCATCTCGTCGCGGATGAAGATTGACAGGGTGTGGGAGAGGTCGGTGCTAGTAGCCGGCGCAGGGGCGGGGGGTTCGGCGGCGGGCGCGCCGGTGCCGGAAGGAGGCGTGGGGGGCGAGGGGGTCGTGGAGTCGGTTGTTAGGCAGCGGGAGATGGCCATGAGGGCGCAGGTGAAAATGCCTTCTTGATGGATTGGGCCCATCAACCGCTGCAAGTTGGGTGTCAGGCGGAAGGGCACAGCCTCGGGATTCTGGAAGTGAGGGCGGTTTTGCGCGAGCAAGGGCAGCAGTTCGGAGCCCCAGATATTGCCTGTCTTGCGCGCTATGCTCATTTTGCTTGGGTAGCGCTGCGTCATGTGCATGGTGAATGTTATGTATGTCAGGGCTGCGAGCTGGTATGTGAATTGCCTTCGGAAGAGCCAGAAAGCGTCGAAGCTGGGGAAGGTGGCGGCAAAGTACTCGCGGACGAGGTCGGCGGGGACGAAGCGCTGCTGCACGTGGTTGAGCGACTCCAGGCGGACGTTCAAATTCGTATCCTGTTTCTGCGCAGCGGTAGTGCGCAGCTTGTCCATCGTATACATGATCGCTTCGTCCTTGTCGAGCTCGTTGCGGCGGCAGTAGTCGTCGTACACGCCCTGTAAGGTAATGTACGAAGCGTCGTCCTGGATCATCCGGATCTGCGGCGACAGCGGTACCATATACGGCAAATGGAACTGCAGATTCCGGCGCCGGCTCTCCTTCTTTTTCGCCAGCGTACTATTGAACATGCGGAAAAGCTGCAGAATCCTCTCTTCCCTGCGACTGTGTCTCGGCGCCGGGTGCTGAATGGCGAAGGGATGCACGCTCCCATCGTGCCCTCGAATCTTGATCCGACGATGACAGCCCGTCACACCCCGGACAAGATCCACGATCGGAAGGAAGCGCTCTATACGTACAAAGTCCTGGTTCTTGTCCCGGTGTTGCAAGTACTGACCAGGCACTTCCACCTCATCGAACCACACGAAGCGGAAGCCGCTGAGATGCGGCACTTGATCGAGATGGAACGTTGATGGACGGCGATCAAGGCGCTCGGCCAGCTTATCGCGCCACTTGCGTAGCTTGTGAATGTACTCCAGCATCGTTGGCTTCTTGGTGACGAAGTCCTGCTCGAACGCCTTCCTAATGTGATGCGGCAGAATCGACTCCACAAAGCGCGTGATGTTTGCCTCAGTCTGCGAGGGCAGCTTACTGTCTTGCGTGAAGGCGTGTGGTGAGCGGCTGACATATGCCATCGCGTCGTTCAGAAGCGCAACGATAAGGCGATAGGCATCCTCGTCTGGTGGACATTTGAAGTACTTCTGGATCTGCTCCACCATCGCTTCCATCGAAGCATACAGCAGCGGGAACGCCGTACGAAGCGTAATGACCAGAGCCTCCGTATGCTCCCAAGGCTTCTTCGGCTGGGCCGGCTCGCCTCCATTCTGCATAACCGTATCCTGGCCTTCCTGCTTCTGCGGTGTGCCATCAGCAGCTTGAATCTCGCCGCCAGCAGCGGTGCCCGGTCGCGAAGCGCCTGCACTCTCCGGTCTCGCAGGCGAGCCTTCTTGCTTGACAGCCTCGCCACCAGCTTGTTTAGCCTTGGCAGCACGCTCCTTCTGCTCTCGAGCCTGCTGCGCGCGACGGATGACCTGCATATCCTCATGGCTAGTCCTTAGCTGAAAATGCAGAGCTTGCGGGTATGTCTTCGCTAGCTTCGTCAAAATCTCGTGCGCGATGTTCGCTTCACCCTCACTGCGTGACAGATTGTTGAGCAGCTGCGGAATGAATGTGACCCAGTACCACAGCGGCGTCTCGCCCTTGAAGTTGGCGTAATTCTTGGCAAGCGTGCCGTCTCCATCGTCGAGACTGAGTAGCCACAAGATGCGCGAGAGCAGCTTCCGTGACTTGGCGCTCTTGTATTGTCCAGCAGCCTCGAGATAACAGCTCAGCGCATTGCCCGCCAGCTCAAGATCACCCGGGCTCTCCTTGAACAGCTGATCGCTGTAGCGTCCCCATTCAGCCCAAGCCTTCGGCAACTTGATATCGAAGAACAGCGCAGTACCGAACGCATCATGCGCCTCGCCCTTCTGGTCCAGTCGACTGAGGAACATCCCCTTAAGCGTGTAGAACTCAGCCTTCTGATTCTGACCGAAGTAATTGAGATTGGTATTATTGATGACATCCAGTCCATTGTTGAGCTCGCTGCGATTCTGATAGTGGCACTTGGCTTGCTCGCGCAATTTGAGGAACGCCTCTTGGATCTCGATGTTGGGCAGTGTGTAGATCTTGCTGAGCTGATTTATGCAGACCTCCGGCATCTGGTGCTTGCGAGCGACGTGCGCGAAGCGATTGATGATCCATGCCGTCTCATGGTAGCCACGGTATGCGTATGAGCTGCCAGTTGCGTTGCCTTGCCCGGTGGGGAGGAGATTGAGGTACGTGCCGTTGATGAGGTGGAAGATGTGCTGTCTCCACGTCACTAGGTCTTGCCAGGCATTGATATCGTCCCACAGGTTCGGCAGTCGATCGCGCCACGTACTAAGCAGCACTTTCAGCTCCTGCGACTTGACATCAAGGTTCCCAGCATTCGTCTGCGCCAAGCTAGAGCAGATGACACTAGCATCGTGCAGCTCAACCAACTGCTGAAAGTTCTCCAGCAAGCCAATATGTGCGTTTGTAATCATCTTGGGCAGCTTATGCCAGTTCTTGATGCTGAGCTGGATGTTCTCGTCGCAGATCCTCGCAAATTCCTGGCTTGTCTCGGTCTTGTTGTGCAGCTTGAGCAAGCTCATGAAAGCCTGGAAGAACATCCGCCTCGGCGTCGGCGCATCAGACACGGCCTTGATGATGCCGTCGAGCTGATCGCGCTGCTCGGCACTGTTCCAGGCCTCAAAATTGCGCCACATTGCCTCAAGGTAGAGGTCGTTGATGTTCTCATGCTTGGCGAAGTCGCCGAGTACCTCCCATTGCTGCAGCTTCTGCGCGCAGAGCACCCACTGGTCTTCCCACAGCATGTACTCGCCACCTGAGTACGGCAGAGACTGGGTTCGTGCTTTGACTTGTGCTTGCTCGTACATGCTCTGCGCCTTGTCCCAGATGCCATTTTGCTCATATGATAGCGCAGCATTGGTCTCGACGAACTGCGAGCGGCGTCTCCAGGTGCCGTAGAAGAGATCGTTCTCCTCCAGGCTCGCATAGACTTCGGTCAAAGCATCCAAGTTGCTCTCTCTGGCAGTCGCCATGTCGATGACAGGGTGATATGCCATGTTCTCCATGAAGGTAGCAGCCACATACCAGGCGTTGTAGTTGCGTGCCAGGAACTTGAACACGTGCGGTGGGAACTTGCAAGTCGGGCGTGCTCGCGCAATGCCCTCAAGCAGAGTGGACACACAGTTCGGCCGTCTGTCGACTTGTCGCTGGTGCATGTCCTTGGTGAGAAGAGCCACAAGTCCTTGCTCGATGTCCTCACGATCGTCCTTAGAGAGAGTCGACCAGGCCATAGGGAAGTACGCAACCCACACATCATGCGCCAGACGATCATCGGTATGCTGCAGATCACTCAGCGGCACCAGAATGTCCTTCGCCTTGACATTTCCGATCTCGCTGACGAAAGCCTTCTCAGCATTGATCAGCCCCTCAAAAGAATCGTCCAACATCACCTCGCCCGCCCTGGCATCCCCAGCATAAGTTCCAAAGACCTTGCTAGCCGGCAAACAGCGGAAGTCATCCTCATGCAAATGCAGCGTAGTACTTTGATCGATACTCCCAAACATCAACTGAATGATCTGCTTCAACCAGAAGCTATCGCTCAGAACCTCCCACTGCTGCTCTGAGATGAGTTTGAAGAAGCGATTGCTAGTCGAGCGACTGAGCGCCTTGTCAAAGATCGTCATGAATCGGGCCCGCATCTCGATATCGTGGCTACGAAGTCCGATGAGGAAAGCCTGCTCCATGCGCACGGCGAGCTCGGACCGGAAGATCTTGGGGTCTTCATAGATGCGTATGACGAGCTCCATGAACTTGTTGTACATTGTCAAATCTGGGCGGGCTTCGAAGAGCAGCATCTTCTGCAGCACTGCAGTCTTCTCCTTGAGAGTCGGCACAGGCTCGGTTGGGTTGAAGACCCAGGTCTCGACTTGGCTTAGGATCTTCTCGCAGAGTCTGTTGTCATTCGAGCGCTCGACTAAAGAAGCGAGGACACTGAGATAAGGTCTGCGACGGTCGACAAGCGCGCTGATGCAGCCAGAAAGCATGTCGATGCACTTGATTATCAAGTCGACAGTGATGTTCGCCTCCGGCGAATTCGGGACCGTCGGCGCCTGCATGCCTTGTGAGATCTGCTGGGCGGGCGTAAGCTGCGAGCTGATGTGATCCTTGGCCAGCTTAGTCTGGAAGGTCTTGAGCATTGCTTCTATGTGAGTGTGTATATCCTCAGACCGACGTTGCGACAGCGCCCAGAGGATATTGATGCCAGCCATGTGGCTGCTGCCATTGAGTGCGTCGCTAGCAGTGGTGCTGAGGAAAGTCTTGAACTCCTCAGTCGGACTCTCAGCGTCGGGCAACTCATCGTCAGGCAGCTGCAGCGGTATGACCTCAAGTGTGCGCTGTAAGATCGGTGGCAACTTCGGCTGCACATTGTCAGGCAGATCGACACCGTGCAACGCATCTTGCACCTCGACGTTGTCGCTCTTCAGTGGCTTAGCGAGCAGCTTCTGCAGCTGTCCAAGTCTCGCCGCAACCCAGTCGTCCGACCGCGTATTGAGCAGCACCTTCAAGATCTGAATTGTATTGACGACCCGCGTAGTCCACACATCCTGCTTCTCCTCAGGCTTCAGCTCACTGCACAAGATCTGCTCAGTGACTTTCGGGAACATAGCATCGACGTCGACATCATCCCAGAAAGGCGGCGAAAGCAATCTGTACAGCAGATCCACAGCGCGCACAACGGTATCCGTGGGCATCTGCTGATGCATACCGCCACTCTGCCTCTCCTCCCTGTGTTTCGAAGCCGATGTCGGGTATCGCTCAGGTATAGTAGCAATGAACTGCACCAGATACTTCACCAGCGCCAACCGCAAAGGCGCTGGCGCAACAGCAGCCCTCTTGCCCTGAATCTGCGGATCGATGAGCGGTGAGTCACCACCACTTAGACTGCCCTGCTCGCGAATCGTGCGCTCCTCCCATTGCCACAGCAGACTGACAAGATTCAGCGCCAGCTTCCTGCTCTCAGTGGAAGGATTCGGCAGCCCAGCGACCTTATTGATCGAAGGGATGATGGTCTGCGCAAAGACCTCCCGCGCCTCATAGAACAGATCTGGGTGTCTGACCAGGAACTGGTAGATCGAAGCCAATTGCGCCACATTGTTACTCTCCTCGCTTACTATGCGACGAGGAATCTTGGACCATATAGCCTGTCTCCCATCCGGACCACCGAGCCGCTTCTTCAGCACCGGCTGCAAGATCTCCAGACTCTGCGTGACCAGATTCTTGCCCTCAGCCTGATGCGCCCGCAGCAAAGCTCCGTACACCTGAAGTGCAATCTTCGATGGAGTCTCGTAGTTCGCGATGAAGTAAGCGATCAGCACGTAGGCGGCGTACTTATTAATTACGTCGTCTAGGCGGATGTAGTTCCAGCCGAACTTGATGATGTCTTTGCGGGCGTCTTGGAGCATGTTGTGGTGGTACTTGACGAGGAAGGCGGTAGTCTGTAGGAGCTCCATCCTGGAGTGATCTACGCCTTGCCGCTCGTCGTCGGAAGAAACATCGCTGTTGCTCTGCGGCTTCCAGAGCTTATTGTGGATCTGGTCTGTCATGCTGCGATCAAGTAGTGCAGTACCTTTGGTGCCGGCTTCAAAGAGGGAGTCCCAGTTACGCATCGCGTCGTTGGCGAGGATAGGGTTGAGCACGTAGTGGAAGGCGAACCACTTCATATTCTGCGGGCTCTGCTTGGATGTGTAGATGTCAATACACCTCCCCATCACAGAACGCTGATACTCGACGCTCTCGTTCGTGATGACGTGCTGGTACAGATAGGCGAACAACCCGGGACACTTCGTCAGCTGATCAGCCGTGCAAGCCTCCAGGATTCGGAACAGCATGTCCAAATCATCCGGATGCGATCGAAGATACTGCGTCAAGATGTCCGTGATATGCTCAGCGCTCTGCACGACAGCCAGGCGAAGCGTACCAGATAGCGTATTGGCTCTGTCCATGCCCTGCAAGCTGATCGCAGCCTTCAGTAAGGCATCGCGTAGCTTCTCGTCCTCCAGCAGCTTCTTGCCAGGCTCGTCAAATTGGCAGACCGAGTGCACTACATGTATGGCATTGACGGCTGCGCGTGCGAGGACGTCAGAAGAGCCATCAGTCGGCGTGAATGTCGCAATCAGCGCCTCGGTCTCTGCAACGACCTTGTTCCTCAGCGGTCCGCTGTGTTCATGCGCAAGCACCTGCGCGAAGAACCTGCCCTTCCCCTCCTCATCCATAGCAGCGCAGAAGAAAGTCCAAGACTCATTCGCATAGTTGTTCAGATACTGGATGAGCGGACTCCGGAACGGACTCGCCCTAGTCCGCCTAAGACTAGCCTCGAGCTGCAGCACTCTCTCCACAAGCTCCGGGAGGAATTGCACCGCAGCGCTAGGCAGTAGGTGGAAGACGCTGAAAATCGCCGTAACAACCTTCATTTTCGCATGACTCTCAATGAGCGTGAAGCTCACCTTCTGCAGTGTCGCAGGCTCGGCTATTGTCCTCATATGATCTAGCAGCCGAGTTCCTATCTCGACTTTGAAGTAATTGGTCAACAGCTGCAGCAGCGTTCTGAGTCCCTCGAGCCCTTCGACGCTCAGCTTGCGCGGGTCCTGCACGTTCATTAGGATCGGTCTAAGACCATTCTGGAGCAGGTCCTTGGGCAGCTTCTGCGTGGCCGCAAGTACTATCTTGAGACCCGCGTTGGCGGCACCAGCGACTTCCTTGTTCTTGCTGTAGAGGCTCTTGAAGAAGATCGAGATGATGCGAGCTCGGTGTTGGGTTTGCTGCTGGGTGTTGAAACCGGGGAAGCGAATGGCTGTCGTGAGCAGTCGCAAGCAGGCGACGCGCAGGTGCACGATTGACTCTGAGTTGCGGTGCTCGTACGGCTTGGCGGCCAGGCTCTCGTCCTCCGCGTCCACGAGCGCGAGAGTCTCGTACAGAAGCCTATTTAGTGGCTCGTCAAACGTGAGGACGTCGTTTTCCATGTCCAGGCAAAAGTTGATGGCATCAATGTAGCCGATTTGAGCCGCGAAGGGAAGTGCACGAAGTGGCTTGTTGAAGATGGGCGCAAGCAGTAGGTCCTTCACCGGCTTCACGACCTCGTGCAGCTTCACGCCGACGGTGTCTGCAAGCGTCTTCAAGCCTTGCTGAGCAGTTGATCGCACATGCTTGTTCATGTGACTGACTTCGCCTATGAGTCTATTGCACAGAACATGCAGCTTGCTGTCCTTCTCCCCGAGCTGCTCAGCCTTGAAGTTCTTGGCACAGCGTTGGATGTGGTGCAGCATCGTCTCCTTCGCTTGGATGCGGATGTTGGCAGGCAGGTCCTGCGGCATGTCCTTGATGACATAAAGCAGCGCGCGTACGAAGTCCAGTTGACGATGAAGCAAGAAGTCATCCCTGAAGTTCATCTTCGCGACCAGGATGTTGATACCTGCAGTGCCACCAGACTTGACAAACCATTCCTCCTCGTAACAGGCGTGTACGAACGTCTCTGCCAGATGACCAAAAAAGGGCAGATTCTCAGCTTGCGCTTCGGAACCGAAGATCTTGCTGGCAACCTCGTGACATGACTGCATTGCTGCTTCGGCAACATCGCGCACGCCTTTCAGATCGCTCGAGAGGGAGTCTGAAATGGCATCGGCAAGTACGCCAGTCTCGACGTAGACTGGTCCTTCACCTGCGCGCACTTCGAAAGGGCGGTTCTTGTGCTTCTCCTTACCCAGCGCGGTGCCGAGCTCGACAAGCATGAAGTGTCGATACACGCCAGTGAGGAATGCCTTCGCCTCGTGTTCGAGTTCCGGCAAGGATGCAGCCAGCATGCAAGCCTTGAGCAGCTTCAGTAGAGTCTGCTGCTGAGCATCGCGCTTGGTACCGGACTTCTCCCGTTCTGAAACGGCGAAGAGGTCGGTGCCAGCATCGAACTTCTTGTCCTTGAGATCATCCGCTTGAAGTCTCACCAGCCTGGCAAAGTCATCGGGCAGACTGTCGAACCCCACAAGGAGTTTGACATGCGACACCAGGAGCTTGAAAGCCTGCTTCTTGTGGAATGAGTCACCCTTCTTGAGCGAGGTTTGCTTGGGCACTTCGCGCAGCTTGTCGATCGCGACGTCAATGCCGAGTCTGGCAGGCATGGCCCTCTCACGCGCAGAGCCGATGAGGCGCACGTCGAAGCTGGGCTCATCGTCCGAGTAAACCTTGTACTCCAGCTCTGGAGGTGCATTGATGAACTTGCGATTTCTACCACCGAGCTTGCCGAGGATGCGCATCGTGGTATGAGCATGGAAGTGACTATACGGATTGGGCTTCAGGTGGTCCCACAGCGCAGCCATAAGCTCGTCGATGACGGGCGCCATGATCGGGTCCAGGTAGTCCGCAGTGAGGTTGTCGACGCAAAGCTCGAGTGTTCGAAGACCTTGCGCGATGAGTTCACTGCCAGCGCCGAGGGCAACGACGAGTGGCCGCATAAGGTAGCTTAGATGCGGAAGCAGATGACTTAAGCGAGCAGGCACAGTGAGCGACAGCTCGACGAAGAGATCACGCTGCTCCGACTTCTGTGCTGAGACGAGCAAATTATTGAGCACTTCGAGCAGCATCTCAAGGAGAGGTAGGATCTCCTTGTAAAGATGCTCGAATCTGCCGCCGCCGATGCTCCGGAATAGAGAGCGTAGTAAGAGGAAGTAGTTCGTAGGCTCCTCGGCAGTCACAGACAGCTCGATAGACTTGGTAATCAACTTGGTGACGTGCGGTAGCAGGACCTGCTCGTTTTGTGGGGCGAAAAGCGTAACAGCCATGAAGCTAAGCTTGAACAGACGTAGCAGAATTGACGACTTGAGTGTATCGCTGGTGCCAACCTCTTCGATCTTGTTCATCAGGAATTGCAGCAGCATTCCGGCAAAAGCTGGGCTAGTGGCTTCGCTTGCCAGGAGAAACTGTGGGATATGCAGTAGACCAGTATGCTCGAAGCTCTGCTGGTAGAGGAACGGGATCTCTGTCTGGAAGACTTCGTGGAAGGAAGCAGGATCGAGGTGATGGAAGATGGTCGCAAATGTCTCTAGCAAGTCCTTCTCCTCCTTCCCACTTGATGCCATGTGTTGACTTGACAGCAGCTCGGGTGAGCCGTTGGAGTCTGGCTTCTCCAGATTGTAGTATTTGAAGACCTGCGCACCTTCGCGGAAGAGCTTGATCAGCACGTTGACCTCCTCAGCGCTGAAGCCGAATGACAGATCGGCCCAGTTGACTGGCACGAGGTTCTGGTCCATGCTGTCCTTGACCTCGGTCGAGTTCGAGTTGCGCAACTGGTAGAAGAACGTCTTGAGTCCATGTAGCAGATTCTTGAACAGGAACTTGTTCTCGGTGACAGGATCAGTTGAGCGGTCTCGCGGGTTGATGGTTTTGATGGGCGTAGCTGAGAAGATGTCGATTTCATCCCAGTCAGGCGGGTGGTCGTTCTCTGCGACATAGTTCTCAATAGGCGCATCGAAGGATGCAGCACCCTCCTGCTGCTTCGCGAGCTTGACAGCATTCGTAAACTGGCGGTTCATAGCGGCGAACTTGTCAGCAATGCCATTCAGCACCAACATCATGTAGTGCCGCGCATCCTGCTTGATCTCGATCTTCGACATGCACTCTGCCATGTTGAGGAGAAGCTTTGCGCTCATCGTCTGATAGCTGGTACCAGGAATGTCGTCGTGAAGGTTGCGAATGTACACGATGACAGTCTGCCGTATCATGACAGAGTCCAGCTTGTCGCGCACGTGATGGATGAGATCAGCGAGCATAGTATACGCGAGTGGTCTCAACGTCTCGTAGGCAGTCAAGCCGTCTCCAACCAGCGTGCGCTCGTCAAGCAGGTCTGTTATGACCGGCAGGAAGATCTCGCGAAAGTTAAAGTTCAGAATGTGTCTGATAGCCACAAGCAACTCCTTCCGCGTTGCCGATTTCTCCCTCGGACAGTCTCGCAGCAGTCGAACCACAATCTCAGGCAGCTCTTTCAGGAAACTAGTCAACCTATTCTGATGCGCTCTAAGCATGTAGGCGAGGAAGCTCATGGTCTTGACCTGCGCTGTAACGAGATCGCCGAATGCCACTCGATTCTTGATGTCCTTGGCAACACCAGTGAAGATACTGCCGTTGGCCTTTGCTTCGTCGTGTGCAGCGCGCTGCGGTCCAGCTTGGAGTTGCAATGCTGCTTGTATCTGGGGTGCGAACTTCTGTACATTGTCGGGTGCAACGCTCTTGTGTGCCTGGAAGATGGAGACCACTATTATTGGACACTCAGCGACAACTTTAAACGATTGCATCCCCTTGACTAGTAGGCGTGTAGTTTGTTGCTCGGTGCCAGGATCGGTTCCAATCGACGATGTGGTCGATGCAACTGGCGAGCCTGGTCGCGGCGAGTTGCTGTGCGCCAACTCTGTGCCAACACTGTCTCCTACTTGCACATTGTCGAACGTGTCCTTTACAGTGTCCTTCATGCCTTCGAACAGCTCGAGGATCAAATCGAGGAAAGGTTGCGCCTTGTTGGCCAGCGTCTTGATGTGGAAGCGCTCAAAGTCCATGATGATCTTCAGACACAGCACAGCGTTGTCCTCATTCTCCACCCTGATCAGCTCCAAGCACTTGTCGACGATCGCGACTGCGAAGGGTTCAGTCGCATCGGGAGAGTTCATCGGCAATCGATGCAGAATCTCCAGTGCACAGCTGCGCATCTTCTGCTCTGGAGACGAGCTGATGAAGACAGGCGACCCTGCGAGGATGTTGAGGCATATGGGAATGAACTTCTGCATGAAGACGCCATATGTCGGGCCTTGACACCAGTTCTCGAGGCCATCGCGCAGGTTTGTGAGGATCTCGATCTTGTTCTTAATGTCTGTGGTTGATGTGTTAGTAGCGCTTTCATCTCGATCGGTCCGTATAGCCTGTACCTGTTGCGTTGTCCCGCAACCGCGCCTCGAGGGCGTCGAGGTTGCGGTCCCCCATGGCGGCTGCTGTAGGTTGGTTGCGCCGATGGAGATAGGCAACAGTAGGCTCGTTACATTACCGGACCATGAGCTCCCTCGACGATGGATAGTGTGTAGCGAGAGATGCGCCAAAGCAGAAGTCTCGTAGAGGAGAGGTCGTTCGTCAGGCCGCTGGTAAGTGAATCGCTAATAATCCACGTGAAATCGTTATGTCGTGAATTCACATGCGCTCTTGCAACAGGGCTGTCGAGATTATAGAGGCAGCGTGTCACAGTGAAGTGGTGCTGCGAAGAGGGGTCGTGTGCTGAGGCAGGAAATGTGGTGTGTTGCAAATGCGAGGCTGTATCTGGGCGTACGAATGGAAGTGAAGCTTGCAGAGCCTCAAGATGCCTTCACAAATGCGCGAAGTAGGCGATCGCGAACCCAAAGGTCGGGGAGCGGCCGCGCGCTAATGCACAAACGGCCCGCTTGCATATCGTGGGGAGAGCATCACCGAGCCTCCGCAATGGTTGCACACCCCCTCCCCCACCCACCCCCCTCCATCTACCTCCCTAGATTTTGTCCCTTCCTATCGACTGCTTGGGCGGAGTTCACACGAGACGTCGCCTGGATGAAGCGATGTAATAAGTGTGTTGTCGGCGCACCCGTCGACAGTCAGGACTGCAAGTCACGATACTCTCATACACCACTATTCAAGAACTAGGTATCGCTCCTCGCGACTGGACTGCATTCATAGCGAGTAACGATGCGTCCTATCACAGTGTCGAGCCTATGAGCGTCGCTCGAGAGGTACGGTCAATTCGTCGAGGAATACACGGCCCAAGCGGTCGTTGTCTCCAGCTGTCCCGCTCTCAACTTCTTCTGTGCCTCTTTTCATGTCGATGTCGCGTCTCCACCTTCGACGGCGCTGTCCTGATTCCTCTCAACTCTGTCTCTCGGCGGAACATGTTCCCAAAAGCAGTATGCCAGGAGATACATAACGAAGCACAGCCCAGCCGCGAACCAAAATGCTGCCACGTAGTCGACGGTGGGCAACGACACCATGAGAGCAGGATCAGTGGTACGATAATTGAAATCAAGCACTACCAACGAGCTACTTATAAAAGCCTCCAATTCATCATTCATCGATCATCCATATCGTGTTCCATCAAGCATAAGTCGTAAAATCATGCAGCAAACCGAAGTATGGCGATCGATCTTCCAGATCTCAGCTCCTTTCAAAAGTCCATTCATTCCAATGTAGCGTTAAACGCTCCACCACATCATGACTGCTGATCGTCGCTGTGAGAGCCGTTCCAATTGATTACCGCCCGTTCTAGACTATTCATCCCACGGACAGACGAAGCCACCATGGGATATCGGAACGCCTTTCCACGGGTCGCTTCTCAGTTTCGGAATCGCTTATCCTGTTCAATACGTCAGCATGCCCTCAGGCCTCACTGTAGCGAAGATCAGTACTCACGGGTGCACAGCCGTAATAAGCCTCCTTATCTGTGCGATATTGAGCGTCTCTTTCATGTTCCATCTACCACGGCCTCTACCATAGAAGACATCGTACTCGACAGTCATGTACTTCCTCGCTGCAGACACCTCATGTACGAGCGTGACCATAGTGATCTTGTACCTCTTTTCCGGGAGCGTGACATGCGTTATGTTCACAAACCTACCGCCTGCAGCGTCCCGTTGCAGACTTGTGACAAGATGCACATATGTCTCCTTCGATAGATCTCCCGAGTCTCTCATGATCTGCTTGAGCACGCTCTCGATGGCCATGTCCCGTTCCTCTGTGAGATAGTTACTTGGACCTTTGGCCCCCGCAGCGGGAGATGTCGCCTTGATGATCATAGACTCCATGTCTACGGTCTCGTCGCGCTGACCTGGGACCCATGCGGTGGGGGACTCTGTCGCCTCCGCCACGGCGTCGGTCACGACCGTCGCAGCGCGCTTCGTCAAAGTAGCGAATGTCGTTGGCTGTGGCTCCGGTGTCTCGACACGCTCGGGCTTGTCATCGTAATTCAGTATATTCATACGAAGAGTCGGGGATGCCGTGCAAGAAGTCGGAGATGTAGCGGTTGGCTGAGCAGTGTGAGGAAATACCTCAGACACCTCATGGGCGTTAATCTCCGACGCAGCGTCAATGTAGTTCTGCACGACTGTAGCCACGTTGCCAGCCAGGTCAGGCGATCCTGGCGCAGGCGTTGGCTCAGGCCTCCAGCCATGGATGTATGTCCTGGACTCTTTGCCGCCAGCGACTGGAGGACCGACGATCGTGGACACGACGAAGCTTGCAGTGTTGATAGGCTCGTTCTCGCCGAGGATGAGGCCCGAAGCGGCGTGGACGAAGTTCTCGACGATCTGGCCGACTGCAGATGCAACGGGTGGAGCCGTGGGCTCAGTGTGGTGGACTATCACGACACCTTCCCACGCGGTGGGCGTAGTCCTTTGGAGCAAGCTCACGCGCGAAGCCTCTTTAAGCTCATCGGAAACATCTCGCGGGACAACCGAGACAGTAGCAGACGGCGACGGAGTAGAAGACCAAGGCGGAATCGTCGTATCAGGAAGTGTCATCGGAGCCGTCGCAAAGTGCGCCTGCATCGCTGCCGCAATGCCAGTCAACTCAGGCGCACGCGTGCCGCCAACCTCGTACAGACGCTCATATGTCGCCGACTTGCCGGCCAGGTGATCACGCCAAGCGTTCTGCGCGAATTGATTGGGGATACCGGCCGCCATAGCGCCCACGAAGTTCGCAAACCCGCCGGGAAAGCCCCGTGGAGCGATTGGGGCAGACGAGATCGCAGGATTGATGGGTGCTGGATGCTCGCTAATGTAGTTCTCGAGCATTTCCTGGATTTTGGGGCTGCTATGGTCGAGAGCAGTGACGGGGCCGGAATAGGGATGCTCTTCGTAGTGCTTAGACACAATCTCGGCATATACAGGATCATACAATCCACGCGGCAGGACAGGAGCTGGCGTTACTTGGGCTTGCTCTGCTGCAGTACGACGCCTGTGCCCATTGGGTTGTTTGCCAGGGATGTAGATGGGAGCTTCGTATGGGCCTTGAGGGTTGCGAGGAGCGACTGTCTTGGGATCCTCAGACACGCCACGAGCGTTCAGATACGTGTAGTCGTTGATGTTGAACAGCTCTGGTGGGACGGGGAGCAGAGAGATGTCAGCCTCGGAGAGCGTGGTCCTCGTGCTGCTTGGCAGAACGTCGGTCAAGGACATGTCGTCGCCATCTTGACTGACGTCGCGGATGGACTTCGGTGCGTGTGTAGGGTAACCAGGATCCGTAGCAGGTCGACCCGACCGGATCTTGCAGAGCTCCTTGTAAAAGCCCTTGTCGTCGTGAAGTTGCGTGCAGGGATCAAAGCGAAGCGTTGGGAACGGCTTGCCGCTTGTGACGGGGAAGGGTGTCTCCGCAGCTCCTGTACTGGTGGCAAGGAGGAACGGCGTAGGATGCTGCAGCGAGGTGAGCAGCGTAGTTGCTGGGCCCGTGGCCGAGACCGTTACAGACGCAGGGAACGGCATAGTAGAACCAATCTCAATGGGCATGCCCCTCTTGGTATTCATCAGCCTAGAGTGCCCCACGTCATAATCAGAGACCACCGGCATCGAATTCTGATCAATGCTAGTAGCAGCACCATCGACATCGCGCTTAGCCGCGTCCGGCTTCGCAGGCAAGCCGTCCTTGCCCATCTTTAGTCTCGGGGTGCCCGGGTCGATGAGATGCTCCCACTTATTGACCAAGTTCACCCAAGAGCCTATGGGCCTTGCAAAGACGTCTTCTCGAGGGGCCAAATTGCGCTTCTGCTCCGGCATACCGTCCTTGCCCATCTTAAGTCTCGGCGTGCCCGGGTCAAGGGTATGCTCCCACTTATTGACAGCATTGAGCCATAAGCGCATGAGTCCCTTGAGTCCGTCGTCTCGAGGCCCCAAAGGTGCGTCCGGGGTTAAGTTGCCGAAGATATGCTCGATGAAGGCGTGTAGATCAGCTCCAGTCAAGGATTGCAGAGTATCATGGATAGTAGCGAATTCGGGTCGTGCGAGCAGAGTCTCCTTAAGTGCCTCGACATCGACGACTACATTTCCCTCGGCGTGGAAGGTATTGACGGCCTGGACGAGCTTCTCGAGATCGGCGTTCAACAGGTGCGATGGTTCGGGAGCCACTGGCGTTGCCGCAGTGGGCAAAGGGTCAACGGTCAGCGCGGCAGGGATGCTGCGAGCCTCGATCCAGCCGCTCCAGTCCTGAGTGGTTGTCGGCACTGCTGGCAAAAGCTGAAAGTGGGTGACCTGAGAGGTCGGTGCCAAGTCGGCGGAGATGTTGGTGGATAGTAAGCCGGCGAGACCTTGGCTGGTGAGGCCTAGGGTCACGAGGGTCGTAGTATTCGGAAGATACATCTTTGGTATTATTCCTCGGTGTGGTTGGTAGTGTTAGACTGTGATGGTAAGGAAGGAAAGAAGATTGCGACGAGAAGGAAGGAAAGTGTGCGCCTTTTGGATACCGAAGGGATTGATGCGATGTCCTCGAGGAGTACGCTTTCGGGAGGAATGCTGCTGACCGCCCAGTAGCAGAGCCCTTCATGGTCACCCAGACTGCCGTGATAAGCAGCGCGAAAGGCGTCCATGACCGTGACGTGCGTTGCTCTCTCTCGGCAGAGACGTTCTATAATGGATGGTCAGCACACTTAGCAGGCGCTACCAATCCCCACTTCTCAAATCTGTCGCATGACATGAATGGAGAGAAGTTCCTCCCGAGAAAAGCACTCAGCAGAAGGAAAGGTCAGCAGCAATATGTACACCAGGTATTGGACACGAAATAACAAGACCAACCAACTTGACACTTCCACCCTCCACACACTCATCCCCACACAATCTTTTCCTCACCATGCACACCACCTCATAATCTCACTCTCACACCCCCGCATTCGGCGGCAGTACACTCCCTCCCACCGCGGCACCCACCCCATGACTCCCAACCCCATTCCCATTAATCCCCATAGCCTGCACACTAGCCGTAACCGGCGTAACAGCCCCACTCCCCGCACCATCCAACCCCGTCGGCGTCCCGCCCTTACTCTTCATCTTAAGCGTAAGCGGGAACGCATACTCTTCAGTCTCCTCCTCTTCGGGCAACTTCCAGGCAATGTAGTCTTCCGTCGACAAGCCCTCGCGGCCTTCTTGCAGCGAGGCGAAGTCGCCGGGGGTCATCATACCAGAGCGTTCGCGGGGCGAGCCGGGGGCGGATAAGGGGCGCGTGAGCTTGACGTTGCCTTCGTCGAAGAAGGAGGGTTCGTCCATGTCGTCGGTGAAGGAGTCGGGGTAGGCTGGTACACAACTGTCAGTACTGCAGGGTGGTAGAGTGGGGAGACGGCAGAGCATACCTCGTCGCAAAGCAAGTTGCCGCGCCTTAACATACTCCATACCCATCCTCTTCCAATCCAACAGATCGCTCAGCCGCTCCGTGCGATTCCGCTGATTGATCCTCTGCCGCTTACTCTTCTTCGTAAACTCATGCATGAAATACGTCAGCTGGTTCACACTGTCATCGATGCCCTTCATCCGCCGATCCACAATGTATATCCCGTAGTCTTGTGCATTCTCGATAAGTTCTTCCATGTAGCATCCGAAACCCGAGAGATTGGTGGTGATGGATGGCACACCCATGACCGTACATTCTGCTGGCGTGTAACCCCAGGGCTCGTAGTAGGAGGCGAAGACACCCATGTGGGTGCCACGCACGAAGTCGTCGTAGTCCATTGGTAGCACGGGGTTGGCGGAATTGAGGAACTCGGGGTGGAAGATGACTTTCACGCGATCGGTGGGGTGGTTGAAGAGCTGGCAGCGCCGGATTTGGTTCAGGATCGGGTCTTCGGCGTCTGTGACCATGTTGTGCGTGACAATAGGAGGCAAGTTGTAGCGTTTCATGGCGTAGAGGCGGCGACGGAGCATGACTTTGTCTTGTGGCGAGAGGAGATCCTTGTCGTCTGGCGGGTCTTGGCCTTCTTTCCATGCGATGGATTTGTCGAAGAGCTTTTTGCCGATGTTCTTCTCAATGTTGCCGATCGTGTCGTGCAAGCTCTTCATCACTGCTTGGCCCTTGAGAGCTTCGACTGCGAGGGAAGTGGTCTGCGCGGGCATGATGATGAATGCAACGACTGTCATGTCAGACCCTGCGGACTTCATCTCGTGATTCAGCCGTGCGAGCGACTCGATGAACATGTCCACGCCCTTATTCCTGTACTCATACCGTCCTGCAGTGAAGAAGTACAGTGTCTTGTCCAGATCGAAGTCGTTGTGGCCGTAGAAGTGTCCACGCACGAAGTCATTGATCCGCTCCTTGTTCGTCTGATGCAGGTTCTGGAACTCATGCGTCGCGCTGAACTTCTTGACGTTCAGACCATTCGGCAGGACTCCATCCGGCTTCCGCTTGAGCAAATGCTCGCTCTCGTACGCTGTGATGTGGGAGACAGTAGTGAAGACATCCGCCGCATGCGCCGCACCGCGTTCTATGCAGTAGCGGTGGTAGATGCCTCGCTTGCCTGCCTCGGCATCGCAATCGAAGTTTTGCAAGTTGTTGTAGAAGTCGACCGAGCCAGCGCAAAGGTAGCGGCCGAGAAGTGTAGCATGAGTGGTGAAGATGGTAGTTACGTCGATCTTCCGCTTCTTGCAGAGAGGTAGAGCAACACCAGCCAGCCACTCATGGAACTGCGCAATGACAGCCCGTTCTTTCTCGTGGTAGACGTACTGAATTTGTCAGTGCTGAACATCTTTTCGCTGCCAGATCAGTCATACCTCGCCCAAGAACCACGCGATCAAATACCCAAACACAATCGCCTCATTCGTCTCATGATCATCCGGCGGACTCGGAATGCCCGCCGTACTCCACAAATCCCCCTTCCACTCATCAAGCTTATAATACCCCGTCCCCGTATCGAACAGCAACACCCTCGGCGCACCGTCGATCAGCCACCGCCCATAAAGCGTCTGGATACCGCGCTCATTCATCGACTGGATCGTAGCCTTCATAGCCGGATCCTTGGGCTCGATCTCCTCTACTTCGACCGCTGCGGAGGCGCGGTTGAGAGGGCCGAGCAGAGTGTATGTGGAGCCATACTCGGCAGTGGTGACTTGTGCTTTGGACTTGAGGACTGAGTAGATGCCGCCAACGCGGTTGGCGACTTCGGTTGCGACTTCGAAGAGGACGTGGTTACGCACGTCGCGGCGGGGGGCTTCGGCCATGATTGGTGTTGAATGAGTGTGTGGTGAGATGCTGATCTCTGGAGGTGACGGGCTACTGGGAATGCTGTATCAGTACAACATCGCGCATGGTTGTAACACGTGAATGTCGAAAGCGGGGAGAGATGTTCCTGGGGTGAAGCTCAAGCTCCGGGAGTCAATGGCATACCAGAATCCACGTACCTTCTTCGTTTCGTCCCACTGTGAGGGTCGCTCTGAAGCGATCAGGTCGATACTAGGAATAGAAGCAAGGTGCTCTGTCTTCGCAGCTCCATGCACAACGAGTATTGGTGAGATACAATACTGTTGAATGTCTCATTGAGCGAAGAGGCTGGTAGAGGAAGAGCTCAAGCTTCACGAAGTCTGGCAAATGACGTTGAACTCCGCACAGACAAGGCCACATGATGGATGAACCCACTCGCTCCCACAGCACTGCACTAACGACATGGAGATATTGGTTTTCTCCACACGATGAACGGCTGTCGGCCAAACCCTGTACGTGAACGCGATGTGGAGGACTACACGAGCGTGGCTGACTGACGTTGGCTGGGCAAGCTACATGTACGTCTCCAATATCACTTACAGTAGATGAGACATCCGGAGACCGATGGGTGAGACATTCGCGCATTACTATTACCACCTTCACAGCTACTTGGAGCTACAAATCTCCGAGCAAAGACAGCTCTCTCCACGTCTCGCCCCGCAAGCCAAACCTGCATCGAGACGATGGGTGGATCACCCTGGTAAAGCCACGCTCAAGTCGGGCCTTTTGTTCAACGTCCCGCCAAGCCATATCCCACCAAAGCTGCAAGATATGATCGACTGTGCATGGTCTTGAAGCACCGTACACCACCCAGTATTAGTCGTGTTCCCAATGAGACGCAGAATACCACCGACCATCAGAGATGACATCCAAGCATCGCGACTTCATCCACAACTCCACATCCCGCTCGCCTTCTGGTTCATTCCTCCATCCAACACATCGCTGACCACACAGGTCGCGTCGTTACCAGCAGGCAGACCAACATGCTCGACTTCCCCTCCCTCCGCGCCGCAAGCAGCATTGCCCTTGTACAGGACAAACGTGCAATCCCGGTCTTCCAAGTGAGTGATCGTAGCTGCGTAGGTACGGAAAGTCATGCACCAGTTCTCAGTGAGATTGCCGCTAGCAACTAGCTGGGAGGCGCAGGATGAGTCGGTGGCGGTGCCTTGGTAGTAGTTTATGGTCGTTGTCAGAGGCGTTGTTGGAGCGGAGCCAGTGGTTTGTGGGCATGGAGCTGCGGATGTCAAGAAGGCCATGGCTAGGGCTAGGAGGGAAAGGATGATTGTGTGCATGGTGTCGGTGGTGGACTGAGTAGCTGCTTCGTTGATGCTGCTGAGATATCGGTCACTGCTGGGGAGAGGGAGGTGTCGTCTTATATTCGCCGAATTGATGATACTATCGGATCATCCGTTGGCGGTTTGCCACTCTGCTCACGATCGTGCCTAGGCAGCGCACAGGAGCAATCACTCCTTCGTACCTACGGCTGAGTCTGTGACCGCAGAGAGCTAGCATACGAAAGGGAGGCTTTTTAACCAAGGGAAATTCGTGCTGTGTCAATGTAACAGTGTTGAGATAAAAACCATTTCGACTTCTCGCCCAGAGTAAGTCAAGTGATGCCTAAATGAAAAGAGGCAGGAACAACGGAAGCTTTAGTCCTACCTTGTGCTGCCTACATGTCAAAGATCAGTGTGCGGGTATCGCGTGAGACGCGACCACAGCATTATCAATCCATGTTGCAGCATGGCTGTCGAGCGGTGAAGGGGTATAGTCGGAGTGGCGAAGCTATCGTAAATAGCTCTTGTGCGACATTGGTCTTGTGCGACGCGAGACCTCCGAAGCACTCACAGCGACGAGACTGCGCATGCAGCGGCGCATGGTACGAACACGTAACATGTTTTGGGACAGAAGGATGGGTAGCTCTCGCTCTCACCGTGCAATTGGACGAACAGCGAGATGCTCATGCTGGAAGCTGGTCCTCGCCGTCGGTGCCATCGTATGCCAGTACAGGCGACTCCGGGCTCGCGCAGGATTGAGTATCCGATCATAGCTGAATACCCACAACAACGATACAGACCTGTCCAATATATGGACTGTTGACTGTCTTTGACTATATTGGAAGTAGATTTACGGCCGAGAGTGTCTGGCCGAGAGTGTCTGCTCGTGGTCCAAGCTTATATCCGCCAGTGGAGACTACCGAGGTCACCTGCGGTTGCGCCAGCTCCTCCACCACGACAAGCGTGCGAATGTTCGACGTGCTCAGTAATCGCGAAATGCAATAGCCGGTAGGACAACTATTTCCCCACTGTCCCCTTCCATAGCTCCTCTCAATCCATCACCCATTCCCTGGACCCGCCAGCAAATCTAGTAGGAACAATACAGCGATCTGAATAACGAAGCCGCGAACATGCCATTCAACACAGCGCTCACGCGCAAGCTGGGAATCAGAGGTAAGTCGCGCAGTCCAAATGATCACGCAGAGACCAACAAGCAACAGTCCCCGTCGTGCAAGGCGGCATGATGTGGGTGGGCTACGCCGAGCTCGCCTCCGCCGTCTCCAATGCAGGCGGTCTCGGTATCCTCACAGCCCTGACGCAACCCACTCCCGAAGACCTGCGCAAAGAGATCCGTAAGACGAAGAAGATGACTAAGTTCCCCTTCGGCGTCAACATTACGCTGCTCCCCTCGATCAACCCGCCAGACTACCCCGCCTACGCCCAAGTGGTGATCGATGAAGGGATCCGGATCGTTGAGACCGCCGGCAACAGCCCGGGACCGGTGATCAAGATGCTGAAAGAGGCAAATCCTCCTTGTGTGATCCTGCACAAGTGCACGACCATCCGCCACGCCCTGAGCGCAGTGAAGCTTGGTGTAGACTTCCTCTCAATCAACGGCTTCGAATGCGCTGGCCACGTAGGCGAGAGCGACATCACGAACTTCATCCTCCTCTCCCGTGCCCGACAATCGATCAAAGTCCCTTTCATTGCCTCTGGTGGCTTCGCAGATGGGCAAGGTCTCGCAGCAGCGCTCAGCTTAGGAGCCGAGGGGATTAACATGGGCACGAGGTTCATGTGCACGGTCGAGGCGCCGATCCACAACAACATCAAGGAGAGCATCGTCAAGGCGCAAGAGACGGACACGCAGCTTGTGCTAAGACGATGGACGAACACGAGTCGGTTGTTCAAGAACAAGGTCGCGGAGCAGGCTATGAAGGTAGAGAGGGAGAGCACGACGGGAAAGTTCGAGGAGATCGCACCCTATGTCTCCGGCGCGAGAGGCCGGCAGGTCTTCCTGAATGGTGATCCAGATCACGGCGTACGTCGCACTCGCCCCTCCACCTCCTACACGTGCATACTAACTTCACCCTCTAGGTCTGGACAGCTGGCCAAGTCATCGGCCTCATCCACGACATCCCCACATGCGCCGATCTTGTCGGTCGCATCGAGACAGAAGCTATCGAGACGCTGCAGAAAGCATCGAGTCTCATTGTTGATAAGCAGCCGGAGCCTGATATTCAGGGCAAGCCCATCCAGGACTCTAGCGCGAACCCGAAGAGCGAGCATGGGAAGGCTCCGGGAGAGGCGATGATATATGATATTGGCAGGTCGTCGAAATTGTAGATAAACGTATAGACCTGATCGTCGTCACGATACAACAATTCTCCAGCCCTCGCAACCGAATTAGCTAGCCTTGTGACCTCTCATCAGCTTAGATCGGAACTTTGTAATTTCCCTCGTTTATTGCATTTCACCCATCGCAGCGAAATTGATATGACAATCCTGCGATAGTGTTACGGCTTCGAAAGCAGCGATACTGACTACTCTCGGCATATCTGCTGCCATCAACCCCCACCTCAACATGAGCCGATAGGTAGCCGAAGTGCCCCAGACGGGACCCCACTGGATACATGTAGCCGTATACGGCTCTACCGCTGTGTGATGCTTAGGTGCTTACAACAACATCTGCTACTCTCACGCTCTCTTTGGCTGTAGAGTGTTTGAAAGCTTAGATCCTAATCACCGTCAAGGCCATTGCCTGGAAGCTGCATCATGGCCTCAACAACATCTCTCCCCAGGAAGCTCTGGGAACACCCCAATCCCCAATCGACCAATGCCTGGAAGTTCATGCAACAGATCAACAAGAAACATGGCCAAGGCCTACAGTGCTGGGACGATCTCCACGCCTGGTCCATCTCCTCCAACGCCACCTTCTGGGAAGAAGTCTTCAAAACCTACCCCATGATCCACTCCGGCACCTACTCCAAAGTCATAGACACCTCAGCCCGCATCGATTCAATTCCCAAATGGTTCGAAGGCGTCAAAGTCAACTTCGCGGAAAACGTCTTATTCTCCGCCGACCCCAAGGACCCGACCAAGGCCACCACTCTCGACAAGCCAGACGATGGCGTGGCATGTACGGAAGTCAGAGAGGGATGCACGGAGGTGCGAGACTGTACTTGGCTTGAGATCCGGCAACGGACAGGCGAGCTGGCTAATGCCATGCGGGCTCGTGGCGTGAGGAAGGGCGATCGTGTGGCGGTAGTGGCGAGTAATTCGATCGACACTTTAGTCGTATTCTACGCTGTGACGGCGCTGGGAGGACTTTTCAGTAGCTCATCTACTGATATGGGGACGAAAGGGATTCTAGATCGACTGAGGCAGACGCGGCCGCGGTACGTGTTTATGGACGATTGGGCAGTTTATAACGGTAAGACTATCGATTTGAGATCAAAGATGGCCGAGATCGTGGCTGGCATGGATGGTGTGAGTGAGTTCGACGGCTTGGTGAGCCAACCTCGCTGGCAAGACAGACCGGAAGACGTCTCTGGCGTGCCGAGAACAGAGACGCTGGCGAGCTTCAAGAAGTCTGCCAAAGGTAATTCGACGTTACGATTCGAGCGAGTAGCCTTCGGCGACCCATTCTTGATAGTCTACTCCTCGGGCACCACAGGCATGCCAAAATGCATCGTCCACTCCACTGGCGGCGTCCTCCTCAATATCAAAAAGGAAGGAAAACTCCACCGCGACGCAGGTCCAGATGCCACAGTGCTGCAATACACGACAACGGGCTGGATCATGTACCTCGTGTCCTGCTCTTCGATGGTCCACGGCTCCCGCGCAGTGCTGTACGATGGCTCGCCGTTCCAGCCGGATCTCAAGACGTTCGTGAAATTGTTGGAGAGTCAGAAGGTGACGGATTGGGGCGTCAGTCCGCGGTATATGCAGACGCTTGCTACTGCTAAACCACCTATGTTGCCGAGAGATATTGCGGACCTACGGCATTTGCGGAGAGTGACTAGCACCGGGATGGTACTGTCAGAAGCGCAGTTTGACTGGTTCTACGATCATGGTTTCCCGGCGCACACGCATCTGTGCAACATTTCTGGCGGCACAGATCTTGCTGCTTGTTTGGTGATGGATACGCCCCTCAAGCCGCTTTACTCAGGCGGCTGTCAAACTGCCGCTCTCGGACTTGACGTCGAAGCTTTCGACCCCAACGCTTCGGATGGAGACATTGGTGTCGCGGTTCGAAGAGGCGAGAGCGGCGAGTTGGTGTGTAGAAATGCCTTTCCGACGATGCCTGTCAAGTTCTGGGGCGATGAAGACGGGAAGAAGTACCACAATGCTTACTTTGCGCGGTTTGATAATGTGTGGGCTCACGGTGATTTCATTAGCTTGCATGCTGTGACTGGGCAGGCTGTGTTGCATGGACGGGCGGATGGGGTGCTGAATCCGAGTGGAGTGAGGTTTGGAAGCGCGGTAAGTGTTCCTCATGCGAGCAGCGATATGAGTGGAGTGCTGATGTGTCGCTGCAGGAGATCTACAACGTGCTGGACCACAATTTTCCAAATGAGATCCAGGACAGCATATGTGTCGGCCAGCGACGACCGCATGACATGGATGAGAGCGTCATGCTGTTTTTGCTAATGAAGCCTGGGCAGGCATATACGCAGGATCTTGTCAAGCGTGTCAAAGCGGCAATCGCGAAGGACGCAGGCGTGCGTTGCGTGCCGAAGTATGTCTTCGAGACGCCGGAGATACCCGTGAGTCTCCCAATGGATTGACCCGGCTATTGTAGTTGTTTGCTGACATGATGTTGCAGACTACGATCAATTTGAAGAAGGTCGAGCTGCCGGTCAAGCAGATCGTGTCTGGAAAGATCATCAAGCCTTCAGACACCCTGGCGAATAAGGAGTGTCTGAACTTCTATTACCAGTTCGCGAAGGTCGAGGAGCTGGGTCAGGTGAAGAGTAAACTGTAGGACCTCGAGGACACACGGACGCACGTGAATAGCGCTCGACAGACGACCATCCACCGCTCCATGGCTTCAGAGCCTATTGAGAGCCTCGTCGAGACACACAGTCAATCGTTTACGCGGGAGGGTTGCCTGCTATAGACATCTTCATAATGAAGAGACAAGAAGATTGAGCTCGCGGACTCATCGTTCAATCAACGCGATACTCCGGTGGCGCACCCTTCATCACAGTGCTTTTCTTGATACTCAGCTGGTCCAGTGAGACATCCTTGAGCATTCGCAGCTGTCATCGATCGTCAGTAACCTCATGCCAATCCGGGCTTCTAGATGAGGAAGCCATACATTAATAGTGTTCCTCGCCTCACCCCCAAACATCTTCTCAATAGCCGTCAAATCACTCCCAACCACATTCCCACACCTCTCACAAATCCAATGCGGACAGATGCCCCGTCCGCAGCGATACTCCTTCCGATGCTCCAGGCCTTGCGTGAATTCCACGTTCTTGGCTAGAGGGTGGCAGGCTATAAAACCTTGTCGCAAGCAATGGGAGCATTGACATTCTGAGGCGGTGTAGATGCCTTTACCTTGGGCTTCGGACTCGAGCAGAGGTGGGGAGATGGTGATGTTGTAGCGGATTGCGCCGCAGTGGCAGTGTAGGGCGTAGGTGGCCCAGACGCCTGTTTCTTCTGGCCATGGAGTGGGTGGAGGCATGGCAGGCAGTGTGATGCTACTATCGGGATCTAGAACGGTGTGGGAAAGTGGACATGATCTGTTCTAGAGGTGTATGTATGTAATGTATGCAGGTGCACGTCTAGAAAGCTTAGCCTCAGTGGGGCCGACAGAGAGCAGATATGTCTCCGAATCAAGTATTCGAACAAATGAATCGGAATTGTACGATCATCTGTATTGCTCTCGAACTACTGAACTCACTTGTCTAGTTCAATCATGGGCGGTCCTGGAGTTCCACTGGCCTCAGCCGGCAACGCTACAAGTCCACCCGTCGATCCTCTTGCTTCCTCGGATTCCGCAACCCAGCGATCATAGCCACGGATCCACTTGATTGACACTCCCTAATGTTCGCCAATTCCGAGTTGACGAGGCGGGAAGGGCATTCCTCCTTCGAATTGATCCAATTCGTAATAGCAGATTTGGTCGCCGTAGCTCTCGTACCGAGGACATTCGCCTCGCAGTGCGCAATCGCGCCTCTCTCGAGATCTATGCGCTCTTCCTCCGGGATCACGCATCACAGGACCAAGCCAGAGGAATACGAGGAGGCACCTGACAAAGGCGAGAACGACAAGTTAGCCATTGCGAAAGTCCTCCCGTGTCGGTGGTCGTTCACGGTCAGCATTGACCCTATGGTGGGTGCTCTGGCTTTGATGTATCGTTGGAGTGCTTTGTTGTACGGTGGTGATCCAAGGCCCCGCTAGCATCGCGGCAGGCGCTGTAACCGAAGTCGTGAGCGTCAGTGGTAATGCCAGTGTGCTGGCCCGACAGTCGTCACCGTGGCCGTTGTTGCGCGAAACCTTCGCGGCTTCAAACAGTGTAAGACCCAGCATGATCATCGCATCGACGTCCAGACATGCCTTCTGACCTGGCTGATCCACCATCTCCATCGTCTCGTAGAGCATACCTCGGAGCGGCGAAGCTTGCACGAATTGGTCGAAGGCGAAGTCGTGCGAACTCAAGATTGAGATCTGTCCTGTCTCGAAGTTCATACAGCTGTGGACACCGCACGGCTTCAGCCACATCAGAGGCAGACGAGCATGTCTCAGCGTAGCTTGTAGCGACACACGTACGGTCATCATAGGTATTCGTCGTGCCATGCGCTCGGATATGTTGCGAAGCCAGCGGCAGGTGGGACTTCTGTGCCAGGATCAGCCACTCTGCAGGGCCGCGTCGATGCCCAAGTCGATGGTGAACCTATTGCCTCCGTAGTCCATAGGCAAAGACTCTCGTCGGATCTGGCGGCAAGTCTGAGTGAGTGCGCATGACGGGATTCGAGTTGGACTGTCGTTGTAGACGCCAGTACCGTCTCCCACTTGCGTCCCTATGCGAATTGCGTAATCGAGAGTGAGCGCAAGAGAGTATATCCTGTTGCGTAGCTCGGCGGCAACTTGAAGAGACCCGTTCCCTTTGGTATCGACCGCTCGCGAGTGTGAGTCTCTGCGATGTTGGTGGTATCCATGATGTCTGCCTTCGACGTGGAGTGTGGATGCTCCGCACTAATCAGGTGTGTAGGTGGTGACCGCCCACAAGCAGTCCAAGGCTGCATCTAGCAAGTAATATGTGTTGTCATGCTCTTGCACAAGGTAAAGTGAACGAAAATTCCTTCACTTCACTCCTTCGAGGCTCCGAAAATCACGAGCGCACCTTCCTTTCTCACAGAGCACATGCGGGTGTAGACTTTGCGCGAAGTAAGTGTGATGCGTCTGATTACTTGATACGTGCTACGGAAGAAAGAGGGTGCTCACATCTCTTGTGTTGACAGCTACAGTGTGAGCAATTACTAGACGCCTTCTCCGCACTATGCGTCGTTGAAGCTGAGGGTGCAACAACGAGTCGAGCTTCTCGCCAGAAACATACAAGAGCTGCTGTATCAGACTCTGGCAAGGCCGGAAGAATGTCACAGATACCCGTCACACACACAGGCAGTAAAGAGACTTCGATGTCCATGACCACCGTATCAGGCGAGCAGTGTGTTTACCAACCCTCCCGCAGCCGAGCTCGATATCCACCTCAAGTCTCTGACATCGAAAGTGTCTTCCAGATTCAAATGAGTGTCAGTAATCACTCAAACCGCGGCGATAAGACCCTATTCCCGCGGGACCCCACGCTTGCATCCCCAGGCAGTCGAAATTCCGGATCTACCAGTCTAACCAGATTTGCCACAAGCAGGATAACTATGACCACTGACACGCTGATTACGAGAAAGCACGCGAGCCAATAGCAAAAGCTGTCCGACATCGTGGAGAGTCGGCTTCTCGGCGTAGAATCTGACTGCAAGTCCGTGCGGCGCTTGATATAGCAGGCGGCGAGGAACGTAGAGCGCCCATTTTCCGTTGTCTCCAGCCACCCTGCCGTATCGGACAGCGAGGCGCCGAGCGCAAGCAGCAGGTCCATCTGGAGATGCCTCTTGCGGGTAGGATCGTCTGATGCTTCCATTGTTTCCTCGAGAGACTGGCGCACTTGACGGAAGACATCGAAGGTGCCTTGCTTGTTGCTTGTCGGAAAGTTCTTAACGCCCCCCAGAGCGAAGTGCATGGCTACGAATGCAATTGTGTCCAGTCTGAAGTGTCCAGGGTCTCGCCCAATCCACTCAAGCACAGCTCTAGGCGATAAGCGAACGACCAGGCTGCGGAAGTTCTGCGCAATACCCAGCGGGAGACCCAGAAGCCAACGGCGCGAAGTGCTCTCGGTCCAGCGAGTCAGTGTAGACATTCCGAGACAGATGTCGAATAGGTTGACTTCGTAGAACATCTTCTGGGTATCGCTCTGTAGCTGACGGCAGGTCTGGGTGAGCGCAAGTAGCCTTGGATGCATTGCGCGACAGTCCTCGCCTGGGCGATAACGGGCCACGTGGAGATCGTTGGTAGCGGATGCGCTATCTCCCGCTTCTCGAATTTCCAATGCGTACTTGTGCACCAGCGCCATTGCATAGATCTTATTGCGAAGTTCGGGCGGAAGTGTAAGGAGTGACTGAACCCGCGGCATGATGCATTTGCAGGGCCTCAGGCCGACGACGTGGGCGACCTCGTTCACATTCTGCAGAGCCATCGTCATCGATCCTGGAAACTCCACGGCTGTACCATAGATACGGGCGCGTCCGCCAGTGAGATATGGCGCAAGGGCGGGCAGCCAAGGCTTGACAGCATCTGTACCACTTATATAGCGTGTCCTACCATCTTCGCGCCAAGTAATCAGATCAGCCTCGGATAGGTCGGACTCGCGCGCCAGACTGCTATGAGCGATGCGCAAGCCTCCTAGGTCAAGAGCAGCGGCGACAGTCCTATGCGCCGTGAGCGTCGCTTCCCCTTCCGCGGCAGACACAGTGATGATGTATGACAGCGCCACCATGGTGGGTGCGTACAGCGTGCGACAGGTAGTGGACTCGTTGAACGCGTGCAGGAAGTAAGTCTGGCTCGATGTCGCAAGTCGGAATGGGGTCGGATGTGATGTGTTGCCGTTGCCAGGTCAGCGGCAGTCAAGATCTTGTGGCATATATTGGCAAGGGCGACCGACGTTTGTGCATAACCTATCAACGTGAATACACTGCATTCACTACACCGGATATGCAATGCAACACGTACCGACGACCGTACTCACCCTGTATGGTGCGCAAGCCAGAGCATAGTGAAACCTGACTCGGCCTGCTAATCATCGAATTGAGTGAATTGATCAGTGTGGCCTATCAGCTGATCAGCCACTCCAGCCGATCCGCCAGCATCTCGAGCATAGCCTCGCCGCCCACACGACTCAGACTTCTCACCCCAGCTGTGGCGAACGGCAACGAAGCCTTGTACTCGCTCTCCATGTCGGCGATCTTCTTGAGTCCTGTCTTCCCATCGCTATCCTCCGACCGGCGTGTGACGTCTACTACTCCGTCCGGGAGTGTTGCAAACCTCTCGCAAAGTGTGAGGATAGACACGAGAGCATCTCGTATCGGCATTACATTCGCGCCAAGCAGCAAGGCACGTTCAACGCGAGCTCTGTAGGTAGCATAGACTGCAACCATGTCGTCGACACCAGTAGCTTGAAGCATCTGGGCATGCGCTTCAGCAGTCAGGACATTGCCGGTGGTGGTGATGTAAGTATGAAAGACATCGCAGAATGCCATGAGCGCTTGACGAAGCTTTAGGACACTACTGGAAGCAGGACCTTGCGCTTCCGAGGAGACTGGCCGCAGTATCGTGAACGGCTTGCGGAGGCAGCGTTGTGCATATAGTGTCTGCAGCAGCAGCGTAGAAGCTTGCGCCTGGGTTGCCGATGTTCTCTCACGAGTGATGTTCTGTACTGGCCACGTGAAGTAGTAATGTAGCGATAGAGTTTCGAGAGCAGCCACAATGCTCGCAGAGCCATTAGGAGCTCGATCGAATACTGCAGTCAGTGACTCCTTGTGGATCGCACTGCTGCCGTTTCCAATGGTATCCCTTGCCAGCTCGGTAACGAGGAAGGCGTCACGACATGTACCCGGTCGTCGCTCGATGCTTTCGAACAGAGCCTCGGCGAACGAGCCTGAGTGCGCAGCATCCGCAGAGAAATAGATGTGACTCAGAGTGGTCAGCGTGCCCAGTACACCATGGTCATGCAAGAGCGCACACTTCAATCGAGGCGCACAGTCTTTGCCGGTCTTGGAAATCCACCCTCCTAGTTCCTCGTCGAAAAATTGGGTGTACGGTGTGAATGGGTTGTCGCGCATGCGAGAAGTCATCGGATCAACGTCCCAGTCATCCGCATCGTCTCGCGTGGTCGAAATCTGGGTCAAGGCATCATTGCTGAGTTGCTTGAGAAACATTGTCGCTTTGCCCATAGCGAAGATCTCTGCAAGCTTGTTGTGAAGGAAGTTTGGCGCCACGAGATGCCCATATGCATCACGGCGCAAGCGATACTTCGAATGCCAGATTGTCGCCGGCTCGCATGGTGCCTTCGACTCTTCCACGAAGAAGCTCTCATTGTTGTCTTCAGCAATACCGGAGCGCAGCCACGTTGCCGTAGGTCGAAGGTAGGTCCTGACAGTGTCAAGTAAAACGCGACTGAACACCGCGAGCCCTTCTTCATTCCCCTCTAGCTGTGCGGCACATGCCAAGTCATACAGACCGTCGAGTAGAGCGTAAGATCCTACGGTGTTGGAAATGGTTCTCGCCACCAGCTGCGATAGTACACACAGGGGCACTGCGGATGCCTGTGCTTTATGCAGGATTTCGATCATGCTCACCGTCACTGTTCGATCTGGGTTGACATAGTCAGACTCGAGATCTGACAGCACTCCATCGAAATTCGATAGAATCTTGCCGATAGCCGCCTGGCAAGTCCGCTGCCATGCATTGAGTTGCTGGACATGCGTCCACCATCTTAGGAAGCCAAGACTGTTACCGAGTGCCGCGAAATTGACCAGAACATCTTTCATGGTGCTGACTGCGGTCGTATTAGTGCGGAGTCCGCCATGGATAGCCACTTTGCCCTCGTGATTGATGGCGTACAGGTCAGTGTCCAGTCCCCGCAGCATCTGTAATGATTGCCGCGCGACATCTAGCTCGGTGGCAACTTGGTTTTTTGGTGCGTGTGCTATGAGTCGAAGCGAGTGCAACGCTTGCAACGCTGCCTGCTCTTCAGCAGTCGGCTGCAAGACATACTGTCTAGCCAGGTCGACTGCACTCGAACCATCGATCGACGTCGCGCTAGTCGATGCTGTGGGTTCACTGTCGTCGTCGCTGCCAGCCTCGTCGCCACTCGAGTGATAGCCGCGTGCAACATCATCCCAGAGGCTAAGTTCCGTGGCCGGCTCATCCGCATTCAGCTCAGCCCACGTCAATGCCTTCCTTTCGGACTCCTGGACATCCGTATTGTACAGAACAGTACTATCAGTATGCAGCACTGGTCGGTCTGACAATAGCATTAACAGAGACAGAGCCTCCGGGAGGAACTTGTCCCGAGCAGGCAGCTCATTGAGCCGATCCTGGAGAGCATCTGAAAGGTCGTCCCGGTCAAGTACCGCGAACTTTTCGACCAAGCCATCAAGCTTGGCCTTGACGTCGAACTGGTTCGTGCGAGCATGGCTGTGGTCGCGAATGCCTTTCACAGCGACAGTCTTGAGCTGCGCGAATCTCGCATCCTGCTTTCCGATGCCAGTAATGCTGCCAATCAGCCCTTCAGCCAGATCGTTGAGCTGGCCAGCGTGAGCCATGCCGATCGCCGCATTCTCTACTGTAGTTCGAGATGTCTTGCATCTCTCGCTCAGTCGCGTTCCAAGCGCGTCCATGTGGCGTCCGGGCTGTCGATTTAAGATTCTTTAGGGTTCCCTTCCGAGCCACGCGCAACGTGGCGGGAGTGGCGTCATGCACATCAGCGGAGCATTTCATCTCGGCGGACCAGGGTTCAGAAAGAAGCCAGAAGATGCATGTGAAGTGAGACCGAGGCATGCTTCACCGGCGCACGAGTAGGACTGTAAGATATACTGTCGATGTGACATTCTCTAGGCATTGATCAATGGCACGGCGAAACATACATCGACCCAGACTTGCATTGCGATAACCACCGCCCATCATGCCGATGCAGCGCCCAATCCGCCTGCTGGCAGGCTGCACCATGGCGCTGTTCGTTCTCCTCCTGTATAGCATAATGCACAACTCCAGCCCTGCAAAACCGTCAGGAGGCACGGAAAAGGTAGCGGACATGATACGCGACCCGAATCTGGACGACACTGGCGAACCCCCAGAGCCTCTGCACCGAGTCCAAGGGAACAACTATGCGCCGGACAACAAGAATAGCGATCGCATAAACGCTACATTACTGTCTCTGGTGCGCAATGAAGAGATGAAGGACCTCGTGCAGTCCATGCAAGATCTCGAGCGAACGTGGAACCACAAGTTCAACTACCCCTGGACCTTCATAAACGACGTACCCTTTACGGAAGAGTTCAAGACAGAGATCCAGAAGCACACAAAAGCAGAGTGTAGATTCCACACAATCCCAGAAGAGCACTGGGCAGTGCCGAGCTGGATCAACGAGGAACTATTCGTCGAGAGCGCAAACATTCTCAAGGAGCAAGGAGTGCAGTACGCGCACATGAAGAGCTACCACCAGATGTGTCGTTGGAATAGTGGGCTATTCTACAAGCATCCAGCGCTGCTGGACATGCAGTATTACTGGCGAGTGGAGCCGAAGGTGCATTTCTTCTGTGATGTGGATTATGATGTCTTCCGATATATGCGGGACCACAACAAGACGTACGGGTTCACGGTGAACCTGTACGACAGTCCGGAATCGCTGCCGACTTTGTGGCCGGAGACGATGAAGTTTCTCGCGGACAATAACCACTTACTAGCGGACAACAATGCGATGAAGTGGTTGACCGATAAGGAGAGGCGGCCGGAGCATGCGCACAAGACGAAAGGGTACTCGACGTGTCATTTCTGGAGTAACTTCGAGATTGCGAATCTGGACTTCTGGCGGTCGCCGGCGTATCAGGCGTACTTCGATCATCTTGATCGGGCGGGTGGGTTCTTCTACGAGAGGTGGGGCGATGCGCCGGTGCATAGTATTGCGCTGGGATTGTTTGAGGACGCGCGGAAGATTCACTGGTAAGACTTGCAGATATCAAGTGATGGGACGCCAGCTGACACTCCGCAGGTTCAAGGACATTGGCTACCAGCACATACCGTTCTTCAATTGCCCGAACTCACCAAAGTGCAGAGGATGTGTCAAAGGACGTTTCACGGACGGTGAGGCATGGCTCAACAAGGAGGATTGTCGGCCGAACTGGTTCAAGTACATTGGGAATGAGTGGGCTGACACTTCGCCCAACAAAGTCGAGCTTACTGCTGGAGGCTGAGGGGTTACCGACTACGAAAACCGGGAATGTTTTGCAAACAAGCACTCACGCCAGCCAGCCTCCAGGAAGACTTCGACTACGCTCGAGAAAGGAGCTGTGCAGGGTCAAGGCAAAGCCGAGAAGGCAGATGGATTGAAAGGCCGCATGTCGTGTGCATCGATGAAGGCGTTCTGGCTGCGTGGGATTTCGGATGTGCATATGTATGCTCTGCATCTACTGTACATAACGTCCACTTCCGGTCTCGACTGGAGGCTCTGCAAGTACGATTGATCGTCAATTCATCCAGACATTAGCGTGTCAATCACTCCAGTACCTGCATGCCCGGATGTCGGCACGCACACGAGACTTTCACAGCCACCATTTCGTCATGTTGATGTGGCGGTGCACCGCGCTCGATCGTGGAAACCAAGCGGCTGTTCGAGGCAGCAATCAGGAAAGTGAAACCCGTATATATCAACAGCACTCATCCGTCGTTGTCTCATTCGAAGTTCTTTTCCACTCGCACCCTCAGTCAATCGCATCGACAAAGCTACTGAGAGATCTGCCCGACCATACAGCGTAACAGCACCACGAAGATTGAACCCAGCACACACCAACACTCAAAGCCACGATGATCTCCGCAATCCTCCTCGTCCTCATCACCATCTTCCTTCCGCCCGTAGGCGTCTACCTCGTCTCAGGCTGCGGCGCAGACCTCCTCATCAACATCTGCCTCACGCTTTTGGGCTACATTCCAGGACATATCCATGCGTAAGTTTCCCAAACCGGTGCTCGATCACGGAGCAATAGCTGATACGTTCATAGATTCTACATCGAGTATGTGTACTACAAGCGCCAGGAAGAGCACCAGCAGGGATATGTGAACAACCAACACGCACCAGGCGTGTACTCGGACAATGTGCAGAGTGGTGGGAGGCAGCAGGGGTATGGGACCGTGAACTAAAGGGCAGGAGGACATGAGAAACGATGGGAGTGGTGAATGGAGACAATATGAGTACGAAGACCGATGACGGTAGACGCGATGACCAGGGGATCGAGAACTTTGATGGCGAACGGTATACCCCTTGAGACGCATGTATGAGTACGAGTCCACCACAGGGAAACCCTGTCCCGCCTGCGCGTGTCGAGGCTCCATAGCATACAGCGAGGTAGCAAATTTACAGGCAGCCCAAGATCCTGCTGTGCGCCAGAGTTCAAGACCTCTCCCAACAATTGTGGCAATCGCCCTCAGCTTTTGAGATACCCTTGCCTTGCTTGACTGCATCTTAGTAATCTCGCTCGAGCTTTCGAGCTGTGCACGGCTTTCTGACTGGAAGATGTTGAGTTTATCAGTGAGGACAAGACCTTGACAGCGATAACATGTACCGTCCAAGAAGAAGGCGACTAGAGTACGACCATCGTTGCAGCTATTGGACCAGCAAAGCGATGGCGTCTCCACGTGGTAGCTGCATACCTTACTCGACGATGTCGCCATCTCTGTGTAGTGAGGCGAGTGGTCTTGGCAAGTTTTCGGGAGCTGCTGCTTGGTTCTTCGAATGCGGACGTCGATGGTCGTAAACCTTATGCATTCCCTCATGGCGGCTAGCCTCCGCAAGAGCTGCATTCGAGGAGTCTGCTTGAATCAAAGGCCTAGACAGTGTGGCAAGTGCTTTTCACATTCCATTGGTAGTCAGTATCAGCTCTGTCGTCACTTGACTTTTGCAGGTTTAGTCGATCCTGTCAATGCTGCAACCTCAGCTTCGTCTGGCGTGCCAACAGTGTCGGGCGTGTCAACCTTTGTAAACGCGTCGTATGCTTTCCGGTTCTTCTTCGTTTCGGCAGCATGATCCGACTTGTACTGGTACCCGCGCAAGCGTGGCCCGGATCCCGTCTGCGCCGGAAGCTGAGGCTCGTACGCCCTTGCGAATGCCTCAGCATCGGCATCGAATGTACCTTGGTCGATTGATTGTCGAATTGCTCCGAAGAAGCGGTCCATTACGGCGTGATTGTGTACTTGCAGGAGCACCCATGCTAGCATCTCCTTTGCGTTGAGTAGATGCTGCAGGTACGCTCGATGATGATCGGTGCACGCATAGCATGTGCAGCCCTTGACCGATGGACCGAGATCTGTGGCGTGATCTGATGACCACATATCGATGCCTAGCGGCAAAATGTCGGAGTTCCCGTCCTCACGAGAGAGACTGAAGTCAAGCGCAATGCCGGCTTCAGACGCAGTAGTGAGGAACGGTACGGCATGAACATCGATCCCAAGTGCTACGTTCCTCAGGATGTCATGAGGAGTCTTCGGATCGGTGAACCCGATTTGCGGCAAATCAGACAGACTTCCAGGCAGATCTTGCAGAGACTCCAAGTCGTAGACAGCCAGGCCGTGTATGTCGTCCCGGACTTCACCCGTCAAGCACTCGATGTAGTACTGCTGATTCGCACACGAGACTGGCAGTAGAGGCGCGAATAGCTTGGAGCTTGTGCCGTCTTCGGCTTCGACTTGCTGCCGCGACGTGACATGGTCCTTCAGCCACTGGATCTGTCGATCCACTGCCTTCTCGATGCGCTTGCTGCTCAGCGCGCGTTCATACGGGATATCTCCCAATCCAATGACGACGTCAGGCTTGAGCAGCTCGACATCCTCAGCATAATCCTCCGCCTTCAGCGTCTTGAATCCAATGGCAGTGGAGATCGCAACGCTTGTGTTAGTATTGCTGTTCGCGGCGGGCGCGGCCAATGGAGGCGTCCGTCTAGCTCCGACGACCAGCAGAGTCTCATCTGGCAGAGCAACGAACCGTCTCAGTGGATCCACAGGCCGCTGCTGCGCGAACTTCAGTATGGGCGGGAGCTTCTGCGGTGCTCGTTCTATGACTTCAATCAACTATGAGCATGTGTATTAGCGCTCGTGCGCAAATCAGGCATTCGGACAAAACATACAGTCTTCCAGCGCTATGTAGACTCCGCTGACGTCCATCAAGCTCTCGAAATTGTCTTGCGAGACATGCGGGATGACACCTCGTGAAGTCAGTCCGAGGTAGTGCGGCGTTTCGATACTTCTTCGTCCGGGTAGAGCGAGTCTGGCGCGTCGTGGGCCAAGCGCATTTGTTGATGTCTTGATGATCTTGAACATGTCCTCGTCAGTCCCCTTGCCGTCAGACAGCGTGGCCATCCTTGAGTCAGTCGTATTGCCAATCCTAGCCTAATCCGGTGAGATGAGCGTCTTGTTTATCGATGCGAGTCTCGAAGAAGATCTGACCACGCGACTGTGACACAAAATCATGAAGATCTTCACAGGCCTCGGCGCGCACGGAGCTTATGCCGTACCTTGCTCAGCCTCGTGGGAACTAGCAAGTACGGGGGAGTCCAAATATAACTCCTACTATAAGTCCATCATGACTTCAGCAAACAGACGATATAACCACAAGCATGGCCTCCAACGGACATCCTCACATACAGACCATGGCTGAGCATCAGAATGGCAACGCCAACGAAGGCGTGTACGAATTGGACTCCAGATCAATCAGATCGACACCAAGCCAATTATCCCTAGCAATCACCACACCAGACAACTCCGCACATCCAGCACGCGATCGCGTAGTATCCAGCTATGCGCCAGGCTTCCAAAATCAGAACCATGACCCCATGCCATCCCTGCAAACGCCACAAGAAGGACCTTACCGACGCCAACCATCCTACAACTCACTTCGCAGCGCCTCATACTCTCACCCTCCGCGTGGCAAGCTCATATGCCTCGAAGGTCTCGATCGAAGTGGCAAATCGACGCAATGCGCACTACTGGCTGAACGTCTACGAGAGCGCGGTGAGCGAGTCGAGCACATCCGCTTCCCGAACCGGTCGACCCCCATCGGCCAAATGATCAACGCTTACCTGGCTGGCGAAAGCGAAGTCGAGGACCATGTTGTTCACTTGCTATTCTCTGCCAATCGATGGGAAGCTGCGAACCAAATCGCGACCTGGATCGCAAACGGTGTCACGGTGATTGTAGATCGATACTACTACTCCGGCTGCGTATACAGCGCGGCGAAGCAGATCCCCGGTCTCGGCTTAGAATGGGCACGACATCCTGACGTTGGGCTACCTCGACCAGATCTGTGTATCTTCTTGGATGTCAGTCCGGAGACCGCGGCGAAGAGGGGTGGCTATGGAGATGAGGTCTACGAGCGGACCGACATGCAGATTAGGGTCAGGGAATTGTTTGAAGTGCTGCTCGGCCATCCGGACGAGGAGAACGATGTGGTGATTGTCAATGCTGATCGCGACGTTGCTGATGTGGAGAGGACGATTCAGAAGTGGGTCAAGCTGGCGAGTGAGAGGGTTGATCGGCAGGACTTGCAATTGGACGCTGTGAAGGCGTGGTAACTGTAGGAGTAGAGCATCTTCATGTAGGATTGGTAGAACTAGCATCAACTAGCATTGTTTGTCTCAACTGCTACCTAGCCTCACTTCGCCATATCTGTGGTGTTGGTGTTCGTGGAGTGTGGCAGCAGGATGACCCACTGCCTGATGTTACTCTTGTGATTGATCTACAGGTCAAAGTGGTAATCCAATGGTAAGTGGAATTCTGGTCTGCCGCAACTTCGACAACCTGGTCAAGATTATTCTACAGACTTGTCAACATCGAATGCGATCTTCACATGGGACAATTTCGACATAGACGATGGTGCACAATTGTTACTGTTTCGTCTTGGGGTAAAGGATAAATTGATTGCGCATCCCTAACCCTGCTCTCGAGATCCCGAGCCGAAGTCGCTGTGCTCTGCTTGGTAATGTCATCACAGCTTTATTGAGAAATATTATCAAACGGAGAGACGGTTTTATCAGATGGCTTCGACGTAGTATTCAGACCTGCAATGTCTCTCTCAGACATCAAGCACATCGTCCTGGTGCTCTCGGGCAAAGGCGGCGTCGGCAAATCCAGTGTCACCACCCAGCTCGCCCTCACACTCGCCCTCCAAGGTCACTCTGTTGGAGTACTGGATGTGGACCTCACTGGACCCTCGATACCGCGCTTCTTCGGCATAGAAGACGCCAAAGTCAAGCAAGCACCGGGCGGATGGATTCCGGTACCTGTACACGAGGCGAGGGAGCGAGATGGCAAAAAGTTGGGAAGTTTACAATGCATGTCACTCGGCTTTCTACTAGCCAACAGAGGCGATGCAGTGGTGTGGCGCGGACCCAAGAAGACAGCGATGGTGCGGCAGTTCCTTTCAGATGTACAATGGAAGTCACTCGACTACCTCCTCATCGACACGCCACCCGGCACGAGCGACGAACACATCTCACTTGTCGAGACCCTGCTCAAGAACGCCGCGACAGAGCAGCTGGCAGGCGCTGTCATCGTCACCACACCGCAAGCGATCAGTATCAGTGACGTGAAGAAAGAGCTCAACTTCTGCCGGAAGACTGGCGTGCACATTCTTGGAGTAGTTGAGAATATGGCTGGCTACGTGTGTCCGAATTGCTCGGAGTGTACAAACGTCTTCTCCAAAGGAGGCGGCGAGATCATGGCGAGAGATTTTGATGTGCCGTTCTTGGGTAGCGTGCCTATCGATCCGATGTTCATTCGATTGATCGAGGAGGGTGAACGACCGGTGTACCCGGAAGGCACCGTCGTTGAGGGCAAGGATATGACAAATGGCAACGCCAACACCAACGATACCGCCAACAGAGATCTACTGGCTGAGAAGTACGAGGCTTGCTCTTTGCACGGCATCTTCGACGGGATCGTGAAACGCCTAGTTGTCGACATTGATGGCTGAGCAGTCCAAAGGAAAAGAGCATCGATCTCTCAGACGCGATGAATCAAGTGTTGGCATACGATATCAACGATCACGATCGGGACGCGGTTTCATCGACCACGCTTATCGGACCGTGCATACTCGGCTTCGGCATTGGAATGCAAAATCGCCCACTATAATTTCCCGACTACTTTGGACATGCCGGGCCGAAAATTGCTCTGCAGATATCGACCGTCTTCATGAACTTTGAGGCAAGCATGCCGGCGAAGTGTCCCAGAATATCCGCAGATCGAGCACAAGGAGACGAAGCCGCGGTTCGCAAACATGGAGCGCACCTCTCGACCGAAGACTGTCCAATGTGACCTTGGCGAAGGTCCAGCTGAGGGTGACTTCTCGTCAGATTCAACTCGGCCAAGCATTCCGGCATGCCGAGCGCGATCACATCGACTGCGTCTCGCGTGCCGGCACAGCCGCCGAAGCTGCGCCGGAGACTTTGCACACGGCATGAGGAATTCCTCAAGCCAAACACACTCAACACAGCGAGGTGAACAGAGCCTGGCGAGCATAGGGCACAGCCACGGTACCTCGTTGAGGCGGCGCCCACCCGAGCGCTCTGGGCTGCCATGTCCAGCCAAGTTTTGGTCTAAGCGCTCTCATAGCCTGAGTCATGGTAATTACATCGACCCATACTTCCCTTCTCACTAGCCACAGTGCACGTTTGTTGTTCTTCCTGTCCATGCCAGCTTCCAATCATGCTCGCAAGTAATTTCCTCCTCACACTCCCTTAATGCCAGCGTCGCCAGGGGAAACGCGTTTTCCATTCTCCCCTGACTGTCACTCGTTGCTCTGGGAGACTCTTGCCGATCGGCTTTGCTTGCGACTGTCGTTGCTGGGTGTCTCACTAGGGGCACTGTCAATTCGGCTGAGAGCCGTGAAGCTCGGCGATGTCGTGCCGAGTGGTCAACCTTCGCCGAGTCTCGGGACGATGGCTCACCTTGCTATTCGGAGTGTCGGCGGTCAACGCACAATCTGCTCAATTTGGGACTGATGGAGGAGCAGGAGTGGGCACCAATGCAGCGCCCACAGTTGGGCTGGGCGCTGGTCCGCCTACGAGTGGTGAGTGTCTCTAGGGCATCGCGCTGGCCATGAGTATGGGAGGGTATACTGACGGGGACAGCTACCTGCGAGCCCACTCTGACAGTCACACTACCGGCCTTGACGGTTACGATCTTTGCGACTGGACTGTTGAACGCTACAGAGGGACTTCCCACAGTATTTCTACCGTCGACTTCACCAAGCCTGCCGGGCCTGTCATTGCCGTTAACATCGCTTGGACTATCTCCACTCACACTGCCTTCGACATCTGTCGATCTTTCCCTCGGCTTGTCCACAGGCTTGCCTGTGCAGCCTTCACTGAGCTTGTCCACGGGTCTAAATCTGACTCTACCCACGACTGATCTGGATCTGTCTCTCACGCTGCCGACTCTGCCATCTTTGACAGTGCCTTCGACGAGCCTCAGCCTGAGTCTCCCGACGCTTAGCTTGTCGCTGACAGTCCCATCCATAACCGTGCCGGCGACTTTGCCGAGTCTCTCCTTGTCGCTATCCCTTCCAACAGAGTCCATCAGCCTTGGCAACATCACCATCCCGAGCGTTTCGGTGAGTACAGCGCTTCTCCCTACAAAATGCAGTCCCTAACGGCTCTGACAGATCCCCAGCTTATCGCTATCCGTGCCCAGCGTGTCTGTGGCTGTGCCGACACTATCTCTCAGCTCTTTGCCGACCCTGACAACACCCTCGATCTCCCTGCCGCAGTTGCCAACCTCACCTCTGCCGTCACTGACCTTACCAACGCTGTCGCTCAGCAGCCTCAACGTCTCCGTCACGTCATTCGCGATACCGAGCATGTCTCTTCCCTCCGTCAGTGTATCTCTGCCCTCGGTTGGTACTTCGGTTAGCCTGCCTATCCCAAGTGCGACTGTGCTGCCGATCTTCACCTGTCCTGGAGATGATGGAACGAATTACCTTGCTGCGAGAGGCCATAGCTATCAGATTGAGTGCAGCACGAATAGACTCGGTTACGATACAGTATCAGTACCGCAGCCCAATGCACAGTCGTGCGCGAATGTGTGCGACTTCACGTCTGGGTGCAATGGCGTCACGTTCGACCAGGCGACGTTCACGTGTTGGCTTAAGTCAGCACTGGGTACTCAAGTCGCAGACTCTCGTTGGACCGCCATGGTGCCTGTCGATCTCTCGTGTCCCGCTGCAGATGGCGCGCAATACTTGGACGCTAGCGGTGGCCTATACGAAGTACTCTGCAACTACGGCTTTCCCACAAGCACCAACACGACGACCATACCCGCAGATAGCTACACCGACTGTTCCGACGAGTGTACAGCAGCCACAACATGTTCTGGCTTTACGTACGCAGACGGAGTCTGCACTTTCGTCAGCAGCTTCGGGGGATCTGGTGGCCGTGTCGCCAACGGCACGAATACTGTCGTTTTGGTTAGCAAGCGCGCTGTGGAGAAGATCGCGGGCAATGCCAATGATGCTGCGACGAGCATCAGTATGGCGTCGAAGATCCCTACCTACTCGCACTCCGCGATCTTGGCGCCGATCAGCAGTTTCGCGCCGGTCCTGAGCACGGCGTTACCTGACGCTAGCAGTCTTCTCGGAACGTTGACCGGTGTTCCGAGCGTGTCAGTCAGCGTGCCTACCATCTCGCTCTCTACTCCGGGCGCACCAACGATCTCGCCCTCCGTGCCATCGACAGGTCTTTCAGTACCTACATTGAGCTTGCCGACGACCAGTCTGTCGGTCACACTGACCGATCCGACGATCTCTCTCTCGAGTGTCACGGTAGGCAACCCGTCCCTGACACTACCCGCGGTCACTCTGCCGTCGGGATCTATTACTGTACCCTCTACCTCTTTGTCTGGCCTCGCGACGCCTACCATACCATGGATAACACCAACTGGCCCAAGTGTGTCTTTTAGTCTCCCCACAGGATTGACAAACACTGGACTGTCGACTGCGACGGTACCAAGCGCGTCATTTAGCATCCCTACTGGAAGCAGCTTCACGCTCTCTCCCACGGATACGTCGCCGATGCTGAGCTCAAAATCGGTACCAACTGTGTCCGCTACTGTACCCTCATTCTCACTCACGCTACCGTCCACGTCGGTCGGAACACCTGGGATCACGGTGCCATCTGTCACAGCCCCGATAGTCTCCACGGGCTTGTCGTCTTTACCAAGTGGGGGCCTGACACTCAGTTCGCCTACTCTGACGACACTCTCACTTGCCACCGGGTTTACAGCACCCAGCGATAACCCACTTACGACACTGTTGCCCGGAGGCTCGCCTGCTCAGACCACCAGTGCGTCAACATCGACGCCAAGCACAAGTCTTAACCTGACTTCTCCAACGCTGCCAAGTGCAAGCCTCGGCTTGAGTTCTCCAACGCTGCCGAGCTCATTGTCGACCGCTACATTACCATCCAGCATCTCGCTTACCTCGATTCTGACTCTCCCGTCGACTTTCACGTTGCCCTCAACTGTCTCCGCAAGCCTGCCGGATCCGGGACTTGGTGGTATAGCAGGCACCGCCTCAACCACCAGCTCCTCCGCCGCCGCAACCTCATCTCGACCGGCCTACCGTTGCCAGATGAACGGCACTCGGGAGATCGTGGAGAATGGCAACGAGTACGTTCTCAGCTGCGGCAACGCTACGACCGGTGCTCCGTTTAGTACAGCAGGCGCCTCAAGTACGTTCAACGACTGTTTCCAAGCCTGTGATGCCGCGAACAACACATGCACGGCCTGGACGTATGTAGGCGCCAATCAAGGTGCCGGCTCGGGTACTTGCTACCTCTACAGTGGCCCTGTCATAGGCTTTACGCCGGCTATCAGTCGCTTCGTCGCTGGTATTCGCAAGGTGAACTACTACCCTGTGGCCGACCAACCTACCGCGTCCACGCAGACCGCAGACCCGTCTGTCGTGCCGCTCACATCATCCTCTGCCACTGCAGCTTCTCCGGGAGCAGGAGTCACAACTGGAGCCAATGGCCTCACGAGTGCAGTAGCAAGTGCGCTCAAAACCAGTGTCTCTACCACCTGTGCAAACGGTGGCAACATCCTCAACGGCTGCGCTACCGTAGGTGTAACAGCCACGCCTGGCGCGGGTGCAGGCACTGGAGGTGCCCTCACAGTAGGCAGCACCACGCTTCTTCAAGGCAGTGCTTCCGCCTCTCTCGGCCTATCCGCAGGACTCAGCGCAAGTGTAGGTGCAGGAGTCAGTGCTGGCTCCTCCGGCGTATCAGCAGGCGCCTCCGCGCCTGTCAGTGCCGGCGCCTCAGCATCCGGGGGGCTGGGAGGTGGCTTCATTGGACCGCTCAATGGAGGGTCGGGAAGTAGTACGACGGCAGGCAGTCCAGCGAGTAGTAGTGCTACTGCAACGGCTGTCGCGGGTTCAGGCGTAACGAGTTCCACGCTCTCGGCGACGACGTCGTTCTACGTCACGCCGCTTGGACCGGTGGTCACTACGACTACGACGACAGCGCCATCCTCATCGCTGACGACGACGGTGTTCACTACGACGACCATCACATCCTGCATCACTGGTCTCGGCGGCGCTCTTACCTGCCCGCTTGGCGGTCTTTGGACTACATCAACATCGGTCAGTGGAGCATTGACGAGTATCAGCATTGTGACTAGCACGAGCACGCGGACAAGTGTGAGCACGTCAATCGTCTTCGTCACCATGAGCTCGAGCTCGACGCTGGCTACGCTTACCGCTCCGCCCTCGTCGACGTCAATGAGCAGCAGTATTGCGAGAAGTACGAGTACGTGTGCAGCGGCCGATGCGATCCTAGGGAAGTGTTAGCGGAGTATGTAGATATCTATCCAGGGGTCGAACTGTACATAAGGCATTCCCATGGGAAAGTGCGGAATGATGGGCTATGGCGTTTAGTAGCGATCTCTTAGTAGCAAGCAACATCACCGTGACGATGGTACTTAGCACAGAGGGTAGTCTGCATTTGTTTCCATTGCCTAAGGTCACTGCACTCCATGAACTGTGAGCGAGGTACGGCAATTAAACAGATACCATCTCCCGAGTGAGCAACGAGTTGAAAATCTGGACAAGTTGTAATGAGCGTGTGTCTGGGATGCATTCATTGGCTATCCACTAAGCTTAACACCGACGACTTTCTGTCATCTCAGCCGCTACTGCTGTCGCTCACACGAGCTCAGCGTTCAGACTGCCATGCAATCTAGTACCCGCCGAAGCTATCCTGGATGTGGCTGGGCGCATCGCGGTTGTTGGGGTCGTACTGGTCGTCCTGCCCGTAGTGCTGGTCGTACAGCTGCTCGGAGCGCTTCTTGGCCTCGTGCTTCGCCTTCTCGCGGTCCCACTCGTCCTCGCCCTTGGTCTCGGCGAGACGGTCGACCTCGCCGCCGGCGAAACCGGCGATCAGCTCCTTGGCGAACTGGTGGGAGACGGGCTTGCCCTCCTTGCGCTGGCGGTCCTCCTGAATCTGATGTTAGAATGGTTGAGGTTGGATGGGAGGCGGAAGTAAGGGAGGGGTAACGTACAAACATCTTCATAGCCATGAAGGAGGCGCCGCCGGCGACGAGCTCGTGGCTGAACTCGGCCTTGTTCTCTTGCTGGCCATCGTTGTTGTAGACCTGGTTGTAGTCCTGTGGTATGTCAGATCGAGTGCGGTGGGCTGCTGGAGAGGCGGTCAACCTACTTGCTGAGCATCACCGAAGCCGAACATGATTGCGGTTGAGTAATGTTGTTGAGGGTGGTAGTTGGGTAAGTGGTAGTTGGTATGGAAATGTGTTTGATGATGAATTTGGTTGAGGAAGAAGGTAAATGTTCAGGTCAAAATATAGCCTTACTCAATGCTCATGCACTGCCGCCGACCCCACCAAAAGCTTCCAAACAATGCGTTAGCTTGCGTCATACAGCCCTGCTTCGTGGCGCCGCCCCCCACTACGAATGTAGGCCCGTGTTGCCATGAGCCAGTCAATGCAGCAGTCTCAGCTGTCCCTGAGACGCGAGTTTGCCGCCATGCATGTGAAGCCAGGGTCTGCGTGTGTCAAGTAGTTTCGCAATACACTTATCCTGCTCATCAAATTCTCGTTCTCGTCCACTGTGTTATGGTGAGACGCGGATGAAGTCGGCCGAGCTCAGGTACGAGAAAGCAAGAATCAGACAAGCGTGGCCAAGCATGCGCGGCAGATGCTTGGCAGGCACGACTTTTGGCTGTGACCAAAATACTCTGCTTTCCATCATAGTGATTGGGCATTATTCGATCTATCACCGAAATTCACTACATGAATCTCAAGTGGCTGAAGGGCAGCTCTTTCAGCTTCACCAGCAATGCCAGGACGTCTACCAGTCTCTGCGGACTTCCCGAGCACAGTGAAGCTAGCAATTGTACCTCGTAAGTTGTGCTCAGCCACATCGGCGTCTCCACGCGTCTAGAACATATGCTATGCTAGTCGCCACCACTTGGAAATACTTCCTGATGTCGCTTGCTGCTTCGTTCGTATACTGGACTTGACTAAGCCTCGTTGTAGCACCTAATACCGACAAGCCCACCAATGCCCTGATTCTCCTCCATGGTCTCGGTGATGGCCACGAGTCATTTGCCCAGCTGGGTAAGCAGATGAACCTGCCAGAGACGGTGTGCATCGCGATACGAGGACCAAAAGCTCTGCTAGATCTCGAAGGCGCTCACTGGGGCGACGACATCATCTTCGACTCGTCGAACGGAGGTCTAGATGCCGATTCCGGGCTTCGAGAATCGACTGAATTGATTAAGCTGTTGATTGACGATGTACTGATCGCCAAGTGCGGCTATACTCATCGCGAAGTACTGATTCTGGCGTATGGCCAAGGCGGGATGGTGGGTCTGAGCACAGCGCGTCAGTCTCCAATCTCTCTCATTGCCAGTCGTGTTCTTGTGCTAATATATGTACAGTCGCGCTGCCACAGTCATCCAACGACCCCACGCCGAGAGAGCTCGGCGGAGTCATCAGTATCGGCGGTCCCTTGCCCAGTGAAGCACCAGCTGCTCTCATCACCAAGTGCAAGAATCCTGTGCTAGTCTGCGGTGGCTCAAGTGCGTCCGCGGTTACATCCACTGCCGAGGAGAAGCTGAAGCGAAATTTCGAGCACATTGAGATCAAGCGTTATCGCAGATCCGGCGACGGCATGCCGAGTAACAGAGACGAGATGATGCCGATTATGCAATTCCTCGCCCGCAGGTTGAAAAGTACGAAAGGCGTGCCGGAAGGTAGTATCGAAGTGTCTTGAGATTACCCTCTCGCTTTGCTGGCTTTCAACATCGCCTGTGCGCCTGTGTGTTTGGCCACAGCAACGGAGTGTCCCCGTCATATTGGCGAGAAGCTCATTACAATCTAGCTACCTATGTCGTCCCGCAACGCCTCGCATACGCGGTCCACGCAAGCACGCGCTGCCTGCGCCCATATTCGCACACCCAGCACGACTCACAGCACCTCCCTGGGCAACCTCTCCAGCTCCACAGAGTCCAGCTCCACAGATCCGAAATCTGCTCCATGATTCCTTGGCGGCTTCGGCCTCATCTTCTGCATTACAGATGGAGCCTGCAGAAGACTTCGTCGCCTCTGTCCTGGCTCCCTGTGCGCCTGTCGCTCACCCTCCCAGCGGATACAAAGATCCTGGGCACTCAAGCCGAGATAGGGATTCATAGCTCTGCAGTGTCGGACGTCGTGCCAGGGTCCCTCGGATCCTGCGCTCTGGACACCTTGCTCGAGATACACTCTCGTGCTTTCTAGGAGAGATAGAACGCGCTGCATTGATGACCAGACTTGGTTGCAAGTTTCTGCATTTGTCGGAGCAGCAGTCATCTGGTCCTGCTGGGCGAGATTACTGCTCCAGCTAGTCCGCCAGCTGTCCTGTGAAAGGAGTGCCACCGAGTGTGCGCCGAAGATACAGTTCCCAATCACGAAACCACGACGATGCGGCGTGCCGAAGCCAGCGAGATGCAGACACTGCACTTTCATTCGACCGACCATGATCGCCGAGCCGTCTTCGAGCGCTTTCCCAAGAGACGTGACGAACTTGCGAGTTTTGCCATACTTCCGCTGCCACAGCTTCTCCATCGCAGAAACGGTGCCATCACTGCAGAGTCGAGGCGGAGAACCCTGCCAGTCGCCGAACTGCATCCGGAGGTACCACGCTGCGGTCTGTGGTGGCGAAGGCGAGGAGTGCGTTTCGATGATCAGGTCAACGATGTAGCCATGCTGCTTGACAAGCTCGATGATCTTGTCGGCTGCTTCTGTGGAGAGGACCGCACTATCTTTGCAACTGTCCCGGACGGGGTCCACGACGACGCAACGTTGGGTCGAAGGATCAGCAACGACGTACTGCCACGAATTCGTCGAAGGGACGTAGATACTATGGACCTTTGGCGATCTGTCTGCTCCGTTCGAAAGATGGAATTGGGGCGGTTCAGGTGCCATGCCTTTCTCGTTTGCAAAGTCGACGGAGATCAAAGACACAGCAGAGCAAAGGACGAAACAGTAGGCACATGCTGTAACAAAAGCTGCAGTATTGCGGCGCAGTCAAACCAACATTGTAATAAAGCATGCTAGGGTGCGTTTCATCAGTAGTCCCCGAAACAGTCCCCGAGCACCGGCGTAGCGGAAGCGGCAGGATGCTGAGATTGCGCCAATGACAAGCAATGCCGCAGCAGCGTATACCGGTGCGTTACAGTGTTGTCTAGGATGGTCCTGTTGGATGCATCTCTGGATTGAATGATCCACGTCGTGGTATAGTAATAATGCCCAAGAGTTCGGGATCTGGCCTGCCAAGGCGGCGCTGAAGTACCCGGTCGGCACTTGATGGTGTCAGGCGTGCCATCGAAAAGTTGCCATCAAATGTACTCGTTATGCACGATAGGCAGGAGTCGCTGTTAGTTGTCGCAATCAGCAAATGTGGGCATGATGCTCAAGCTCGCCGGACAATTGTGGGCCTGCGCTCATCCTTGTCTACCACCTTGAACGCCGATCTGGGGATCATGTTGTGCTAGCTCAATATCTCTCCCCGTCACATGATTTCGCTGTGATGTTGTTGCCGAGATCATGATAATGATCGAAAAGTCCGTGTACTGTTTTCTGCAGCTCAGCCATTCCACACCGTACCTTGGATCTCATCCGGCGTGAACATGTCGAGCCAGTCGATGTTGCTGAAGTTCTCAAATTCCGCGGGAATGGCGTGAGCTTGTTGCGGCATAGGCGCAACCGCAGGATCTACAAAGATCACCTGCGAGATAGCCTTGAGACAAGCAGCAGCATTGCGAGCTACAGTCCAGCGCTCGCCAAGATGACTGAGAACGCCCAGCATGAGGACGATGTGGTCACGGTGTCGCTGCAATTGAGACGGGTCGTGCAGATGTAACGTCGCTGCTGCGAGCTGTACGACTGTGCCTAGTACGAGCCCGCAGACAAAGAAAGGTGAGTGGCTGTCCAGGGCGCATGGCAAGGCTGCTAAGTTTGCTATAGCTGTTGACGCCGCTATCACTTTGGCAGTGTGATGCGCTGCTACCGGACTAGAGATCTCCACGGCCTGAGCTCTGGCACAAGCAATGTCGCCCGCCGAGGGCACTCTGGGTGGCAGTGCACTGCGGGGAAAGTGCAAGAAGATGCTTGCGCATAGTATGAGGTAATGTGCTTGAAATAGCGATTCGTCGACTTCGCCATGACTGTTCACGCATGCTTGTCCGGACGGAGCATATAGCTTCCAACTCGCGATTGCGTGGTCAACGGCTTCGACGTCGCTGATGTGGGTAGCATGCGTGGGATCCAGGGAGAGGATACGGCTTATGATACGAGAGGCCTCGATTTTGTAATAAGCGGAAGGGTATTGTTCCTGTGATCCCAAAGCAAAAACCCGATTTTCGAAGGACTGGAGCGATTTACTGTTGCCTTGGCCTGATAGGCCTGGCAATTGCGGCATGGTCCTCACCAACGCGGTACTTGGCGCGACACGACGATGGAGAGCAGCAACGTAGATCTCGGTAGTGTGCAGCTCCCACCATGTTCTTCGATAGCTCTCCTCGACGCAAAGATTGCCGCCTGCAGTGTTCGAGGCAAATGCTGGATCGTTCATACCGATGTGCCGTGAGATCTTGGCCGCTCGCCGCAGACAATCCTCAGCCTCGTTTGTCCGATGGAGGGCGTGTAGCACAATGGCGTACAACAGCAATGCTTGAACGCTGCTTGCTTGAACTTCATCGATTGGGTTCATCGATGCGCGTAATGCATTGTCGAGAGCCGGACTTGATGCTTGTGCATACTGCGCTCCGATGAAAGTCACGACCAGATGTAGACACTGAGGGTAACTCTGGGTATCATACTTTTCTCGAGGGACAAGCGCCGGATGCGCATTGTGAAAGTGGCTGTAGTAGAGATCAACAAGCTTAGCCTCGTCCGGGAACAATGGTATGGTCCTACTGTCGGATATCCCGATGGATAATGGAGCAGTACCAGTCCCGTAGCCCTGTGCACGCCAGCCAGCTGGGCTACTACCTGCAGTATTCAGAGAGTCCGGTGGAGACGCCGGTAGTCGTGCACGTGCGAGCGCAGTGCTCTCTGCTGGCACCGGTGTCGTTCTCGTATCACCTACAATTTGCTTACGCCGTGCCAGACCGCGCCGTGAAGGAGTGTAGGCGCAACTGAGACCCTCGAGAGTGCACCGTGGACATGGACTGCCACCTTTACATCTCAAGTGCTTTCGTCTGCATTCATCGCAAGCTAATGGAGCAGGCCGAAGTGGTGTTGTGTCTTCCATCGTAGACTGACCCCGCTGGGTCGCCTCGATCGACGACGGCTACCACACCCTTGTGATGGATGGTTAGGGCTGAGATCTCGGTCACAATCCAGAAATCTGCCTGTACGCGGGACTGCACGATCAGCTGCGAGATCCCCGTGTATTCGTCCACGTCGACCTGCAGGCATCAAGTCGCGAATGCCGGAGTCCCCGACAGAGCAGAGCGATGAACGGCGTTCGGTTGACGGGCTATCGGCCAAGCTCGTATTTTGTGAATGTACAGTCTTACGCTGCGTAACGTGCACCTGGAAAGTTAACCTAAATCGAGCAAGAACAGGGCGAGTCGCCGACCACCCGCTCCTTCCTCGGCTCGCTCGGATAGCACATCGAAACGGCATGATCATCGATCAACCGCCAGACAAAGCAAAGTATCATATATATCGTCCATCTGATCAATATTCGACCCATAGTACACGGCAGCAAGTCAAAAACAACGATCACACCATCTCAGAACCATCAACCACTTCCAACGATGTGCAAAAAAGCAACCTGTTCAACCTGCAGTACGCATCCTTCGCATCCTGCCGCCCACTGCACACCTCACTAACAACCTCTCAGACAAGGCCTCCTGGTGGGGCTGCGGCAACGTGATACACTCCATCGTTTGAACTTGATCTCGGGCTTGACGACTGACATATTCACAGCATATCCCTAGCGTCATGGACCAAGTAAAGCTCGAAGATCGCTGTGCATGCGAGCCCAAGACTAAGGTCGAGGGCAAGGAGTACCCGCCTAAGGCTGCGAACGCGGACTAAACGGCAGTGACGCGGACCAAGCGATATTGGAACATTGACGTTCCATGGATGAAAACGAAGGAGATCAGATCCGGAGGCAGCCAAGCCAAGCAAACGTCAGAAACGACAAAACTCGAAATGTCATGATATATAGCAGTCATCAGTCTACGTTACTCCAAAGGCATCATGGAACCGCGTCAATTCCGTCGATCGCCTTGCAGAGTTTCCACATCATCTAACAAAACCCGACGAGCCTTCCTAGCCCTCCCTCCTCAATCCTCTCCTCAATCGAAATCCCATCCTCCTCAAGCATCTTCTCAATCTCATCCACCTTCTTAATCCTGAAGAACCCCTGCACGCCCTCCGCCAGCCTGTGACTCGTCGGCGCTAGCTCGCTCTCGTTGATAGCAGCGAAGCAGAGACGGAAGTACTTCCATCCATCACTTGCAGCGATCTCAGCAGTTGGCGAGAAGATTGTGCCGGGAGACACGAGGACCAGATAAGGTTTCTGCGTCCAGAAAATCCACATCGCTCGGCTGAGACGCGCGAGACCCCCGGGTTGCGCAGCGTACGTCTTGTACAGAGGGTGAGCGGGGAAGTTGATGTTGAGCCAGATGAACATGCCTCCGACGGGGAAGATGAAGTCGTAGACTGGTGTCTTTGTAACGACGCTCCATTCATCGGCGTCGACTTCATCGGTGGCGATGGAGTTGCGCCGACCGGTCTTGAGGAGGTACTTGTTGTCGTCCAGGATGGAGCACATAGTCTGCATTCGCCTTTCGTAGTTCCCTCGCAGACCCTCAAGCCAGCGGACCCAACCGGGCATCTTCCATCCCTCTCCGTCAGGCAATGCCGAAGAGCCTTTCTTTGTGGTCTCGATTCCGCTATGATCTGGCCCGAGCAAAGTCTCGGCTATGATGCTCTGCACGAAGCCTGAGGGCTGTTGCGTGGAAGTCTCAGTGATGCGCAGGATCCGCTCGACGATGTCTGGTTGGGCCGAGATCCAGCCGAGACGGCAACCTGGGGCGACGGTTTTGGAGAAAGTGTCGAGGCGGATTACGCGACCATCGGTGTCGATAGAGATGAAGCTGGGCACGAGCGAGTCGAGAAAGGGGAAGCCGGAGGACTTCCAGCTGGAAGGGCGCGCTTCGCCGGTCGTGAGGAGAGTGGTGTTGGCATCTGCAGGCGGGGTGATGGCTGCCTTAGAGGACGCAGAAGTGCGGCTCAGAGGGCCGACTCTGTCGGCATTGAGGGCGGTGGAGGAAGGGAATTGGAGGTACCAGTACGGGTCATCTTCGACGATGATGACATCGTACTTAGAGCAGAGGGCGTAGATCTCACGACGGCGGGCGAGGGAGAGCACTCCAGACGTAGGGTTCTGTCCCATTCTAGACAATGTCAGCATACTGCTCCCAGATCAGATGTAACTTCCAACACTCACGTCACAGTGTACATCAAATGCGGCCTCCTGCCCGTCTTGAAGTCCCAATTCTCAAGCACGTCTTTCAGCCCTCCCTTACCAGTAGCCAACATACCCTCGTCGTCCATCTTCACCGGCGCTACATTCATCCCCCTCGGCTTCGCAGCCTGCACGGCATTCATGTATGCGAACTCCTCACACAGCAATCCCTCGCGGTCTCTAACCCAGTCCTTCTCCTCGCTCCACTCGTTCGTGAAGGCTGTAAGTACCTTGCTGAAGCCATCTGTGTTGCCGCATGTGAGAATCACTTCTGGCCCGCCTTTGTACGGGCAGTTAGGGTGTAGGTGGTCCTGCGTGAACTGGCGGATGAAGTAGTACAATGGTGGGTAGCCCTGGGCTGTGCCGTACTGGAGAGCGGAAGACAGATCGATCTTACGGATCGGGTTGGGCTGGTGGGAGGTGTGGGGCACTGCGATTTGGGATTGAGGCTGATTGAGTGGGCTGCTCGTTGGCTTGGCCTTGCTGTTCTTGTCATCGAGAGAGAGGGAATTAACAAGCTGATGTACTGGTGGCGGATCGATTGGCTCGTTCGGCGTTGGCTTCCAGCGCTCGGGTTGGGCGACCTTCGCCTCCAGAGTGTCGAATGGGAAGTAGTAATTGTTTGGCAGGCCGCCGGCAAGCTGGCCAATGCCTGGGATGGCGAAGTACTTGTAGAACGCCTTCATCGAGCTAGCCGCGCGCGACTTTGTAGCCCGACTGAGATGGTGGCTAAGGTCCTTTGGCGGCGGTCTGCTGTCGACGGCGCCATCGCTGCTGTCTGTGGACTGAGGCATGGCTGGCAACGTCGTTGTGGCCATGACTGATGTTATTGTGGTAGGACGGGGAGAGATTGAAGAAGCGACGGACCTACCTAGGCTGACAAGTTAGCATTCACGGCATCGGGGTTGCCATCGCGCAGCTACATGGTGTTATCGGAGTTGATAGCGACCTGACTAATGCGGACGTTCGATGATGCCCTGCACTAGCTCTGGCCCGCGTGTAGTCGCGCCCTATGCCGCTTCGCAGTGGAATGTGGAGGTTTCATCTGAGGAAAGCGGAAGTCACTCAAGGTTCTCGAAGCTCAAATCACCACTGGCTCGGTGAAGTCATTAGCATAATATAGCTTAGCCGGCTCTAAGATCCTTTGAAGGAGCGAGCAAGATCTCGATAGATTGCGCCCCTAGATGACATAAGCCGGCTCAGTGAGCTTGGAAAAAGTCTGTACTTTGTCGGGCCCTGGAATGCATGACGATGGAGGTCAAACTATCGATCGCGACCAATCGACACGCGCGCCCAGCTGTTTGCTAACGAAGTGAGGGCCGCCAATGCTACCAATCCAACGTCCGCGGCCGCACGATCCTGGCATTGTCAAGCGCAAGTGTACAGTCTCTCTCTCTCCTGTCCTTCCTCTCACCTGTTCCTACATTTCTATGAAGCAATGATCTCGAGATGCATTGACCTTTGGCATACCTAGCTTGACCTGGAGCTCACTACGGGGTTGGAAGAATGGGCCCGCAGGACGAGGAGTCGGCGCAGGGCATGTCTTCACACCAGGCCATCCGACCATACCATGACGATTCAGATGAGAGCGATAGCTTCGGCCCTGACGCACCGCTCAACTCGTCCCGACCATCGACCGAGCTGGACTACAACAAGACAGTCAATCCGACATGGCGGGAGAATATAGCAGGGCGCATACCACCTAGCATAAGACGGGGTTGGAGAGCCACAGTCACTTGGGTCAAGGGACCGGAACCACCACGGATCTTCAGCATCACGCCATTCTTACCAAAGGTCCAACATGCACCTATTGCCCTGCTGGATCGCTATGCGCCGAAGAAGATACACCGCTTTGGACTGTTGCTACTGTTCTACTTCACGTGGCTACTGACCTTCAGCCTCATTCTCTACCGCAGCAGCCAGTCCAGCGACATCCCAGGCCATGGCACTCCAGTCCGACTCACCTGTACTTCGAGATACTGGTCAGACGCAAACGGCTGTGGAATTGATGGAAACCGCTGCCGACCTTTCTCGAACGCTACACTAGCCTTCAGATGTCCAGCCGACTGCCACAAGATCATGTTGCTGAATCCTCACGCAGTTGGAGACCAGGAGGTAGTCTATAAACCTCTCGTCATAGGTGGGCCGTTGGACTACAACATCTCTTTGTCTTCCTCGCTGCACGACAACGCAGTCTATCGCAGCGACAGCTTCATCTGCGCATCTGCCGTTCACGCAGGGTTTCTCCGGGACATCACAGGCGGCTGTGGCGTGCTATCACTCGCGGGCGAGATCCCATCGTTCCCTGGCGGCAACACACGTAACGGCATTCCCGCCGTCTCTTTCCCTTCCTACTTTCCCCATACCTTCGGCTTCCTCAAGACCACCACCACGCAATGTCGCGATCTCCGCTGGCCGGCGCTCATAGTCTCAGTCATCTTTACCTCCCTGCTCGCGCTGTTCACAACCTCTGCACCAGTGTTCTTCTACTCGACTTCCACAATACTCTACCTAACCACCGCCCTTGCGACGGATCCTCCAGCCCAGACAGACTTCCCCAACTTGATCAGCATAGCCGCCGGCCGCTTCCTGCCAGCAGCGTTTTGCATCGCAATCACATACCTCTTCACCGCGCGACGGACTCTTACCAATCTCACCGCCCAGATTGAGAAGACTGTTCTCTGGCTCGGGCCCGCTTGGGTAGGCGCGTTGAACAACTACACCTTTGATCAGATCCCAATTCAGCGCCTAACGCCCCATGATCTGCACGCTCAGCCAGGCGCGATACCAGCGCTGATCATAGTCGTGCTGACTATCTTCGGGATTGCGCTCGGGCAGGCGTGGTCTTTCCGGCTCGAAGGCCGCATGCCTAAGTATTTGTTGATCTATGGCATCTTCGTGGGGAGCTTGCTGATCATGCTCGCGCTCCCATGGCTGAGCCTGAGAATCCATCATTACATCCTCGCACTGCTGTTGCTGCCAGGTACTGCGTTCCAGAACCGCCCGAGTCTGGTGTATCAAGGCTTGCTCGTGGGGTTGTTTGTCAATGGCGTGGCAAGGTGGGGATTCGATAGCATATTGCAGACGCAGTACGATCTTTCACGAGGACAGCAGCAAGGCTCGACGCTGCCTGTAGTGAACGTACTCGGGACTGCAGCGACGAACATCACTCTCGGCTTGGGTGGGCTGCCGATATGGGATCGACGGGAGAAGCAGTACGACGGCATCAGGGTGCTTGTGAATGACGTGGAGCGCTTCCGAGCCTACGGCGATGAATGGAAGGGTGCATTGGAGGATGATGGCAATCTGAGCTGGACTTGGGAACGCCATCACCTCAAGGGCGATTTGAGTAGGCAGTACCCAGAGTACTTCCGCTTTGCATACATGTCTGGGAGCGAGACTGGGGACTACAGTAAGGCTGGTGTTTGGGAGAGCAATGGGAATTGGATAGAGCCGAAGGCTGGGGCGAGTAGTGTTGATACGAAGGGGGTCGTGGTCAGAAGCGTGGAGGGGATTTATGATGGGATATAGAAAGATATAGACGGGAATATGAAACGACGTAGGAAGCTCATGATGCGCACGTCTTAGGCTTTGTCATTTCGCCATACCTCATGTTTAACGGCTAGGTGACTTCAAATGGGGCTCAGCGTTTACATCAACGCCACAGTGATTTAGCAGAGGTATGGCACCGCACGGGGTGCGGTCATCACTATGCCATGAAAGGGTGTCATCTACTGCGATACTGACATCGACGACGGAGCTGCAGCTATCTCTACGACCCTCAGCGGTCCTGTGAGCAATCATGTTCCCTTGCCCGTATAATTTGCCGAGGGGTGTATAGTTCTATCACTCTGCATCAGCCATACCCTGATCACCACTCTCGTCTTCGTCTTCATGCTTCTCGGTAGGCGACGTGGGGATAGCTGCGTGGACTCCTACAGTGCGGAAGTTGGCTGCGATGCGATGCTGAAGCGGCCGAACTCAGTCCCCATCGCCGTCATAGAACCTGGTGGTGCACCTGTGGTGGCAATGCGTGCCAGATCTGGACGAGGCTTCTTGTTGTCGGGCCAAGGTTGACCGACGGTCTCGGTGGTGTGAATGCGCGATGAAGCCTTGGAGCAATCGGGCCTAAGGAGGGCGCCACTGATCTTGTCGTAACTGAAAGTGAGTGGGTTTCTAGGTACCCTCAACTTCATCGAGACCAGCTTGCTCCTGCTCATCATGCTCGACCTCCACCATGACATCTGCTGAATCCTCGATCGTTCCATCATCCTGCTCAGCCTCAGCCTCAGCCTCAGCCTCCTCTTGCTCCAACGCTAACTTCGCCGCTGCCGCGCGTCTGTCTGTCTCGTTGTGCGCCTCCTTGCGCAGATTCAGCGCCTGCTCATACATCTTGTGAGGGAACTCGCTGTCCTTCACGAGCGTGCGACAGTCTTCGTCCAAAATCCGAACCGCCTCGTACGCATGCTGCAGGAACATTGAATCGTCATTGTCCCGGGACAGGATCATGAGCAGCGGGCAGCGTATATTGGTGGCAAAGCCGGATCCTGCAAGTCAGAGCTTCAGTCAGCGCATATTCTGTAATGAGGGTACGAAAAATGCGCCATCAGACTCATAAGCACGAGCTCAGCAGCGATGTCAAACGCCTTTTCATCCTCCTCGCGGTATAATTTTATCAGTGCCTTGTATCTTAGGAAGTAGTACTTGTCGAGGTTATCGGTAAGACTCGCTGGTATGGTCCAGTCATCATTTGTCTGATCGGATGCCATGCTGCTCTAGCACTCAGCGGAGACGCTGTCGATTGCGAGGGTGTGCGTACCTTGCCGAGCACGAGGTGACTTCGATGGTGAGTTCAAGTGGCCGCACGAAAGGCAAGGTGAGAGAAGTACAAGAGGCTGTGTGGTCTTGGAGTGCAGCGAGTGAGTGAGCTTCAAACAAATTGAGAACGGAAGGTGTCGCTCTTGCCACTTTGAGCGCATTGGTGTGAGTGCTTGCTCCCAAGAATGCCCCTACAGACTGCAAAAGCACGGCGAAGTGAGTACTGCGGACAGTAGTAGTCACTCAAGCAAGCAAAATCGCGACATGAGATAGAATAATGAAGCTGATGTAGCCTTGAGTGAAGCAACGAGATAGTGAAGTGTACAGCTTGCCGAAACAGGATCTCTGAACGTTGCTCACGTGATTAGCATGGCTGCATGAATGTTCAACTATCCTCTAGATAGTTGGATCGTCTCGATCGTAGTAGGTTCTTAAGTCATGCCTTCAGGAGTATCGTATTTCATCTTGTCTTTATGGCGCTCAGACCTAACCTCAGGCCGCCAAGTGCGGGCTGACCAACAGCAGCTCACTTGGGCCCATGCGAAGTAAACCAGTTCACAAAGGTGAATAGACTGGTCTTCGGCGTCCTCGTGAGATCTGTATAGTTAAGATATTGCATGCCAAAACGCTGCCGTTGTGTCAGCACGAGGGATTACTACGGTCTACGATACACTTACCACGTTGGTGCCAGATCCCCATTCAAAGTCTGCAAAGTAAGTCAGCATCGCTCCCCACGTGCTACTAACTATGATACGAAGAAGACACTCACTATCAAAGATCGCCCAGCCCAACGCGCCGGAGACTGGGATACCATCCTCCACAACAGCGGCAAGCATACTGTCCAGGTATCCCTGGTAGTAGTCCGCCCTCCTGAGGTCCCACAGGGCAGCGTTCAGGTTAGGCATCTGGCTCTCAAAGGGTTCCGCAAAGCCAAACTCTGTGACCATGATAGACGGCACTGTTGGGAAGAGCGTCTTCTTGATCGCATTGAGGAACTTCCGAAGGCCAACAGGTGTGCTGTACAGCCAGCTGACTGCCGGATCAGCACTCGGCCCAATCGGAAAGCCGTCCGGTGCCGTCGATGCCGAGCCAGCACACTCAGGGTAGCCAGGGTATGAAGAGTTGCTAGTGCAGGCCTCGAGATCCGGGATCCCGAAAGCGTAGTACCCAGTATATGGATCGATGGCAAAGAAGTCGCAGGATCCTTTGACGAGAGCCTTTTCGGCCTCAGTGAAGGCTGGTAAAATATCGCCCAAAGTGTCCTTAAGAGTCTGCGGGTAGTCGCCTGATGGGCCCCAGACGGGGTAGTTGAACCAGCCCAGGACGAAGTCATAGTTGCGTTGGACGGAGACAGCGTCGGCGGGGGCGGTGGAGTTGGCTTCCTGTAAAGTCCTATTAGTCCTCACCCTCAGGTTTGGGCTCCAGGCGACATACGAAGTAGTTGCCTGAGTTCTTGAAGCTGATCTTGCCCTGGCCCTTGAACTCTTCGTGATACCACTTAGCTACCTTGGCGTGGGCTAGCAGGGTGTAGTGGCCACAGGTGAAGCGAGCCTTGATGCCCTGCGTCACATTGTTGTACAGCGGCAGGTAGGTGCCAAATGGGTAGTACGAGTATTGCCAGTTGCCTGGAGATGTCAGCTAAACGTAGTGGAGCTTTGCTATATTCCTGAACTCACAGTATTGCGGCTCGTTGATCGTGAACCACGTGTCGACCAAATGGTCATACCTCTGGATGATGAACACCGCATAGTTGAAGAAGTCGTCAACGATCTTCGCATCCGACCAGGCGCCGTAGCTGTTGAATAATTCCAAAGGTGTGTCCCAATGGAACAGCACGGGCGAAGGTTTGATGCCGTTCTTCACCAGTTCGGCGAAAACATCATCGTAATGAGCCACACCTTCCGGATTGATCGGCCCGCTGCCAAATGGGAAGATTCGAGGCCACGAGATCGAGAAGCCGAACTCTGGAATGCCGACTGCCTTCATACGGGCGATATCCTGCTTGTAGAGGTAGTAGTGCGAAGCTACAACGTCGCCGGTCGTGTTGTCGGCGACTTGCTTGGCAACGCGATGAGAGAGGAAGTCCCAGATCGAGGGACCTTTGCCCTCGTCTTTCGCAGCGCCCTGGTACTAGTTAGCCTCATCGTAGATATTTCAAGATGATGTGAAAGCTGTCTTACCTCGATCTGGTAGGCCGAAGAGGCAACACCCCAGATGAAGTCCGCGGGGAGATGCTCGCCACTTAGGTTTCCGACATAGCTTGGCACATACGGATGTAGTCCATTGCTCGGGTTGCCATAAGCTGTTGGCTCTGGAGTTGGGCTCACTGTCGTTGTCACAGGCCCGGTAGCAATCGGTCCCACCTGGTTCCAGAGGAAAGCCAGCCTCTCGTTCGAGAAGTCGTTGTTGGGGAGCTGCGTACTCGCGAGCGAAGGATCGAATGACTTCGTCGAGTACGTCGTCGAGACCCCAGTCGGATTGGCAAAGGTGACGCTCGACCCCGCTGCTGCTGAAGTTGTCGCGTTCCCGTAGGTAGGTGGATGGGCAGAGACTTGAGCTGCTTGAAGCAGAGCCGCAACGGCGACTCGTGTACTATTCTTCATCTTGACAATCCGCAGACAGCAACGAGACTACGACGAGAGGAAAGCCATCGTGTACCAGCGTACCTACCTCGACCTACAAGTACCTCCTCCCATCACCATGGCGCCATGATCGCCAATGCCTCATTCGCATGCGCGATGAGCGCATATCAACGTCAATGCTCCCAGGCTCATATGCGTTGCCATGCGGTTCCCAAGCCAAGCCGTCAGTGTTCATTTAGCCAGTCTTGTTCCTGAGGAGAATGCGTGCGTATGAGCCGCGATTGTGGAGAGAGAACACGAGGTTGTAGATCGGAGGGTGGCTGTCCGGGCCGGTTTGGACGAAGCGATCGGCGTTGTGGGATGGGATCCGGTTGCAGAAGGGATGTCGCAAAGTTGGTCAAATAACTCAGTTGCAAGGCGAGATGAACTGATCAGTGCGACAACAGATGATTCTAGCTACCCATCGATACCTCGGAGGCAGTGCTATTGTCCAACACCTCAATGCTCCGCGACATACCAGTTACGCTTGCCATAGCGGACTCTGGTCTCGAACCCGACTTCATCAACTATACATGGTCTGCTCTCGATATCTACTCTACCTCTCGTATGCAACTACTCCGCATCTATCCTGTACAGGACCCATTGCACTCTCCATTCCACGAATACACATTTCTAGATCGCCCATTGCACAGCCAAGTGCACACACCTCCCAGCCTCGGAATCCCAAGCCACTCAGCGATGGACTTGTGCGTATAGTAATTCCAACGTAGTATGCAATTCCGAGGCATCCATCTTGTTCTTAGAAAAGCCATCACCGACTTCATCCCACTCAGCAGCACCAGGCACATAGCCCTGTACCCCAGGCTCAAGCGGAGCGACCTTACACACCTTCCTCTCGGCACTCGCAGCGTGCTCAGCATCGATGAAATGCCAACGGTCACGTTTCAGTCGACGGGACGCGCGTGCCGGGGCGCATGACTCTTCAGCTCCTCATTCCAGGTTAGCGATATAGAGGATTATGTCCCACTAGTTGCGAGGATCGCGATAGTCTGCGTACTGTTTCTACCGGATGTTGAGGCTCTCGTATTTGTTCCATTGGTTGCGTTGGCGATTAGGCTCTTCTAGACCGAGGTGATCGTCGGGGCCGAGCTTGTCGGAGAGTACATCTTCTATGATTCATAGTCAGTAGGAATACAGGCACCAGTTAGGAGTGGAGGCGATAGCTTACCATCCTCAATCCACACCGGCCGACTGTAAGCCTGCCCACCCTTGACGACAGCAAATCTTATCTTCTCGAATCCCTTGCCCTTGATCCCGATACGTTTGCTCAGCCTCTCCTTCGTCTCGCTGAAGACCTCGCCCTCTTTCATTGCGAAGATGAAAGGCACAGAGTGGTGTTTACTTGGTTCTTTCTCGAAGTGGAAGCACCACACCAGTCGATCTTTCGAGTCCGGCGTCAGAGTGGCCTCCTCTTCCGGAATACGTTCAGCATAAATCGTGAGGAACTCGTTGAGGCTGACGATCGGCGTCGTGGGCGGGAGGACCTTATAAACCTTCCCGCTGTGTGCCTCGTAGAAGCGAATGGAGTCTAGAATCTCATCAGGCAGATTGGCGCGCTTCTGCAGCAAGGGCAGTACCTCTGTGAATTGCGCTGACTTCGGAACGAGAACATCATAGGGCTCCTCCTTCGTGATACCCTCAGGAAGCCAGATAATCTTGACGGTCTTCCGCTGCTCAAGGTCCTTCAAACTCATCTCTAGCACCTCGTAGAAAAGCGAGTCGGTCTGCTGGGCCGGCTGATAGCTGTAACCGGCACCGGCGGCGCCGAAAAGGATGCTGAGAATCGTGGTGCCTTGCTGAGGCTTCACTATCGTACGAGGTTTGCCGGACTGCACATTGGCCGTCGTGAAGCGGAGATGCGAGGGTTCGACTGCATGCTCACTGACTAAAGTAAGTTGCTCCGCGACCTTGGTGGCGAGAGTGTCGTACGTGTCTTTCCGCGAGAGCGATATGCTGAAAGCTTGATCATCATCATTTCGGACGCTGAGATTCTGTGTGGCTTTGGGGACGAACTTGACGTAGACGCGGTTGATCAAGAAGTCATAGAATTCCTTGGCAGTCAGCACTGCGGAAGGGGTCGTCTGCCGAACAGCTTTGGCTTCGTCTTCGTTGAGATGCCGTTGGAAGCAGATGATGTCTCCGTCCTGGATCTCTGAGGCAGCCAGCGTAAGCTTCGGCTTCATCTGCTCAACGTACGTCTGCTTGATCTCTTCGTACAGGTCAAGCAGCACGCCGACTTCCCAGCCCATGCGATCGAGAATTTTTGGCGCAAGGTCCTGCACTCGGTCTGATGGGCTCATATACACGTGCCCAACGCCTCGTAGTGTTTGTCGCTCCACGTCGAAGTACTTCAGGAAGATGATCATTGGCTGTGTCGAGGAGGGCTGCCGTACGCCTTGCATGTTAGGCGATGAAGGTGTTGAGACTACCTCATTAGGCCACGTATAGTCTCCCTCCTCGCCCTTCTCGGCTGCCTCGACGAAGATCCGAAAGCCACTATTGCGCGTACTGAATTTGTCTGCAGCCTCTTGCAGTGTCATATCTGCCCAGGGAAGCGGATGGTCGGGTCGCACAGTTCCGTTCTGCCGATTCACCATAATCCATGGCCGTATTGACTTGGCGTCTGCGTTCTGCTCCTGTGCCAGGAATGCTGTGAAGTCCGCGACAGTCATGCTCCGTAGTAATCGGTAGATCTTAGGCGCCGACAAGTCAGTCTCGGATTCCGAGGTCCAATTAATGATGTCCGTTCCTTCATAAGCTCTGTAGCTCGCTTCTGTCGCCACGTAAACATTCATGTACAAATGAGCTTCTTCGCGCTCTTTCCGTCGCCTTTCAGCGGCTACGCGCTCCTCCTGTATTCGGATCGGCAGATGTTCTGGCGGCTGCATCTGGTCTTCTGGAGGCAGTATTCGGTCAAGCTGACTTGCTCGGATGTACACCAGCATATACGCATTGTTAGAGCGTTTTGTTGACCATTGTCTGGTGTACGGATTCTGGCCCTTGGCAGCTCCATTGATCCCGTTCGTGGCATAGTCGCCACCGAAATTGTCGTCGATAGCTTCCCGCTTCGTCGCACGAGTCACTCGGTCATCATCAAACCGGAAGAAATCACCATCTTTCGAAGGCTTCAAAAACGCGTAGTAGTGTCCAGCGTTCAAATCACCAGAATGTACGAGCACGCCGTGTAAGTGGTATATGCAGGGTTCTGACTTGTCTGCTGTCTCATCAAGATATGGTGTGCAATCCAGCACGTCCGGGAATTCGTATCGATCGTTCACTTTCATCATTGCGTCTCGTTGAAAGTCGTACTCAAATCGCTTGAGCTGCAGATGCAGCACATTCGGGAAGCTTTCGAAGATTACTCCCTTCTTCGCCTCCTGCAGTCCGTAGCCCTCCGCCGCATACTTGTTGTCGCCCTCAAGTGTCTCCACCTGTATGTAGTCCCGAAAACTCTCGTCAACGCTTTTGCATCCCGAAACATTGAGTTGCAGATCCCAATACTCCTCTGTGCGGCTTGATTCGTAGTCCACGTTGATGCATTTCAGATACGTCTTCATTTTGCCCACGAACATGTCTGGCAGCGCCTTCTCAGCCTCTGTACCTTTCATGTGCGTCTCCAGCTTCTCCATGAGTATGCGGGACAGCTCTTGAACGTCCTGTTGCTCGAAGATCTGTCGGCTTTCCCAGCCAAATGAATGTGTGAGTTCTTGCGTCGAGACTGCAACTTGGTCTGCTTGCAGCCTGTAGAAGAGCCGCTGTAGTGCATATGCTGATGTCGAATTCGTCCGTTCCTGCTCCGTGGATGTTGGTATTTGGTAGACTGCTTTCCGAAACGCGCCGGTAAGGTACAATGACTGCAGTAGAGAGTTGAGGTAGCAAGTAGCACCCTGATTACGAAGACCGACCATGCCTGTCTCCTTCTTGCTGTCGTAGTTGACGAAGTTGTGCCAGAGAACGCCGGTAGGATCCTTGAGCACTCGAATATATGCAGTCACCCGCGCCGTATCACCTTCGACAAGTGGTCTGTCCGCACCATCGTAACTTGCCGCAAATATCTTGTTCTTGTCCGCGAACCGTGTGAAGCCCCAGTCACCCTCCTCCAGCGTGAAGCGGTGGTTCGCCTCATGATGTATGTAGATCGACGGATCGTTCGGATTCGACAGCACAAGCATGAATTGTGCACATGCATACCAGTCCTCTGCTGGTTTCTCATCGCCGAATCCTTGCTCCAGGTAAAACGAGACGCTTTCCGAGGCAGCATTGCCAGCAGGGAAGAACAGGACCCGCCACGGATGACCTGCACAGTTAAACGTCGGGCCATGTGTCCTCTTAGGCAATGACCGCCAATCTGTGATGTCCCATGTGAAGATCGCCTCGGCTTCCGTCTCGTAGTCAGGCGACGCCGGTAAGAACCGCTCCTTCATTGCCTCATGATCATCCGCCATTGGTTTCGCAGGCTCCGCCGGCGGCAGGGACTCGTCCAACATGCTGTCCGCATCATCATTTGTTATGAGTGCCACACTCTCTGTGTCGTTCACGTAGGTCTTCTCATCGTAATCGGAGTCCAGCTGCATGTCGCTGCCGATCTAATGGTGCATGGTCAGCATGGAAGCAACAATGGCATGCCATTACAGGCACTGGGGACTCGTATGGATAGGCGAAGCCTGGAATGGTATGCTTGTGGCATATGCGTGGTCACACCAGCGTAGCTTACCTGATCCATGTTCGCAGCTGCAGTGACCTAGTGTGCTTGCGCCAGCACAGATGCCGCTACGTGAGAGGGATGAGGGATGTTCGGAATGAAATGGGAGAATAGCAACGAGTCTGCGCAAGACAATCAAGCAGCGCTATGGACGATGAGATGGAGGTCGGATGTTGGCAGACGCGAGTACGCAAGGTCAACTCGTACTGGCTGCGGATTTTGCGGGACGTGGCAACGTCATGTCTCTGTTGACAAAGGCATAGGATGAAGGAGCGCAGGCACTTTCGGCCGTGAAGTCACGTGCGAGGAGAAAAGTCTGCGTTCGCAGAAGTGAAGTCGCATTAGCATATCCTTCACTCGTGCCTGCCGCACGAGTCCGACTCTTCATGTGCCTTCAGCAGTGCATTGTGATGATAGATGTGCCATAGTGCTGGATCTGAAGTCGAGTCAAGGACGCGGGGCAGAGTCTTGGCATTTCTATGCTATGTTCGTCCGAATATGTGAACGAGCTCTCCGTCGGCATCTCAGGTCAGCATGAGGGTCACAGGCTGGGCGCCTGTCGCATCGCCTGGACTGCTGATGCTTCGCGGACCCCATCGGAAGGGTAACGCGGTCGCAGCAGCTACCAGCAGATCGCCGCAATATGTCGCACCCCCTTGGCGACCTTCATCAATCCTCGATGAATGGGTGCAAAGGGAGGTCAGACCGATCAGCCTTCGACAGCTGACCTTCTTCGGCCGCACTCTGACACAAGATCGGCTCATTCAGGGCGCCAACTATGCTCGACTTGAGCTGCCCACTCGGATCGCTCACCGCTTGCGCAACATGCAGACGCTGCCTTACTCAGCGCTCAAGAACCGGCACATAGCTCACGTGTACGAGCTGTACTACACAGCCTTCGAACGCTTCCGCAAAGTCCCGGAGGTTCGAACCCTCGAGGACAATGACAAGTATTGTGAGGTGCTCGTCCAGTGTCTTCAGGAACACCTCAGTGTGATTCCCAGCCTGGGCATGGGCGTGCTAGAAATCCAGGACTCGGTCTCGAGTGAGGAGTGCGATCGTTTCATGACTACGCTGTTGCGGTCTCGGATCAGTCGCAGAGTGATTGCCGAGCAGCATCTGGCACTGACTGAGACATTCCACTCTGCATGGCATTTTCCGAATGCGAAGAAGTCCGCCATGGCGCCAGAGGATGATTTCGTTGGCGAGATCTTCCTCAAGTGCAGTGCTAAGGAGATCATCGAGACATGTGCGGCTACTGCGACCGAGCTTATGTCCAAAGCGTACGGTCCTGTGGCGATCCCAAGAGTGGCGATCAAGGGCCACCTGGACACGACGTTTCCTTACAGTAGGTCAGAGAGCATAGCCTCCTGTAAGTCACAAGCTCATTTCTTCCAGTTCCCTCGCATATTGAGTACATCATCGGCGAGCTCCTACGCAACAGCATGCAGGGCGTGATCGAGCAGCGACAGTCTTCAAGCCCCAAACCTATCGAAGTGCTCATCTGCGAAGCAGCACAGAGCGTGATCATCCGCGTCTCGGACCAAGGCGGCGGCATCGATCGTGCCATATTACCCTACCTCTGGTCCTTCGCCAAGGGCCCACGTCGCAACATGCGTCTACAGAACCTCGAGCAAGTGCCAAAGCTAGCAGGTACAATGCAAGAACTCCGCTGGGCCGACTCTACTGGACCTGATCGGAGTCACTCACCCGGATCGGGTCCAAGCAGCGGTGAGAAATCTGGGTCATCACTCACTGCGCTGTCGAGTCGACCGCCAGATCTCAGACTTGGTATGGGTCTGCCGATGAGCAAGATCTATGCTGAGTACTGGGCTGGAAGTCTCGAGGTGCACAGTCTTGAGGGCTACGGAGTTGATGCGTTCCTGCAGATCTCGAAGCTTGGCAATCGGAACGAGGTGCTGAGTACGAGGGCCACGATGGATGCTGTGTGATTATACTTGGGCCCGTCACACTCATCAGGTTTCTGTTTGAAAGACGGCGCGAGTCTTCGAGTCACAAAGGTGATGTATGTGAGTTCACCTCCGTCTCTCTACAAAACTCCGAACGCTCCTATGGTACTATGAGTACACACACAACAGCGGATATGTCCCGGAAGATCAACGAGAGGGCGGGTGTAGACTGAGTAGGGGTGTCTTTGTCTAAGGACCGAGGCTCTCATGCCCACAGTGCTATTGCAAATCACTGTTGCAGGTACGTGTACAGTAGCACAGGAGCGTTTCAAGTTTTGGAGAGAATCTGGAAAAATGCGATGATGGCGTGCTTGCGAGATCAACACAGCTGAGCGCGACTGCCACATTTCGCTACTGGCACTCGACTTTGATCCTCGCCATCGACTTCACACAACATCGAACATCACCTACCTAGCGAAACGGCCATTTCCATCGCTACCGAGCATCGATAATAGACTACAAGCCATCCAACACCATGGCTAGCCAAACGACACCAACCAAGCCCGCCAGCCACAGCCGTAGCAAGACCAGCACGCGTGTCGAAGATCTCATTAGCAAGCTCACCATCCATCTGGCTGGCGCCTGTGGACAGCGGTACGAACAGCCTCTCGACCTTTTCCACGCCGTCACTCATGCATACGACGACTACGTCCGTGCTACCCGACTTATTACAAGCTCTCAGGCGAGAGACGGCTTCGCAAGGGTGCAAGATCAAGACGTCGTCACAGTGTGGCGTTTACCGGATATGCTGGCTGCCTACGAGGTATTCTTCTAGGAAAAGACGTTCGAAATCGTCCTGGCTCGCGAAACAATTTCCATTGCCGCGGAGGCTTTTCTCGAGCAACAGGGCAATATGCATACAGGTACGCTCTCATCGTCGCTGTGTTGCGAAATTGACAGTTGCGAGCTGACATATCCAAGCTCAGGAAGGTTCACGACTTTTACGAGAGTTCGCGCACTATTTACACCATCTTGGCACTCAGCCTGTGACTATTCCTGTTGCTAGCCTCGTCGACGGCATGCGTCAAGCCCTTCTGGATTGCGAAGAAGTGACCGAGAAACACCTCGAGTTCTTCCGTTGGCCCCGCGGTGGCTTGGATACTACCCTGGAGAACTTCATCCTGGCCCATGAGTGCTTTTTCCACCATGCCGGACGATTTCCCTCGATTGAGGTCACTTTTCACGTCGATATGGTCACGCACGCCAGGCAGGATCTACCCATTACCATCCACTTCGCGCGCAATTTGCCAGAGATCAACTTTGTGGACCTGCAAAATGTGATTACCGAAGGCAAAGCGGTCGCAATATTCCCCACACTAGATCAAGTCGCCGCCTGCGACTCATCCGGCCATCGAGCACTACATATCGAGTACGAGACCAGTCTCCCCAGCCACATCGGGTGGAGCGATGAAAGTCAGCGTCTGGAGGGGACATGGCCTGCATCTCTCGCTGGAGAATTTGGCGCCGAGCGACAGGACGGATTCGTTATGCCACTGGGCATTGCAGCTATCGTCACCAATGTCTTCCCTGGCGACATCAAGCTCGAGCGTGTGGCTCGCGCTGCGGTGCCGATTCTTGTCAAACGAAGGCCCGATATCTGTGGTGGCAACTTCAACGAGCTGGGCTCACCTACTGCACACGAGTGCTTCGATGCGTCGCCTCTGCAGAAACTGTTTGACCGTCATCTCCTCCACGATCTGACTGAGGCTGGTCAAGCTGCGCATGGGTACAGGTTCTTCGATCAGTCACTGCCTTGCACGCCTATCAGAGTCTGGCATGCGAGGATCGAGCACCCCTACTTCAACTCCCTCATCAAGCAGGCTGCGTCAGGCTCCACTGCTACGCCGAGTCACAGTCCTCGCGCGCCTCCAAGGCGCCGTGAGCACTTTTGTTCGCCTCTAAGCAGGACGGAATTGAAGCATTTCTTACAGACCAAGGCTAATTCTAATCTCCCAGAGAGTTCACTTGATCTCAACCCTCTGACCGTGGCGAGTATCTGGGATCTCACAGCTCCTTCAGACGAGGCACGCGAGGTCAAGTGCTGGACGATTCGCGACACTACGGCGAAGCGTCCGCGTTGGGACTTTGACACTCCTGTCGACATGACGCCAGCAGAAGTCACCTCTTCTCCGAAGACACCCAAGTCGCCACAGTGGTTTCGTCAAGCGGGACGAGCGCCACTGTTGGCTACACAGCCCAGAGCTTCGCCGAAACGAGAGACACGCACCTGGAAAGATCCGGTCCCAGTTTCAGTGTCGAAGTCACCTCGGCGCAAGATTGCCACAAGCCTGTCTTGTCATTCTGACAGTACCGCGCTCGAGATCCCGTCTTCGCCTTTGAATGGAGATATTGGACCTCCGTTCCAGGGCCAAGTGGCTGCTACACCTGGTCACAGCATGGAGCAGCCAGAGTCTGATCGCCGGCCTCGCCGCGACTCCGTTTTCGACTTCGACGCCGGTCCAGAGCTTACATCTTTGTGGGAGCGGGACTCTGTCTCCCACGATGAGCTCTTCAATATTGACTCTACGCCGCTCCCCAAGGTAGATGGTACATCAACCAAACGCCGTCGCAATGCGACTTCCAGCCACGTGCAGGACGGTGGAGACGCTTGTGAAGACGCAGAAGCCCTGCGCCTGTTCAGATTGCTGAACTGGCGCCAGGAGCCGGAGAAGCTGGACGATCGGGATGTCGACTTGTTGCAGCAGGAGATACAGATGAATTACGAGGAATACTTCACGAAGACGCTGAGCGAGACGGGCGTGGCGAAGAGAATGGGAGAGGAGGCGTTGGGGCAGAGAGACACTGCGGTCTCGGGTGATACGGCTACTGATGAAGTCAAGGAAGCGCCAGCGGGCTCGAGACGCGACTCAGCAGCGTACTTCGCTTGGCAGCCGCCAGACACGCCGCTATGCAGTGGATCCGAGAATAAGGACCCAAACTTGGGACTGTCGAAATCGCCGGGATTCCTCGAGCTGCTTCGCAGGGATGATGCCGTTGAGCAGACAGAACGGACTGAGCTCAAGGCGTCCACTGACAAGAAGTGCGAGAGAATTGTAGCTGAATGGGAGACAGTCTGGTCGAAGCGCTGGACGGTGAAGCTGGATGACGAGGAGGAAGTAGGTGAGAGCAATCTGATGGCTTTCGAGGGATAAGAGGGAAGAGAGGAGGGTGGACGCGAAGGACATTCATTGAAGCGCACTAGAACGAAGTCGAATACGAGGGAGGAGGGCGGTCATTGTGCATACGGATAGATACTCAGATACCAATCATTGACGGGCTAATGACCTTCAATTGCCGCCTCATTCACTGCACTTGTCCCAAGCAACGCCAAGGCTAGACTGCCACCTCACCTCAAGCTCGACCAGCACATGTTCTCAGCACAACACTTTCTCATGCCTTAAAACCATTCCCGTCTCAGCAGCTAGTCTGCTTACACACTTCGCCACGATGCACTCGACATTTGTGCGCATCCAAAACGTCTTCGGACTATTCACATCAGTAGCCTTCGCTGTCGCTGCCGCCATAGCCTTCAGTGTAGTCCTCAGCCCTCAGTCGCCTAAGGCGAAGCTTGAGCTACGAAATGTTCAGGTGGTGAAAGGTCGGCCGCACTACTACAGTACGAAGAGGGAGGAGTACGCGAACGTGCGCTTCGATCTAGATGCTGGTATGTTGCTGTTAGTCCTGCGTAAGCTCTCTCACACGGCTGACACGCCTATGCAGATCTCAGCACCCTCTTCAACTGGAACACCAAGCAAATCTTCCTCTACATAACCGCCTCCTACCCCTCTCCCTCCTCTACCTCGGATACCACTACCGCGCCCGATTCCGAAGCCATAATCTGGGACGCCATCATCCCCTCGCTCTCCGCCCCGTGGCACCAAAACACCTACATCCACCCCACCTCGAAACCACCTACCTCCCAGAAGAAACGTACCGCTCTCAAATCTCTCTCCTCAGCCTTCCCAGCCGGCACCCAGCCCGGGATCGTGAGGCTAAAGGACCAGAAGCCAAAGTACCAAATTACGGATACCTGTGGCAAGATAGCGGAAGTGGGGAATGCAACATTGACGCTGAAGTGGAATGTTCAGCCTTGGGTTGGGGCGCTTGTGTGGAGTAATAAAGTGAAGGTGGGGAGGTGGGAGGGGTTGAAGGGGGGTGTGAGTAAGACGTTTGGGTTTCCGATGGTGAAGGGGACAGAAGTGAAGAAGGAGGATGTTGGGACTGCGGTGGGTGGGGAGAGGAATCGGGGAAGTCCTGCCTGAGAAGCGGTGTTATGAGTATGAGGTATGAACTTGGAACAACGCGTGCGGGTCGTGCCTTCCATTCTCAGCCTCCCACACCTTTGTCGTGTACAAGGCACCAGGACTGCTTCTGCAACGCTTAAGACTTTCTACTGAAGCCTCTTTCATACTGATCCTGTCGACCTTGCTTGTTATGCCATTTGACGCCGTGGTGACATGGTCTTCCTCCCTTCACTAAATGTTATAGAGCATGTCACACTGAGCTTGACCAGAAGTGAATGATCCTAACACTAGCGCTAACATGAGCATAGCCCCGAGCATACACGTCTGTACGCCACATTTCACACGGCCTCCGACCACGAGTCCCGCTCTTCGTAGCTGCGATCTCACACCGCTCCTCTGTCCGGGCCCACGACGAGACCGCCGAGATGAAGCGCAATGGAATACCCCCGATCATGAAGGAGTCCAGTCGCAGTTGGGCGATATACAGAGGGTATGTGGCTCTTTCACATCTCGCCCGTCGGTATAGAGACACGTACTGACGTCCACTCAGCCCGCATGGTCTGCACACGAACAAGTCTGGTATCGCCGCAGCCTACGATCTCAACGACGAGCTCGCCGGAGAGCCGGACAAGTGGGAGAAGCAGTGAGTGCAAGCATCAGTTCTGCGTCTGGACTCTTGACTGACAATATAGGCGCCAACACAGACGAGCCACGCTCGAACGAGTGCGAGCCGAGGCCGACACGAACGGCTGGCCAAAGTGCGGCGCAAAACGGCCCTTCAATGAGCTCGTGAAAGTCGAGCAGCCGGAGTGGGACCGAACGATGTCGAGCTGCAAGATCTCCTTCTCCAGCATCGTCAGCCTAGTCGACATCGATGGTACAGAGCAGCGCATTGACGTGGGATCGATCTCGATTCCCTGCCCTGTTCTCAAGGCTGCCCTTCGGGACGATCTCCCTACGCCGGACCCAAGGACAACGTCCCATATGCGCATCCCTCGTGGAACTTGGCATATGTACCAGGAGTGGCTGTACCAAGGTACTTTGGAGCCTCTGCTCGGTACAGCCTGCTACTTCGACGATATGTGGTGCAGATGTCTGCCTATTGTCGATCTGTACTTGGCTGGCGAGTATATGCAGGACAACAAGTTCTGTAACGCAGTCATGGACTTCTATATCGCCAGACATGTCAAGGTCGGGAAAGGAAAGCCGTGCACGCGGGTCATAAGAGACATCTGGCAGGGTACTGCGCCGGACTGCATGCTGAGGAAGGTTATTGTCGCGCTTGGAGCAGGATACTATGACAGTGTGGAGCACCCGGATAAGCAGTGGGTGAAAGGGCTGCCAGCTGGGTATGCACTGGAGATGCACTTGCTGCGATGGCGAGAACCGTTCACGAAGATCACAGCGTCGAGCGCCGAGTGGCGATGTCAGTTCCAACGACATAGCCCGGGGACTCCAAGCTGCGTTAATGACTTGCTCTGTAGTCTAGCATGAAGGGAGCTGAACGACATGAATACATGCACATCAGATACATCAATGGAAACTCACGACGCCTGTCGCATCTACAAACGCCGAGAACACGCTAAATACTACAACCCCGAGGACCAAATATCAAGTAAAAGTTTGGAGACAGAGCTGGAATAAAGAGTAGCAGCTTTGTCACTGGGACATGGGGTGAACTTGAGAAGTATTGGGAAATATCATTACGGCGACGGCATAAACTGGGTGTTGAGCAGGTACGGTATCGCTTTCCTTCCTTCACAGGATCTCACTAGAATTTGCTGAATCAACGTTTTATAGCTGACATCTCCATGGCACTAAGCAACAATCATCGCAGTTGTCCCTGGCGCATTACTAGCAGACCTTGTCTCAATTTACAGCTGAGTCGATGAGCACTGTGAGAAGCGCCGCATCAGACGCTTTCCCGACCAACTCTAGCACGTACAACTCCGCATCATCGAGTCCAATTGCATCCGGATCATTCAACATACGATCATTCCAATATCCGATGCACCCTCACCAACGCAGTAAACCAGCCATGGAGGAGAGGAGGGAATGCAGCAGCCGGTGGGCTAGGTATAGAGGGCCAGTACGCCCCCCATTGGCTTCACTCAGACCTCAAAGCATCGTTCCGCTAACTACCTGACAGACCGCACGGGCTACACACTAGAACCACAGGCAAGGTGCAAGTCCGCGAGCATGACAGCGAGAAAGGACCTAATAGATCCGATGGGCGGAAGTCAGTCGAACCCTCTGACCGGAAGTACGACTTGCAGCTGACACATTCGCAGGGAACATGCCCGCAAGACACTCGAGTGGTTGCGTGTCAAGGCCGAGATCTCCAGATATCCGTAGTGCGGTCCCAATGAGTGAGCCAGAGACTCACCGCTCGCAACAAGGTCCAATGGCGTGCCAGATTGCACTACCACGCCGAGAAGAGCGGTCTCCTTCTCCAACATCGCCACAGTCGCTGACATCGACAAGACGGCAGTCCAGTTCGCCATGGATGCCATCGATGTCCGCTTCCAACCCCTCGAAGACTCCCTCTGCGAAGCTGTTGATGCGGTGTCAGATCCTAAAGTAATGTCCCTCATGTGTATCTCCCGCGGTACCTGGCACATGTATCAGCAATGGCTCTATCAAGGCAAGCTCGAGCCCTTGCTTACAATACACTGCCACTACGACGACAAGTGGTGCAGATGCCAGCCCATCATCGATCTCTACCTAGTCGGCAGCTACATGGAAGCGGACGCTCTGTGTGGAAGGATGGTTGACCTTTACACTGCGCGGCATCATCCAGACTTGACGTATGCTCCGGCGAGAGGACCCTGCCCTGCCGCCGTGCGGCGAATCTGGGAGAGGACAAGTCAGAATTGCGTGTTGAGGAGACTTGCCCTCGGCTTTGGGATTGATTACTTCGAGAGCTCGGATGCCAGAACGCGATAGCAAAATGGGAGGTAAAGTTGCCGGCGAACTATGCTACTGAGATTCACTTGCTACGCTGGGAGAGGACAGCACCCGGCGCCAACAAGCTGCGAAAGCGGTCACGGTCTCCTTCTCACGGACATGGATCTGACGAAGCCGGTCAGATCCGGAGGACGGGGAAGAAACACTGTAGGGGCCTTAGGGCGGAAACCATTGAGGCGTTTGATGACATTGGGTGTCCGGTCCAGCATCTTTTCAGGAACACCATCGTTCAGTCGGTAGCACGATCGTGCTTTGGGATATCAATTAAACAATCGCTGACTCCCGTAGCTTCACCAGCTTTGCTTACAATCATGATCCCGCCATGTCACACTCTTTCCAAGGCCGCACGGAGCTCCACTTACTTCTCCCTTCTGACAACGATCTTCCGACCCCTCGCATCATAGAACCCCCAAGTCATCATCCTCACCCACAAATGATGCAATCCCATCTCCCTCCTCACTCCCTCCCTCATAACCAACTGATCCGGCCTCAGCAGTGGATCCGGACGCCTGTGCACCTCCCCGGGCTTGACCAACACCCACGGCCTCTCCCTAGTCCCCTCGCCCTTCACATACGGCTGCCCTACCCTCTCCAACCCAGCAGTGCCACACTCCCACCACGGCACGCCCATGATCTTCTGATTCTTCATTGCTTGATTCTGCCCCTCAGGCCGTTTATAGTAATGCCTCACCCACAACTTCAGCATGTCCAGCCGATCCATCACCACCCTCGGCTGTCCTGGATCGGGACTCCAACCCCTCACAACCCGCCATAGCGGCGTTAGACTCTTCTCTCCTAGCAGTGTCTCGCGCAGCTGTTTGCCCGTGAAGGCTTGCCTGGCAAAGTGATTTGGGAAACGGAGTTGATCTGGATGATTGGCGGGCATGGTGCCGCCGATTGGGTCGGTCAGGTGCATGTCGAGTTTTATGAAGAAGTGGGTTAGCAGACGGAGGTGGGGCGCGGGGAAGTAGGTGGGGGAGCGTATAAGGGCTATGCGATGGGCGTTTAGGGGGAGGTCGAGGAGGAACCAGGTGCGCTTGATGATACGTCAGTGACCATCGAGAGGAGGGGGGGTCCGGACAGCTTACCTTGAGTGACACCGAAGTGCTATAAGGACATCTCAGTCCTTTCTGCGCGAGCGTGATGACGATATCCCTGCACATTCCTTCGCGGTAGATCACCATCTGCAACCACCTCAAACTCGGCACGTCCCTCAAATCCTCATGCTGATATCTCACCCTCCCCTCCTTACCTAGCAACCTACTTTTCTGCCTCTGCCTCGGATCCTTCACGCATAACTTCTGATACGTCCTCCAAGGGAAAATCCGATCCGCATTCGGCGCCCAGGTGCGCATGATAGCGAGGATGAAGGCGGTATGGTGGCAGTTGAAAGTGTGGTGGAAGGGTTTGTGCATGGCGTAGAGATTGATGAGAGCAGGGATGTTGAGGTAGCTGGTAAGGAGCAGGAGGAGGTCGTTGTGCTGGCAGAGGGCATCGAGGAGGTTGGAGATGATGGCTTTGGGCGGTGAAATTGGCTTGCAGGGTTTTGCGAACAGAGCATCCATTGGAACTGTGTAGGCGATTGGGATGTCGAAGCCGAGACCGGCGAGGGCGCCGGTGAGCTGAGAAGACTTCTGCTGCGGTGTAGCGATGCTGAAATGATTCAGAGTCGAAGTTAAGGAGTTGATAGGAGTAATAACAGGAATCGATGTGCCATCGCTGGCTCTGAGGCGCTTTTCCGCATGTTGCGAGGCGTCCTGATCCTTGCGCATAGGCAGTGGCTCAAATTGTCCAGTATTGAACTTCTCTGGCGACGCCTTCTGGCGGCGCTTACGCAGGCTGCCCCATTGCGGTTCATCGTCTGAGTGGTCTTGCGTTTGTGCGGGGATCTTGGGCGTATCGGAACTAGTACCTCCCATCGTCCCGCCGTTGAGACCCAGACCCAGACCTAGACCCTGCGCGCCGCTGAGCATGGTCCCTGACGTAGAATGTCCCATTGGGTGATCTGACAATCCTGCCCGAGGAGCTGCTACTATGCCCGTGGGTGCGAATGCTGTTGCTGCTGGATGGTGGTGCATTTCCTCTGGGTCCTGCCGATTGCCTGGAATTGGGTACATCGAAGCGCTCGGGACTATCTGACTGCTCTGGTGGGATGGGTATGTGGTGCGAGCGGGACGGCCGGTCACTGTGTTTGCTGGAAGTGGATCCTGAGGGAAGGTTGTCACGAGGTGTGTCTTTGCGTGGGTGAGGGGTGTCGCTTCTGCGTGGCTTGTCGCCAGCAAAGTCCGGTCCAAATACATCGTGGGTGCGTGCTGCTGCATCACGCCGCTGTTGCACTCTGAGTTGTTGGAGCTCTGCGTTCCGTTCGGCGAAATCAGCAACCCACTCTCTTTCCGGCTCCTCCCGCTCGCTCCTTCCTCGTCTGCTGTCGACTTCACTCCGCCGCCGTCGGTCGACTCCATCATGCCGGTCATGTTGACGTCCCCCATGGCCACGTCGCTTAGCTTCACGATCGCGAGCCTTCTTGCGCTTTTTCTCTTTGTAAGCAGATTCTTCCTTCTGGCGCCGCCAGATATTGCCGGCGTTCTTGTGCGGTGCCCAGCCGTGCTCCGGCGGCCACATGCGGTAATGAGTGAGGCAGCAGAATGCACTGGTGATGAATGCGAGGGTATAGTAATATAGTCGACCTATTGCCATGATCGAGCTATCAAATAGAAGGTTCGAGTTATTAGTTGCACTAACGTCGGTGGGGCGTAGAACAATACGAAGCTGTGATGTGATTGTGAGTGCTGTTGTTCGGTGCAACACGGCGGCGATCTTGTAGGTCAGAGCGCCAAGCGCATGTGATAGATGAGGTGTGTAGAGGGAAGGAGAGAATACACGAAGCGTGAGCGCCGTGTTGATGCGAAGCAAGTGATGAGATTGATCTCAGCGTCTTCGGTCTTAGACCATTAAAGGCCAATGTAAAGGTACTTACGCTGCGTTGAGCGTCGTGGTATCATCCCAGTCCCAGTCCATAGCCTGTTGAAGTGGCCAACGCCAGTAGCTCCATATCCCAATGGCGCAGACTCAACACCCTCTTGTAGACTCCAGAACGCCCCAGCCTATTTCCTTGGTCGTTCACTTCCTGTTCAGCAGAGTGAGGAACTCGTCCCTCGTCTTCGCTCGCTTCCGCATAGCGCCCAGCATGCAGCTCGTAGTCGTCACTGCTCCAGCTTTCTGCACGCCACGCATGACCATGCACATATGCGTTGACTCCATGACAACAGCAACGCCCTGTGGCTTGAGCACGTCACTCAGCGCAAGCGCAACTTGCTTGGTGAGGCGCTCCTGCACTTGGAGACGTCTACTAAACATCTCGGCGATACGGGCGAGCTTCGACAGGCCGATGACTCGGCGAGAGGGAATGTAGCCAATGTGCATCTACGTGACAATGTTAGCAGCGCATCGGAGGTGTCAGCGATGGCGACGGTGTACCTTTCCGGTGAACGGCACAAGGTGGTGCTCGCAAAGACTATACACCTCGATGTCCTTGACGATAACCAGCTCATCATGATCTTCGTGAAAGACAGCACCATTGACGATGTCCCTCAGGTTCTCCTCGTACCCCTTGGTGAAGAACATCATAGCCTTAGCGTACCGCTCTGGCGTACCATGCAGACCTTCCCGCTCCGGGTCCTCTCCGATGCATTCCAGTATTGTCCTGACAGCACCTGAAAGCTTCGCCAGTCTCGCAGCAGCATCCTCGGGACTGTCGCGCTCCCTTAAGCGCTCCAGGGTCCCTGCACTCGGCCACGACAGTCCGTCAAAGTCGATCGTGGGATTCGAGGTAAAGGGACTCGACGATCGTCCAACAGGCTGCGGTGTAGGTGGCGCTTGATCTCTCTCGTGCCTTGCCGCTGACCTCAGCTCCAGTGCCTCTATATCGCTATCGTCTACTTCCTCGTACTGTTGCGCCGGACTTTTAGCGTTCTGCCCGTGACTGATCCTCGTCTCAACCTGCGCATCCTCCGAACGTAGGTCGTTCAAGTCTATAGGTTCTCTATGTGGGCCCATGGAGGACTGTATGGAGGCGAAGGCATTTTCTCTTTCATTACGATCGATGTCGACGGAGTAAGATGGGTTGAGTGGAGAGTGACCGTTGGGGAGATGCGCAGGTATGGCCTTGGGCTTGGGCAAGCTCAGCGGCGAATCAAAGGCCATGTTGAGTGCCGACCTTCAGAATATAGATATACGCTAGAGAAGAGCGCGGCTTTGCGAAGTAGATGTCTGTCACTCTGCGGAAAGTTTTGCTTCGACTTCAGCCGAAAACTTGCAGAGCTAGATGTAGTGATTCGAGTATGCTGACTCTATATAGTAGAACAGGAAGCTCATGGTGCAAAGGCTTGAATGCGAGTACTACAAAGGAATTCTCAATGCCCGTCTTCGTCAAACTCTCTCACATTGCGGAGCAGTTTCGAGGTGAAGTCTGGTTCTCAGGCTGCAAGGCATCAAGCTTGGCAATTAGCGGGATGTCAGTCCAGCCAGAATGCATCAGAAGAACCTGTCCATCACCACCGTCACCTTGTACATCATTTCATCGGCACCCATCTAGACAATGCTCTAGCAGCTTGACAGGCATCCATTACACGTGACACGACTGCATCAACGCGGTGTCGCCGGCGCATCGTTCCCATAAGGCCACCATGACGGTGCAGTGCTGTCGTGGAATCCTGCGCAGACTCCAATGTCACTTTCATTCACTGGACCATCACTGATGATCAGCCTGCTGCGTGGCTAGTGGCTAGTACTAGACCTTGCGCGCATTACGCGACTTTGTCCGAGTGCATGCATACGAGACGTACGCTGCCACTGTGATCTGGCGTCTACTGGCCACTGGCACTGGAGCCTGGAAGCCGCCCTCCCTCGTATATAGCTATGATCGTGTGACGTGATGATGTGTTGGCGTGCTTCACTCTGTGGTGGAGACGCGAGGCAGCCGCAGAAAATTACGAGGTGCACAGCAACAGTGCTGAGCTAGAGTTGAGAAGAAACCATCTGGGCAATGAAGCTATTCGATATGAGGCGAAGAGGGTTCACGGGCACGCACTCACAGCAGGCGGCGTTCGCAAGGTGTCAGAAGTGCTTTGACCAGTCACATATGTGGTCCGACGGCGTGCTCAGTGTGACGGCAACGAAGTCGGCGCTCCAGACGGCATGCGAGCTCACCCAACTATGCTCGCGTTTCGAGGCTCTAGCTGCCTTGATGAGGGGGACTGCGACTGAGGTGAACCTCGGTCTCTGCGCGGCGGTCTCTCCTAGCGATCAGTCGCCTTCTAGCCGTGCAAAGAGCTAAGCCGTACTAATCAGCGGCCTGCCTGGCGTCCAGCAGCTTTCGTGAAGATATCAGCTGCAGCGAGGACGCCAAGCTACAGCACTCCAGAGTGGGGGCGTATTTGCGGGCCGTGACCGAACCGATACTGGTTGCTGCGAGGCTGGCAGCAGCGATCGATAAGCTGCAGACCATTGCATCTGAAAGGCAAGCTGCTATTCTGTCGTTCATACAAAGGTAACACGGAGACGATTCCATGGTGAGTGCGGCGGTTTTGCAGTGTGTGAGTGGCATCGATTCAGACAAGTATTCGGCCGGAGTTTCTCCGTGGTGAACTTCGGGATCATCAATTACGTTCATCTTCAGGTGGTAATTGCTTGCCACATGGCCGGTCAAGACGACCGCACGACACGAACTGAGGCCACTGACCAGAGCAGAAGTATATATCAGCGGAGTCATTCTCACGGCGACAGTGAAGGACGTGGTGGAGCGGAGTATTCGGGACGGAAGCGAAGTACCGCTGATAGGGCGCTGGAGTCAGGCATTTCTGCATGTCGTCCGTCACAGAACAACTCACTTCACACTCATCAACGACCCATCTCAACACACGATACACGTTCACGGGCCGATAAGCAGCCGCAGCGTGTGTCACCAGCATCTGGTCTGAGGGACGAAGGACGTGTGCGTGCAACTGCGCCTGCAGAGGACCGAGGGGAGCAAGCACCCCGTACTCAGCAGTCTGACCGGCACTTCGACATTCGGCGTGATCAGCATCCCCGCAAAGGCTCGCGATCACCATCAGCTACACGCACGCGCAAGCGTCGTCGAAGCCAAAGCGCATCAAACCGGGTCACGTCACCAGAGGCTCGCACTAGCAAGCACCCTCGCGCAAGGTCGCCAAGACCGGCGCACGATACTGACAGCGTGGCTACTCGGCGTCCATCACCTGGACCACAGCAGTCTCGGCATCGCCATCGATCACGCTCACGACATACGAATCGTAGCCCCGACCGCGCAAGGCACCACCCACGTGAAGACAGGCTGCGCACTAGCGGAGAGGTGAACGAACACCGCCATCACCGCCATCGCTCTCCGCACGATCGGCTACATCGAGCAGGCTCAACCACGCGACCGCAAACATCAAGGCGCACCCGAGAATCACCTTCGCCAAGCAAACACCGAGAGCACGAGAGTGCGCAACGTCACCGTGATCGTCGTACATCGCCATCGATACGTGAGGACCGGGACAAGAAGTCACATCGCCCTCGATCACGCTCTCCGCGTCCGCGTTCAAAACAACGCCCCGAAGAAGCAGATCAAGAGCAAACGCGCGAAAGGTTCCGATCGCGAGATCGAACGAGAACATCGAAGGCAGTGTCTGCAAGTCGTGAGCGGGGTCGTGAACATAGAAGGGAACGGGACAGAGAGGGAGACGAGATGTACAATCGTGGTGGACATTACGGCCAAGGCTACTACGGTCAACCTTCGTACGGCCATCCTGGGTACAATCAGCCACCATACGGCTCACATGGCGGCTACCCACCTCAACATGCACCCTATCCATACCATGGTCAACAGCAGCCGCACAGCGGAGTGGGTCAGTACCAGCCCCAGCCTGGGCTGACATACGGTGGTACCCCCAACAGGCCTCCACCACCGCCTCGTGATCTGTCGGCGCGAGGGTCATCTCGAGGTGGTCAACCTAGCCGAGGCGGAAGGGATCACTTCGCCAACATGTCGTGGACACCGAATGAAGGGACCAAGGGTGGACACTTGGTGCAAGCTGGAGAAAAGCCAAGCTCGCGCGACGATGGCGGATCTGCTTCACCTCCTCCACCGCCACCTGCTGGTGATCCTGAAGATGATGATAATCCTTTCAGACCACCAGCTGATCTCCGAGCTGACGATGAGAGCGCGCCCAAGAAGCGTAAGCTCTCCGCGCAACCCAATACCAGTACAGAGGCGGTAAACTCAACAGCTGCAGACGCCAATAGCAAGCTAGCGGACAAAGAGGCAGAGAAGAGTAAGATCAGCTTCTCGATCAAAGGACGTGCGACACAATCTGCGCAAGATCGGACGACTCCCTCGAAGGCAGAAACATCGCCACTACTCGATCGAAAGCTCCCTGTACTCGATTCAACATCCGCTTCCAGGGGAACAGTACCGAAGAGCAGAAATTTCGTCGGTAACACCCGCGTCAGTGCTGCTACACCCAAGCAGTCCACTCAGCTCACAAGGAAGGAAAAAGTGAGAAAGAAGCGTATAAAGGCGAAGCCACAGCTGAGCGAGGAATTTGCACAGTCCGAGAGCGTCTACTACCGGAAGACTGGAAACGACTCGGTGGTAGGCAGTGGCACATACGGGAAGGTCTACAAAGGCATCCATGTGTACACTGGTAAGATGGTGGCACTGAAGAAGATCCGCATGGAAGGCGAACGCGATGGTGTATGTCAAATCGTCCTGTTCCCTCTGACCATCACTGACACAGTACAGTTCCCCGTCACAGCAATCCGCGAGATTAAGCTGCTACAATCACTTAATCATGTCAACGTAGTCAACTTACAAGAAGTCATGGTCGAGCGCAACGACTGCTTCATGGTCTTCGAATACCTCGAGCACGACCTTACCGGACTCCTCAATCACCCGTCTTTCACCCTCACAACCGCACACAAAAAGCACCTCGCAAAGCAACTCTTCGAAGGTCTTGACTACCTTCACCACCGCGGCGTCCTCCATCGCGATATCAAAGCCGCCAACATCCTCGTCTCAAAGACCGGCGAACTCAAACTCGCTGACTTCGGACTCGCACGCTTCTATCAGAAGCGCCAGAAGCAGGACTACACCAACCGAGTCATCACGATCTGGTACCGTAGTCCTGAGCTGCTGCTAGGCGAAACGCAGTACGGCGCAGCGGTAGACATTTGGAGCGCAGCCTGCGTACTAGTCGAGATCTTTACGCGCCACGCCATATTCCCCGGCGATGGAAGCGAGATCAACCAGCTCGACAAAATCTACAACGTTCTCGGCACGCCCTCCCGCTCCGAATGGCCTGGCATCGCCGAGCTGCAGTGGTACGCGCTACTCCGACCTAGCCACCGCATAGCATCGACTTTCGAGGAAAAGTACCGCGAGCGCGTCTCCCCTGAAGCGTTTGAACTGCTGCAAGCTATGTTTCAGTATGACTCCACGAATCGGCCGACAGCGTCAGATGTGCTGGAGCATCCTTACTTCACTACTGAGGAGCCTGCTGCAATGCAGGTCGTGGAGTTGGAGGGGCTGGAGGGCGATTGGCATGAGTTTGAGAGTAAGGCGCTGCGGAAGGAGAAGGAGAGGAATGAGCGGGAGGCTAGAAGGAGGGAGAGGGAGAAGGAGGGGGAGAAGAGGAAGGCTGAGGTTGAGGCGGGAGGGGAGAGTAAGAAGGTTAAGGTGGAGGGTGCTACGGCCGCTGCCGCAGCGCCGGTCGCGTAGGGAGGGATGGTGGATGTGTATACCCTGCAAAGATGAACGATTGTACAAAATGTCATAACCTAGAGACATCGAGCCTGCTGAACGCTTTGATCAGAACGTCCCGCGTCCAGCAGTCTCGAAACAACTCTGTCAGGTTCACATTGAGGCAAGTGTCCATCCCTTCTACTTCATCAATAGGACATGTCTCAGTCTATCACCCGATGCAGTCATCATTCATCACTCATACTCATCATCTACCACTCGTCAAGCCATCGGATCCTCGGTATTCCACTCCTCTTGGTAAGGAATCGCCTTCACGACCACCCCATCCTCCTGACTTGCGACTACGTACGAGTTCTTCGGTATCAAAGTCCACTCGCTCTCCTTGTAAGTGCTCGGCTCACTGGCGATAATGATGTGCTTGCCGTGATCCTCTACAGCTCTCAGTCCCACCCTTTCAACCCTCTCGCTGCCGTCCGGCCTCTCATTGCCGTCCGGATGACCAGGGAACTTCCGGTTCAGCGTCGTTCCCGCAGTCGTAGAGTAGTAGAGGGATGGAGGTTCTTGTGTGGCGTGATTGCGGAATCGGTAAGCAAGCATCTTCACGCCATCAGTCGTGCAAAGGTTCAGACTGTTCGGCTTCGCTCTCGGCCCCAACAGCGCAATTTGCAGTTCGACTACTGCAGCGACCATGGCATGCATAGCGCCCACCATCTCTTCCACACTGAACTCGCGCTCGAATGCACGCTCGTCCTCGGAGAAATTCGTCAGGAATGACATGTACAGCGCGGCCATGTGCTCGCTGTCTGTGCCGCCTTGCACAGCTGCATACGCCACACGAGACAATTTCTGACACAGGTGGATCTTAATGACCGAGAAATCCGAGACGACGCCGTTGTGCATGAAGGAATGGCGGCCAAAGAGGAAAGGATGGTTGTTAACGGGTGTTATGGCCGTTCCTGATGCTGCGCGAATATGCGCCATGAGCACTCTCGTCTCAGTATTAGCACAAATTGACCGGAAATTCGCGTCCTTCCCAGGAGGCTGGATGGTCTTGTAGCTCGCTGGCCGGAGGCCTTCCTTAAGAGAGCCATCAGAGGATTTGCCCGTGGAGCCTAGCTCGAAGTCAGAGTTTGAGGAAGTGTACCAGGCTATGCCGAGACCGTCGAGATTGTAGAGAACATTTCGGGCTGTGATTAGGTGGTCACTGGAGGGGAGGGAGGGGTTCGAGTGGATTAGGCCTGGGAGGTAGTGGTCGTGGATTTGGTTTGTTAGGGAGTGGGTTGGGGCTATGAGGACGTCGTGCAGAAGACAGGGCTCGGTGGGGGAGATGTAGGCGAACCAGCTGGGGAGGATTAGCTCATGTACTATTTTGTTTTCTGATACGTGGGTTGTCCTACCGACACATGGTGGCATGGAGGGGGGGCTTGATCAGGCGGGTTCGATAAGTATCACTTCATCGAAGCATGGCGAGTATGGCAACGCGAGACTGGTAGACTGAGATGACGAGGGCGACCTGCTTGACTGCAAAGGCGAGACTCACATTATCGCTGACAATGATCTGCTATCAATCGCTCACCTCATATCTGCTATCAATGGCTGCATCAACGACCCGGCCAGATTGGGCAAGTGGAAGCGGACGAAGTGGGCTTCGTCCAGACCGCACTCGAGTGCCATCCTGACATCCCAACTATATGGACCTTTGTCTGACGCAAAGGTGAGCATGTCTGCTGTGCCCTCTCACGTAACGCGTTCATCGCTCCCAGCCAAAGATGTCCTTCCGTTCGATGAGCGCCAGCCTGAGGCGATTCGACTCTACCCTCTAAGCAACTACACGTTCGGCACGAAGGAAGCGCAGCCGGAGGAGGATCCCTCGGTGAAGGACAGGCTGAAGAGGCTGGAAGACTACTATGGTAGATATGGGATGCGGAGGTCGGGCGAAGGGGTGCTTGTGTGCCATGAACACAATCATCCGCACATTCTCATGATCCAGATAGCCAATGCATTCTTCAAGCTGTATGTACCTGTGTCAGACTCCTATACTGTATCGCAGAGCTGACGTCTCGCGAGCCCTGGCGACTGGCTCGACTACAATGTCGACGAGATCCAAGGCTTCACCGAACGCATGAACGAGCGCCTCGCCGCACCTCCAGGCACCTCCCTTGCCTACACCAGTCCTCAGACCTGGAATGTCCACTCCACACTCGCGACCTGGTGGCGCCCAAACTTCGATCAGTTCATGTACCCTTTCCTGCCACCTCACGCCACCCGGCCGAAGGAGTGCAAGAAGTTGTACCTCTTGCAGCTTCCCGAGAGCCGCGTGCTGAGTGTGCCGAAAAACATGAAGCTGCTTGCTGTGCCGCTGTTTGAGCTGTATGATAATAGTCCGAGGTATGGGCCGCAGATTAGTGCGCTGCCGCATTATCTTAGTAGGTTTCGGTGGGAATTTGTTGATGAGGAGGGCAAGGTCGTAGCGTGGACGCCGGGTGGGGCGGTAGACGAGATGGTGAAGACGAAGATCTTGGCTGGTGGAGAGGATGTCGAGGTTGGCGCAAATGGCAGTGGTGAAGTGAAGATGGAGGACGCGAAATGAGTCGAAGGAGTGAGCAGTCGCCTCAACCGCAGCCAAAATTAATACACCACGTCCGAGCCGGCGAGAAAAGGAAGGGGGCGAGGGATCACCTTCGGACCTGCACTGCACATGTGCCCTGGTACTGCGGACGGCTCCCGAAGGCCGCAAGACTATCCACACGAAGTACAGGCTGGATCCTCCGGATCACCATCTAGCGCATTAACCGCTAGACCATTTCTGCTCGCTTGGAAACCTGTGGAATTGGCGTGATAATATACCGAGATCTGGGATTTGCTGCCGCAGAGCTGAGCACCATGCGGGTATTTGGTGGCACCCCGGTGGCGTTGAGGTGGTGGGCGAGAAGGGCGCTAGCCGCAAGACGGTAGCGGCGAGAGGTCGAGGGTTCGAACCTCACGCGCGCATGAGCGGATTGGACCTCGTACCACAACTTGCTTCCGATCAGACTACAGGCGCGCCAGTGCGTGATGTCGACGCAGCAATGGAGTCTCTGCGAGCACTTCACATCAAAATGTCACGCAAGTCTGCACTGAGATCATATGTCCTCATGGTACCATGAGCCCCGCTATCAGTCCGGTGTGTAAAAGCACGGCGTCGAGAGCTCGATTGTCAACTACTACGTCACGGTTCTTATGTCACCTACCTGGTAGTATGGGGTGCTGGCAACGAGAATCCTGACGGTGATACTATTTGAAATGGCGAAGTGAAGACGCAGGATGTGAAGTGGAGGGGGTTTGCATCTCATGTTGATGATGGGCAATCAAAACTTGTGCTTCTACATCAGCGCTTGACAATCGACGGACCTTCACTTGGCAAGGGTATCACACTACTTGACAACACACCGATGCCACGAACACCGGTTCATATAAGAATCTATTAAAATACTGCGGCGTCAATCAACCATGGATAGCACGATAAACGCTTATGTCAGGCCGATGCATCCGCCCAAATCATCATTGACGTGGTGTGCAGAATGTGTGGTGCTTCACGACAAAATCCTACGCCTCATGGGTTTCGGAGTCGAGTCAGCAGTCCATCACCCATCCCAGGCGGATAGTGGCACCGAGGTCGAGACCAGTATCAACCTATTCCGTCACACTCTAGACGCGAGGAAAGATGCCAGCGATGCTATGGACACCATCTCACCCCGCACCGCCACTTCACAGACAAGTGCTCCCGCAGTTGAAAAGACCAGTACCGAGAGCGCTCCGGACCTCGAGCACAAAACGCACAGCACCGCGGGCGAGTTGGCAGTCCCTCAGCACTCGCAGCTCCTCGACCTCCCATTCGAGACACGGCTGTCTTTGCTTCGACTCAAAAGCGCGACAGCTTATGTCCGAGTACATCGAGCTGCATCGTCTGTCACCAGCTGCGGCAACGTTCTGGTCGGAGGCAGATTTGAAGAAGATGGTCGCCAATACCGGCTCTGTCTCCGCGGCTGATGAGAAGTGACTTTGGTTCTACTAACTGCAGTGGAGAATACTCGGACGGTGAGGAGACAGAATGCAAGCTGAAGGATCATTGAGACTCATCACATTGAGGCAGAAGCCAAGGGGCACCAATAGGTGATCTTCAGCCTGAGGCGACAGAGTTGCAAATCGGGCGGCAGCCGACACGCTTTGTCAAAACTTCCAGCGTTACATGCATACGAGAGTTGCGGCACAGACTTTTGCATCTGATGGAGCGACCAAGCTTGGGCTTCACCTGCGTCTCTGTTCTGTCGTAGCGGACAGCTCGTGAGTACCGCGTCGTCTAGCTTCAGCAAACGATTGGCAACATGGGGAAGCTCTCTGCACAGGACTGAGTGCAGAGCCTACGAGGGGATTATTATGTACTGCAGTCTGCTGTCATAATCAATGCGTTGATATATGCACGTATGTGTTCCATAAAGTGAAGTGAAGTGAACTCCGAAGCACGTGCCAAAGTTGCGCATTTCCCCACGCATGTGACAGTCGTTCACTTGTGCTCTCCATCGACCATCTAGCAGTCGCCGACAGCACGCACCATCGACACTCGAGCGCTTCACTGCGTCAACGAGCACCAGCGAGTCTTGCTATCAGCATATCGTACCCATACCGCGCAGCTCGAGATGGCCTCCCCACCACCCCCTTCCTCAAGCCCTCCAGCACCAGGCGGTCTCACTCTTCCCCGCCAGCGCCCTGCCCTCACGCTCCCCACTGCATCCGCCCTAGCGTCGCGCAAACCGTCCACAGCGAGCACAGCAACGCTCTCCTCGCACCCTCTACGCCAAACATCCTTCCCACCGGAAGGCCAGACTTCCCCGCGATACTCTCCCTCCGTCACTCCAGACTTCAGCGACAGCGAGATCACGAGCGCAATCTCCGGGCCCACAACAACAGGCACAGGTAAGCTCAAGCGCAAACGCGGCGAGAAGCGCAAGCTAGGACGTCCCCGTAAGGAGGGATCCCTCCTCCCCGACCCCGAGCTCCGCAGCTCCCCATCTCACCCCCCACCACCCCAAGACGACCCCTCCTCCGACTCCGACGCCTCAGCCGACGATCCCCTAGCCTCCCGCTCCCACCTCGACGCCGCCTACCGCCAACAGCAATCCGATCAGAAAAGCATGCTAGCTCTGATGCCCGAGTGGCAGCGCGCACAGTACGCACAATGGCACGCGTTCAAGCTAAACAAGGCTGATGTTAGGAAATTGGTCAATCAGACGTTGAGTCAGAGCGTGCCGGCGAATGTGGTGAATGTTGTCAGTTCTTATTTGAAGATTTTTGCGGGGCAGGTTGTGGAGGGCGCGAGAGAGGTGCAGGGGGAGAGGATGTGGGAGGAGGGGTTGCGGAAAAAGAGGAGGGTTGATAAGACAATGGCAGGAGTGAAGAAGGAAGGTGGCGTGAAAACTGAGGGGAATGGGCAGGAGATGTTGGGATCGGATGATACGCAGCCGGACAGTGAGAGCACGATACAAGGGCAGCATGGAGATGGACAGGATGACATGCCTGATGCTGCGCTGGGCTGGTCACGAGAGATCGACGAGCTGGATCGAGGACCGCTGCAGCCCGACCATTTGCGAGAGGCAGTCCGACGAATGAAGAAGTCACGGGCGGGAGGTAGTGTGGGCTTTACGGGTCTGAGCCTGGAGGGCAGAGAGGTGGCTGCACCACGCATGGGAGGGAGAAGACTGTTTAGATGACGAAGCTGCATGACGGACGTTTGCACCGTCAATGTTGATACCCCAATGCTTGTATACACTGCATGATAGAATGCGGCTCGGACTTTGCGAGACTGACGTGAGCGCCGCGATGCTGGAATACACCGGATGGTCGTTCAATCTGCGGCAGTTTACCGCTACTGCGCGTGAATCTCACCATGCCGACCATAGGGGCGTATGGCAACGATGCTATTCGCGGTATGCTATTCCCGGTCACATGGAATTGGCGTTTGACATCTGCATGACAGGTCCGTGAGGTAGAACGGGAAGCTTCGGAGTCGCGGCCGGCGCTGTTGGACTGCATTGCTGGAGCGGAGAGGAAACTTGAGATACCCATTGCATACAGCATTGTTTCGGTGACTACCTTCGAGAAGGGCTCTCCACCCCTCACAGGAAGACATGCTTCTACTTGTTCGCCACGATCTTCTCGTTCGCTGATCATATCCCCGTTCCATGGAACGAAGTGAAACATTCGCGGCACGTGCTCTCCTCGGCAGCGTCCGGTTGCCATGGTTATCAGCCTTTCTAAACACCGTCATTTCGCGCACGAGCTAAGGCCATGGGGCATTGGCCGTGGCGGTCGCAAGGAGGTCTACACTACATGATGCATGCACTCGCGAAGTATCTTTCTCCCCTCATGCATCATCACTCTCCTGTGGTTCGTCTGTCTGCGTTGTACCTGCATTGCTAGCTTGAGCGAGAGACGTGAGAGAGCCTGAGGAGGTGGTACTTGAGTGTATCGGCTGCGACATTGCTAGCACCTTAATTCAAGACATTCAGCACTCAATATGGCGGACGACTACCAGATGATGGAGGAGCTCGGCAGTATACCCTCCCCCCCCCTCTCCCGTCACCTACAACCCATACTAACACCCCCCCAGGCGGCTCCTTCGGCATCGTCTACCGCGCCCTCTGCAAACGCACCGGCCTCTCCGTTGCCATAAAGCACATAGACCTCGAAGGCAGCGACGACGACATCCGCGAAATCCAGCAAGAAATCTCCCTTCTAGCTACCTGCTCCTCGCCGTACATCACAAACTACCTCGACAGCTTCATTCGCGGCACGAAGCTCTGGATCGTCATGGAGTATCTCGGCGGCGGAAGCTGTCTGGATTTGTTAAGGCCAGGGCCAATGGAGGAGAAGTTCATTGCGGTGATTATGAGAGAGTTGCTGCTGGGGTTGGACTACTTGCATGCTACGGGGAAGATCCATCGGGATATCAAGGCTGCGAATGTGTTGCTTAGTGAAGAGGGGAGGGTCAAGATCGCGGATTTCGGTGTCGCGGCGCAGTTGACGAATATCAAGTCCCAGCGGATGACCTTCGTCGGGACGCCATTCTGGATGGCGCCTGAAGTCATTCAGGAGACTGGGTATGATTTTCACGCGGACATCTGGAGTTTGGGCATCACGGCTATGGAGATGGCGTTTGGTGAGCCGCCGAGGAGTGATGTGCATCCGATGAAGGTGCTATTCTTGATTCCAAAGGAGAAGCCGCCGCGTCTTGAGGGTGGGAGGTGGAGCAGGGAGTTCAGAGAGTTTGTGGCGTTGTGTTTGCAAAAGGATCCTGAGAGACGACCGAGCGCGAGGGCGTTGTTGAAGCATTCTTTTGTGAGGCGAGCGGCGAGGACAGAGATTCTGCAGGAGCTGGTCTACAAGGCGAGGTCTTACGATACTAGCGCGATCAAGGGAAGGGATGTGAGGTTCTACGAGGAGACGTTGAGGGATGTCAATATCGAGGATGTGGACGATGAGTGGGTGTTTGACACTATCAAGCCGTTGGCTAGTGTGAGACAGCCGAACTTCTCGAAGCACACTGTCAAGAGGCGGAAGCTGGAGAGGATCGTAAGTGATGACGGGACAGAGATGGATGCGACTGCGGCTGCAATGGAAGACATGAGTCTCGATGCTGGCCCGCTGAGCGATACCCCTGGGAGACGATCAGTCACGCCTACGAAAGACCCTTCCACGATCAGGACACCGAAGATCCGCAAGACGCCTCGTATCGCCTCATCAGCCACTGCACGGAAAGTATCGATCGCGTCACCCACTTCTCGGCGTGTGAGCTCACGCAAGACTTCCGGCATGACACCCACAGCTCGGCGGGTTAGTGGTCAGCCGAAGCAACCTCTGGGTGCCGATCTGTCGTACGGGAACGGGTCTTCCACAGTGCGACTCTTCAAGCGGTTGACGTCCGAATCTACATCGTCATCATTGGACTCACTTCAACCTGAGAAGTCGACGGAGCCATATGTCAACGAGAGCTTCGACTCTGACGCCGAGAATCGGGCACCACCTCCACTACCACAGCGCGAAATATCACAAGCACCGACTGTGGTCCCAACAGCTACAAAGGAGTCTCTGCTTGGCCGTCGTAGCTACGCCAAGGCCGTTGAGCCAGCGTTTCAAGAAGCTCTAGCAGCCACAGGCGATCGCAGTAAACGCGAGACTCTGTCACGCGTAGCAGAAGCCTGGAGCGCGCTCGACGAGCTCGATCCTGAAGGCGAACTCATACTCCTGAAGTCGCTGCTCGCCAAGATCCAAGCGGAACCGAAGCTCGCCGCAGCACTGCTCCCAACACACACTATTACAACATCGCAGCCCTCATCAACCCGCACAAAGAGCCCAACCAAGAAAATCTCCAGCATCGCCTCCAACGCCTCCACCCTCGTCAACGCTGAGCTCTCCTCCAGCGCCTTAGACTCCACTCCGTTCTCGCCCTCCCACCGCACTCCTCACCCCTCGCCCTCTAAACCGTCGACCCTCCGCAACACGACCTCCACGCCACCCCTCTCGCCTTCCAAACACAGCCAGCAACGCGAGCCTTCCAGCCCGAGTAAATTGGTCATGTCGCCGCAGAACCCTCGGTTGAAGAAAATGAAGAGTAATCAGAGTTTGGCCAGGGAGAGGGAGAGCGAGCGGCAAGCGAGGGATGAGAAAGCGAGGTTGGAGGAGAAGATGCCCGGAGGGGCAGGGAAGGTGGGTATGGAACATGTGGGGTTGCTTGAGGGGGTCATGTATGGGAGGTGGGTTGAAGGGTTGGGGAGAAGGTGGCCCGGGGTGTGAGTCGAGGAGGAGCGTGGGATCTTGACTGTCAGATCAGGAAGATGGAAAGCAGTTGAATGAGGGGTGGGCGTATTGACTTCTTGTACGATGCGATTTGCATAGCAGCGGGCTGCATTTGAAAGAGGATCGGGATGGCGTTCGGGGAATCAGGAGATGAGGAATTGAACGGCCGTGAGCGGCTAGGCAGGACCGCGTGTAGATAGATAAACCCAGAGCTATTGCCTACACACAGTCATGTCCCTTCTGTTATCCGTGGAAGTGTGATGATCAGGTGTACTTACTATTCTAGACCTTGTGAAAAGACGAGACAGTGCAATATGTACACGTACTTAGGTAAGTAGTCTGCGTCGTACTCGCCTACTTCTACGTCTGCGCCATCTGGTCTCAATGCTCAACACATATTGACTCCGACGACATACATCCTCAACTTGCTGCGAATCGAAAATGTCAATTCGGCAGTCTTGCTTCCACCATCGCTAGTCGTAGATAGCATGACTGCTTACGTGGCGACAAAACGCAAGGCCATCAGCGACTACTTCGTCACATCGCCACCCAAACGAGCGCGCCTGGAAAAACCCAGCGCCAATAACGACGACCTCCCCTCTCCGCGAACCTCGATCCCAGTAAGACCTGGCTCTCATGGTTCCCTCGTTGAGGTCGCCCATCCTGCCCTCCCAAGTCTCTCTACTGTACCAGGCTTCCTCACTACATCCGAAGAAGCCTCCCTCCTTGCTTTTCTGGACAAGCAATCCTGGCGCACCGATCTCGCGCGTCGCTGCATACACTACGGTGGGACATACTGCCTTATGCCACCTCGCTCGGCCTCGCCTTTCACGAAGAAGAACATAGAGTCCCAGATCTTCACGGCCGATCCATTGCCACCGGAGCTGGGTTTTGTAGTAGACCGCATGGTAGACGCTGGAATGTACTCGGCAGACGCGAGACCGGAGTTCTGTATCGTCAACGAGTACGCGCCCAGCCACGGCATCTCCGCGCACGTTGAAAACTTCCGCTTCGGCGAGCCCGTCGTCGGGCTCACACTCGGGCAGGCGGATACGATGCGATTCCACGAGTTGGTCGAGGAAGGTGACGGAAGTGTGCGAAGTGGACTGGCGGGAAAGGCCGCAAGGACGGGGAGGAAGGTTGATGTGCTGTTGGCGAGACGGGAGTTGGTGGTTATGAGGGGTGAGGCGAGGAGGAAGTGGCAGCATGAGATTGTTAGAGGACGGGTGAAGGGACGGGGAGAGGGGTGGCGGAGGGTGAGTCTGACGTTTAGAGTTGAGATCAAAAAGGGAAGGGGGAGGTGAAATGAGTCGCTTCCGTACGCTCAACGATCTCATGATTATGTGTAAGCATTGACTTTTCCCCCGTGGCCGTATGCTTCGTGACGGCCGTCCCGATGCTGCTTTTCCCTTTCGCCGTCCCTGACCACCACGCAACCTTAGCCCGCGCCATGTGTACAGTCTCTCACAAAGTGCCGCCCATGGGATGCCGAAATCTGTCATGTCTTTCTGACAATCACACGCTTCCCACGAAGAAATCTGAACCCATGCCCTCGGGATGCGACTTCGGCGTGTACGCGCTCGTAATCTGCAGTCCATTCGTCTGGCTAACACCGCCAGGCGTGATGGGACGGCTACCTGGCACGCTTGCCATGCCGACGCTTTCCACTCCGTCGGCGTCAGCATCGCCGCCCTCGAACCCGCTCCGACCATCCTCCATCCACCTCAGGCCATTGGCATACTCTTCGTCCGGGAAGACTTCACGAGCATACTCTTCGAGTCCTCGGTAGCCTTCCCAAATTCCTCGGGCTTCGCGTGGATACTCTAGTTCTGGTCCGAAGTAAGGTGCTCGCTCGTCACCTAGGGTCTCCTGGAGGATCGCGAGCTGTTCGCGGTAGCCAGAAGGAAGTGATACTTTGATGTCGATTTCGCCGTGCACGTAGCGGACTGGTCGACCGACACCGCGTGAGAAGCGGGCACACGCCTGAAGTGGCGTAAGACGCTCGAAAGCCATCGTTACCCTGTACTCTAGATTAGCAAAATGTCCGCTAATCGAATAGTAGCAATATCTTCTTACCTTTGACCTTTCCAATGCGATGGACCCATCTTGAAAATCTGTAGCAAAGCCGGCCCAATATCGTGCTCAGCGTCAAGCCATGGCAGCGGATCGTTCGGATGGAACGGTGCTTGCCACACGAAGCTGCCGTCATCCTGAAGCTCCATCTGGAATAGCGGGTAAGGTAGTGAGGTGAAATTGTTGTTGTAAATGCCAGTGTAGATGAAGGTAGCCGGTATGCCAAGTTGGCGGACATAATTCTCTATGGCGAATTTCGACGACCAGAGTGGTAGCGCCCTCCACTCACGTCCGAAGACTGAGTGATCCGGCATGCTGGAGTAGACATAGTGCGCAACTCCTGCTTTTTTCGCCGCGTCCGCGCAGGCCTTACCGATAGCGACCTCATCTCCCCAGTGGGTGGTGTTGATGAAAGCTATGCGCGCGCCAGCGAACAGTCGCGACAATAATGGCTTCAAGCCGGGTCCAGTAAGGTCTCCTTCGATCAGCTCGACATTTGGCAACGATGCCAATTCCTCTGCGACAATACCCTCATTTGCCCGGACTTGAGCCCGAACGTGCCACCCGACAGCGCTCGCGACCCGGATGAAGGAAGCAGTCTGTCTTCCTGTCGAGTTGATAGTCGCAATGAGTTTTGTTGGCATTACATGTATCGCATCGGTAGTGACAGTCGAAGAGTTTGATGTAATTATAAGGCTTTGACGCAGATGTTGTTCGAAGTCTAGACCGCAATGTCTGACCCTGGTTCGATATGTCGACTTTTCTGCGGCGGCGGAGAGCAGTCCGGTAGAGTCGCAAGTAGCTGTCTGGAGCTTTGGTCGATCGCAATAATCTGCAGGAATTTCGCCGCAGGATGTGTGAATGCGTTGGTCGCAACGCTATCTGCTGCAAGGCGTAAGATCATGGCCACCGATAAGAGCACACCGCACACTCACAATTGATTGGCTTTGACTTGGCTGCGTGCAGAAGCTCAGAGACAGTTTCTCGGTAAGACGGACGCGGAGGCGGAAGAGGGGAAGCAGAAAGGCAGTATATGCGTGGTCGCAATCTACTAGACAAGGTTGTTGCGTGCTCGAGGCGGGTGCATGAGGGCAGCTGATAGCATCTCTGACGGTAGCAGGATTGCTTGGGACGAGTTTTCGTTATCGGGTTGGGAAGTCGCTTTGGGCTAAAGGCGGAGTCCAAGGTTGATGATGCTTGGAAGGCGCACGTTGCACAACGCTGAACGCTCGTTGTTCGGTGTTTGTACGTAATGGCTGGTGGCTTGCAGATACTGCTGAAGGGTACAGGCTGTGCCGTCGACTCCTACGCTCGTAAGCTCTCCACGGGACACGCGGTTGAATCTGGCGGTGGACAAGCGGTATGACCTCGATGGCATGTCCACTTGCCGGCTTCGGTGGTCAGTCGGCTGCCAATCCGACCTGCCTTGCTTCAGCGATCCTGGTGCCCACGAGGCGGGAGGTCCAGCATGCCTCGTGCGTGATCCCGAGGACGATAGAATCAATGGCAGGCGATAGGGGGCGCAATTCATCAAGGATGGTGCCTCACGAAACGAAACGCGAGACCCTCAGGCCCTCGCTTGCCGCATCGACCTGCCCTCGAAGCGGAAGCAAGGCCGTTGACGAACATCACGAAAATGCGGGGAGAATTGAAGCATTTTCTCCGGCCATCATGACGATGGAGACTCACTACGTACTCCAATTGGTGCGCGAAGATCGAGAGCAGTAGCGTGCGATGCTTGCATACAACCCGCCAAGGAGGTATGCTTGGTGCAAGCTCGCGCAAGATTCTGCCTCTATGTCGTAAGGTGGGACCAATGTGTCAGCAACTCCAAGGCCCACCAACCGGGCACTCTGAATACGGTCACGCACACCCACTCCGCTCGCCAAGCACAACAGAGTTGGGACGTTGACATCCTATACCGCAAAGGCCCCTCCTTGCGCTCTATACATCTCCGTACATCTCCATGCGATGCACGTGGAGGACACGCAGTCAACCCCGACAATGCTGCAGCCCGTGTCGATCATTATGGCAAGCTTTTGTGTGTGCTCCGAATTTCCTCCGCAAACAAACTTCGGTGCGTGCCGAAAGTCTACTTCATGGCTGGAGTGATGCCGAGTGTGGCGTGACTACTCACGCTGCTATATTGAGGGAGCTTGATGGCTCACGTCTTCCGCTTCTTACTCGGTGGCGCCCCTCCGCTGACAGATCTGCTCCCGTTGGGTTTACTGGCGCCGACAAGACCACGAATGTCGACTGGCGCATCCTCGTCGGCACTGTCCTCTTCATCGTCCATCTCCTCGAAGTCGACATCGCTCATGTCCTCCTGCTCCTGCGCTTGCGTGAAGTACTTGATCGCGCCTGGCCAGATGTCTTCGGCAAACGAGACTGCGATGTCTTCGCCAGCCTCGTGCACTTCGACCTCCTGATCATCATCGGCCAGCTCTTCATTCTCCAGGTCGGGAGCCTCAGGATCTGCACCATCTGACTTATCCTCACCCTTCGCCTCAGCGCGCTTTGCCTCTGCCTCGGCAGACTCCTCGGCACTGACATACCTTCTCGAGCTGACCCAGCCGAACCACGTGAAGAAAGATGTGTTCATGCCGTTAGCATGCTCGACCTTCTTCTTCAGTGCAGTGTATTCTTGGAGTCCACGATTCTCGAAGTCACCGGTCTTCCTCCGTGCTTCGAACAACCGTGAAGCCATGCCTGTCAAACCCTCGGTCAAATCCTTGCCCGTTTTCCAGCGGATATTGACCGGCTCTGAGACTAGTCCAGACCAGCCATCCTTCGCTCGTCGATGCCAGAATGACTTCTCTAGCACCGTATCCTCGAAGTCGTCATTCGCCTTGAACTCAAACCTAAGCTTGAAGCTGCGTGGGTTCTCCCCAGATCCCGCACTATCGGGGCCGGATTCAGCAGCAATTCCAGGCCGTGTGACTTCGAAACTCGTGAGATTTTCGACTAAGATTTGTGAGTCCTTCGGCTGGATAAACTGATCTATTTCTTGGGGCGCTTGTTCGATCACAAGTGGCCAGAAATTCGGGATCTTCGCGATCACCGCAGCGCGTTTTGTGTACACAGGCGTAGATAGAGCGTACTGTTTGCGGACTATATGGCTTTAGCTGCTGTCTTCGCCAACGAACGCGATCAATAGCTCACTCATTTCCGTGTCAATTTCCTCGAATGCATCCTCGATCGCAGCGAGCTCTTCATAAGTCGCAGACGGTGTTTCTTGGTCTGCCATGATGCTACGAGGCTGTCTTTATCGAGATAGGGGCTAACAATACTGTGGTATGATGAGTAAAAGATGGTAATCGATCTGTCGCAAGACGCTGGAACTCGTCGCCAATTAAAACTACTGCAGACAGCGACAAAGTACGCTACGTCACTCTAGTATAGGGCATCGGAACGGCGCGTGACCCGCGTAGCTCCCGCCACTTGACTCAGTCATCTCATCTAAATATCCACCAGAACCCTCTCTTCAGTACGTCCTTCACTCTGTGTCGCTTCCAGACATCATGGTCCAACATTCTGTCATAAGGTAGTATCTGAATCCTTAGTCTTGCACACTCACATAGTCGCTGAAGAGCACGGACAACCTGGAAGTGTCCGTAGGATGTTGGAGCTATCAATGCGCGCTGCAGGTAGGACCTTCGAGATCTTGCATGATCCAACTTCATTTCCTTTGTCTCCATACTTCTGTGCCTTACTATGAAATTTGCTGCGGACTCTAGCTTCTTCTCCGCCGTTCACCACAGATTTCATGTAGGTGCTCGTATTAGTGTGCGTCACATCGCTACACCCCTTAATCCCTCCGGCATCTTGACTACCTTACCTGACTGAAATCATGGGTGGAGGCGCTTTCGCACAGGCAGAGGCGCCGAACGCCGTTCTCTTCCGCATGCCACGCATGACAATTGAGCAGTACGGTCACCTTCGAGATGTGTACACAGCACGTCTGAACGCATGCTCAACGCCCGGCCACGTGAAGCCCCTCATAGATGCCCCCGAGAAGCAAGACTATGGCGATATTGACTTCCATCTGATCACCACGCAGCATACCGACTGGGCGGGTGTAGCCTCCGCAATAGGCGCAACAGCGTTCCTGGATCGTGGGAGCACTGCAATACAGAAGTGCTCATTCGCTGTTGCGCTCGACGGCGACCGATCAAATCAGCCTCCTGTAGAATACACGCTCTACCACGCCAGCAAGGCACGCCAGCATCCACAAGCTACAGACTTGACGGAAGGCGATTACGCTCAAATCGACGTTGAGACTGTTCCGCCAGAGCTCGAGAAGTGGCGCAGCTTCTACGACGCTTATGGCGATTTGTCCGGTATCATAGGCTACACTACGACTAAGTTTGGCTTTTCAATCTGCGACAAGGGACTACGTCTACGACTACAAGAGTTTGACGATGCCAGCAAGCCGGAGTGGTCACACTTCAAGCCCGTAGTCGATGAAGGACGGATCATGCTATCAAGTGACGTGGATCAAGTTCTTGACTTCCTCGGACTCTCGGTCAAACGCTATCATGAAGGCTTCACCATGATGGGAGAAGTCTTCAGCTGGACGATGGACTGCCGCATGGTATCTGGTCCACTGGGTGAGCTCTGGAAGAAAGAAGCCAAGACGTACAAACTCAAAGCCAACCGAAGCATGTTCCTGGACTTTTTCGAGACCTATCTTCCGGCACACTTAGCACCCACGGAATCGTCAATCACTCCTGCATCTTCCGACCAAACTTCCCCAATCCGCACCCACCGTGCCACACTCCTTACAGAAGCCCTACGGCACTTCAACAAGACCTCCGAATACACAGCCCTCCACACCACCTTCCTCCACACGCGTCGCATAGCCTCAGCAACCCATTTCCTCCGCCCAATCCTCGCTTCAGCAACAGGAAAATCCGGCTCCTCGCTTACTGAGCTCCTTCGGGCAATGCGGCGGCATTGCGCCTTCCGCGACGGTGAGATTGTGGTATTGGAGCAGAGGGTCGGGGATGCGGAGACAGAGCTTGGAAGTTTCGTGGAGGAGGTAGTAAGTGATGGGAAAGCAGTGACGGTGAGGTTGAAGGACGAGGCGAAAGTGAGGAAGTGGATTGCTAGTGGTGGATTGGCGGAAGTCAAGGAACGTGAACGGAGAGCGATGAAAGAAGGGAGAGGAGAGGTGTGAGGTTACCCGCGATCGAGAGCGTACGTAGGGCCGTACAACCCTCAGTCTACTGCACTGCCTTCGTCTGGCCCTGACCCTTGTGAGCTACGGGGAAACAAACTCGAGAGCTAGGTCCAGAAGATCAGCAAAGTGGAATGCACGATGACCGCACGGCAGAGGCATTACGGATTTGACCCGCCATCAGTGGGCAAGTTGCTGTTCGAGCTTTCTCTTGCGATGTAGTGTAGAGTATCATCAATCTTACCCGCTGTCTACGATCTATGATTCTACAGTTTCGACCCAAGCTCTTCAAACTCGCTCAGCTCTCTGACCGCAGTAGCGCCTTGACTAACAGGCAGACTCGCCTTCCAAGCCCTAACGTCTTCAATGATCACCGTCTTGCTCTTCTCTCCTTCCTTGCCCTCACCATCAGCGATAACCTGCTGCGTCTTCGCATCACCATTCGTTCCGGCCGTGGCGTTGATGCCGAGCGAAGGCAAGATTTGGGATAGCGCCGCTTGGCCTTGCGTCGTGATAGCGCTAATCTGCTCCTCCGCCATCTTTGCCCCATCCCGCAAATAGCTCGTAACGCTCTTCACGATCTCGGGCACGGCGTTGCCATCATCGAGCTTGAGACTCTCGAATTGCTTCGCTAGCGCCTTCTCGTCTACACTCACGCCGAGCTGCGTGAGTAGTTGACTGAGCGTAGAGGTGAGCTTCTCGCGCTGTTCGTCAGGGGTGGAGGTGGTAATGGCAGTGGCTGGAGAGGAGGCTTGCGCAACGAGGTACACGGTTGCTTTTGCGCGCGAGGGAGAGGTGGGGAGGAAGTACTCGCGGAAGAAGGCGAGAATGTCGGCGTGGGTTAGAGGCTCGATGTGCTCGACGTCGCGGGAGACTGAGAATTTTGTTAGTATTCCTGATCAACATTAGGACAATTGGAACAATTGTGAGACGTACCAAGATCGAAATCGAAAGTCTCGCCCGAGATGTGGAACCACAGCCTATCAGCCTCCTGCTCCAAATTCTTCAACTTCTCTAAGCGCTTATTAATCAAGCCGACGCGGTGTTTCTCGAACTCGTCTTGTGCCATGTTCGCCAGCGTCGCCTCAAACTCGGTCAAGAAGGCTTCGATCCGGCCTTCCAGGTACTCGCAGTCCCGCTCGCTTTGTATGATCACGCGGAAGCCTTGCACGGTGTTGTACGTCACTGCATGGCTGCCGACGACGTAGCCGAGCTGCTGCTTCGTGCGTAGGGTGTCAAAGACGGGCTCGTCTAGAATCTGCGATAAGAGGAGCAACTTAGCGCGCTGCTCGCGATCGGACGTCAGGCCAACATGCAGGATGTAGTCAATGCAGTGGTTGATGTTCTCCGGGTTCGCCAGCGTCCTGCTCCACCTGTAATCTGCGCCCTTCGGCAACACAACCGCGCGTTTTGGCTGCCACTGGCTCGGCGGCAGGCGTCGTGGATTCAGCGTCTTCTCGACCAAACTCGTAAGCTGCAGTGCGTCCTCCTTATACAGATTGCCCTGCACCAGCATCTCAATGTGCATCTGCCGCAGGATCTGCGGGTACCAAGCCCTCACATCCGCAGCCGTGATCGAAGGCAACTCCTCAAGGAGCTCAAACATCGTCCAACCTCTTGCTTGCGACAGCCAGCGACTGTACGCGCCTGCTTGCCTAAAGGGCTCAGACCACTCAAAGTTACGGAGATTGCGAGTCATGCGCTCTTTGATGATGGCGAAGCGATCGTCTTTCACTTCTAGATCTCGCATCGAGACGAGGACTTTCTCGAGGAGCACAGCGGCTTTGTCGTTGTAGCCACCGATGTGCACGTCTAGCCCTACGGTTGGGGCGCCGAGACCGTAGGAGAGGCCTGCAAGATCGGCGTCGTAGGTGTACTCGGCTAGACTGTCGTCCACGAGCTCTTTGAAGAAGGTCGTCATTAGCGTGGTGAAGGGCGAGACGTTCGTGATGGGGTTCCGGAGACAGAGATGGATATTTGCTTTAGGCACCCAGAATTGGTCGTCTTTCTTCCACCAGGTGCGGACATTGGCGTCGTTGCGGATGAGTTTGGGCGTTGTGGTGGGCTTGAGGACTTCTTTCTTCTCGACGTCAAGTCGTTGAGGTACGAATTCATTCTTGCCTGGTAGGTGCAGCTCTGAAATCTTCGAGCCGCCCTTGCCTGCGGCAATTTTTCTCAGCTCATCTCTGTACTCCGCTGGGAGATCGGCAGTCTTGTACTCGGTCCCATACCACTGTTCCTTGAGCGGCCAGTCGCCAGGGTACTCCTTGCTCACAACAGTCAACATGAAGTTATCCGGATCGATCGCCTTCAAACCCGTCTGAATGGCCTCCGGATTGAACTCCCTGATCAGGATCTGCGCACTCAACAGCTGATCCCTCGGAAACGGCTGCTGCATGACTGCACTCAAATAGCTTGTCGTCCTACTGGCAGGCGCCTTCTGCTGATACTTGAACTTCACCTCATTAAGCTTCTTCATCTCGTCCACAATCCACTCTTGCGGCTTGCCCTCTTTCAATAGCGCGACGTACTGGAAGAACACCTTCACTACCTCTCGATAGCTCTTTAGTCCCTCCTCTGTCAGGTTGACTGTCACATAAAACAGCGCGCTACCGGGACACATGCCATGTGCGCCAGAACTCAGACTGTTCGCCCAGCCCTTTGCTTTGATGTACGCGAGGATGCTGCCCGGTCCCTCGTGTCCTAGTAAGTGACTGATGTAGTGTCCTGGCTTGGACGCATACAGTTTGTCCTCGTCCGGGTATGGGAAGACCAGCTCCAGACTTCGCTTGTCCATCACGGGCTTGACGAAGACTTCCGAGCCCAGCATCTTGTCTTCGTAGATCGAGATCCCGTCCCATCTGTTCTGCGGCAGGTTCTGGTCTTCGACGTCCGAGAACAATTCACAGACCCATTTCTCGAGCTCGTCCAAGCTTTCTCTTCCCAGTAAGACAAGCTTCATGCGATTTGCCGAGTAATTCCTCTTGTAAAAACCAATGAACTCATCTCTTATCTTCACACCTCGTGCCAGTGGCTTGTCATGTAGTGTGTCGTAATTCCCAGTCGCGAATCTGTTGTATGGATGTGTCTTGCTCGCCATGCTCCTGCCTAGCTGTAGCATCCGCCAGTTGTCACTTTGAAGGTTCTTCTTGTTCTCTGAGTCCACTGCCCGAAGCTCGCGATCAAGTGTGTCGGCATCGAAGAGCGGGTTGACGAAGAATTGGGAGAATCGATCGAGAGCTCCGTACAGAGGTGAGTTCTCTTTCGAGACTGGCAATACCGAACGACTGCTGTTCGCTGATGTGCCGGGACTATTCGATGTGGAGGAGGCGGAGACTTCAAAGTAGTAGTTTGTTGATGTCTCGGCTGTGTAGGCATTTGAGCTGCCGCCGTACTTGGTCAGGTAGGAGGCGTATTCGTTCTCGCCTGGGTACTATTCAGCGCTCGTCAGTCCTGTTCCATCTTCATCGCGCGGAACTTGTCCAACGCACCTTCTTGGTCCCCATAAACAGCGCATGCTCGACCGCATGTGCAATACCAGGCATGTCTGCGCTGTCTGAGAAGCTCCCGACGTTAACGTCCATTGCGGCCGAAGCCTTGTCGGTGTCGGCATCGTGTATGAGGAGAGCTTCTAGTTGATTGGGCAATTTGATCACTCGATATTGGCGATCATCGAGCAGGCCTTTCTCGAGATTCGCGGCGAGCTCGACCGCTGGGCGACTGCTGATCGATTCAGCCATGTTGCGCGGTATGTGAGATGTAGAGAAACAGCGAGAGGGTTGCGAGCTGGAAGTGAATGGTCTGAAAGATGCTGGAAGAGACCGGTGTAGATGGCCACGTGAGGCAGCACTCTGGCGCAGCGAGGGCTGACGTTGACAAAGTTGCCTCTGAGATGACGACGAGGATGTAGCAAAGGGCGACAGAGAAGTGACTCTTACTCTCGTTTGGCCCAGGGCAGAAATGCAACAAAGGCCTGGAGCACCGACCGCATTCCGTACTGCGGGCATAGGAGGTGTGATGTGAAGTAAGGTGTTTGCAAGCTGCCGTCAGACAATAGCATGGGCACCTTGATGGACTAGCGCAGAGTCGATGACGGTAATGGAATTGATGAACATTCGCTGTAAGTTGATGATGCCAGGTAATCTGATCAATCAATTGCAAGAGTACGTTTGAGCTCCCTTCTCGCATTCAATGACATTTGACAGGTGCTACGGCAGTAGGTAGTGGTCGTCTGTCTGCGTATAGAGTGTGCCACAGGGTAAGCGACATGAACAGCACTTCGGTGATTGACGACCGTGGAGACTGAGGAAACATTTGGTGACAAGAGGGTAAGACGTGATTGCTGGCAGGGAGCTGTGTCGAGACCCCAGCCAGTCGCAACTATGGCTTGGTTCGATAAGGGCAGTCGAGGCAATCGAAGCCACAACTCTGGTCCATCTACGTTCCATTGCTCCTTGATCACCCGACATGCTCGTCGTAGAAGTCATGCGGGCGTCCTTATCGCCTTCAACCCCACTAGGTTGCATTGCCCCGATACCGACAATTCGCCATCAAGGTCAGCAGTCGGACCTGGGAGATACTGGAGCTGTATGCTGGGTTAGATCGCACTCATACGCGGTAGCAATCGACTCATGTTACGATCTATGTAATGTTCTTGGTTGATATGCGAATGGTTGCGATAAGCAGGGAGATGGAGCACAGGGCAGGAGCTCTCGGTCCCAGCGTTTCACGTCATCTCGTACCTCGAGGCTTGATGTGATCAGCAAGCAGCTACTCTTCCTACACGATCGTTCTTGTGTGTGCCAACAAGAGTGTTTGCCAGTGTGCAAGTCAGTTATATCTATCTGTGATAATCCTTCACTGCTACTGTTCACGTTCAACTCCCACACCTCTCACACCGATCAAGTGTAGCCGCCTAAGTCACCGCTCTCGCCTCGGCCAACTGCCCAACATCTCAACCCAATCTTGGACTAATCAATCTACCAAACCTCAGGACTGCAGCTGCGACCTTCGATTAGGCAATTTGTACGCCAACAATCCAACAGATCAAACGAAGACGAAGCAGATGCCTCCAGACTAGTGCCAAGTCCGCCGAGAGTACCTCCCCCTCATCTCCGCCCTGGAGACCACGGGCAACCCCGACACCACTTCCCCATTCACCACCGACCATCCATCCGCCCTGTCCAGTCCCAACACTCTTCCAGCATCAGAACCTACAGCACCCCAACCTACCGATCTCGATCAACCCAATAATCCTTCCTACGACGAGGCTGACGCTATCGACCCTTCCACTCGGCCGCGAAAGCGACGCCGTAGCTTGACACCAGTGTACGATATTGAGACGCCAGCGCGGGAGGCAGAAAGTACCCCAAAGCAACGCCGGAAGCGGGTTCGCGCTTCCGGACCAGCCACTCCCACCATAGGTCAAGACATGAGGCTTGATCAGCGCTCTCTTGAAAGTAACGGCCGACGATCCACGAATGGCTCTTCACAGAATGGATCGTCGCCCCATACAAACGGCTCGACGGCCAGCGCAGGGACGAATGGCTTTCATGGAGATGCTGCGGTGATACCGGACACGACTCCCTTCTATGGCCACGACAGAGAAGAGGTGACGAGGATTCTGCTGCAGTCATTGTCGGATCTGGGGTACAAGGGAGCGGCGGATCAGCTGTCGAGGGAGAGTGGGTATCAGCTGGAGATCCCCAGTGTAGCGGCTTTCAGAAGTGCGGTGCAGGATGGGGATTGGAGTGAGGCAGAGCTGATACTGCTGGGAGCGGAGTCGGATATGGCTGAGGATGGCGATGGTGGGGTGTCGTTAGGCAACGGGCATACCGGCACACCACTATGGAGGAGGAGCAAGAATGGACACGCGAATGGGCGAATACATAGCGGTTTGCCATTAGCAGAGGGCGCAGATGTGGTGATGCTGAAATTCTTACTACGACAGCAGAAGTATCTGGAGCTGTTGGAACGACGTGACGTCGAGGCTGCGCTGGGTGTGCTGCGGAACGAGCTGACGCCACTGAAGAGGGACATTGGGCGGATACACACAATATCCTCGTAAGTCCAGGCCATGGCTTGACGACGATAACGTATTAACATCTCACAGCCTAATGATGTGCTCCTCCCCCGCCGAACTCCGCACCCTCGCCTGCTGGGACGGTGCCCAAGGCACTTCCCGCAGCGACCTGCTCTCGACGATCTCGAGATCCATCTCCCCTTCCGTCATGATCCCCGAGCACCGCCTCGCCGAACTCTTCACCTCGGTTCAGACTCAAAGAGAACACGATTGCCTCTATCACAACACCACCACGCCTCCAACCCTGTACACAGACCACGAGTGCAGTCCTGACGACTTCCCCTTGCAGACACTCACCGAGCTCCGTGCCCACAGCGACGAAGTCTGGACTCTAGACTTCAGCTCCTCTGGCAGTTTGCTAGCGTCAGCGGGCAAAGATGGCGTGGTGATGGTTTATGACACGACGCGGTGGAAGCTAGTCCATGAGTTTCGCGAGCATGAGAGAACTGTCGCTGGACCTGATGCGCGAGGGGTCTGCTACCTCGCTTTCAGCCCAGATGACAGATACCTTGTGACTTGCAGCCAGAACAACGAGCTCACTGTATTCGACCTCCGGACTGGTCGGATGGCAGCGCGAGCAGACCATTTTGATTACTGCGTTACGGCTGCTGCTTGGCTGCCGGACTCGCTGACTTTCGTAGTCGGCACGCAGAGCTCGGAACGGCCGCTCGGACTGTACAGCATGCGTTCAAGTCAGTTCAGTACGACCAGCGGTGTCGGGCCGGTACTGCTGAACAACGAGATTCACTCGTTCCGAGATCCGCCTTGGGATCGCAGCGCGAGGGCGAATAGCAGCAACAACTCCTTCCGCATCACCGACGTGGCCGTCTCCAAAGATGGCACTCGGATGGCTGCCACAACACTCGACAAACGCGTGCTAGTCTATGACTTGCTTTCGAAGCAACGGCTCAACGAATGGGTCATGGAGGAAAAGCTGACCAGCATCAACTTCTCCGCTGAAGGCGACTTGCTGCTAGTGAATATGAACGAAGGTCGCGTCTGGGCTCTGGATTCAGTGACTGGAGAGGAGGTCATGAGGTATGAAGGCGCCGGGCAGCGGGAGTTTGTCATAAGAAGCTGCTTTGGGGGTGCTGGGGAGAATTTTGTGGCGAGTGGGAGTGAAGGTACGTTGCCCACCTTTGCGCCAGCCGATGGGGAGCAAGTGAGAGGGTCGATACTAATCGATGGCAGACTCTCGCGTCTACATCTGGCGACGCCAAACCGGCATGCAAGTCGCCGCTCTCGAAGGCCATGGCAAAGGTACGGTGAATGCGGTAGTGTGGCATCCGGCGAATCCGGGGATCCTTGCTAGTGCTGGGGATGATCGGAGGGTGCATATGTAAGTCGATCTCCAGCTTTCTAGATGATGTGGGGTTACTGACAACAGGTAGATGGTGTTCGGCGAATTACTTCCGCCAGCAGCAGGCTGCTGCTGAGGGGATGACGGGCATGGGGCAGGCGGAGGGATATCCTTATGCTAGGTAGTGTCGGCATTGGGGGATTTCGATTGGGTATAATGTAGGCGTGCCACTCGGCTAACCACTCACCTACTCTCACTTTTTTCCCTTAGCCAAGTACACGCGTACACGATACTGACATTGTAGGGACTTAGGATAGGTATGGACTGCGTCCCTACTGGAACCGTCACGTGCGCCCGACTGGAAGATCTGGAAACCTGCCGCCCGTGTCGTGGTCATATACTGCTTCGCTCTGGCTTCGCGACCTTCACCGTGCGGCTTCTCCCCGGGCTATACGTGTTGCCTGCGATCTTCTACTCTCACTTCTGTCCACCACGACTTAGGGGTCTTTTCGTCGACAGTTCCGCACTCTACCAATCGGCTTCGTTCATTCTCTACATCTCCCATAAACCATAAGAGTCATCGTGCTTCATCTCGGCCCCAAACACAATCACGATGGCGCGGCTCATTACCACCATCCTCACGACGCTCCTCGCTGTCCTCTCCTTCACCCCATCGATCTCCGCGTGCACTTACTTCCACCGCTACCCCACTGGCTCTGCTCTCGTTCTCATCCCCAGCGCCCTCCCTATAGCCATCAGTCTAAATGTCTCACACATGAATCTGATGATGGTAAATTGTCCACCGTATCTCTGGGTCAAACGGACGACATGATGCTGCTCTTGGAAGATGGACCGCCGGACTTCAACTCTCTTCACAGGCTCATTGCACTCAGTCCCTCAGCTGCAACCACTCGGAGACTATCGTCGTGACTACGATGCATGCGACGCACGTGCATGTACATACCACGACCACGGATCCCCAAGACGCACGAACACTCGAATTCAATCAGTACTCGCAGCCACTTCTATACAACGCTCCGTCGGACACTGGAACAACCAGCAGACTGAACACCACGCCATCAACTACTTCGACTCGAAAAGCATCCAACATGCCAACGTATAAACGCTTAGTTGCGGTACTGGTAGTACTCCTCAGTTTGTACGTCAGTTCCCTGGCTCACGCAGACTGCAAAGTCAACATCGAGGCCGGCGTCGGGCACCCCACGGTAAGTATACTCGATCACAAGTTCTTCGATATACAATCTGACATCTCGAACCATAGATCTGCCACTGCTACGATGACGGCGACGGCTTCGGCGTTGAACGCAAGCACATGGTCAATGCCATCGACGCCGGCTGCAAGAGCATGGCTCATATTGTCTTCGGCCCCGATGGCAGCGGCAACTATCAACACGCTCTGAACACCTGGCATTATCCCACCACCGCAAACTATCATGGCGAGAAAGAAGAGGGCCTGATCGCCGTTCAATTCTGGTGGAACGACGGAGCTGGCGGCGGGGCACCGAATTGCCTGGGGAGTGTGATTATACCGTATGATGTTTGCATGATCGGCATGCACATGCTGATTGATGGATGGTGAGCTTCTAGACCCCTGAGGTTCGAAGTTGTCCTTATTCGGCGGTCTACTAATCTACCCTAGCGCTACAGAGACTGCTAGTCACAAGTGGGGAGGCAAAGGCAATGATACTTGCATTGAGTGGACTGTGGATTCAAACCCGATCGTAAGTCGGACGGGATAATCTGCTTCACTGCTGCGATCGGACGGCTATACTGACGCACTACCTTGACAGTATCATGACCCTGATTGGGATCTGACGAGTCGGAGGGTCAGGTGGGACGGGATTTCCTTCCCGTTGTAGTTCAATGGGAACGTGGAGCAGCATAGGCGTAGGGGTCTGTGGACGGTATCTGATGCAATGATTTGGCGGTTCTGCACCGAGTGAGGGACCATGGCCTTCAAGGCCTCCATTCCTCACTGGCAGGCTCACGCGTGTCTGTAGATTTGCAGAGACTAATGGAATGTAATTTCCCCGCGGCTGGGGCGTTGGCTAAGGCAACTACTGGAAATGATGCTATCCCTTAATGGCCCAAATACCATGAGTCCATGACAGCTGCAGTATAAACTGGCTCTTTGTGGACCCATGGACCTGACTGACAAAGCTGGAACGGTCGTATTCAGTCATGCACGTTTACCTTAGACAGTTCGTGGAGCACTCCCTGATGGACTGGCCATAGTGTCGTTACTGGATTGACCGCCGTCATTGGCGTTAGTATCAATGCTCTCAACGGCTACTGCATGTACGCCTACCGAGCTATGCTATGCTTCCTATCATATAGAAAGCTATTCGGGCGGTAATTCGTAGATGCACTTCACAGCTAAAAGTTTAGCTAGCTTAAGCTAGACTGAAAGAATAGCAAAATCCCATCATACGCCATAGCCGATATTACACAGCTCCCTTGGTCTCCGGCGGCGTTCTGCCACGACCGATGCTCAATCCTCGGCAGCTTGACCCTGCAAGACCAGGCCGGGCTCATTATGCTGTGAGTATGTCAGTGCAGCCCGCTCTTATCGTAATACTCGTTACCCACATTGGGATTTGGATCCACCGTCCACCGCAAGCAAAAGTCGTTGCTATACCTTCCTTGCTTCCCGTTCTCTCCATTCGTATTGCTTTGATATCCTTGAGTCAGCGAACCTCTTGTTACACCACCGAACAACTCAAAGCGCTCACCACATATCAAACGGCGTGCGAAAGATGAGCTCGCAAAGATCCTCCGGTACCCTCAGTGGCCCAGGGCAAGCGTTCGGATTCCCGTCCCTGCCGCCCATCCACTCCAACTGCACCGAGACTTGTCCCTCCTCGCCCTGAGGCTTCATGATGAAGGGCGGTACAATGTCATAGTGGTGCGTGTACTGCGCCCAGTGCTTGATATTGCCGCCACTGCCTTGGACACCGAAGTTTATGGTGGAGAAGTAGGCGCAGGCACCGTTGACGGCGTCAACGAGATGCTCGCGGTCGACGCCGTAGTATGTGCCGTAGCAGACGCACATTTCTGGTGTCTGGCTATGAACGTCAGTACTGGTACAAGAAGACTAGTGCTGTTCGGAACGAGAACTGGGGCTGCAGACTGTAACGGCGGTGGTGGGTCCTATCGGATATCTGCAGCCTGCGACTGACATGGTGAAGGCCAAAAGAGAGGCGATGGTTGTAAGAATTGAGCTAAGAAGGCGTGGCATCTCGACGGTCCTTGCGTAGTTCTGATGCTACGATAGGCTGGTCCGGATTGTCGATGGAGGAGACGAGATAGTGTCGAGAGAGGAAGGTTGAGTGGTGTAAGTTCAAGAGCACGAAGTTGGAGGCTCGACATAGTAGACCGGGAAAGCAGTGAAGAACGGTAGAAGCATATTGTAGAAAGAAGCGCAGTGGAGAAGGAAGTGAGTGGCGAAGGGAACTCCGCAGCGAAGAAGGGTTACCTTCCCTTTCAATCCCAGGTACCACCACACGAACTCAATGCACCTTAGTGACTCATGCCACAGCAAGCGTAGGATTGCTCAGCCAACGTTAGAGACGCTGCACGATTTCCTTTCGGTCAATACAGGTCCTTAGCTATACCCAAACTCCAACATCTCCTTACTACTCAGCAACAAGAAAGTCTCATACCTCAAACCCCTCTTCACGCGCTTCCCCTCCACCTCCGTCCACAGCTCCGGCTTCTCAGCGATGCTAGCATACCCACCCCAGAGATTCCGCCAGTAGCACGCCTCTGCTGCGAGAGTCAAGTAACGCTCCCTAAACGTCTTGACGGAGTTGTCGGCGATGCGTTCGGCTTCAGCGGGGTTGGCGAGGAGGTGCTCCATCTTGGCGGGAAGGTCTTGGAAGTCGCGCTCGACTTCGACATAATTTTGGGTCGAACCGTGGGAGGAGAGGAGGTAGTGATGGTGTTGGATGTATTGGAGCTTGTGGGCTATGATGACGGAGCGGCAGGCTTGGCGGTACTTTAGTGAGGCAGAGTAGGAGCGACCTGCAATGGTTAATAACACGATATGACTTGCATCGGAAGTAGAGAACATACCTTCGACATGGGCGATATACTGGAATCTGCAATGGTCCTCAAGCGTGAGAAAGTTTCGCTTCACCCGCCAATTGAGTTCCTTCACAGCACTCCAGTCATGCGATCTCGCAACATTGAGCAATGCTCTTCGCAACTTGGGCGCAAAGCTGAGTTTACCTCGCCAGACAAGCTTGTCTTCCTTTTGCGAGAAGTCCAGCTCGGATTCCAGATCTCTCACTTTCTCGACGACATCCTCGTAGGCACCGATCTCATTGTTCTTGCCGTCGATGATGTTGTCCCACGCCCAGTAGCCAAAGTCAGGCATGAGAAAGAGGGACGCCTCGCTCGCTCGACGAGCAAATACCCACATCGGGTCGCCGATGCCAGTCACGTCAGACGCCTTGTCCTCAACTGAGAAGATGAACTCGATGTTGGGCATGAAACGACGGTCTGGAGCTGCTGCAAGTGCGCGATGCATAGCACTGAGACTCGCCAAGATCTTCCGTCGATGGTCTTCGCCCTTGGACTTCGTGGACACGACGTACAAGTCGCCATCAAAGATCATGGCCCGGGTCATGCCGGCTACCAGCTTAACGGAGTCCAGAGCTGACCTCGAGATCCCGCCGTTCTCATTCCAGTACCGCGCCCCTCGCGAAATGTCCTCAAATAGCCCTGGAAAAGACGTCCAGCACTGCTGCTCGGAAAGTCCAGCATTGCGATCATCTCGACCATACTCGAACTTCCATGGCTCGATTTCCGTAGCATTGACTACGAACTCCGGAGCAGGCTCAAGGCATGACGAGCACTCAAATATCGTAGCAGTCTGACAAGCGCAGTGACCAGCAGGTATGAGTTGGTTCAAGATAGGGTGGACATCATCCCGGTCCGAGTTGACGGCATACCACAATATCCAGATCAGAGCAGCCGGGAAGCAGAGGCTGATCAAACCCAAGACCCTCCCGCCCTTGCCAGAGAGACAGGAGCCTGCATTTGCAAGCATATCACTGCATTCGTGTGGTGTTGAGATTCGTGTCTGAAGCTGGGCTACCGAAGGAGCGACGCAGATGCGCTGACTAGGAAAGCCAACCCAATTCTAGGGAGACCAGCAGTAGTATTACTGCCACAGATGGCCCGCGAAAAGAGCTCCAATACGATGTTCAAAATACTGGTGCCTCCTCGGTTAGAGTTCGGCTGCCATGTGGAGGAGGATCCAGGGGCGCAGGCGGCGTTGCAATTGAGTTGCTAGTCTCTAAATTCCAGCCTCTCACCGTCCACGCAGAAGTAAGAATTGGTAACGCGATAAGCAGGAATGACTACCGCAGCTGAAGGGAACGACACGATAAATGAATGTGATGGTGCGGCACAGCAGCAATGAGGATGATCGCCTACCTGTTGAATCGTGGCGTAAATTTAGATGAGCAGCTCCACGCCGCCAAGCGCCGCGTGTCTGCCACATGCTCGTTTCTGGGCTCGGCAACAAGTGAGGGGAGAATACGGGGCATGACTGCAGCGAGAGGTCCATAGAAACGAAGGTATGGTAAGATGAGAGGATTATATATATGTTATAGAAGGGCTGGTAGTGGCCATGCAGGCAGCCGCGGAATGTTGCTGTCATCGTGCGACAGACCATGCGAACGCGAACCGGAGACGGGTGTTCGGGAATCCGGTTTTTTGTGCAACGGCGAACTCAATGCGTGGCTATTGTACGGTATACCATGGTGAACTAGATATACATGTATGCGGTGCACAACTGAAGAAGGTTGCCGACAAGGCTTCCCCTCCTCGAAGGGAACGGCCTTGGCGCAGCGTCGTGACTACCCTCGTCTAGGGAAGCGTGCGGTCTGGGGCCTCAGTTCTTCGCCTTGGCCTTTGCGCCCTTCTTACCGCCCCTGCCTATCTGTCTCCGCTCTGCATTCTTCGCGATTCTCATAGCAGACTTTCTCCAAGCTGCGAAGCGATCACCAGGCGTGAAAGTCCTCACTGCCATCGCCGCTTTGCTGCGCTCAGCTGCCCGCCCAATCTCCCAGTTGGCTTGTCGGTATTGGTAGCCGGGTCGGAGTGTCGCTTTTCGCTCTGTTGCCGTACCGCTGAGTGCATCTTGTACGGCCACTGTGCCTCGTGGCTCGCTGGTCGGCGCGCGTATGGTAGTCGTGCTCGGGGGTGATCGAGGTGATCGCTTTTCAGCGTTGCTGGGTGTGTATGTAGTCGTGGAGTTGACGACATCTTCCTCGACAGATGTAGCAGGTATCTGGTACGCGAGCATGCCCAGCTTTCTCCGCCGGACAGCATTCATGGGCGCGGGCAACTGCTGCTCCTTCTCGAATACTATGCCGATGTATTTTCGCTTTGGGTGACGGTCAGGATCGCGGTAGTAGCGCACGTAGCCTGGCTGAGCAGCGTGAATTGTGTGGTCTCGGCCCTGTCATAGGTGTGAGTAATGCATCTCGATCAAAGCTAGCAGTGGCCATACCATCATGCAGTTGTCTCCAGGAAACCAATGCGTTCCTCTTTGCTTGAAAAGGATGTTCCCTGGTACGACATATTCGCCGCCCGTCTTCTTCGCTCCTAGTCGCTTGCCAGGTCCTTGCTTCGCTTTGTTGGCTCGTCCTTGCGCTTGATGAGACGCATGTCTTCGTCCAATGTCTATGGCTGGTGCTGCGTTTCCTATCCGCAACGAAGACAGCGCGGATTCGAGTATCGCCAGCGTGGCCAGCGACGGCGCTCTTACACTGCCCCGAGATGTCAGTAGCATTGCGGCGATGTATGGAGGTGAGTGTGAAGGAAGTGTTGCACACCTCGGGGGTGACCATCTCAAGCTCACTTACGAAGTCTTGGCGAGATGGCCCGCGCCAACATCACCCATAACACCTGCCCATATCTGCCACTTTGACTTGGAATTCGGCCCCGGAGTCACACACAACCACCCATCATGGCCTCCGCAGTCTTCTTCCTGGATCTCAAGGGCAAGACCCTCCTAGCCCGCAACTACCGCGGCGACATACCCATGTCAGCAGTCGAGAAGTTCCCCATTCTCCTCTCAGAAGCCGAAGATGAATCCTCCAGTGTGCCACCCTGCTTCAGCAACGAAGGCATAAATTACCTCTACATCCAACACAACAATCTGTACCTCCTCGCTTTGACGAAACGTAATACAAATGCCGCAGAGATCTTGCTATTCCTCCACAAGATCGTGGAAGTGTTCACAGAGTACTTCAAGGAGCTAGAGGAGGAGAGTATCAGGGACAACTTCGTGGTCATCTACGAGTTACTGGACGAGATGATGGATTTCGGGCATCCCCAGACGACAGAGACGAAGATCTTGCAGGAGTACATTACGCAGGAGTCGCATCAGCTGCAGGCACCAGCACGGCCACCGATTGCAGTCACGAACGCCGTGTCTTGGAGGAGCGAGGGGATCAGGTACAGGAAAAATGAGGTGTTCTTGGATGTTGTGGAGAGCTTGAACCTCCTAGTCAGCTCTACGGGCAATGTGTTACGGAGCGAGATCTTGGGAGCGATCAAGATGAAGTGCTATCTATCCGGTATGCCCGAGCTGCGGCTGGGACTCAACGACAAAGTGATGTTCGAGGCTACTGGCCGGAACACCAGGGGCAAGGCGATTGAGATGGAGGATGTGAAGTTTCACCAGTGCGTACGATTAGGACGATTCGAGAGTGATCGGACGATATCGTTCATTCCGCCTGACGGCGAGTTCGAGCTGATGTCGTATCGACTGAACACTCAGGTCAAGCCTCTCATCTGGGTCGAGTGCATAGTCGAGTCGCACTCAGGCAGCAGGATAGAGTACATGCTCAAGGCGCGGGCACAGTTCAAGCGACGAAGTACGGCGAATAACGTGCAAATAACGATACCTGTGCCTGAGGATGCGGACACGCCCAAGTTCCGGACGAACATCGGATCGGTGCATTATGCGCCTGAGACGTCGAGTATAGTATGGAAGATCAAGCAGTTCGGCGGTAGTAAAGAGTTCCTCATGCGAGCTGAACTGGGACTGCCAAGTGTACGCGGTGATGATGAGAAAGGCGGCGGGATGATGGGCGGGTTCGGTGGCAGTATGGGCGGCGCTGGCGGAAACGCGAAGGCGAAGCGGCCTATACAAGTCAAGTTCGAGATCCCGTATTTCACGACGAGCGGGATACAAGTGAGGTATCTGAAGATCATCGAACCGAAGGTAAGTTCTGCTTCCACGCGTGCCCCAATACGGAGCATACTGACCTGTATGCTAGCTACAATACCAATCACTGCCATGGGTACGATACATCACACAGAGTGGAGACATTGCAGTCAGATTACCGGACGTGCAATGATAGGGCGACCGCCAGCGCGGAGAGGAACCATAGGTAGACGTTCGATGTGAGGGCATAGCGAGGAGTTCAGGGTGTTTGGCAACGTGCGCCAGCGTATTACGTATGCTCGCGCTACGATGAGATATGGTATCTGCTCGTGATGGCGGTATGCCAGCAGCATGCGCTCAGTGGCTGACACAGACGTGTACGGCTCAAGCGTAACGAGGAAACAGCGTACGATCTCTTGTATGATTGTAACTATGAGTGCTGCCGATGCTTGAGCCACTAAGCAGAGAAGTCACCGTCAGCATCTGCTTCGAGTCTGCAGGCCCTACCTACTTGCCTACCGCGACATTTCGCTGTGTAACGTGCCTGCCTGCTGTGTGTTCACATGGCCTTTGTTCGTCTCGGGTCGGTCCCCGAAGCTTTCCGACGCGTCTCTTCGCGTCAACAAAAGACCAGCCCACATCACTTCGATATTCACTTATCCCCATCATAGACTGACTTCATTGGTATAAAGCACGTGCATCTCATACAGCATTCTATACTACAGCTTCTCGTCACCGACTATGAGCTTGTCACGAGAGCCTTACCGCGCGGTAAAGCCGTCGCGCACTCTTACCAGATCGATACACAGAACATGCCTTTTCCTTTCGCGGAGGTCTGCACCCTCCTCACGAGACTGGAGAATATAGACGCTAGTGGCCCATTACATCTACCGGATGCGCGCAAAGGCAAGGTCAAGGAGACCGTCGAGTCTTGGTTCAAATCGCACCGCTTGGCAATCGCGAAGCTTGATGTGAATGGAGCTGCGGCGCTGCTCTCTGCCCTGCTACCGGAGCGTCGAACAGACCGTGTCTATGGCATACAGTCTCCTGGTCTGTGCCGGATTCTGTGCCGATGTCTGCACCTGCAAGCAGGTCGCGTAAAGGATCTGCGAGCTCACACGGAGCCTGGACGTGGCGATCTTGGAGCTTGCCTCGAGCGAGTGCTGAGGGACGGAGGTGGACCACCTGCGCAGCCGATTGTCACGCTGGAGGAGGTCGATGATTTTCTTATCACTCTGGCTGGAGGTTGCCGCTTCTCTGATCCGAGTATTCAGCAGTTGCCGGCAGGGTCTTCGGAGGCGAGGGATCAGCTACTCGCACGTCTGATTCTCCGACTGGAACCAGTCTACGCGAAGTGGCTGGTGCGACTTGTTATGAAGGACTTGTCACCTGTCAAGGTAGACGAAGGTTTAGTGCTACGTTCGTTTCATTTCTTACTTCCGGATCTACTGCGCTTCCAGCAGAATTTCGCTTCGGCAATTTCTTTGCTTCGTGGACCACTAGGGGAGTACCCTGAGCAACCTGATCCTCGCTCTCAGCGATTGTTACGTCAGCAGGCAACGGCCCAAATCAAGCCATGCGTGGGAGTCAAGGTCGGGCGACCGACGTTCCACAAGGCACGGAGTATGCAACACTGCACGAGTCTCTTGGGGCAACAGGAGTGGGTACTGGAACGCAAGTACGACGGCGAGTACTGTGAGATTCACATCGACCTGTCGCTATCCCCGGACCCTGTGCAGTGCATCAAGATCTTCTCTAAGAGCGGTAAAGACTCGACTGCAGATCGTAAAGGCATCCACGATACTCTTGTGAAATCCCTCGGCCTCGGTCAAGCTCACTGCAAGATCAAGCGGCAAGCGATTCTGCTTGGTGAGGTAGTCGTCTGGTCAGACACGGAGAGGCAAGTGCTAGCATTCGAGAAGATAAGAAAGCATGTCATGCGATCTGGTGTTTCTCTTGGCACAGACCTAGACTCGCAAAGGCACGAGGGCGAGCATCTCGCAATTGTGTTCTTCGATCTTTTGCTTCTAGATGATGAGGTAGTCATGACGAAACCCATAGAGGAGCGGAGGACGTGGCTTCGTGAAGTCTATAAGAAGATCAAAGGCAGAGCGTTTAGCGCAGAGTGGAAGACAGTCAACTTTGCTGAAGCGGGAATTGCTGAGCGACACCTAATACACCAGTTCGCTGCTTCCATTGCCGAGCGCTGCGAAGGACTGGTGCTGAAGCCATGTGGCGTGCCGTACTTCTCGCTTAATCGCGATGACGAGGGCTTCACTGGTGGCTTCGTGAAGCTTAAGAAAGATTACATCGCAGATTTGGGCGACGAGGCGGACTTCGCTGTCATCGGCGGTACCTACAATGCCCAGCATGCGCTGAAAAATGGACTCCCGCATGTCAAGTGGACTCATTTCCACCTTGGCGCGCTGCTAAACAAGGAGGACGTGCTACGCTACGATGCTAAGCCGAAGTTCAAGATCGTTGGCACGGTCAACAGTGATGGCTGGATACCCAAGCCGGTCTTGCAAAGCGTGAACACAGTTGCTACTTTCTCTGCCATCGAGTACTGCTCTCGGACATCCGCATCTCACTTTGATCTCGAGATACCACCATCATGCAAGATCGACCACGTTTTCACCACTCCGCTCGTGTTCGAAGTCCTCGGCTCGGGCTTCGAGAAGCCTTCGAATGCTGATTGCTTCATGCTCCGGCATGCTCGAGTCAAGAAGCTCCACCAAGACCGATCGTGGAAGGATTGTGTCTCGTTCCGTGAATTGCAAGATCAAGCGCAGGCGACACGTGATATTCCAGCTGACTCAGAGAGTCAAGAGACAAGGCGGTGGATCGAGAAGCTGGAGAATAAGTGTCAGAAGAAGTTCGAGCGGGAGAGGACCGCAACGCCGAGATCGCGCACGACTGCAACGCCTTCGACGAGTCGATCGCTGGGTACTACGGAATCTGCTGGCATTGAGATCGATTGCTCCGTGAACAGACCTAGCAGACGGTCGGATCGGAAGCCTATGTCGGACGTTAGTGGCAACCGGCGACGGCTGCCTCATGCCGTCGAGCCCAAAGGCCAAGAAGAACTGGATAGGTCGATACTTGTCGAGCAGCCACCATCGCCAGACAGGAAGCGGCGACGCGAGAGTGCTAGGCACACACCGTGTCCGCCAGCAAAACGACAGTGCAACAGGTCTGAAGCTCTCCACTCGGTTGAGGCACGTGAGACAGAGTCGGACCCGGATACGAGTAACTTCGTACCGCCTGCAATTGCCCGGGGGAATGCGACATTGGTTCAAAGGTCAATGCCAGCATCCCTACCTGGCAAGTGGCTTGGATTATTCAGGCAGCCTATGCAGAGCGCGGCGGAGCGCGCCCAACGAATCGCCAACGTTGCGTCTCGCCACTGCGAGAGTACCCTTTGTCACTTCTCGAAGTCGGTCGTCTACCTCGCGCCCTGCATCGCGAAAACACCATATATCACCTCCACGCTCCTCAGCCAGCACTCAGCTATAACAAGCTGCGCGCTGAGCCACTGGACGCGCAAAACACTCACACACGCCTCGTTGACCGACACTGTCTCGGAGAGCCAGTCTTACCCCGGCTGCCGGAAGATCGTGCTTATTGAAGCAAGACGAATCGACGCCACGCGTGCTGTTATTGCGGACATAGAGGCATTGGGCTTTAAGGAAAGGGTAGAGGTCTGGGACTGGAGAGTGCTGGAGCGGATCAAGCGGCATGGCAAGTTGGACGAGAAATGTTGGTGGGCTCACTTTGTGGGTGCATTGATATGGAACGGGGAGACCGATGCGGCTGAGTTTGTGAGGAGTCAGAGGGGTGGATGATTGTGATATCCTTGTGAGTGTTTTGAGTATGAGCTATAATCATGATGGATTGACACGGCTGCTGTTCCTTCCACTGAGATCTCCCCTGCTCTCATCCTTCTTCCAGTGCTTCGTGCTGTGAGCGAAGACTGAACTTTGCGACCTGTTGAGGAAGGACGAGCTAACGAAACTTGGCCCTCGATTCGATGCATGTCAGTAGCCAGCCGCTTCACTGGCCTCACCAGCGATAGTGTGAGCCAATCGAGGTTTCAGCATTCTCCTATCGGTCTCTCACCCTGGTCTCCAACCCAGTGGATCCACGACCGGCGTCCTGTCCCCACTACCTTCAGCCTCCCCATCCGCCCCTCGCTTCCCCTTGCCCTTCGCCCTCAGCTCCTCAGCCTGCACGAACATTTTCATAGTATGCTCCCACACCACCGGCCCCAGATTCTCATCTCGATACCGCTTCAGCACTTTCTCGTCACCAGTAGACTTACTGTCCCAATCGAGTAAGTACGCCCCACTGCCCTCCGTCCCATCCGAACCCCTCATGACCCCGAAACCTTTCTGCACCGGGACACCAGGCTGTGGACCTGATTTGGTGTCCTCCCGCCACTTAGCAGGTGGGAACGATTGCGATGTGAGTTGGAAGAAGTGTCGTTCCCCTGACTCCTGCACATTCAAGATCCAAGGAGACATGACCGAGTACATGACCTTGACAGCCAGCCTCGCCGGCCCAGTGAGCTCGTTCGCGATGCCAGTCTTAACGGTTCCAGGGTAAGAGTGCATGAACGTCGTACCTGGGTAGCGTTGCGCGAGCTCCTCGACCATGAAGTCAGACATCACTGTGCAGTGCGCCAGTGCAGCATGGAGTCCGAACTTCCGCTTCAGATCCAGATCCTGGACGTTGACCTTGCCTTCGCTACCTGCCGCTAGGACGGTATTGACGCGACTTAGCTCGCCGGCTTCTGCAGCTGCGGTCAGGCAAGGCATTAAGTTCACGGCAAAGCGGATTCGAGAGTAATAGTTCGTGCACATTTTGCGATCGAGACCTTCGTCCGTCTCGGTTCGGCCGGAGAGTGTCATGTAGCCGGCTGTCAGGAAGAGAGCGTTGATCTTGGGTTCCTTCTCGCGGAGCTCAGCGCAGACTGTATCGACGTTCTCGAGGCGTGAGACATCGCGCGCGATGAAGAAGCATTGGCCGGAGGGGTTGACCTCGGATAGCTTCGAGATGATCGCGTCTGCCTTATCTTTACTTCTAATGACCTCGTCAGTATCGAACCAGTTTGACATAGCCGGCGACGACATCAGTCTACCCTACCTGCCGATAATATAGGCTCGTGGTCGGACTGTTCGCTGGAACACTTCCTTTAATGTTGCCTCGCCTATACCACCCGTGGCTCCAACATAGATGCCAATAAAATCCCGTATCAGCTCGCCCTGTGCGTTGCTCGCGCGGACTGCTTCGAGGTTGACCATTGATTTCAGCAAGGTAATAGCCGTATTGCTACGCAGTGATCAAGGCATGAGAGCCGATCAACATATATTGATCGCCCAGAACTGCTGTCATTGACGATAAGGTAAGGTCTATTGATGCATGATGAGTGAAATTGAAGGAGAGATCTCTTGTTCTGCAGAGTAGCGACAGGGCCTGGCATTGTGGCTCAAACCTTAGATTCCATTACTCTTCGACGAGCTTCGACAGCGTGACGGGAAGGCAGGAACCATGGCGCTCCGGCACAATCGGTATGTGAAGATAGGCCATGTCCTCCATCCGTCGACCACGCGCATCTTCCGAGTCTGCGCTGACTAGGCCCCCAATTGCCGGTGTTGAGCAGGGCAAATGCCATGATCTGGAAGCCACACTCGGAGCCAACTCCACGATCCATGTTGCCCGCCTCCGCGTGCATGAAACCGCCTAGTAAGTGTGCGTGTCTAGCGGCATCGGTACTGCACGACACCAGCTGCGATATGAGCGCTCGACAAGATCTTCGGACGTGCATGAGATGTGCAGCTCGTTGGCGCAGATCGAAAACTGTTGTGATCGACGCTACGATCGACGCCACCGCTCTTAGATACAGCTGGAGATAAGACAGGGACGGGAGTCCAATGATAAAATACATCCAAACACTATGAAGGCTGTACTTTTAATACACTATCGGTCACAGCGACGTCACTCAGTAAGTGATTGACGGCAATGCTAACGAGCAGTGAACCATGTCGTCCTTCACCCAGCCTCATGCCAGCCAACCCGAATGCCAACGCAGTCCCCCTGATGCCACCTCACCCCATCTAAGCGCTGAACACCTCCCTCTTCCCCGGGTGCGTAGCCCCATCGGACGCAGGACACCCAGGCAACAACTTCCCAATATCCGCCAACCAAGCCGCCGAATTGAACTCAGCGTAAATCTTCTTAATAAGCCATCCATACTTGCTGTCCTTGCACTTGCGCGTCTCAAGAATTGACACACCGCCAACAACCTGCGGCTTCAGTCCCACACTCCACCTAACAGTGATGACATCGCAGGTGAACCACACATTCTCGACCTTGAATGGCACGGAAGGCTGGCCAGCGGATTCGGTCTGGAACTGCTGCTTTGTCTCGAAGGCGGGCGCAGTAAGGTTGAATGGCGCCAGGCAGCCGCCGTTCTTGAGGGACTGGATGGAGCCGCTGTAATCGGTGAAGTCCTCTGCGAAGAGCGCGTTGGCGACGTCGTTGTTGTAGATTTGGATGATGCCGCCGAAGGTCTGGGCGATTTCGTCGGCTTTGGAGGAGGTGAGGCAGTGCTTGTTGTGGTGACCATGCCAGGAGACGGCGCCGCTGAGAGCCGCGGTGGCGTTGGCGAGGGTTGGGAAGTGCATGCTTGCGTTATTAATTTCGGGCCCTGGACCGGGTTAAAATTGGGGCTGCGAAGTGGTCTTGTGGATAGTCTGGGAGTTTAGGGAGAGCAGGAAGAAGTGCGGTGAGGGCGGAAGTGCTTGTCCTTTGTAGCCTCTTGACATCTATTCGATAATTTCGTGTTGCTTCCAATGGCTGTCTTGGCGGGCCATTGGAGACTTGCGATATATGCTGACCGTCAGATTCGGCCAATGGGTTCGCGACGCACTCTAGAGGGGTTGCGAAGTCTCTCCTCACTACAGAAATGCTTTCCGATAAGTACCGGCAAATGTGTGGGTCCCATCGACTGGAATTTCCGGACACGGCTTGTCTAGGAAGTGACAGGGACAGTGCGGTGAGTGTCGCTTCGGTACAGAATTTCAGAATTTCGGCATGCCGACAGGCGACGCATCGGGAATTTGTAGACACAGGAACTGCCAGTGGATGGTGCGACGCTGCAAACACTCTCGTGATGCCATATTCGGAACGCGCCATTTCGTCTAGGTGAAAACTTCATTCAAACTTCACCCTAATCTTCCAGTGATCCCGGTCCAATAGATGGCGCACCACCACTAGGTCGTCCCGTACCCGGGCTCGACTCTCGGGTTGGACGTGTCGTTGTTGGCTGACCAGCCGGCTTCTGCGCAGATGTCGCAGGCCTGCTCGGTCGGTCAAAGGGGTATGCACCGTTATCGTCCCGTTTAGGTGCTTGACCGGTGCGTGCGACATTCGGCCGTGGCGCGAAGGGCGTCGATCCAGGACTGGGTCTCGACGCAGCAGCAAATCGCGATCCACCACTCGTTCCAGCGCTTGGTCTCGCAGCTCCGAATGGTCGTGACCCAGGTGCGGCTCTCGCTCCAAAGGCCGGTCTCGCACCAGTGCTCGGTCCTCTAGCCCCTCCAGTCCTGCCTCCTGCGACACTTGCCCCAGCCCCTCCCGGCCCACCAGGTCGCCTCCCCTGCCCCGCCGTCCGCGTAGTCCTTGCCTCCGCCCTCTTCGCTGCCTCCCTCTGCACAGCCATGCCTTCATCATAGATGAATGCACTGATCTCCACTCGTCCACCAAAGTCCTTCACAGTGCCTCCACTAACATACATCTTCTCGGTACCCTTCTTCCTGGCCTGAATCGCTGTTCGTGAGCTCGGCTTCTCCCCTGCCCTTTGCAATGCCACGTAAGCTGTGAGTAGTTTGTCTGTGACTTGTGAGGCTGTGGGGAGATTTCGAATTGAGGCGCGGTTGAATGTGTAAGTTGAGGTGCGCCATTCTTGGGCTCCGAGGGGAGTTGCGGCAAATTTTATGCCCAGACGACGGGTGATGTTGGCGTGGGAGAGGTTCAGTTCGCGGGGGGAAGCGCCATTGAGGCGGGCGAGGGAGCCGTGAGAGATCTTCAGGCGAGCGCTGTGGGGGAGTTCGGAGGAGGTGCCTGGGGGTGGACCTGAGGGGGCGGTGGGGGTGAGATTCATTGAGAGGTGGCGGCGGGCGACGCGCGAGGGATGGACGGGTAGCATTGTGCGTGATCGTACGCAAGAGCAGGTTGGAGTAGCCATTGTGTCACTACTGACAAGTTGTCGAGTTGTGTATGCTGTACATTCATCTGAAGTGGTACTCGAGATGATCGCCGCGGAGGAGAGCATCAGACTGTGCCTCAATTGACCAATATATTGATTGAGACCCATCAATTCCGATAGGACCACCACACTTTCATCTGGACTTCCATCTTGTTTGCCTGCCTCCTCCACCACATCGTACTCTCGATACACCCTCCTCATCATGGCCGCCGCTGCCCCAGCAACATACACCCGCACCGCCCGCCGCCTCGCCACCGACCTCCTCTGCCCCACCATAAAAGCCCCCATCGAATCCCTCCTCTCCCGCCTCTACGCCAAACCCGTAACCCTACACCTCACAAAACTCGCCCGGCCCCAACTAGACGCCGAGATCCTCGCAAACCTCGTAACGCAGAAACTCCGCGACCGACGAAACACGCCGCGGAAAGTAATCCGAGATGCCGTATGGCGCGCACAGTTGCCAGTGAGCCAGAGCCAGGTGCCGAGTCTGGCGTCGCATGCCAAAGCGGCGGAAACAGCGTTGGCGCGGGATCCGAGTCGGGCTACGCTGGGACGGCAACGCGCGAGTTTGAGTAGTGTAGTCGCGGGGCTGCGGTTGAAGCAAGTCAGCAGTGTGTATGTCAGCGCTGCCGGGCGATTGGGAAAGCGTATGACTGCCAATCGGGCGCAGGAGAAGGTTGCTAGGAAGGGACTGACGAGTAAGGGGCCTGGCTTCATGGTGAGGGGAGTTGGCAAGGCGCACACGAGGGTTGCGTTGAAGGCTGGGAAGCGGAGAGTGGGTGCTTTCGGGATTAGGGTTGCGGTTGGGCATTCGTGAGAGGCCTAACGAGGGATGTGGAGACGATCAGATAAGAGGGACTGGATGTGTACGACCGATGGGCCTAAGGTGTCGTTTCGACGACGGAGCTCGCCTTGCACGGAGACGACAGGACGCACGTGCGTTGACCATCACACTATCGGAGACGACTGTCCGGAGAGCTGCTGACGACGTGGTGCACGGCTGGCCGATGCTGCGGCTCCATGCCTCGCTTAAAGTCGACTTTGACTGAGCGAGCTCTGTGAGGAATCAGAGTGGAAGTAAGGTTACTTGATGGAAGTGCGTATCGCATCCCCTGTATTAGCCCACGGTATAGGTCAGGTAGCATGCCCTCACGCGGAGCAAAGCCTAATGGAGCAAGGACAAAGAGGCACATCTGTAGATATTGTACAACATGCGCAATGTGCTGGCGATTGGCAGGGCCCGACCTGCCGCCTTAAGTATCAATTGTTCGCAGCTTCAGAATCTGAACATCATGCTAAATATCTCCGCAAATGCCATTCTCCACAGCGGCAACCCCAGCACGTATTTTGGAAACCATCCGAACTCTTACGGCTCCGTCCACCACCCCTTCATCAAATCCACCCACCTATCCTTCTCAGCAAGAGCGCTAAGCCGCCGCTCACTCCCGCCGTCCTTCCCTCGCGTTGGCGCGCAGACCCGCCTAGAGGAATCACCAAGAGGCTGCAGCGTTACCGCAGTCGTAGGCGGCAGCGGTATCTTCACTAGACCCGGTATCGAAGTCGGGAAGCCCACAGATCCTGACCTGATTGTGCCCAGGGGCGGGAAGTTCGCATCATTGACCATCACCGCCCTCCCCGGCTCTTTGTAGCTGTGTCGAAAGGACTTAGGCCCGTTGTGCGGATTCCGCTCCCCACCAACGGCAGACTCAGCGCGTTCCGGGTCAGGATGCTGTGGGCGCCAGAGCCTCCAGTCCGGCCCAGCAATCTGTGCCATAGTACTGGGCTTCCGGAGCTCCTCCTCCTCATTACTTTCCATGAAGTCGTCCTCAGCCCACTCAGGCCAGCACTCGCCCTTTTCGGCATCGTCGTCGACCGCCTTTTGAGCGGCCCGAAGTCTCGGATCCCACGATCCCGGCCTGCGCCTGGTACTCAGACTCCCCTTCCGCACTGCCTCGAAGTAGTCCTCGCTACCTTGGCGCGGCATTTTCGAAGCATCAATTCCGCTTGCCAGCGCAGTGGACACACCCGCATTTCTGCCTGCTAGCTGAGGGACGTTGGACGTAGGCTCCTGATCCCATGTTCCGGGGCTGCGAATCGTGCTTGTGCGAGCTGCGTCGAAGAAGTCTTCGCTGTCTTCATGTTGTGGACGAGTGGCGTTGATGCTGCGGATGAGGGACGTGAAAATATTGGGGTCCTCGGCCGGAGGCTGGGGAAACCCCCCTTCGACCTTGTGCAGGTCAGAGTCCGCGATCGGGCCTAGGCGAGAAGGACTCGTCCTTGCCGCTGTGAAGAAATCCTCGCTCTCTTGCCGCTGTGGTCGCTTGGCGTTGATGTTGCGCACTTCTGCAGACTCTCGAGCTGCATCCTGCAGCGCACTACGCTCAACGCTTTGCGAGTCCTCCAGAGTAGACAGACGAAGGCTGAGGGTCAGGATGGCAGCTTCGAGATTTGCGACGCGGGTTGAGAGAGTGCGGTCGGTGAGAGTGTCGTCGACGGGTGGAGCAGTGTCTGAGCCAGAGGGGGCAGCACCAGAGGCTGGGGAGGTGGAGTTGGAAGCAAGATCCCAGCTTGAGATTGAGGAGCGGAGCGTGGTGATGGGTTCGTCCATTTCGGTGTCCATGGTCTTTGTGGCGTCCTGATTGTCTGTGGTGGTCGTCTTTTTCTCGACACGTGCGCACGCAATCGGGAACTCTTTGGCGCGAGCTTGATGATGAGTAGAGGAAGGAGGATGTCGAAGTCAGGTGGGAGGATGTGACGAGTAGGAGACAGGGGAGATGACTTGGCCTTGCTCGCAGCGGTGCATGAGGCGCTGTTCGCGATCACCGCCATCGCGATATCAGGCTTGCTGCTTGGGATGCAGATATTGACGGGCGATCTCCGAGATGGAACAGACGAGATCCTCGCCGACCGACTGTCCTGCACTGCGCAAACGCTACAGCAGGATGTCCAAATCGGGGTTCAGCTTAAATCGCTTGGTGCCTTCCAGATGTCGGGGTCAGTCGTACAATGTTCCTAGAGTACAGAAGGGTATCATATGCATCATTTTACTCTCGGCACACTCACGTAATCGTGCCTGCGCTCCCAAACACACTCCCCGTACCCCAGCCACTGCCGGTTGGACTCGCCTTCCCACTTGCCATGCCGGCAGGGCTCCCTCTGCCCTTCTGGTACAGCCATTTGCTGTTTAATCCCACACTCGCCCTGCCACTCTTTCCCAGCCCGCTTGGACTACCGCTGCCTCGCTCGTAGGTCTCTGTCTCTCTGCGTGGCGAGTCGAAGCCGAAGCTGCTTCGTCGGAGTAGGTCGTTGGCGCTGGAGCTAGACTGTATTCGGTCGGGAAGGGGAGAGTATGGACTGCCACTCCCGCTTCTTTGACGTTGCAGACCGGACGGGCTAGCACTGAGGGATTGCGAAGGCAGGAAGCTTTCGAGTGGACTGCCGTAGCCGCTGCTATGTCTCCGTAGACTGCTGTCTAGTGGACTTCCACGTCCACTCAGGGGGCTCCCTCGCGCCTGCGCACGTACGGAGTCATTGAGCGATGGACTGTTGCTGCGACTGTAACGCGGTGGCGTGACGTATTGCGCTTGTTCCTGCGGTGTTGCAGGGCGTGAGAGTGGTGGCAGGCCGAGAGCGTGCCGTTGAGGAGCCGAGAGGGGGATATCTTCGCATGTGTCGGGAGCCTGCCATAGAGGTCGTGCGCTGAAGGCTAGAGCAGCAACCAAAAGTACGCGGAGAGCGAGAAGAGCGCAGCTCGTAGTAGACGATCTGACGACTGTAGAGGAGGTAATGCTGTTGCACGGTCAGTCATTGGGTGAGGTATCGAGCAACGTGGGAGACGCACATATTGAGCGCTGGCTTGACCGCCAACGTCGAAACCAGTCCTGCCACAGTGACCAATATAGCTCTCACGTTATCGGCATCGAAGTGATTTGCATGCTGTCTTTTAACGACCTCTTCCATGCGCGGGTGCTGCCATTTGCCAGGTGTTGATTGCGAGGGCGTGAGCTGCGTCGCGGGAGATGAAGCTGGTATCGCGGTGACTTGAGACGTCTTCGGTGTGAGGAGGATAGAGGGAAGACGCGTGCTGGGTGTCGATACTGGCGTGCGAGCTGCTGGCGATTGGGATGTCTGGCGGGCTACTGTGCTGGGCGTGCTTGGTTGCGCCGCCGGGCGCATGAGCGCTGTTGAGGACATGACTTGCTGCGTCGTTAGTACTGTTAGTCTGTACGCGCTCTTCCCTGTGGTCTTCACGCCATAGTCGGATATGGTGCGCAGGAAGTAGTTGCCGTGCGTGAACTTCATCTGTTGATTCCCAGAACTCTATTCCATTTAACGTTAACGCGGGGCACGGGTGCGTGGCAAATACGAGGGCGTGGCAAACAATTTCACCAAGTCTATATCAAGCAACTTCTACGCGTAATGTCTTAACCAAAACGCGTCCAAATTAGCTCAAATAAAGGGAGCATCTTGCTTACAATATTAGCTTTCTATTCTAGCTAGTATAGAAGTATCTATACTACTATAAAGACCTTTAATATTACTCCTAATTTATTATACTAAAGAATCTATAGAGGGACTTTAAGAGAGGACTACATACTAACTAATAAGAAGCTTAGTTTTATTAAAGAGGAAGTAATTATCTAGAACATTCTTAAGCTTAATGCTTAAGGACTATCTCCTATAATTGCTCTAGTTAAACAAATAGTAGACTTAATCTATATAGTAAGAGGTATATAACCTATAGGAGTGAACTAGCTAAATACCTTTATTAAAAGGACTCCTAGGCTTTAGGTCAAACTTAGAAGGATATATAAGTATTAGAGGAAGCTTTATAAAGATCTATAGATTATTAGGAGCTAGTTTAAGCTAGTTAAGAATATAATTAACTAGTATAGGATCCTTCTAGAGGATATATATAACTTTAATAAAGCTAGCTTTTAAATAGGCTAGATCTCTTCTTTAAAGGTTATTATAGATATAGATAGACTAGGAAGGCTAAAGTAGGTAAAGCCTATAAATACTAAATAGGTTATTTTAATTTAAGGAGCCTATATAGATAGCTCTATAATTCCTCTATTCCTAGTCTTAAAGGGGAAGGAGCTAAATTATATATAGTTCTACTAAGGCCTACCTTTAACCTAAATATTTATAGTTAGTATAAATAGCTAGACTATAGATAAGATTAGCCTATAATAGATTAAGCACTTTAAGAAGCATATAAGATAGAAGACAATTAGGAGTAAAAGGCTTCTTATTCTTAATAACTATAGAAGCTATATAATACTAGAGTTTAGGACATTCTATAAAGATAATAATATTATTCTTCTCTAGATACCTCCTTATTCTTTATATCTCTATTAGCTACTAGATATTAGCTATTTTAGTCCTCTTAAGATAGCTTTCTTAAAGCAAAATTAGGACTTAATTAGAAATTATATCTTCTATATTATAAAGGTAGACTTTATTATAGTCTTTTAGTAAGCCTTCCTTACTTCCTTTACTTAGGCTAATATCTAAGTAGGCTTTAGAGAATCTAGTTTATACCTATTTAATCTAGAGGCTATTCTTTTATACTTAGATCTAGTATTTAGGTCTCTAAGTCGGCCCTTATTATAATATTTATAGTATATAAAGATACTAAGTAATACTATAGAAGTAGATAAGTAGGCTACTCTTATTAAGTAAAGGCTTAAAAGATACTAAAGTAGCTATTATAGGGCGTAGTTAGTATATAGTAAAGTTATAGTAGCCTTAGTGCCTAAGGTACTACGCTTAGCGGCTATATACGTACTACCTACGAGTCGTAGGCGGATTATACGCAAAGTAGCGATTAGTCTTAGGATCTAGGTAGTACTTACTTAGTATCGTCCTATACGCTACGAGATACCTATACTATAGATATCCTTTATTAATTCTAATCGCTCGCCCTACTTCGTAGCCTATAGGACGAAGACGGTATATTAGATATAGGCGACGCTCCTAAGGAGCGCCTACGCGACGTAGGCGCCGCGATAGTAGTAGCTATTAAAGGTTTAGAAGATATATAGCGGATAATCGAGGATAAGGTTATAGACGAGGCCGTAGAGGAGTAGTAGGCGAGGCGCGTACTACGCCGTCGCGATATACTCCGAGGCTAGATCGAGATTATAACCCTCGAGCGTTAATTAGAGACCCTACGGCGTCGAAATATAGCGGGTTATACTCCTACGGGATCTTCCGACGGCCTTAGTAAGCCGGAGGTATTTAACGACGATATCGATAGAGATAGTCGTACGAGTATTATACCTAGCGTAGTCGGCTCGTATACGCTTCCTATGCGACGGATACCTTCGAGTAGGCCTAGGCTTCGTAAGCTAGATCTATTTAAGGGAAAGACCTTAAAAGAGGTACGGGACTTCGTTAGGTCGCTAGAGCTTATATTCGTACTCGCCCTAGACGCCTATTAGTCTAATTAATAAAGAGGATTATACGGTATTATGTTCCTCGTAGGCGAACCGCGTAAGACGTAGTATTAGAATAATAGCGTATCTAAACTCGAGATATATTCGTAGGTAGACTTTATACGGTTCGTCTAAGACGTAGTCGAGGACCCTATAAACCGTAGCCTAAGTATAACTATCGCTTATAAGACTATAAGGCAAGGCGAGAACTAGTCTATATAAGCGTTTACTACTAAACTAGTAACGCTCGAAGAGTAGATAGATCCGTATACGTAGGAGTAGCGTACTCGCTACCTACTCGTAAAGTTAAGGCCTACGCTACGTACGGCAATTATTATATACTATAATGCGCTAAAGCGTAGGGAGGACTTAGTTTCGCTAGCTACGCGACTTAAGTCTACGGGGCGCGGCGTAAGCGTCGCGTGTACGACTTATAAGCGTTACGTAAGCGAAGCTTAGAAATAGCCGCCTTCGAAGTACTAGAAGCCGGCCCTAAGGAACGAGGGTCCTCCTTCGTTTCCTCGGAGAGAAGGGGACTCGTCTAAGGGCCCGTAGTATTATAGCTATAAGGAATACGGGTATATTCGCCCTAATTACCCGAACAAATATAAGTAGGCTAAGGGCGATAAGCGTACGGCTCGTAAGGTCGGCGCTAGCGAAGTAAAGTCGTCTCTCAAAAAGGCCTTAAAGCTAAAAGAAGGGAAGGCCTAACTAGCTTCGGTACGTTAAGTATCGATCTAGGATAGTAGGAGCTCTTAGCCGACGAAGCGCTTAAGCGGCGTAGTCGAGGCGTATACGGCTCGTTATAAGGTAGTATATATGCTTAACGATACGGTAGAAGTTAACTTAATCTCTATAGCAAAGGTAAGAGCGTAGAGGCTAGAGAAGGTCGATATGCCTTTGCCCTAAATCGAGGGCTTTAATAGTAGTAAGGGTCGCTACTACGGAGCCTATTATATACGCCTATACCTCGTAGATTCCTTATAGGCGGACCGTATAACGGAAGCTATCTTCTTCGCTACCGAACTCGGTAACGTCGATATGCTCCTAGGTCGCCCTTAGAGGCGAGAATATAGCGTAGTAGTCGATAGTAAGAGAGACCTATAGTAGTACGCTAAGGAGGCCGAATTGCTATCGGTTCGCGTACGCTTAGTAAGCGCGTTCTATACGGACCTTAAGCGAGGCTCCTTAATCTACGCCGTATCGGTTCGTTAAGTATTAGATTCTCCTAAACTTCTAGTAGAGATTTAAGACTTTAAAGATATTATCCCTAGCGGAGACATTACGGGTCGCCCGCTACCCGAAGGCGTAGAGCATACGATAGTTCTAGAGCTAAACTAGCGGCCTCTATTTCGGCCCTTATATAATTTGTCGGTAAAGGAGCTCGAAGTGCTTCGCGAGTATATCGAGTAAGCGCTTAAGAATAGGTAGATTACGCGTAGCGAAAGCGAGGCGGGTACGCCTATTTTGTTTATACTAAAGAAGGATAGCACGCTTCGTTTATATATCGACTATCGAGGGTTAAACGCTATTACGATTAAAAATCGGTATCCTTTACCCTTAATTAGCGAACCTCTCGATCGTCTAGGTTAGGCCAATTAGTTCTTAACCTTAGACCTAAAGGATACGTATTATCGTATTACCGTTAAGCGTAGCGACCGCTAGAAGACTACGTTTCGTACGCGCTATAGCTATTTTAAGTATAACGTTATACCCTTTAGCTTAACTAATGCCCTAGTAACGTTTTAAGCATATATTAATCGTGCCTTAGCCGGATTAGTAGATATTTGCTATATAGTATACCTAGATAATATTCTTATCTATAGCGACTCGCGTAAGGACTACGTACGGGACCTACGCGCCGTACTTACGAGGCTCCGGAAGTTCGCCTTATATAGGAACCGAAAGAAGTACTCGTTCTTTACTAAAGAGACTAAGTACCTTAGATATATAGTAAGTACCGTAGGCGTCTCGATAGATACTCGTAGGGTAGCTATAATCGAGGAGTAGCTAACTCCTATAACCTTTAGGGAAGTCTAAGTATTCTTAGGCTTCGCGAATTTCTATAGAAGGTTTATTCGTTCGTATTCTAAGATTATCGCTCCTTTAACGAGCCTAACCAAGGGAGCGAAGAATAGGAAAAAGACTAGGCCGCTAGAATAGGGCGAAGGCGAGGAGCGTGCGTTCCGCATAACTAAAGCAGCCTTTACGTAGGCGCCTATACTACGATATTATAACCCTAAGGTAAAGCTCCGAATAGAGATAGACGCTTCCTAGTTCGCTATTACGGCGATATTATCGTAGCTACTATTCGAAGGCGAGGAGTATACGGGGTAGTATCCTATTATATTCTAGTCTAGAAAGCTTATTCTAGCTAAGCAGAATTATAAGACCTATAATAGAGAGTTGTTAGCGATTATCGAGGGCTTTAAGTAGTTCCGATACTACCTCGAAGGCGTAGCGTATACGGTTTAGGTACTTACCGATTATAACAATCTCCGGGGATTTATAGGAGTAAAGTAGCTTAACGGAAGGTAAGCTAGGTAGGCTACCTTCTTAGCTTTATTCGACTTTACTATTAAGTATCGCTTAGGTAAGTTAAATCTAGCCGACGCACCTTCGCGAAGACTAGACTACGTAAGCGAGCCGTAAGCGGTTCCCTATCTACTACTAATACTATAGAACAAGCTTATAGTATAGGAAACTTCTTTAGACTTAGCTCTAATCGTTAGCCGAGTCCGAGTAGGATAGTAAGATAATCGACTACGAACCGCGGGCGACGCGCCTTACGCTATTATAATCCGAGCGGTAGTAAATACGGTAGCTAGAAGCGAAGACCCTTTTAGGGGTCTAGTAGACGACTTAGCTAGCTTGATCGGCGTATTATAAAATAGCGATAGCGAGTTACCTACGCTTCGCGAGCGCCTCGCTAGCGACGAGTATACGTAGTATAAGGCTAACGGACTTTAGTACTATAACGATACGTTATACGTACCTAGTAATAGCGCTACGCGTGCTAAACTTATATGCATTTATTATAATAATGAATTAGTAGGCTACTTCGGCCGTAATAAGATAGAAAAGCTATTACGGCGTAAGTATTAGTAGCCTTCGCTAGTAAAGGACGTCGAAGAGCGTATAGCTATATATTCGAATTACGAATATATAAAAGTAAGGCGCTATCGGCTATACGGCGACGCGTAGGCGCTACGTATACTAGATAGGCCGTAGTAAGAATTAACTATAGATATAATTACTAATCTACCTCTAAGCGTATATAATAGCTAAAAGTATAATACTATCTTAGTAATTATCGATAGGTATACGAAGATAAATCTATACGTAGCGACTACTAAGCGCTATATAAGCGTAGAAGTTACGTAGATCCTTATAGAACGTATAGTTCGCTAATATAGTATACTAGTAGGTTTGCTTACTAATCGAGGTTCGATCTTTACTAGCTAGTACTAGAGTAACTTCGCATTCGAAGCGTATATAAAGTATAAGCTAAGTATAGCGTTTTATCTATAAATAGATAGACAAATAGAGAGAATAAATTAAATACTAGAATAGTACTTACGGTATTATTCTTCTAAGGAACAAGATTAATAGTCTTTAAAGCTATAGTAAGCTAAATTCGTAGTTAATAATAGCGTATATTATACGACTCGTATAAGCCTATTCGAGTTATTATATAGTTAGCATCCAAATATTCGAGACCCGATTCGAGACGAATCTCGGGAGGAGAAGGTACTAGTAGCGGCTAAGCGTACGAGAAGTATACGAAGCGTATACGCGGCGCTTACGGAGCGCTAGCGTATAGCCTAAGAGTCGTAGAAGATATACTAGAACAAGCGCTAGAAGCCGATAACGTTTAAAGTCGGTAATAAGGTACTATTATTAATAAAGAATCTACGGCTATAAGGCGAGAAGAAGAAGCTAAGCGCGAAGTACGTCGGGCCGTTTCGTATCCGAGACGTAGTCGGGCCGTAGGCGTACCGCTTAGTACTCCTAACGTTATATATTATTTATAATATCTTCTATATATCGTTGCTTAAGCTATAGAGGTAGCGAGTAGGCGAGGAGCCTACTAAGCCTATACCTCTCGTAGAGTATAACGACGAATAGGAAGTTAAGGTAATCTAAGGCTCTAAGAAGTAGAAGGGTAAGTAATAGTATCTAGTCTAGTAGAAAGGATAGCTAGAAGAATATACTAGCTAGGAGCTAAGAGATTACTATAGGGGAGCTAAAGAGCTAATTAGCGTATAGGAGGCGTAGGCGGAGAGTACGAGGGTAATAAGAGTAAAGCGGAAGAAATAGTAAGAAGTTAGTAGGAAGTTTTTAATTTCCTACCGCGCTACGTAGGCGCTACGCCGCCGTAGAGTAGGGGCGGCGACGGGAGTATACTATCGGACCCGCCGCCCCTCTCTTACCCCCCTTACCCCCTCTCTCTCTTACTCCTCCTCCTCGTCCTCCTCGACGTCCGCTAGGCTATCCGGCCCTAGTAGAGCGTCTACGGACGCGATGTCCTCCTCCGAGGTACTAGCGAGGCGTAGGCCCTACGTATACGGTTAGTAGGTATATATAGCGCCTTAGATATTCCCGGAAACTTACGATCTTACCGATCTCGACTCCTACTAACCCGATACGGCGTAGCGACTATATCTCTAAGGTTAAGGCCTCGTTACTCCCCGTAAACGCTACGCCTACGCTACGCTTACGAGGCGTACGGCGGTCGCCGGTAACGTGATTACGATTACGGTCGAAGGTGCGAAGCTAGGAGATAAGCTACGTATACGCGGCGTATATAGTACGCTCGAGTACCGTATCTAGGTCGTCGCCGCCGGCGGTCTATACGGTAAGGGCGTTACGGGCACGTATAAGCGCGTTAAGGGCGGGGACTAGGGGCGCATTAGTCGGCTCGTATACGTAGCGCCCGCGAATATAACGCTCGTACTTCTTCTTAAATATCCCGAAGGTAGCGCCGTAGGTATATTCTATATAGGCTATTAGTAGTATATTCGTATACGAAGCGCCTAAGAGCTATATACGGTTTATATCTCCCTCTATATATAGGATATAGCGATTATAGATTTAGATTAGCGGGCGGGCGTCGCGCGAAGGGGTACCGACGGCTAAGGGTAATAGCGACGCTATTACTAGGCGCGTACGAGGTACGTACGGTTCGTATATAAGGAGCTTATTATACGCTAGCCAAAAACGTACTTAATAGGAGCGTTAGTATTATAAGAGAATAGTATACGTATCGCTTATTAAGAGTAAGCGGCGGGCTTTATTATTATTATTATCCTAATATAGAAGTCCTACGATTTGTTTATAAGGAAGGTACGTAGATACTAAAGTACGTATACGCCGCGTACGAAGCGCGTATACGACCTACCTACGAGGCTTAGGAATATATATTCCTAAGTAATCTATAAATACGTATTAGCGTAACATATTCCGCGATAACTTTAGGTTATCGCCTACGGTATTTATTATCTTCCTATATAGTCGAGGGCGACTTATATAGAGAGGGAGGTAATTATTATAGGGCGTAGTTAGTATATAGTAAAGTTATAGTAGCCTTAGTACCTAAGGCACTACGCTTAGCGGCTATATACGTACTACCTACGAGTCGTAGGCGGATTATGCGTAAAGTAGCGATTAGTCTTAGGATCTAGGTAGTACTTACTTAGTATCGTCCTATACGCTACGAGATACCTATACTATAGATATCCTTTATTAGTAGCTTACTAACCCCGATCTTTAAAGCTCTATAATAGCTTGCTAAAGGTACTTAGGTTATAGCTACTTTAATAGCTCTACTATAGATATAAATTACTATACTTAAGAAGGTAAATAAGGCTATATATATTCGTAGGAAGAGGGCTAGGAAGGCTCTAGTATTAGAGACTACTCTATTAGTTAGTGAAGTGTAGGCAATAGAAGGGTATAAAGAGGTTATAGCTAAAGTAGTAGAGGAGATACTAAGGCTAAAGAGGAGGTTACTAACCTATAGTAAATGTTACTTATAGGGCTATAATAGGAGATAATATAAGAGTTAGGAGTAGATGTCAATATATTATATATCAATCTTAAGTTAATTGAAGCAGTAGTTGTTGAGATATTTGATTATAAAGGTAGTTGACCTCAGAATTGTTTGCCACGCCCTCGTATTTGCCACGCACCCGTGCCCCGCGTTAACTTAAGCTCACCTCGCTGACTCAGCCTTCGAGAACCCCCCCACTACCTCTCTCCCAATCTCACCTCCGCCGTGATATCCCAGATAGCCAGTACCTACTTAGCGATGCCTCTCATACTGGAAAGGCTAGACCAGCAGATCTCCGAAGCTTTCTCGCAGTGGAACCTCTTCACCACCCTCCTTGCCCTCGCAATCGCCGGTCTCATCGCCTACCCATTCATCTTTTCGGAAGAGCCAGACACCCACCCACTGCTCTTGGCTAGACAGTCAGTCGCTTCGCCAGTACGAAGGAAGAATGAGAGTTCCGTCTACCGCGCTCCGGAGATCCCACATGGCTACCCGCTCAAATCTGGCCTGAGCGTACGAGATGAGGGCGAGCCGAAGTGGAAGAGTGGCCGAGATGGGGATCTGCGTGACATCTGGAGGGAAGTCATGAGAGGAGGGAAGACTGATGCTGATGGCAAGGAAGTGCCTGCTGGACTTATCATGAGTGTGTTCGGCAAGGATGAGCCCGAAGAACATGATCTGGAGCAGCTGAATTGGCAGATCGATGTCATGGGCCGATGGCTGAGTGGAAGGAATGGCGCGTGTAAGAGAGTGGCGATCTACCTGCCGAATAGCGTGGAGTATCTGATCGCTATCTTTGGTGCGTCCCCTCCATTGTGCCAGGTCTCACGGCAATACTGACTGCTTCAATTAGCGTGCGCATTCTGGGGTGACGAAACGGCACCGATTCTACTACCCTTCAACTTGCCCCACGCTAAGGTCTACGAGCTACTCCGCGAGACGAAAGCTGATACTGTCATTGCTGCCGCTGGCTCTTTGCCGCTAGAGGAGCTCTCTGCTCAACTAAAAGGCAGCGTCCATACAGTCGTCGAGATTGTCGAAGCAACTAGTCAGCACATGGACTGGGGAGGTACGCCCAAAGCAGTACAAGGCAAGCTCACAGTCGAGGCCTGGCACGTGATCCTGCGCGATCAAGGCGAATGGGAGAAGGTGCAGCTGCCAAAGTACTCCAAGACTGACCCCAAAAAGAGCATCATCGCGGTGTACCAGCCCAGCGACGTGACAAAAGATTTCACAAGCACGACCTTCACGAGCGCCAACATCATCGCTGCTGTCGCCGGTCTTTCAAACTCTCTCCCTCTCCGCCAACGCCTCAGCCCTGCCGACCTCATTCTCCCAGCTGATAGCTTCAACTCGAGTTACACCCTCTGCTGGACTCTTGCAGCTCTCTACACGCACACATCCCTCGCGATCACCTCGGTCGCAAGTGCAGGCATAGATTTTGCGTCCGTATCTCGATCTGTCAGTCCGACAGTAGTCATCTCGAGCGCAGCCACGCTCGCTGGTCTGCATGATAAGGAGACCTCGGGCATCACATCCAAGGTGCAGAAGTTTGGCTTGTTTTCACAGGAGCAAACATTAGCAGCTGGTCGAATGCCAGTAGATACTTACTTGTGGAAATTCCTGGCTCCTTCGGCGTCCAACACCGCACCTGGGAAGTTGAGGCTGATTCTGACGTCCAGTCTCCTGGCTGGGGACGGAAAGTTAGCAGCTCCCGTGCTCACATCTACGATGCTCTCGGATCTAAGGATCTTCACACGCTCTAGGATCGTGTACGCTCTGACTTCGCCGAGAGTAGCGGGCATGGTAGCCGCTAGTAACGTATTCGATTACCGGAGAACGGACGGTGAGGGCCCTGCGAAGATGGGATCACCTGCCGGGTGTCTGGAGATCAAGCTTGCGAATCCTTCTGATGCAGAGGTTGGCCAGGCTGAGCCGACTGGCGAGCTGGTGGTGACTGGACCTAGCGTTGTTGGAGGGGAGTTCAAGACCGGTGGTCGGTGTTCGATAGGGAGTGATGGGTGTTTGAGCGTTGTATGATGTACATACGCACAAGTCCTTACATGACCAACCGCTCACGCCAGTCTGGCATGCTATAGGACTCGACCCGCAGTCCATGGGAATCTGGAGAAGATCTGTGACTCCGAGATCTCGTAACTGACTACAACGGCAACAGCAAACCTCTCGCGGTGCATGTTGTCCATTGGACAGCTCCATGCACTGCCGAAGGCGAGCGTAAGTCTTCCCTTCAGTCCTATTCTCATATACTACACCACTACGCACCCACCGATTCTTCCTCAACCATCGACGATCCTTCGATACTATCGCTAATACCATCGGATACCAATCAACATGTCGATTTCTAACCCCCTGAATTCAGCCCCCAGCACTTCCGCACAGACCAACGCAACCAACGAGCAGCTCTTGGAACCCATCACCACATCTCGTAGATCCGTCGCCACGCAGACCATGCCCGCAAGCAGCATCGCTCCCAGTGATATATCAGCTTCGACAACAGCAGCATCCATACCGCCAAGCGATATGGCAGTCGTAGCAGACCTCACGACTCGCGTCGTCGACCTTACGACCCGCCTCCAAACCCACCAGACCATGCTCGAAGACATCGAGATCGCACTCTATCAGCGCCTAGACAGACTCGAAGCAAGATTTGGGTCTGCATCTAGTGGCACGCGCCATTATCGCAAGTCTGACGACTACATGAATAATGGTCGCATGCTGCGAGATTTGGCTGATGACCCTAGTACTTCCTTCGCCAAGGCTGATGCTCAGATGGGTGCTGTCGAGGGGAATGCGACGCGTAGGCAAGGGACATTTGAGGGGTATGTGCCGTGGGGAACTGGGAGTGGAGCTGAGCACGAGACCTTGATGCACGAAGTTGATAGTTTGGAGCATCATTACTCTCCCGGCATTGCTTTGTCGGAGCACGATGAGGAGCGGATGGACTTTGACGAGTACATCCATGGATGCTTGGCTTCAGCCGAGCAGCTGCACGGACTTGGACCATCTACGAGTGAAGTTATCGGCGAAGCTACCAGAGACTATGGGCTGGCGCGCATCGGCGTCCCATTAGCGATCGATACCGAGATCCTAGACGCCCTGTCCCTCTCTCCCGCTTGCTCAATGCCCGACCTGGAGGATGCCTACGACGCAACAGGCGACGCACTCGTGCCCAACGACGCGGTCCTGGAATCCCTCAGCGACGGTCTGGTGGACGTGCAGCTCCTGGCCAGCATTCCGCATCCTCTTGGTATACCGACGCCGCTAGTCGATTTGGGAACGTTACCGCTTCCGCCCTCGACTGCTGAGGCGCTGCTGCAATTTGCTGATCCGGCTGCGCTGGCAGAAGTCACGGAGCCGATGAGAGTGAGCGAGACTCCACATAGGCCCGGGGCTGCGGAAGAGGAGAGGAGGCTGAACGAAATGGCAGCTGGGGCGTACTTCACTCGGTGCTGATCCTCACATGGACATCGAGAAGCGACACAAAATGGTTCATGGAATTGGGAAGCCAAGTACCTAGGCATGTCGAGCTGACGGGAAATGGAGTCTGATTTCACCTGCACCGGTATTCTGCTACGTACCGTAGTTTGCTCCAACTTTAGTGTCAATCTGTCTCTGCAGGTACCCTTACGGCCTCGACTTCCGTCACAGCTAGATTAGGCGTGACTCTTCCGAGCCAGCTTGCTTTCACTGACACGATCATCGACAGCAAGCATCTCACTAAGTATGATAGTCTTCACCGTCGGTGCCCTCCAGGCACTAACGCGCCTCTGATGGGTGTCCTCTCAGCTTTATGTCATTATGTTCCTTTACTACATACCCTCGACCTCTGCACCTCTCCTACCATCTCCTCGAATTCATCGACCTCATCGCCCGCACTGCTTGAGTAGGAAATTTATCACTCCAATCATCGACGATAAACGTACGCCCTTCGTCCAAATATTATACTTTGAACTACGCAAGCAACAAGCCGCTCATTCCAGCAAGCAACACCCTTCGTATTTCTTGCTCCTCGGACGACCTGCTGGTACACAGCATCGCTGGCGCCAACACCACGCCTGAGCGATCCTCCACCCCAGCGACCGAGCCGGCAATGCAATCCGAGCAAGATCACACAGCCATCGCAACACCGCTCGATCCCACGACTAGGCTCCGAAGGTCCTGCTCAACGGACGAACTCGTGAACCCAAGCTCGACTCGTAATGAGACTATCGCTCCGCCCGCTTATGCTGCCACGACTCCTGAGTCTGAGGTTCGAGTCACCGAGCTGAGTGACCAGACTGCACTTCTTAGATCTAGCATCAAGAACCTCCAGATTACTGTGACAGATCTCTCGCGCCGCGTGGCAGCGCTCGAAGCACCGGCACCGGTACCAAGACTCGAGATCGCCATCTCAATCACCACGACTCCCGATTTCGAGGCCTTCAGGGCAGAACACGAGGAGGCCCTGGAGCGTAGACGGGAGGCTGCGCGGGTTGCGGGTTGGGCTCCCGCGCCGGACTTCAGGGGCCGATTCAATGCGAACTCCAGGGAAGTCCCTGGTGTGGTTCGGAGTACGTCGAGCGCCGACGAGACGGACGGTGCGAGAAACGTGGGGACTCGGCCTATTATCCATGGGCTGTACGAGTACCGGTAATTCTGAAGGTCAATGAGACATATGACCTGATCTGGAGTACGACACATGTTGCCCAAAATGTAGATCGGGCGACTTAGGAGGCTAGAAAACAGGAATGGAGCGTAATTGGAGTTTGCTTACAGACATATCCATAATATAGTAATGCGAATCAGGACTGCAAAGTTTCCGCATTAGGTGATGGTAGACTGAGACGGTAATCGTGACTCCGTGCATAGGGCCCGTGGCCATCGATGCGAACAGCACAGGGCCCGCGATATCCTCCAAGTAATCGATCGCACTCACACACTCTCCAATCTCGCAAGCCTCTCGCCACTACCGACATCATCGACCGATATCGCGATCCGTACCTATAAGCATGGCTTCGTCTCCGGCGATACCTTCCACTTCCAACACGCCAGCACAAAGCACCGCAATTGGCGAGATCACCATCGACGGCATCTCACACCACTGCATACTAGCCCCGAGCCATGATACTCCAGCCGTGAATTCCCCTCGCGCTGACACCACTGCTCCGCTGTCATCCACTGCCGACACGCCTGAACACGAGACTTTGACAGCTGAGCTCACCCGTCGAATCGCGGGTCTTGAGACCACGATGGAGGGACTTCAGGCGGTCGTGGCAGAGCTGTCGTACAGTGTAGCGGCGGTCGTGGCTTCAGCAGCAAGCACTGCACCTGGTAGTTCGGGGAATCGTCTCCCACATTACAAAGGCTCCATCATGCATGCCACGCCTACAATCGCAACACCCTTGACTTACGAGGTAGAAGAGTGCTCGGATACCACCCCAACCGCAATCCCGGGTTTCGTCCAGCAACCAGCGCCGTCAATACCACGAGATCGCGAGATGACCCGCGAGGAATGAGGTGCCCTGATGCGCCACGCGCAAGAAGCAGTAGAGGATCCGGACTTCGACATCGAGGCGCATTTACGCGCAGCTGTAGCAATCCTTAGGGGCGAGGATCCGGGACCGAGTTTCGATGAGAGGTGGAGGAATCGCTTTCGCCTGGATGAGGGATCGTGTGGTACTTCAGATCCGAAAATCGCACCGTAGTAGCTGAAAGATAGGAGATGAATGCGGAAAAGCATATGTTGGGGGGTTTCTAATAGCAGCTCCGGGCAGATCCATGATGCATGTTCTATGGCTAGAGACCGATGAAGTAGACCATCAAAGTATCACTGCCACCATGCAGTGGAGTTTGCTTATAAGATTGCATCAAGAAAAGACTCACCCATACTTATCACAACTTGACTGGTTCGCTGCTTGAATACCTGGCTGCATTTCGTCTGATTTATGCTGCAAATCTGTAGATATCTTCGTACCAGACAGCATGCCATATCATCGACTCGCACAATGCCCACGTTCTCATGATGAAAGTCACCAAGGCAAAGGTGTGATCGAATCCATCGCGTCCTGAGCCCCGCCACGTGCAGCTTCCCTTGGCTGGTGCGGCTGCTCTCCAGCGTCGTACCTGCATCACCAACGTCATCCTCCCAATGGCTCGAAAGAAGTGCCGATTGACGCGATGCAATGCTTACAACTCAATGCTGACCTGGAGGTAGTATAGATATATTCTGCAATCCCCTCAGCGCATCGCCTCCGTAAGTATCTCTCCCACTTCTCGAACAAAATCAGCCAAATTCAAACTGTCCATCATGCATCTCTCCACCCTCCTCGCTCTCCTCTTCGTCTCGTTGGCAGCTGCGCAAGCAGACATCCCCCTCGGTCCTCGCATCCAATCAGTCCTCTCCCAAGCTTTCACCGGAGAGTACACATACCCTACCTCCCTCACCCAGGGCATTATACCGAAGGGCTTCCACTCCCACAATGACTACTGGCGTCCTGTGCCCTTCTACTCTGCCCTCTCCGTCGGAGCAGTCAGCGTCGAGTCCGACGTTTGGCTCTACAATGGCACGCTTCACGTAGGCCACGAGCAAGCCGCGCTGACGAAGGAGCGGACGTTTGATTCACTCTACGTTCAGCCGATCTTGTCGGTGCTTAGAGCGCAGAACCCGAACTCGAGCTTTCTGACTGCGCCGACGAGGAATGGAGTTTACGATACGAGTGGTGGACAGACGCTGTACCTCTTCGTGGATGTCAAGACAGCCGGCGCGACGACCTGGCCGGTTGTGGTCAAGGCTCTGAAGCCGTTGAGGGACGCAGGTTACTTGACAGTCTTCAATGGCACGAGTGTAGTACCAGGGCCTGTGACGGTGATTGGCACAGGCAACACGCCTCTCAACCAAGTGCAGGGCGTGAGCCCGAGGGACTACGTGAGTCGATCTGACCTTAGCCCAATGCCGAGAAATGACAATGCTGACGTTGATATGTAGTTCTGGGACGGCCCTCTTTATACCCTCAACACCACTTACTCTAACATTACCGCTTCCGTCTCGCCCATCGCCAGCGCTGACTTCGAGGTCGCGTTCCCTAAAGTGAGGACCGAGTCCTTCAACGCGACTCAGTTGGCTACCTTGAACGGACTCGTGGCCACTGCGCATGCGAAAGGTATTGCTGTGAGGTTGTGGGACCAGCCTGGTTGGCCCGTAGGAACGCGCAACGCCATCTGGCGCACGTTGTGGGACGCTGGCGTTGATCTGCTGAATGTCGATGACTTGGAGGGAGCAGCAGACTTCTGGCAGAATAAGGGATGATTGCTGGAGGTCGCTGAAGCTCCAAGTACCAGCAGGAGGGCCGAGGGGTCGTTCGGCAGCTTCACCCAACTGTGAATAGAATGTACAGGCCTGTGAGATGGGCAAAATCATCCTGCTTCTTTACTCCTTGGCGGTCAAACGCGATCGTCGTGACAGTTGCTTCCGTCCATGGTCAACCCGAGTACACTCTCAGCCATCTCGTCCTCTACTAGCGTCGTCTCGCCGCTCCCGTAATCTCCGTCACCGGCCACAACACCTTCATCCTCCCATTTCTCCTCCTCCATCGCCATCCTGACCGCATGCTTTTCCTTCGCCAGCCCTATCCTCACCCTTGCTCTCGCCAGCTTCTCCTGCGTCGTCAGCCCAGTTTCCTCTTCGGCCTTGGGATGCATAACATGATAGAACACCCGATGAGAGCCCAACGGGAATGGCTCAGTCTCGTCCGGGTCCGGCACTTTACTCTCGTCTACCTTCGCCTCCTCGTTACGCATAGGGAACATGCCAGCGTCGGCTGCCGACGCAGCCTGCTTCAATACGACGAATAGCTTGTCGAAGGCCGACTGATCGTTCGTGCGCTGCGCTTGACGCAACATCAAGTCAAACGTCGAGAGCCATGTCTCGATCTGAGCGACTTTCGAGCGATTGCGAGTTCGGAAGTCGTCGCAGTAGCGGGACTCCGAGAGGCCTTCGTGGAGTCGTTGTGGGCCTTGAGACGGATGAGGTTGGTCGTAATGGAGCTCCCAGTAGCCTGGCGGCGGATTGGAGGGGAAGCCTGGCATGCTGTGAAGCTGTCTGGAACTCGGTGACGCGCGAAAAGGTAGTGTGTCGTAGTTCCATGGTGCTATTCAATGCTTTGTGAGCAAACGCCGAGATTCGATGTGCTGTCTGAGGAAGGAACAAGGGCATAAAATTGAATATAGGAAAGAGCTATGCACCCTTACCTCTGGGACCGGACCGGACTTTGCATGAATATAGTAGCGACTTCCGTTAATTAGACTAAAGCTCCCAAAATGCGACGCCAATGTGGTATGGATGCTCCCAATCGGCTCTCGTAAGAATTACATCTCGAGTGCACAGTCCTTTCATGCCTCCAATGACGCCCACAACCCGGTCAGCCCCGCGATCAAGAAGAACGATGCGCGAATGTAATTCTGTCCGACCCACTTCTTCAACAGGTATGTGTGCTCTCCACTCCCTCCACACTTATGCTGCGCCGCCTCATCCTCCGAGATCGCCAGTAATCTTGAGATGCCCGGCATCATCACCAAGCGCGTCCATGGAAGCGCGGCCAGCGTCGTCACTGCCACCGTGCCCCAGACTTGCCGTTGTCGCGGAATGCTGTAGGCTAAGAATGCGCTTGCAGCCACCGAGAGGAGTGTTGAGGGAACGACGAAGTAGGCGCCGGTGTGGAACACATGCGCGAAGATTGGGGTGGCTATCTTGGCGGGCTCCTTGTAAAGACGTGGCACGGTGTTCTGACTTGCATTGATGCCATAGCCGGCTGATGTGAGGGCGAGGGGAATAGCGATCATCTTCGCTGTGAGGAGCGCGGTGGGAGAGTCCATGACTCTTGAGATGCGGCGGGGTCAGGGCGGAAGTGTTAGTTGAGTGTTTCTTGTCGGTTGTGAACAGCAGTTGGGATCCTTTAGAGCGATCTTGCGTCCTTGGCTGGTGTGGCAATGCAAATGGCCGAAGGGGTAGCCGTGAGAGCTCTCAGGGGATGAGCGTGAGCAAGATGTTCGGTGAACGATAGTAAAGAAGGAGAGTTACAGCTGATACTTGTACTGTGGACGGATAGACCACCTTAGTAGTCCCGTCCGAAAGGTTACCTTGAAGCTCCGCCTACGTCCGAGGGATAGGAGGTCGACTTCAGCTCCAACTTCAGCTCTATGGTCGGACCCGGAGAATCCTACCACCCGATCTCCCGTTCGGGGCTTTCTTTCTTCAGGTGGCCTATTCTCAGCCATGAGAGCCTGGAGAGCGTCACTGCAACAGCGCGTGTATCCTCTGCATGAAGACTCTGCTCATGAAAGATCAGCGGGCTTCTCGCAGGTGTTTCGAATTTCATGCGTGGCGCTGTGGTGATGTGGAGAGTTGCGCACGAAGAGTTAGTTCGACCAGAGAGAAAGTCGGAAGCGGAGCGGCGCGCTCCGTGCAGGGATCATATGCCTTGCATGTGTGCGTCTGAGTCGCACTGTATTGGATGATTCAAGTGTCCTCAAGCTGGAGACTCATAGATTCATACACACAGCGTCTCATAAAGCTCCATGAAGTGTTCGGTGCATCGATTAAGCATCTCAACTTTAACAACCTCATCATTGCGCCTTCCTTCGAGGAGTATATTCAGGAAGTCGTTCCTTCCCAGTCCTTCACACCAGACCTGCAGCCATAAACTTCACTTCACTACTTCGTCTGGTCTACGGACCACATCACGTGCAATGGCGCAGCCTGATTGGCATGCGCCACCTGAAAATGATTCTCCTCCTCGGAAGGCAGGCATCAAAATCCACAATTCCCTGACGTCCCGCAAAGATAATTTCGTATCCCTCGCGGAGACGGTGAGCTGGTATGCTTGTGGACCGACTGTTTACGACGATGCGCACCTTGGCCACGCGCGAAACTACGTTTCTACGGACATCATACGCAGGATTCTGCAGGACTACTTCAAACTCGACGTTAATTTTGTCATGAACATCACTGATGTGGACGACAAGATCATCATCGCTGCCAGAGAGCAACACGTCCTGGACCAGTGGCTCGCTGGGCGGAGCTCTGTCGACGACGAAGTGCGAAAGAACACCTCGGACGCTTTCGCCTGGTTTGTGGACAAGAGACTCCCGGACCTGCCCAAGCACACCGTCTTCACAAACTATGTGGACAGCTTCGAGCAGTCATATGGTCACGTGTTGCAAGGCAAATCGACCGCAAATGACGGAACCCCTCCAGGTGACGATGAAGCAAAGGTCAAGCGCTACCACAAGGAAGCTCTTGCTGCAGTGAACGCTCTGGAAGCCGGTGATTCGAACCTCCAAAGCTTCATCGAGGGCGCATCGAGCGTGCTGAAGCCACACCTAGACTCCCTCCACGGCCATCTCATCGATGGGAGTGATCATAACATATTCACGAAACTCACTAAGAAATACGAACAGCGCTACTTCGAGGACATGGCTTCACTGAATGTCCTACCCCCGGACAAATTGACCAGAGTGACTGAATACGGCCCTCAGATCGTCGACTACGTGAAGAGAATACAGGATAATGGCTTCGCTTACGAGCACGAGGAATTGCCGAAAAAGGTTCCGATAGACGAGGAATCGGTGAACGAGAATCCGGCAAAGGCGAAATCGGTATACTACGACACAGGCAAATGGGTAGCATCAGGAGGTGAGTACGCTCGACTGAAGCCAGCAAGCAAGACCGACAAGGCGGCGCAAGCGGACGGCGAGGGCTCGCTGGCTTCGAAAGATTCAACTTTCAAGCGGTCGGCGGCAGACTTTGCGCTCTGGAAAGCTTCAAAGCAGGGCGAGCCGTTTTGGGAATCCCCCTGGGGCAAAGGGAGACCTGGCTGGCATATTGAGTGCTCGGCAATGGCGTCTGATGTGCTGGGCAAGCAGATTGACATACATTCTGGCGGTGTCGACCTGGCATTTCCACATCACGACAATGAGCTGGCTCAGTCGGAGGCGTACTGGTGCGAGCAGGGCCACGTTGACCCGAAGAATCAGTGGGTGAACTACTTCATACACATGGGTCATCTGAGTATAGAGGGTCAGAAGATGAGCAAATCACTGAAGAACTTCACCACGATCAGAGAGTCACTGGCCACGAAGGAGTTCACCTCGCGGAGACTCCGGATCATCTTCCTGCAAGGGGCGTGGGGAAGCGGTCTGGAAATCTCGAAGACTGTGAAGGAGACTGCTGCAAAGTGGGAGGAATCGATAGAGAACTTCTTCCTCAACGTGAACGATCTCCCAGAGATGAAGGACTTATCTCTGGCATCGAATGGTACCAGCGGAACTGCGTCATCTCTAGATGGAGCTCTTCAGGAAGCAAAGCAGGCATTTAGGGAGGCCTTACAAGACTCCTTCGACACCCCGACGGCGACGCGAAGCATTGCGGACCTCGTCTCGAAATACAACACCGAGGCGAACTCTGACAGACGTGTACCAAATGCCACTTCACTCAGCATAGCCAGATGGGTGACGGAGATGGTGCACATGTTCGGATTGGATGCGACGCGATTACAGCCCGAGCAGATCGGCTGGTCTGGAAGCACAATCCCTGATGAAGGCAAGCAATTCGTTCAAGCACTTGCGTCGTGGCGAGACACGGTGCGCGCACAGGCGAACGATGCACCCTCCGAGGCAAAGTGGCCTGTGCTGGACGATCTTCCGGGCGCCCAGAATCCTGATAACGCCTACGCCGCTGCATACGCCGCTTTCAGCCAGAGAGTGAGCAAGTTGACGGAAGTCAGCGCAACTAAAGCCGCGTGTCTGCAAGAGAGCGACTACCTCCGCGACACAGTCCTCTGGGACTTAGACATCGGCCTCGAAGATCGCGACGGCCGGCCCTCACTCGTCCGACCGCTGTCCGCGAGAGCTCGGCGAGAACGTGCGGAGGCTGAAGAGAAAGCCAATGCGAAAGCTACTGCGAAAGCTGCAAAGGAGAAGGAAGATCAGGAGAAGCTCGAGAAGGGCAAGCTCAGCCCACTTGAGATGTTCAAGACGGACGAGTACTCGGAGTGGGATGCTGATGGGATGCCGACGAAGGACAAGGACGGCAAGGAGATCGCGAAGAGCGCGGGTAAGAAGTTGAGGAAGCGGTGGGATGTGCAGAAGAAGGCTCATGAAGCGTGGCTAAAGAGTCAAGAGGCGTAGTGTAGACCCCGTCGCAACGGTACATGTATGCAAGCATGGTTAGATGCACTTGCAGCGCAATGCTCGTGCCTGACCTTTGCAAGCGCACTCTAGATCATAACGATTCCACGTCAGAGTAGTGCCAGCATCGCAAGCCGCGCACACGTCTGCTACCGTCCACACGGAACGTGATTCCTCCGCCCAATGGAAGGCTTGGCGCGTTGGCTTCCCAATCCGACTACAACTGCGACGCGTTTCCCGCCACGTTGCAGGCCATGACAACGCGACGTAATATATCATGTGCTTATGACAATTGGTATGTGACCGCGAGTACGGTCGTGAAAGGTATATAGTACAACGAGGCCAAGTCCATCAACTTCAATTATTTCATCACTCTTCTCGCGGCAGCCTTCAGCTAAGGTATTGGCACACTTGCTCAAGCAACACTCCCTAGCAGCGATATCAGCACGATGGTCTCCCTCTCCTCCGCCATCTCATCGAACAAAGCATCCCTTGCCTCGCGGACTCGCCCTCTCATCGTCGTGTAAGCACCCTATACTCATCGCAGCAAATGTCAGTCTGAACCTCCCGCCCGCAGCATCGCTGGCGCAACATCAGGCATCGGCCGCGCCACCCTCCTCTCCCTCTGCCGCACACATGGCTCTACCGGACCAGGCCTCCGTGCCTACATACCTGCCCGCTCGAAAGCGAAGGCCGATGCCTTGATTAAAGAGTGTCGTGCCTCATGCCCCCAAGGGGACTTTCGGTCCGTAGAGGTCAAGGATCTCTCGCTGCTGCGGGACGTAGACGCCGCTTGCCAGACGATCGTGAGATCAGAGCGAGAACTAGCGGGCGAGGAGGCGAAGCTAGATGCTCTGATCATGACGCAAGGCGCCGTTGACTTTGGCGGGCGGAAAGGTGTGGCGCTTCTTCCAGTATTGTCCCCGGGTCATATAGAGCAGTCTTGCTGACACGCACTATGCAGAAACGTCCGAAGGTCTCGATACCTCGCAATCCCTCCTCCTCCTCTCCCGCCTCCGCTTCATTGACTCCCTTTCCTCGCTCTTCCCAGCTGCTGCCTCTGCATCGACGCCAACACGCATCATCTCAGTTTACGCCGCTGGCTACGAGTCCTCTGGTACTTTCTTCCCCCAAGACCTCAGCTTGCGGCAACCAGGCCATTACTCCTTCGCCAACTGCCGCGCAAGCGTAGTATTCATGAAGACGCTGATCTTCGAGCACTTGGCGCAAAAGCAGTACGAAGGCAGGGTGAGTTGTGTGCACGTCGATCCTGGTATCGTGATTACGCCGAGTTATACGTCGAATACGAATCGTAGGTCTCCCTTCGTACACGACGTCGAACCGCGTTATGTAGTGTGCTGACGGGTGATGCTAGCATGGTGGTTCAAAATCGCCTACTTCTTCGCAGCGCCAATTCTCAAGATCTTCCTCGCGACTTCAGAAGAGGAGATCGGCCACCGGATCGTGTTTCTGGCGACTTCAGGGCGGTATGCTGCGAAAGGCCACACGAACGAGGGAGAGGTTGCGAAAGGGACCGATGGAGCGAGAGGGAGTGGTGCTTATGCTGCGAGAAACAACGGCGAGGTGTTCGATGTGAAGAGACATTACGAGAAGCTGAAGTGGGAAGGGTTTGGAGACAAAGTCGTGGAGTATACTGACAAAGTGCTGAGGGAGATTGGAGATGGGAGGAAGTTCACTGAGTGAGATTTACAGCGAAGTTGTACGATGTTTGAACGCAGCCAGCCTCAGATGCTCTCCAAGGTGCCATACAGTACCAAACTACTATCGCAGCTGGTCGTGTCGGACCATTTGCTGAGTTTTATCGATTCGGAGAAACACTCTACTTTCCCCCCTTACCAGTGGGTATCTGGAACGCCACTACGCCGTCCTTCCCTGTCTTATCAATGCGGAAGTAGCCTTTGCGGTCGAATTGTACGATATCGTCCTCCTTCAGGTTCGCCACGTTACAATCCGCGATTGCCTCGGTCCTGGTCTCCGTGACTTCGTTGAGACAATCCTCCAGAACATCGTCCTCTTCCAACTTATCCTTCGTAATGAGGTAGTCAAAGTCATACAGCGTGACTTTCACGAGGTGTTGATCCGTGGAGAGCCAGGTGACTTTCTTTGAGGTCTTCTTCACGTCGCCTTCGAGGTGGAGTTCCAGATCGAGACTCTCGACCTGATCATCTGAGCTCTTCGAGATCTTCCGCACGTACGCGTTTCCCCAATTCATCAGCGTAATCTCCTCGTCTTGCGCGAAAGACGCCGCGTCAGCTTGATCGAGGATCACGCTCTTGGAGAAGACGACTTTTTTCTTGCCTAGCTCAGCGTTCTTGGCATGCACTTCCCTCTGCTCCTCTTTGACGCCCTCGACCCCAGACACGGTGCATTGAACTCTCTTATCGGCGACCACAGCCGTGTACCTCGGTGCTACAGGATCGATGTATTTCTTGTTCGTCGCCCAGAAGCTTGCCCAGTCCTGTAGCGTGATGTTCTTGCTCGGCCCTTGCTTCAGGATGAATTCCTGTAGTGCTGGCACGGTCATGCCTCGTCGCCTCACGCCACGGACAGTAGGCATGCGCGGGTCATCCCAACCCCATACTTTACCCGAATCAACGAGCTTTGTCAGCTTTCGCTTCGAGAGGAAGGTCTTGATGAAGTCCATCCGGCTGAAATTCCAGTTGTGAACTTTCCTCAACCCTAGCGTAAGAAGGAACCACTGATATTGCTCGTTCGCATCATTGTACTCCGTCGTCCTCAAGGCGTGCGTAATGCCCTCATGAGCATCCACGATCGGGCAGGCGAAGTCATAAGTCGGGTACATTTTGAACTTCTCTCCAGTCCTGTGATGGGCCGTGGGATTGCAGCGATAGATGACTGGATCTCGCATTCGTCCATTGTCACTCGCCATGCTGATCTTCGCGCGAATATACCACTTCGTGCCCTCCTCGCTGCCTTTCTCCATCTCCTTGAACTTCGCCAGCGACGTCTCGGCATCAGCGTTGCGGTGCTTCGACTCTACTCTGTCCATCCGCTCCGCCCGCAGTTGCTCCTGTGACGTATCGTCCGCGTACGCCTTCCCAGCCTTGATAAGTTCGATGCACTTGTCCCGCAGCAAGTCGAAGTAGTTGGAGGTATATGTGACTTCGTCGGGCTTGATAGCCATGAGCTCCAGATCTTTCACAATACTATCCTGAAACTCCTCCTTCTCTTTATCCGGATTCGTGTCGTCGAATCGTAGGATCATCTTCCCGCCGGGATACTTCTTGTGCGCGAAGTAATCGTTCAGTAGGGCAGCCTTCATATGTCCCACGTGCAGATAGCCCGAAGGCTCTGGAGGGAAGCGTGTGATGATTCTCTGATCTGTGTCTGGCAGATTGATATCATAGCTTCCCCCCTCATCCTTCGCAGCAGCTCCACTCTCCTTCGACGACTCCTTCCCCCGTACAGGTATATCGAGCGAAGGATGTGCGGTTTGTTCAATAAAATTGAACCAACGAGCGAGGTTCGGCACCACTTTGCTCCCTTGTTTGATCAGTCCCACGGCAATTTTGTGCTTCCTCACAGCCTTCCACAGCTCGACATCATCCTCTGTCTGCGTGTAGCCCTTGATATATGTACGCAGGGTAAGGTAAGAGTCCAGATCATGGATTGGTGCGGCTTCCGGCTTAGGAGCCGTGATGGCAGGCAGGAATCTCTCGGCCATGATCAAGAACCGCCTATGCTACTGTATGTCGAGTCGTAGTAGGATAAAGTCAATAGAGATGAGCAGGAGAGTGGCCCTTTCCGTTCCACGCGATATGTGTGACTGTAATATTTGACTCCACTAAAATTTTGGTGGGGCTGAAGACACCATCAAGGTGCTGCTCCAGACTAACACCCTCAGCCTCTCCAAAAATCTGAGTACTCTACTCTGCGTACTACAAGTGCATCTGTGATGGTGGATCTATCATGCAGTGTCACTGAGACAGTGTATCTAGATATGACAGTGGTGGTCTCTTTAGACTTCCATTCTCATATACATCGTGATCTCGCTATGACAGCACAGGCGAACCCGGACTTTTGGAAAGACGGTGGGTTTATATGCACAATGCTAAAATCGTGGCGCTGTGTCGATGCCCGGTTTGTGCTCTTCGAATTCAAAAGGCATAGATGGCCAACGCTTCCACCAGCTCAAACGCGCCGTCAAATGCTTCCTCCGCCTAACGCCATGCTTCCCTCAATGCACCGGCCTATGCTTTCACAAGCGTCTCCCATAATGCCTCCGGCTCCAAATACCCATGATGTATAATATTCACCAACCAATACTCCTTGCGTACCTGATCCAAGACCTTGGAGCTCGGACTCCCCTTCCCGTAAACGCCCCTCCACTCGCCCCAGATCCCAAAAGCCTCCTCGCACCAAGCCCTGAAACTGACGCCCTCAATGATAGTAGGCGTCACGATCTCCTTGCCCGTGAAGCATCCCCATGTCACCGGGTTGACGCTCTCTTCGTCACTCGCAGCAGAGTCTCCTGCGGCATTGCTGGCGAAGTACGTGATCTGCGGATCTTCGTCTAGTACTGGTTGCAGCCGCTTCCAGTCTTGAGCGGGCAGAAAGAATTCCACGAAGGGCTTTTGAAAGACGAAGCCGTTGCGAGGTCCCCAGCCAAAGATCGGATCTGTCGATCGCACGCCATTGACAGCAGGCTGCGAGGCGACTGTCCACCAGCCTTTCTGCACGAGAGCCAGGAGTTGCGACTTTATTGTCAACGTCTCTGGGCTCAGGCCCTCTTCGCTCCAGGGCACAGCGTCGACTTCGCCTTCCAGATGCCGCCTGAAGATCTCGCTCAGATCTGCTGTTGAGCTCGGGTGTCCCCATAGTCGCGTCGCCTCCGCAATACTGACATGCAGGCTTACACCGTACCCATCTATCTCTCCATAGGCTGGTGATCTCGCGTCACCCCATCGGCCGTTCGGGAAATCATCCCAAGTTGCCTCGCGGCCCAGCGCGCCTTCACCTTCCGAGATAGCGAGAGTATTTGCGCGGGAGTTGATCTTATCGCGCGGCACGCCGGCCTCATCCTCAGGCGCTTCGAAAGCGGAGGTTCGCGTTGAACTTGTGCTTGAAGCGCGAGTGCGAGAGACAACGACGCGATTTCGAGGACCGGAGTTGGCTGTGGAGGATTCGCGGCGGGTGCGAGTGCCATGTCCGTTTGTTGGAGCCGAAGCGCTTGACTCGTGCTCTGCGATGGCGTCTTCGGGTGACGTGAAGCCGTTCTTCTCGATGATCGTGGGTGTATAGGGTGGTATGAGACTGCTCCGTTCGAGTATGTGCGCTACTGCCTTCTCCAAGTTGAGTGTGTAGAAATGGAATCCTCGTGGTCTCACGTCCGGTCGAGCCTTGATCTTGTCCACGAACTCACTCAACACATCTACACCAACACGTTTCACCGCTTCGTCATCCGACTTCACTGCTTCGAATCTTTTGAGTACGTTTGGCGGTATCTTGGCATGGCTCAACTTTGTCGTCCGTCTCAGTATCTGATAGCTTTGCACTGGCATCAACCCGGGTATTATCGGTATCTCCTTAAAGATGCCGCTGTCATGCTCCCTCAGAGTCGTCTCATATGCCAGGAATGCGTCCACATCATAAAATAGCTGCGTCATGATGAAGTCCGCCCCGGCGCTCGTCTTCTCTACCAGGTATGGTAGATCCAGCCCAACACCCTGATGCTCAGGATGACTCGTATCCGCATGACCCTCTGGATAGCCTGCTACACCTACGCAAAAGTAGTCACCATACGTCTTCTTGATGTACTTAACCAAGTCGACGGCCCACGTGAACTCCACATTACTATCGTCCTCGTCCTCACCGACTGCCGCGCCCTCAGCTCGGTACTCATCACTCCTCGGTGGATCGCCTCTCAGCGCCAGGATATTCCTCACACCCAGCACCTTCGCCTGCTCTAGTGCCTCATCGATCAGTTTCCTCGACATGTTCGTACACGTCAAATGCAGGCATGTCGTCAAGCCCAATGATCTCTGAGTCAACTCGGCCAACGCCAAAGACTTCGCCGATGTGCTTCCTCCAGCTCCCCACGTGACATTAACGAAGAGTGGCCGCAGCGAGTGCGCCATACGCGCCAGTCGGGCATGGAGATTTGAGAAGCCCTGGGAGGTCTTGGGCGGGAAGAATTCGAGGGAGAAGTACGTCGCATCGCGGGGGAGGGCGGCGAGCTTGGTGGTGATGCGGTCGTCAGCCATTGTCGAGGGCGCTGTAGGGTTTGGACGGGACATCGTGTATAGTTGGTGGCAGAGTAATAGTCATGTCCAGAGATTGAACTTTGATCTGTCGCCCTCGTGCTCGCGTGGTCTCGGTAGTTGAGAATAGAGTGGCGGAAGAGAGGGGGTAGATCCGACGCCAGCGGAGAGCGATAAGGCTTATTTCCGCGGCTACATCATCGTTCCTGCCCCGCCATGATGGAGCGAGTGCCGGGTATCTGGAGGGCATTGATTGAGATCTACTTACTGATCGGGCATGGAGGCGATGTTCTCTTCGGACATACATTTGCCAATGTCATAATTCCTGTCTCGTGAGTAGTATTAACACTTCTCCCATACTTCCCAATGCCTCACCCACAGCCCTCACTCCCCGCCCCTGCGCACCCGGACGTGGACAGCATGCTCAGTCGGAAGTTTGGTCGCGAAGTCGCCAACTACTTCTCTGGCTCGCCATTGAATCGACTCGGTTTCCTCCGATCAGAGCACTCGTTCTTGTCGCAAGCACTCAACCACCCAACCACATCATTCTTGCTGTGCAACGAGCTCCAACCTCTCGTTCAGTCGAAAGAGGCAAAGCGAATTCAATGGGTGAAGTACGATGACATCAAAGATGTCGTCGGCGAAGACCCGTTCGCGAAGGATGAGGAGACTGTGTTGAAAGAGTTTGATAGTGAGAAAACGTCAGCGCAGTTAGTGTTCCTCGGAGTGGAGGAGAATGCAAAAGGCGGGCTGGAGTACCAAGGCAAGAACCTGTACAAGGGTGCACCATTCTTTGCAGTCGATGTCACGCCCCGAGGCGAAGGGAAGGTCAAGGATGCATGCACAGCTTTGATCAAGAAGTTGGAGGAGCAAGGCATGGGCTTTGGGAAGGGCAGGATTATGGAGCTAGAAGCCGGCGATGGTGAGGAGATCTTATTCCACACCGCCCGAACATGACTGACAACAGCGCCCAGCCGCCATCTACGCTGAAGCCCGCCAGATGCTTGACTGGAACGCCCGTAACCCCTTCTGCGCGCAATGCGGCCAACCAACGCTCTCCGTAAACGGCGGCTTCAAACGCGCATGTCCACCTCAAGACGTCGCCACGCCCGCCTCTGGTGCCAGGAAGCCCTGCGCAACGCGGAAAGGCGTCTCGAACTTATCGTTCCCACGCACAGATCCTACGGTTATCATGGCGATTGTCAATCATGCTGGAACGCACTTGCTACTTGGGCGGAGTAAGCGCTTCCCACCAGCTTGGTACAGCACGTTGGCCGGCTTTGCAGAGCCAGCGGAGAGTATCGAGGAAGCAGTGAGGAGAGAGGTGTACGAGGAGGCTGGGGTGTTGGTCGGCAGAGTGGTCATTCACAGCACGCAGCCTTGGCCTTACCCTGCAAACCTGATGATCGGCGCTATTGGTCAGAGTGTGCCTGATGGCGAGAAGATCGATCTGGGCAACGATCCGGAACTTGAGGACGCGAGGTGGTGTCCGTTCGACGAGGTCCGGGAGGCGCTGAAGATCGGCGTCAGTGGATTGGGGGATCCTGCGCCACCTGAGTACAAGGGGGGTTTGAGATTACCGCCAGAGACGGCGATTGCGAATCAGTTGATGACTAGTGTTGTCAATGGGTTTGTGGGCGTCGAAGCGAAGATGTAGAAAGGGGTTGACTAGGCTTTGTAGATAGAAGACATATACAGAGATGTGTACAGGCCGCCAGTCCGATCTTGATGCAACTTTGACGCCTTTCGCTTGCGGTCAGAAACTCACACGAGAGAATCATAGTATAATTCGACCAATGTAAGACTTGATGTATGCCATGGCCTGCTAGAAAACAAGGCCTTCACGGCTTCACGCCTGAGGCCACATACCCCGCTTAGTCAGTCACTGCGATCGCACCTCCCAACCCACCTCGTCGGAGCTACCTTTACATCTCTTCAACATTTACTCACCTTCTACACCGCACACCGCAATCATGGCCGAACGCAAAGTCCTCTCCAAATACTTTCCCCCCGACTTCGACCCCTCCAAACTCGAGCGCCGCCGCAAACCCCCCGCGAACGCCGGCCCCAAAGTCCAAACCGTCCGCCTAATGGCGCCCTTCAGCATGAAATGCACCTCCTGCGGCGAGTACATCTACAAAGGCCGCAAGTTCAACGCCCGCAAAGAGACGACCGACGAGAAGTACCTCCAAATCACCATCTTCCGCTTCTACATCCGCTGCACGAGATGCTCCGCGGAGATCACGTTCAAGACGGATCCGAAGCACATGGATTACGAGTGTGAGCGGGGCGCAAGGAGGAATTTCGAAGTTTGGAGGGAGGCGAAGTTGAATGAGGAGACGGAGGAGGAGATGTTGGATAGGATAGAGAAGGAGGAGAATGAGCGAGATGCTATGAAGGAGTTGGAGAGGAAGACTGTGGATGCGAAGATGGAGATGGCTGTCGCGGATGCATTGGATGAGGTTAGGTTGCGGAATGCGCAGAGGGAGCGGGTGGGGAAGGAGGGGGAGGTTGCTGGGGTGCAGAGGGAGGAGAGGGATATGGAGAGGGAGAGGGAGGAGGCGGAGATGGAAGAGGCTGCTAGGAGGGCGTTTCAGAGTGGGACGGGGGAGAAGGTGAAGAGGTTGGAGGAGGATTTGCTTCTTACAGGGCCGGAGGATAGAGCGAAGGAGGAGGTGCCTGTACCGGCGCCCACGTTCACACGCCAGATCAAGAAGAAAAAAGACTTCTCAGCGGCGCTGGGGATCAAGAAGAAGTCGCTGGTGTGAGCCTGCGGATCTCACGACAAAATATTCTACGACTGATACGCCTTCCACGATTGAAGAGATCTGGCCTTCTGTTCCATGAGCTATGTACATCGAAGCTGTACTAACTGGCTACCTTGATCCATCTTTGGTCTTCCGACTGGACATATCACTCATAGCATGCCACTCCAACTCATGCGACAGCCTCGTCGCCTGCCCATCACTATGCGTCGAATTGCTCAGCGAGTACCCATACCTATCATCCGCCAGCTCATATACCGGTGGCAGCGCCGCAGCATCCCTGCCCGACAGCCTGTGCGGCAGCGTAGGATGGCTAGTAACGCTTGTTTGCCTGACGACTTTGATCGACTTGCTCGAGTCCCTAGTGTCCAGCATGTCGCTGGGTCGGTTCTGTCGTGGAGTGGAGTGGCTAGACTGGCCGCGGGCTCGCGCGCCCATGTAGTGGCGGAATAGGACGCGCAGGGAGGGCGCGGAGGCACAGATCATGCCAAGCATGAGTTCGAGCTGGGCCCAGAAGAAGGTGTGGAAGATTGAGTTGGAGACGTTGCTATTCAGGCCAGATTCTGTGGATTGTTAGCCAAGGCTTTGTTGATAGGAGTGGTTGTGCCTACCAATGAGCCAGTATGTCCGCACGCCGGAGATGGCAATCACGCCCAGCCCGAGCGAGAAGATGATGTTCAGGCCTATCTTCTGCGGTCTCGGCATGTCGAGGTTCCAGGTGATGATGCAGGGCAACGCCACGGCGTAGAGATCGCTCAGCGAGGCGAAGACGCCCGCCAAGATGTTGATAACTTTGGTGTCGATGCAGGTGTACTCTTGCGTTGTCGCATAGATCGGGTTGAAAGCCTTCCACTGCATCGTTATCAGTACAAGCTTCATCGACACTCCCACAGGCCATCTGGGCAACGTACATAAGCATCAAACGGCTTGCAATTCGTGAAAAGGAATATCACGAAAACCAAGGTGTACGATACCGTAAAGGCGATGGCCAACCAGACCGCATACCTCCACGCCTTGGTGTACGTGCCCTCGACAAGCCGGCGGTAGAATAGCAGAACGGAGACTTTGGTGCAGCAGCCACTGATCAAGAATGCAAGCTCGCCAAACCAGAGGCACTGAGCAACCTTCTCCCAATGATCTGGCGGTATGTCCCAGATGTTGCGGTTGCCGTAGGCGCGCTGGGTGAACACGACGCAGATCGCTGTGAACATGCCGCCGAAGAGCCAGCTGGGTATGAGGAACACCTGACATTCACGTTAATGATCGGAACCTTTGACCTTACAGACAAGATAGACGTACATCATCGAGTCCGAAGGTGCCCGCTCTGCCGAAACCTCGAAGCCAGAGTCTAGTGGCGCATGTGAAGGTCGTGAGACCGAGGAGTGCGCAGGCCCAGCTGGCGAGATCTACACTTTGGACGGAAGGGTTCGTGTAGTTTGGCTTTGGCCACTGAGATATGGCTGATGCCGAGAGGTTGATGATGTTGCCTGGCATGATTGGGCGATTTCGTAACCCTGGCTGAGGTGGAATCCAGGCTGCGCTGAATGGGAGGGCTTGTGGTGCCAGACGCAGGTTAGAGAGCAAGCTCGCGGACTATTTGAACCGATTCCAAGTAACCAATCTCGCCAAGCCGAATGCTGTCGTGAGATTCGCGGTGTTCGACTCGAAGTCCAATCCGGATATACGTCTAAAGTCAGTGATGTGATGAGCAAACTCGCGCATGTGATGTTGATTCAAGGCGCGCGCAAGTGAATGACTCGAAGTGTGAAAGCAAGTGCAAAGTTTACAGACGAGATAGCATGTGATAAGGTATAGGGAGTACTTAGCCCCACGCAACATCTTCGGAGTCGACCAACGTCCACAACGGCTACGGTGAACATCAGGCGATGCTTGTCTTCTCGACAACGCGGATCAGGCGCATACTAGCGACGCGACCTCTAGGCCGGTACTTCAGCCCCAATGCACATGCCCTGGATCTGTAGACGCAAGAACGTTGAACCAGGAGTTCGGTCCGCGAGCTTCTCCTACTGGTGATGGGCACGCGAGCAAGCAGACGTAGGGGAAAATCTTCGGTTGCGCACAAAAGGATGGTGCTGTATGCTGCATGTCTCAGGAACGCAGGGTTAGGTGGGTACTGCTAGCCAGGGCGCCGTAGAAGCGATGGACGCTACTGCATCGAAGCACGCACTGAAAATCCGCATACGGCAGTTCACTCCGTTGATGGTTCGACATCCATGCTCAGGGAGAGGAGCGCCTTCTGAGACTGGATGGAATGAGGGCACGTTGATGTTTGATAGGTGAGTGATGAGCGCCTGATCTTGCGCCGCTCAACTCTGGAAAAGTGCTCGTCGACACATCAGATCGCAGTGGTGAAGTCCAGAAGAAGTTCAAGGAAGGCGTACTTTCCTGTAGGGCGAGATCAGCGGAGAGTGCCGGAACGTATCCGCTCCGGCTGCCGGGTTCAGGGTTCGGCACGTGTCTCACTTCAGAACTTCAAACGCAAGCGATCGTACGGCTGAACGCCTCTTAATTGCTTAATTTGCGACACCCCATCATACTGCCCCGCGACAGCATGGACACTGATGCCTTCGCTTGTTCCTTTCCTGTCTTCAAATGAGTCTGCGCATGTGATGGCGACCACAAGAGCTCGGACGGACCTCGGCCGAGGTGTCCACTCTTACAACGCGGTGGTCCACGACTCAGGTATTTGGACCTGCGTCCATTATTGATCCACTACCCGCCAGCTCAAAGTGCGCTTACAGCAGGGCTATATTTGATGATCGACACCCGACAGTCTAATAAGGGATCCGCAGATGATGATCGCCGTGGGGTAAAAGTCCCATCAGACGCCGACGAGAAGGGCACATAGTGCGCTAGCAACTAAAGACATATTGCCAGACTGGTGATGAAGGCCTCCCGAAATCAGGCAGCTCCGCTGTGTCCCCTATGGAACGCTATTAGTCCGCTGTGCCTTGATCCTTAAGTCGTAAAGGCCGTCGGCGAGCCGTGTCAAGTGGAGCCACAGGCAGCGTCGGACAGTAACATGCGGCTGCTTCCATGTGAAGCAAGAGTGATCCTGCTCTGTAGCCAAACAGAATTCGCGTCGCTGCTTGTTTGACCGGGCATGCAGGATCTCCAGCGTCCGGGCTTTGCAGGCACGCATTCAGAATTGAGCAACGCATCGTCATTGAGGCCACTCAGCCAACCAGATATCCTGGATGTTGATTTCGAGCAGTATGAGCTCTGTCGCAGGCGCTAAAGACTTGGGTTGAGCTATCCAGGCTGGCCGAATCTGCATGCGGGTTTATGGGCATCGTTGTCGGATCTCGAGCTGGCCCACTGTTTCTACTAGATTATACACACAGTCGCGATACGCCTGTCCAGCCAATGCACAAGCTACCCAACACTGGTACTTGTACTCGTTCGCAGCCTGTCGCTCGAGCTTCTGTGCGAACGTGCCCCGCGTCCAGCGACGTCATGCGCCGTTACACGCGTAGACCACGCGCCGCGGGTCGGAGATGGGAGTGTGACAGCGAGAACGGACTGGCATGCCAACTAGGGACGGAGGTCGTCGTCATGGGAGCTCGAGAGAAAGCTCTCCACCTGAAGGGTAGACAATATCAGTACGAAACCGATGAGCGACCACCTTGAGACGATCGATATGCCCCTACCAAATATTGCCCCAGACGGCCCGCTAGGTACGGAAAAGAAAGGTACTGTACACTACCCACTGTTTTCATTCCTCATTGCCTCGCCTGACAGCCCTTCAAGGCGTCCTATCCCTCGTTGGAGATCCAGTAGGGCAAGTCCTTGACAAGTCACTCCGGCCGACAGTCGGCGCGGTCATCGGCGGCGGCATAGGCCATCCAACGGGAGAAGCCCTCGAGCGAGTCAACAATGTCGTCCGGAACGAGCATAAGTATACGAACGAGCCGAACAACAAGGCCGACAAAGATCTGCCTGGTGGCGAAAGGATCGGTGGGAACACGCAGAGCGGACAGAATCCTCTCGGGTTGTGAGGTGTATGGTCTTCGACGAGAACTGGCTTTCTAGTGTACTCTCATACTCGCAGCCGACGAAGAGCAGAATGCATGAGTTGGAGCTTGGGAATGGCATAGCGTATTGGCGTTTGGTTTGGAAAAGCGCCAAGGGCGACACTGCCCGTGTCTGAATCGATGGCAGGTTCCCTTGTTGTAGCGTAAATCAGCCGTCGAAGAAGACATCACTTCGCCACCAGCATATCAGCTCCGTTCCCAGCATGCTCATCGAGTACACCCGCCTTGCGAAGCACGCCGATAGTCTTCTCTGCGACAGCGGGATCCACACCCTTGACGTCGCTGCTGAAGTCCACAGTCTTCATCCATTCCTCGACATCCTCCTTCGAGTAATCCATCGTCGAAGTGATGTGCTCGACCGACTCTTCCTTGTGCTCCAGATAGTATTGCACCCCCTCATTGATCTTCCCCAACATCTCTTGCACTGCCTTCTCGTCCACCCCACTCCTCGCAGCGATCATCCAGCTCGGCCAAGGCGTGTAGATCTCCCCAATCCGCTTCAGCTCGCCAGAATCCCAGTACCGTTTCGTAGTGAAGTGCTCCCACATGAAGAAGTCTGCCGTCTTGTCGCCGCTGACGCCCTGCCGTAATCCATCGAATTTGCCCAGCGGCACGACTTCGAATGGCTTTCCGCCCGGCTTGAGCCAGCCTTGCTGGTCTGCTAGCACATAGCTCATCACATACGATCCACTGCCAATCCTGCTGACTCCGACCTTCCTTCCCTCCAGGCCCGCCACACCCGTGACATCCTCCCTCTGTCCACCCGTCGAGATGCCCCATCTAAGCTTACTCTGCACATACGTGCCCACCAGTTTGAAGCCTCCCTCCTTGCCCTCTGCCTTGCTCTTCCCCAGATCCGCAATAAAGCCTTCCGTCAATCCAACAGCGACATCGATCTCTGAGGATTTGAGAAGTTTGGTCAAGTCTCCAGTGCCAGTGGGAACAGGTATGAGGGTTGCTGCGAGACTGTGTTTGGCTATGGCGAAGTGGAGTGGAGTGGAGAAGTGCTCTGGTATGAAGCCGATGCGGAGCTTTGTTGGAGCGGCCATGGTGATGTGACGGAGTCGAGATAAGCTGAATGGGTTCTTCAATGGTGTGATCGACCTGAGCATCGGTAATTGAGAAAAAGATCAGATGTTGGTCAAGGTTTCACTTCGTAGAAAGTGAAGAAGTCACGAGGAAAATGATGGGCCTCACTGATCGGCATGGACCTTTACAAAACGGATCTGACATGGAAGACATTCCGAACATGTATGCACATCGTGCAAGGGTGTAGAATTTGACGTTCAATCTATACGTCTTCTGAGCTCAGTGCGTCTCGATAACCGCTCGACTCCTGACTCAGCACACATTGTTGAGCACATCCGCCGCAGCGGCCTTCTCAGCGCTGTCCATGCTCAATTTGTAGTAGTACTTGACCTGCACGAAGGCGCGGACGTATTCGCACTGGTAGCCCACATTCGGCGGAAGCCACTCTGCCACGTCCTGATCTCCCTTGGATTGGTTGACATTGTCGGTGACCGAGAGCAGCTGAGGTCGAGTGACGCTGCGGGACAGTTAGTGTCATAGACGAAGTTGAAGAATAGAGAGGGCAGCTTACTCGTTCGCAAATGCCTGACGTTGGGCAGTGGTCCATGAGCGAGCACCTGAGACCCAAGCTTCTTTCTGAGAAGGACATGTCAGCTATAGTCCGCGATCACGCCTTGTCAAGAGAACACCTACCAGCGGCACAATATGGTCGATATCGACATCGCTAGCCGCGTACCACGTTGCTTGATCGTAGTCACTGTACCACGTCCCAGATGTTGCCGTGCATGCCGAGTCTGTCTGCACGGATACACCGTCACGCTTTAGAACGTATTCGCGCGTGTTGCAAGCTCCCGAGATCGTGATCCAAGTTGGGAAGTAATCGCGGCTGTATGCCGGGCTGTTGGACTCGGCCGCGACTGTGATAGATGACAGGTAAGACAACGCGGTCGCTGCTGAGACCGGCTCGGGGAGGTTGCCTCGGCGTTGGATGACAGGCGCGGCGATAGCAGATCCAGCTGCTAGGAGAAGGCAGAAGCCGACGGTGAGACCCATGGTGCTATTCTTTGATATTTCAGGAGTGAAGTCGTCTGGGGCGATGTCGACTTTGCACTTTGTCACGAGAAATACTAGCAAGCCACTCTTTGCGATGTAAAATGAGGTAATGAAGTTGCTTAGCAGTCGAGGTACTGATGCTCAACGGGCCCTTTATGTTGTCGACCAAAAGGGCATCGTACCTGCCCCCGGAGTGTCTCTTTTCCTATAGTGCAATGCTGTCTATGCAATGCAACCTCCGCCTGGGGTAGTAGTGAGTCAAAGAGAAGCAAATGCATTCCAACTACACGTGGGCTGCGATAAGCCTGATTGCTGGCTCGCCATCTAGCATTCCTCGGGGCACTGCCTCTAGTTGTGCCAGTGGTCCAACGGAGTTTTATAGTCGTGCAGTAAGGTCACTTGGCACTGCAGAACCGCAGATCTGTCTAGGCACTGCCGGCCTTGGCAGATAGATGTTGGCCAATGAAGCCGAGGTGTGGTGGCAAGCCGGGTGCATCACCTCCCACTTATACGTTGGATCTGCAATGCAGCGAGCAAACCATGAAACACTCCACTGGTGTCTCGAGACGACGTGTACTCGTGACCGGGGTGTGTGCCATCTCAGTGGACGTTGCAGGCGCCTCGTCAAGCGGAGGCGGCCGAGATCGACGGCAGGATTACTAAGCATCTGCGCGAGTGCTTCGTCGTGACTGAACCGTGGCCGTCTGTCCTTTACTACCAGTGTGGTGACTTGTAAGCATCCGTGTCGCGACGATGCTACATATGTTGTGCACCTAGAAACCAAGCGTATCAGTCAGGCTCAGATTATTCGCAAAGCCACTCTGCTGCTGGCTCGACATGACAAGCTGAGGGTTCAGAAATGTGTCCCACTGGAAGCTCTCCAATCCCAGAGTCCAGTCCAGATCAGTCAGACAAGGGTTCTGCGACATGCCACTACCGATAGTCGGCGCATCTTCAGGAGGTGAAGTAGAAGGCAGTGCTGACAGAGCTTCGAGCTCTTTCTCCTTCCGCTGTCGAAACATGCGCACCATAGCTACTGCCTGATTGCGAGCTTCGAGCACCATGTGAGTAGGATACGCTTCGGCAATCTTATCCAGTAGGGCCATAGCCTCTGCTACATAGCTGAATGATCGAGGCGTACCAACGGCGAGTGTGACGCAGACGAACATGAACGGAGCATGTAGCACATTCCACCATGGCGTGCGAGTCTCGAGGAGGGCTTCTGCGGCGATGAGTGCAGCCTTCCCGATGTTCAGTATACTCTCAGCACGATCCTTAGCGTCCGTCAAACTCATCAGCCACAGGCGTCGATAGATCGCGAAAGCCAAGTCGGCTTTCAATATCGTGATGAAGTGCGACTCTGTCTGTATCTCCTCGATGCGCGTCAAAGTGGCACCCAAAGCTGCGGGTGGGTCCGGCTCACGCTCTCGATCGACGAAGTCGCTCGGTAGTATATCAGCAAGCTCAACGTACTGATGAGCGAAGCCGACGCCATCGGGTGCGAATTTCTTCGTCGTAACAACATCGAACGTCACTCGAGATCTGCCATACTCGAACGACAAAACGATATTTAGCGCTCGAGCGATCCAGAAGAGCTTCCGTCGCGTCTTCACGAGCTTGTGGTCTGCTGCACTTGCAGCTGGATACACGACAGCGATCGTCTGCATCTCCTTGTGCAGCCCGCTAGCTTCTGCTTGATGTAGTGCCATTGAGCTGGCTACCCAGGATCCGTGGGGTCTGCCCGTACAGCGCAGATAGATTGTCAGTAGAATCCATGCTGCGACGATTTGATAAGATGGATTGACAGCCATGCGTTTCGTGATCAAGATTGACTTGGCAATCTGAATGCAGTCGGCTTCTCTGGGGTGCGGGTTAGATGAGAAGAAAGAGCCCAAGGCAGCCACCATCAGAATGATGAGGTCGAGTTCATTATAGCCTTGGGTGTTAGCGTAGCGAGCGTTAGACTTCTCGCCGAAGTCTACCTCTTCCAGGAGACCAAGCTCACGCTTGACGGTACTGAAGTAGACCGCTGAAAGACGCTGGAACTCGCCGTAAGGTATGATCGAATTGACATCGACTGGTAGGTCTTGCTCCTCACTCCGGAGGCCGAGATTCCCTGTGAGTCAAGATTAGCAAGAAGACTACGCTCTAGTCTCAGCTGCGACATCACATACACGCAAACGAATGCAGCCTTGGGATGCTCTCTGACTCCATGTCCATCCCCAGGATACGCGGAAATGCGATTGCCGAGTTGGCGCGCACGAATCGCGTCTTGACCGGATCTAGTATGCCACGATGATGGAAGCTAGGGCAAATCAGTACCGTGCTCTGCCCGTAAGATCCATCGAAACGTACCGTGCGCCGGGAGCAGTAAGAGGATGCGCCTGCAACTGTATAACACTCGGCGGCACCTCTGGCCAGCTTTGTTGACGTGGCAGGGTCTCGGGGCCATTGTCAGAGGTCAGATGAACTAGGGACGCTCGCTTGCCGGATGCCGTGTATTCGCATTGATACTCATAGCGAACACAAGTCGCGCATGGCTTTCGACCATCGCATTTTCGTTTCCTCTGGCGACCTTGCTAGCGATTAGCCCTGCGATTCAGAAACATCCATTCCGTGTCACTCACATGGTGCGCACGCTGCTCGAGAACGTTGGCGACCTGCATGGTGATCTCCGTCGCCCTCTGCTGGGCTTTCGGATCGAGGCCGTTTCGTATCGCCGTTCATGGCGATAGAATATCCTTTCAGTCACCGGCTACCTCAACGCTCGACATGCCGCAATGGCGATAGCTGTGATACTGCGACATCAAAGATAGTCTGGGTGAGAGGCTGGTAGTAATAGCTCTCCTCCGCCAAGGTGGCTGTGCCTTCGTGGAAGTCAGTTGCTGACTGTACTTTGTCCGTGCGCCAGGAACGAGATCAGTATTCTGTTCCGCCACCTCCGTCCGTGCAACATATCGCATAACCATCAAGTCGCCAGCGGGCGGAAAGAACTCCATCTCATGTTCAGGACTGATAGCGGCGATCCGCCCAGTTGAATCATGATCAGACGCCGTCAAAGGCCGACCTCATGGCCAAACATCGAGTGCGGGGACCAAGAGCTACTTGGGCCGAGCATACAGTATGTGAGTGTTGCTACATGTAAGCATACGTACATCTCACCATCACTTCGGACCTTGATACACTGCATTGCTCTCAATTTCTTGCGTCCCAGTCCTGTTCTGTTGTTTGGGCCAGCGCTTTGTATCACGGAAGCAGGCAATCAGCATGCCTGTCGACAACAGGATAGAGGGCCGTCTGGCCTTGATTACTGGTGCGAGTGGAGGGTAAGTGCTCGAGCAACGCACTATCGACCACCTACGAACGCTCACTCATCCCAAGCCTAGCATCGGCGCCGCCTGTGCACGCGATCTTCACGCTCAAGGCGTTTCCCTAGCCCTGACCTACAGCACCAACGCCTCAAGTCTTCAAGACCTAGTCACGAGCCTTCAATCCCAATCCTCCTCCCTGAAGATCACTTCCCACCAATGCGACGTGGCCAAAGACGCCGACCTGTCCCGCCTCTTCGACGAAATCAAAGCCCAACACTCCCAACACCCCGACATCCTCGTAGCCAACGCCGGCTACGGCAAGCGCGTCTCCAACATTCTCGACATCGCCATAGAAGAATGGGACTACACCATAAACGTCAACCTCCGCTCATCGTTCCTCCTCACTAAACTTGCAATACCGCACATGCAATCACAAGCCTGGGGCCGTGTAATCTACATCTCCTCGATCGCAGCGGGAGGGACGTCAATAAACGGCTGCCATTATTCTGCCTCAAAAGCAGGTGTGCAAGGGATGTGCAAGAATCTTGCGCAGAAGATGGGAAAGAGCGGGGTGACGTTCAACGATGTTGCGCCGGCGATGATCACAGGAACGGGAATGATACCCGATGAGGCGGCGTTGAAGGGGACGCCGGGGGATCCGGCGGGAATACCGGTAGGGAGGGCGGGGACGACGGATGAGGTTGCGAATGTAGTGACTATGTTGTGCAGAACAGGCTACGTAACAGGGCAGAGTATACTGCTGAGCGGAGGACTGAAGTAGGAAGGTCGGGGTATCTTGTGTACATATTCACAGTACGTACAGTCAACGATGAACTGCAGCTAATCGCGATCGGAGCCACTGATTCTCGTTGATGGCATAACGCGGTCCCTCTTCTGTTGTAGTGCCTCGTTCCTGCTGCCTGCACCAGCGGGCTCAGCGTTCTACAGCTCAACATCAATCCCTCACATTGCCCACGTTCCGTGTACGGCGGAGTTCTGCGCCCTCGGCGTCTGATCATGCGGCTCAAAGAGATGCCGGAAATTCGACGCCAGCTCTGCGAACTTGCCGTTGGTTGCCGTCACACACCGACGTAGTTGGTGCATGACATCGTGGAGGCGTCACGAAGTCGCGCGTGCCTGCATGTCCGAAGACTGCACTGTCCCTCCTGGCTGCATACTTGCTGGTGGGTGGCCTATATGGGTCCGGTGAGCGCGACAGTGCTCCTGCGCCTGCACGCGCGGCGGAGGAACAATTCCGGCTCATTTGACTGTTCGTCTCACGTCTTTCCAGCCTTCCTCAAACCCTCCATCATGTTGATCAGATTGTCTACCAATGGCGGACTTCTGGACTCGTTATGATTTCTCCTCATCGCTCCCACCACGGCGACCACGACCTCATCTGGATTGCTGACGAAAGCAGCACCATCTGGCTGACCTGGCTGATTGCCTAAATATCTGATTGCCGCATTGCCCTTGCCATTGATTATCCAGCGCTGTGCAGCATGATCGTCAGACCCATCAAGCCAGGCTGTAATATCGTGCGAAGCCAAGGTGTTCGGCTCAGTCGAACGTGTAATGATGCCGTAGCACCAAAACGCGAGACAGGACTGGTATACCGCAATGGCCGCAAAGTCGCAGATCAGACCAAGTCGAAGACTCCTGGCTGCGCGGATGACTTGACCAGCATGCCAGAGAGCTTGCCGGGAGGTAGTCGTCTTTGTCCATTGAACGAGCGAGGGGTACACGCGACGTGCTTCGTCCTCTCCTTCCACGCCTGCAAAGAGCTGGACATCGTCAAGGGATAGATGGAGGTGCATTAGCAATAGCTCAAGGATAAGTGTGACTTTCGAATCTTCCACGGAGCTCACGCGGAAGTATTGCAGGAGCTTTGTGAGCTCTGCATGTCGCGAACTCATCACGATTGTACCATTGCACCACTGGCTGGCGCCTTTCAATGACGACTCCAGCTGTCTGAACTCCCAGATCATGCGCCAAGAAGCTCCGAGTACTGCCATGCTTGCTTGCCGCGAGTCGACGAAGATATCTTTGTAGGCCAGAATGTCGAGATCTTGTATGCAATCGACTAAAGATGGCTGTCGGTCATGACGTGGTGCTGAGCTGCGCATGTAAGTCGCTTTCCATTGCTCAGCCGACGGTGCGTGCCAAAGCGTCTCAGACTCTGGCAATGGGAGATACAGCTCAGCGTAGGAGATCAGGGGCGATGTGAGTAACGAGGCCGAGGCTTCGAGGTCATGTCGGAACAAGTGCAATGCGAAACGCTTCCTCGACTCCTGCTTCACCCACATTCGCCACTTACGTTCCAGGACCTCGCCCTGATCTTCAGAATAAGGCACGATGCGCTCGTATGTGCCTCGCCTGAACAGACCGCCTCGCCGAGCCATAGTTACCAACACCTGCTGGAAGCCTTCGGCAAGCTCCATCTTTCGACTGTCGCCGCTCCAGAGACCGATCTTCAGCTGTAGCAGAGAAGCTTGCATGATCTGAAGGTCGCGCATCAGGGTATTATCCTCTTCGACTTGGACCTGAACAGCAGTCCGAATGGCCTCCTGAATTGCATAGCCAACCTTTCGGATCGCAACGTCTGGTGTGAGGACCGCACCCGCCGCAATGATCGCAGCCAAGACCTCAGGTCGCGTTTGCCTCTCAAGCAACGTCGGCGCATGGATCCAGTGCTTAGCATGTGAGCCAGGCGAAGTCAATGAGAATTGGAACAAGCTGTCGAGTAGACTGATCGAAGGAAAGCATGCCACGGCTCGCGGTATGCTATTTGGTTTGCATGTGCTCAGAATCATTGCAAGCACCTTGTCTCGAGACGTCTGCGATAGTGGTTCGCAAGTAACCCGCCGATCTATGTCGAGACTTGTCGGGGATGGCAGACTCAGGTTCGCTTGCTCAGCAGAACCCGAGTCCTTCGACAGAGGTCTAAAACGCCACACTGACTGCTTAGGCAGCGACCCCGTATCTAGTGGCGGTACTGGCGCAGATGTGAAGCTCGGCATGATGTCCGAGCCAGCTGTAGGGAAGCCAATGCTTGGTGTCCTGAGATCGAATGGGTTCGCGTTGTTGTACGTATCCATAAAAGTGAGGTCTATGTCGTTGAGCTCGAGATTCGTATCAACACCAAAATCGAAGAGCTCTCTTGGTGTCCAGGGACCTGGCTGATAGGGATTGAACATCTGCATCTGATTCATCTGCTGTTGTGCATTTGGTGGGGACATCTTATCTCGCAAGTAATCGAACATGGTGTTGTCCGGAGTCTGTGGAGGCATCATTTGTCCAGCCATGGACATCGGAGGCAGCTGGTGCTGTTGGGGCTGATACTGCGTTTGCTGCTGTTGCTGTTGCTGTTGCTGCTGACGTTGGTGCTGTTCCGTCTGCATTGCCGGCAATTGAGAGGGAGACGGCATCATCATTGACCCGACAGACTGGCGATGAACAGCAGGGCTTGCTTGGATGTGCTGCATCTGGGATAGCATCCTCGCGACAGGCGGCTGTTGCGACTGCATGCTTTGCAAGCTCTCAAGACTGTCACCGAAAGGTTGCTGCTGCTGCTGTTGTGGCATGCTGTGGCTGTGCTGTCGCAGATGTTGCTGCTGCAACTCGTTGGCGTCAAGCTGCCCTTCCATCGACACGGGCGAATAGCTGGCAGTGAAATTACACTGCATCTTCTTCTTGATGCAGCGCTTACAAGGCTTCTCCTCCTCACACTTGAGATGTAGACTTGCGCAAGCCTCGCACGCCTGCGAGACGCGACTATGCTGCACCACTGCCGGCTTCGAGTCTGCGCCGTCCTTGGAGTGGCCCAGCGTGTGGCGCTTCAGTAGATCTGCTCGAGCGAAAGCCTTGGTGCAGATCTGACATTGATACGGGCGCTCTCCGTTATGCGATCGCACATGGCGACTGAGATGGTCCAATCGAGCATACGCTCTCGAGCACTTGCCACACTGGTAAAGTCGACTTGGTGTGGCGGGCTGCCCTTGAGATGAGTCCAGGCGCGCCGGATCCTGTGTCTCCGAAGGTGTAGCATCCAGTCCAGTATCACCACTATTCACAGCCTCTGAGTTGGACCGCGAGCGTTTCTGTGCAGGTCCGACGTCTGCACTCACTTCAGACGTCGTCCGCATGTGTGATTCCATGCTTTGCGACGAGCCGAGAAGCTTTGCGAGCGGGGCACTGGCAACTCTGTCGCAGCGTGCAATGAGGCCCAGCAACGTCGCCCACGTTCCCCGACGCAGACCCAGGCCCTGGTCAACGGAATAATATGCGTAGCGTATGCGCCGGCTGTGACAGATGCACAAACAGGTGGAGGAGCGCAGGAACCTGGGAGGTGGGCAGCCGGGGGCCAAATCTGGGGTCTCTGAGCTCGGACCAGATCCCGTGCTCGGCACGGCTCTCGCTTAATGCTCCCATGAGAAGCCGCCTGACTTCCTGGAAGCTTAAAGATCAGATCGAGACAACATGGCTTCATCCATATGACTACGTGCTTCCTCATCGTCCAGATGGACTCTTACTGTGGCCTCCATGTCGACTTGTATCCATACCACGCGCGAAATCGCGATGTTGCAACGGATAAGGACGAATCAGGATTCACTGTTCTGGCCCCCACGAGTTGATTCATCTATTTCCTTGGTCCTGTCGTCGGCTTGTACACCAGAAGTAGACATTCAGACTCGGCGACGAGATCACAACCGAGTCCGACTGAAGGAGGAACGACAGTCTTATCTCGCGCAATGGCATATAGGAGGAGGCATCCGCGCATCTGCTCCAACAGCGGTGTGTTTGGAACGGCACTCTGGCTCACGCATCGCTCAAGACTCCATTGGGCAGCATTTTGTGAGCACAATTGTTGTACCAAAGACTGATCGCGGACGTTGTTTTCTCTCCTTGCATTGTCACTTCCTTCTTTATTGCGTTCTCTGCGAGCGTTCATTTTGGAAATGGCTGAAGCGGGTATAGAGATGCGACCAATGCATGGGCACGCGAAGGAGGAGAGACCGAAGCACGGCGCGTACTGTAGGACAGATGGCGTCTGGTCGTTGCAGACCGAGCAGTTCGATATACTGATATTGGAAGCCAGGGCGACGCACTCTTTGGCAAGCTATCGCAGCTGTCTCCATCATCCTAATCATCAACTTCGCCATCCTCGGATGGGCCATTCACAGGCAGAACGACGACGGTATTGCAACAATATACCGAGGCTCCGAGGGGAGTATGGGTACTGTCCGTAAGTGCCTAATGCTGTGCGATTCAACATAGCGGTCACTGACACGACTGCAGACTTCGTGACACATGGCGTGATCAACATCTTCGGTGCACTGCTTCTCATGACTTGCAACGCTTGCATGCAGTGTCTCTCTGCGCCAACACGGATCGATGTCGACAAGGTACACGCCAAACACGACTGGCTTGACATAGGCATCAGCAGTGCGCGGAACTTGCGGCATGTGAGTCTTTGGCGTGGCGTGCTCTGGTCATGTCTGTTGTTGAGCTCCTTCCCGATCGCTCTGCTGTAAGTGACGCACTGACGATCTCGGTGATTAAGTCCACTAACATGAAGCAGATACAACTCCGTGGTCTTCACTTCACCAGGTGCCATCGACTATATGGCTGTCCTGGTCACCCCCGAATTTCTAGCCGGTGGCCCACATCGCCAAAGCCCCAACGATGACAGTACCCTGGACGGTAGCACAAATATGACGGATGATATCAAGACTCTCCAGAATGACGCTCAGAGTCTTGTTCGTCTCGAGAAAGATGACTGCTACAAGAAGTACAACGTACCCGTGCAGACAGACTTGTCTCACGTGCTACTCGTGTCGGACTACTCTGCTCCAAACGACACAGTGATCTACGTATTCGAGCAATCAACGGGTTCCGAAGAGTCCAAATTGCCTGGCTGGACCTCGTCAGGACCAGATAACTGGGGCTTCACGGAACCGACCTGCAATGGCGCCATTCGTTATGGCTGGACTGACTATCAAGGCTTGCCTGAAACATGCACCACCAGCACAACAGTGACGTCTGACACTACATTAGTCAGTCGCGCCGGAGGATTCTGGCAGCCCCCAGATGACGGAGACTCTGATGCTACGCAGCCTGGTGGTCAAGTACGGGTCAACGTCGACTACTGTCTCGCTAAACCGCTGACGGAGCCTGCTTGCGAAGTCAACGTTAGCGTCACACTTTTGGCAGTTGTCATCGTGTTCAACATTGTCAAGCTGCTCTGCTTGATCGCCACACTGATGTTACCAAGATTTGAGCCTCTGATCACGATCGGCGATGCTATGGCATCTTTCTTCGTTGTAGCGGACTCGCATACAGAGCGCCAGGGCCTGTTATTCGCTACGGAAGTGACATCCGGATCGTGGCGACTGAGGAGCATGAATCGCCAGCCGCCGAGACCTCGTACGTGGACACAGCCTCCGCTCGGGCTGTACAGCACCGTGCAGCCTCTTAAGTGGGCCATCAATCTTATGGTCATTCTTTTCGTCTTCATCGGCGGAGCAGTCATGCTCTACGTCGGCTCGCACTGGGGCAAGTGGACTCCGGGCTTCCGGTCCCAGGGCTTAGGCGTCATCAATCCCGCCTTCATCATCCCCGAAACAGTGTGCTGGGACGTGCTGTCCACTGTCGTACTTGCCAACACGCCTCAGCTATTCATCTCTGGCGCATACTTCAGCTTCAACTACCTGCTCACCACGATGCTTCTCTGCAAGGCTTTCTCAGAGTATGCAGCATCTGGGAAGTCGAATGCAGCCGCAGAAGCGGCACGCACATCAACGAACGATGGACTACCGCTTCGAGTCTCCGAGCCTGTCAAGCAGTCTGAGCAGATCGGTAATTGGCAGATGTCACTCCCCTGGGCCTACTCCATACCTCTGTTCATCAGCATGTTCCTGCTACATCTATTCACTTCACTGGCACTCTTTGCGGTGCGGGTTGGAAGCTACGCATCAACCGGTGAAAGACGCTCTTACCTCTCCGGCGTAGGCTGGTCAATGAGAGGTATCATTGCGGCGGTGGCAGTTGGGGCAGTGATGATCCTTGGTCTGGCCGGCCTCGCTGTGTTTGGCAAGATGGACAGGGGAGCACCGGTTGTTGGAAGTTGCAGTGTGGCGATTGCTGCTGCTTGTCACGCACGGGCTGATGACCGCAACGTAGGATTGAAGAGAGTCAGATTTGGGGTTGTCCAAGAGGTCAATGTTGATGGGGAAGCTGTGGGGAGGGTAGGATTTGGTAGTAGTGGCGTGCGGCCGCTCAAAGAGGGAGAGGAATATGTCTAGCCTCTATAGTCCCACTCTTGTCAATGAGAGCCACACTCGTTGCAAATGTCCAACCACCACGCGTTGGACAGGGTTGCATACAGTTAGCTACATGCATGTGAAGTTCTCGCTTACTCATCCAATCACTTGCGACTTCACGTGCTGGCTAGCAACACGCTCCCATGCTACGACAGCTCAGACTTGCACATACACACCTATCGCGAATAATCACTGTCCTCTGCTCGTCACACAGCACTTGTCAGCGATCTCTGCTGTAAGTTACCTTCTCGAGCCGCGAAACATCCACCAAGCCTACCACTCGCGATCGAACTACCTTTAAAGCGTCCCCATTGCGAGATCATCGCTACCGGCTGGGTCTACCTCTCTGCCGACGGCGATGCGCCGCGGTCTACCAGTGCTACGATGTCAGTCTGGAACCAGGAGAACATAGTGGACGTCGCAGAGTCAGTGGGGATTGCATCGCTCAGCAAGGACGTCCAAGAACACCTCGCGCGAGATGTCGAATACCGCATCAGCCAGGTGCTTGAAGAGGCACTGAAGTTCATGCGCCATGGCAAACGCACAACTCTACACACACAAGATGTCTCGCAGGCGCTGCGACTACTCGATGTGGAGCCGCTGTATGGCTACGAGAGCACGCGACCGCTGCGATTCGGGGAAGCTAGCATTGGGCCTGGACAGCCACTGTTCTATGTCGAGGACGAGGAGATGGATTTCGAGAAGCTCATCAATGCGCCTCTGCCCAAAGTGCCTCGAGAAATGAGCTTCACTGCGCACTGGCTAGCGGTTGAAGGCGTGCAGCCTAGCATACCCCAAAATCCAAGCACGGCAGATCAGCGGAGTCAGGAGCTTTTGCCTAAAGGTGGCGCCGCATCTCAGACACTTGCAGCTCTTAGTGGAGCAGAGGGTGTGACTGTGAAGCCACTCATCAAGCACGTTCTTTCCCGCGAACTACAGCTGTACTTCGAGCGCATCTGCGACGCTATGCTCTCGCCGAAGCCAAGTAGCGACGAGTACCGCGCCACGGCTCTTGCGTCTCTGCGCTCGGATCCTGGAATCCACCAGCTCATACCATACTTCGTCCAATTCGTGGCAGACAAAGTGACGCATAACCTCAAGTCACTCCCGACCTTGACTGCATCGCTCTCACTCATCGCAGCGCTGCTCGACAACCCATCGCTCTACCTCGCACCATACGTTCCGGCGATCGTACCCTCAGTCCTTACGTGTCTAGTCGGCAAATCACTCGGAACGCCAAGCATAGACGGCGCAACTACGCATTTCGCACTACGAGACTACGCAGCTAGCCTCATCTCAGCCTTGACTCGGAAGTACGCTTCTAGCTCTTCGACACTGAAGCCTCGCATCGCCCGCTCGTGTTTGAAGCATTTCCTCGACTCGCATAAGTCCTTCGGCACGCACTACGGTGCAATCCTCGGACTCACACTCCTAGCTGACGCTGAGGGTGTCCGGGCTCTGATTTTGCCGAATCTGAAAGCCTACGACGCGGTGCTTGCGGAAGGGCTGAAGGATGATGGGAAGCGCGAGGCTGCCGAAACGGTGCTCGGGGCGATCATGAGGGCACTTGGCGTGTTGGCTAAGGAGAGCGGGGGATTGGGCGTAGCGAATGGGTTTCCTGAGGGTGATGTGCTCAAGGAGAGGTTGAGTGAGGCTGTGGGCGATGTCGTGGCTGCTAAGGTAGTGGAAGCCGGAGATACGCGAATCATCGCGGCGGTGCTAGACAAGGGAGTGTTGTGAAAGGGCAAGGATTCCAACCTGACTTTAGCGGGGCGTTTGGGGCATGTATCAAAGATAGCGGCACGTGCGGCGTGCATGAACGTGGAGAATAGTCACCCTGATCAGGGAGATCGGTTTTGGAAACATGGATGCACCTGAGGCAGACATTAGACGCTGAAAAGCGATAGGTACCCGGAAACTCTTTCACGCATTTGATGCAAAATGCTTCTTGCAATATGCAGTTTCATGGCTTGTGTATCATTGATCTTCGATCATTGTATCATCCCCCCATTTTGAGCTTCTTCACTGAGTGGAATCGAGTAGACTCCAAAATCTACTTCTCGTAGACCCAGTCGTGGCCGGCCTGCTTCCAGCTCTGGATCTCAGACTTGGTGAACCACAGGTCGATCTCCTTCTTGGCGGAGTCGACAGCATCGGAGCCGTGGCAGACGTTGCGACCGACGTCCTGAAATTTCACAGTCAGCCCAGATCACTGTTCTCAACTGGATTCAGATCACTCACGATTGCAAAGTCTCCCCTGATGGTACCCGGCTGGCTCGCCAACGGGTTTGTAGCACCAAGAATCATGCGTCCAGTCTTGACCACCTCACGGCCCTCCCACACCATAGCGCAGATGGGGCCCGAGTTCATGTACGACACCAAGCCCTTGAAGAACGGCTTCTCGGCGAGATCGGCGTAGTGCTTCTCGAGGTGCTCCTGGCCGGGGGAGGTGAGCTTGATGGCCACGAGCTTGAAGCCGCGGTTCTCGAAGCGGGAGATGATCGTGCCGACCAGGCCGCGCTGGACGCCGTCGGGCTTGATTGCGATGAAGCTGTGATGATGGTTAGCTTCATTGGTAAGGCTGTGAGGGTTACTGGGGTAAATCTTACGTCTGTTCGGAAGTCATGATGTCGGCTTGGTGTTTGATGTTTGTGAGGATGTGGGAGCGATCTTTTGGGCCTAAATGTTTGAAGATTGGAGGCTGTTCACCGCTAGACATTGAGATGGGTAAAGTTTTGATGCACTGCGTTTGGTGGGCTTGGTGGGGCAGGGACTACTGCAGGGGCGTGCCTACCACAAGATGGATCAGATTAGATAAAGATATATCGGCTGCTTGACACGAGACAGCTGTTGCATCTTGTCAATACATGTAGCTGCATAGAGAGATTCAATCGGCGACATGGGCGTCAATGGTGCTTTTGGACGGTGGTCGAGCTACTTGCTCGTACTACTCTGCCTTCTGGGAATCTACACCACGCCGGCCGGTGAGTAATTCCCAATGATACGCCGTTTCAATGCTGGTGGACTCGGCTGACATCCTGCGTAGTGGGTGTGAAGAAGGAGAACTTCAAAACATGTGACCAGTCAGGCTTCTGCAAGCGTAATCGCGCGTATGCTGATACCGTCACGTCGACATCGGGCTTCAAGTCACCATACACGCTCGAAGCAGCATCAGTCAAATTCGACCGCGGCGTTCTCTCGGGAACAGTGATCAAAAGCCTTGCAGATGGCGCGAATGTGCGTCTGCCACTCACAGTAGCCCTGTTCGACTCTGGAGTCGCACGCGTGTCTCTTGACGAGGAGAAGCGGAAGAAGGGCGAGATCGAACTCAGGCATGGCAGCAAAGCGCGGAAGGAGCGCTATAATGAAGCCGAGAAGTGGGCGATTGTGGGCGGCACGAAGCTTAGTTCTGGCTCGGCAATGAAGGCTGTTGGAGAGGGCGTGACGTCTGTGGTCTACGGCCCTGAGAGCAAGTTCGAGGCTATCATCACGCACTCGCCTTTCGCAGTGGAATTCAAGCGTGATGGGGAGACGCAAATCAAGTTCAATGACAAAGCGTACATGAATTTCGAGCATTGGCGTCCGAAGGTAGAGAAGCCTGTCGTAGAGAAGAAAGAGGGTGAGGAGCCACCGCCAGAGGACACCACTGGCGAGGACGAGTCCACTTGGTGGGACGAGTCGTTCGGTGGGAATACCGACTCGAAGCCTCGCGGACCAGAAGCGGTGGCACTGGACATCAGCTTTCCAGGCTATGATCATGTCTTCGGGGCTGCTGAGCACACAGGACCGCTGTCGCTAAAGGAGACTCGTGGCGGCGATGGCAAGTTCAGTGACCCGTACAGACTGTACAACTCCGATGTGTTCGAGTATGAAATGGACAGCCCGATGACACTGTACGGCTCGATCCCATTCGTGCAAGCGCACAAGAAGGACTCCACTGTTGGTGTGTTGTGGCTGAATGCTGCAGAGACGTGGATTGATGTGACGAAAAGCACCGCTTCTGCGAACCCACTCAGTCTTGGGATTGGCGCGAAGACGACCACGAACACTCACTGGATCAGTGAGAGCGGTTTGCTAGATGTCTTCGTCTTTCTCGGGCCTAAGCCGCAAGATGTCATCGGCGCGTACTCGGAGCTCACTGGGTACACACAATTGCCACAGCACTTTGCCATTGCGTACCACCAGTGCCGCTGGAACTATGTGACCGATGAGGATGTCAAGGATGTCGATCGCAAGTTTGACAAGCATCGCATACCCTACGATGTGATCTGGTTGGACATCGAGTACACACACGAGAAAGAGTACTTCACGTGGGATCCAATGACTTTCCCGGATCCATTGACGATGCAGAAGCAGCTCGATGGTCACGAGAGGAAGCTAGTCTATATCATTGATCCCCACATCAAGAACACAGACAATTACCCTGTGGTCGATGAGCTCAAATCCAAGGATCTTGCTACCCATAACAAGGATGACAACATCTATGAGGGATGGTGCTGGCCAGGGAGCAGTCACTGGGTCGATGCTTTCAACCCTAAGGCACATGACTGGTGGAAGACACTCTTCCGCTACGATAAGTTCAAGGGCACGGCGAAGAACTCGTGGCTCTGGAATGACATGAACGAACCTTCGGTCTTCAACGGTCCCGAAACTACAATGCCAAAGGACAATCTCCACCACGGCCAGTGGGAGCATCGTGATGTGCACAACCTCAACGGCCTTACCTTCGTCAATGCCACATACAACGCTCTGCTAGCACGCGACAAAGAAGAAGAAAAGCACAACGTACGGCCATTCGTCCTCACCCGGTCATTCTACTCGGGCTCTCAACGCATGGGCGCCATGTGGACAGGTGACAATCAAGCAATCTGGTCCCACCTCGAGGCTTCGATCCCCATGCTCCTAAGCCTGAACATCGCCGGCTTCCCATTCGCAGGTGCAGACGTTGGTGGTCTCTTCGGCAACCCATCTAAAGAGCTCCTTACTCGCTGGTATCAAGCTGGAGCTTTCTACCCGTTCTTCCGCGGCCACGCTCACATTGACACCCGTCGGCGCGAGCCTTATCTCGCCGGTGAACCGTACACAGGGATCATCACGCAGGCGTTGCGATTGCGATACTCCCTTCTTCCAGCGTGGTACACAGCATTCCACGAAGCTTCAACGACAGGCGCTCCCATCATTAGACCACAATACTACGTCCATCCCTCAGACGAGAAGGGTTTTGCCATTGACGACCAATTCTACGTCGGCTCCACGGGGCTTTTAGCTAAACCCGTCACAGTTGAAGGCGCTGAAAGCCAGGAGCTTTACCTTGCGGACAAGGAAACTTACTATGACTACTTCGATTTCTGGGCCTATGAGGGCCCGGGTAAGGAGAAAGTCGCGGCACCTCTCGACACGATCCCACTGCTGATGCAAGGAGGGCATATCATCCCTCGACGCGATAGACCGCGCAGGAGCTCAGGCCTGATGAAGTGGGATCCCTTCACTCTGGTGGTGGTGATTGGCCACTTCGGAGATGCCGAGGGCACTCTATACCTCGATGATGGCGAGTCATTCGACTTCCAGGAGGGAGCTTACATCCATCGCAAGTTCGCCTTCTCGACCGCTACGGGTAGCCTCATGTCCGAGGACTTGGCGCCTGCGGGGACGAGTACAAGCAAGAAGGCGAAGGCTTACTCGGCGTCTATGGCGCAGGTACATGTGGAGAAGGTCATCGTCGTCGGTGCGCCGAGTACATGGAAGTCGAAGGCGAAAGTTCAAGTCAGCGAGACGGCGTCGGGTTCCAGCAGTTCCGCGACTAAGGACGTGCCTTTTGAGTTTGTGGCGAAGGATGGGGGAAAGGCTGCCTATGCCGTGGTCAAAAACCCGGGAGTTGCCATCGGAGCCGGCTGGAAAATACAGTTCTGAAAGCATGTAGAGTAGCGTGTATGAAGTCGAGGCAGTGGTTCCAATGGGATGCTGATCGGCCGTAGCTCCGCAAGGCGTAGAATCCTCCGATAGCGTCTCGAACTCTCGTGTTGCGCATTGTTGAAACGTTGACAACGCGCATCGCCTGCGACAGACAGACGATCACATTGCTTGCTGCCATGATTGAGATTGAGGCCCGCATACGTATGGCAGCATAGCAATTCACTGTCACAGCTGAAGCAGTAGACGCACTGCCTACGTTCTAGACCTTTTGCGGTACATGTATGGGGTCGGCCTTCCCGAGCGGAGGCGAATTGGACCCCGGCATTGTTGCAAAATGCCTTTCATGCGCTACCTACTTCAATGACTGTTGCGCATTCCATCGCGATCAGCCTGATCATCATGTCAGATCCTGACGTTGCCGATGTGACTTCACGTGCGGACCGAAACCGCGGAAATGTCACAGAGATCAGCGCTGTTACGTACGGACTGCAGGTCCGCTTGTCGAGGAACCTTGAGAATGACTTGCGGCGCCACGTGCCGGTCCCGAGGCTGTGTTTCAATGGCGTTACCTTAAAGCTTGGCTCTCAAACGCGACTTCAATGCTTCCCTGCATGTGGGACATGTGCCTCGCACGTTGTATGATCTACACTACTATGACGAGCGGGGATGTTCGGTCCTAGCACCGGTGCCATCTTACAGATATTTGAATTTGCAACTTGCTGACTCGACAGTCTTCCATGGCATTGGAAAGGTGCCGCCATTGGGAGACGTGGCTGAAGTCACCACAAGGACTCTAGCCGTTTCGACGACGTGCACGCGCTGGACTGAGCAGCGCGACGCCAGTCGCGACATCGTCGAGTCACAGGCTGTGAGGAGACTTCAATCCCGAGCACATATCTGCTCAGAGTGTTTCAAACGTTGGCGACGATTGCCCAGCATATTAAGCCATGATTGTGGCTGTGCCAGCTCGATGCAGTGGACCTTGAAAGAACGCAGTCGAGACCGGTCGACTTGTAGACTGTATCTCATGTCTGCCGGAGTATAGTGCGAGAAATCCACTACAGTACCCGACTGTGGCTGTGCTTGCGACGTTCAGCTGGTAACAAAACGCGCAATCAACCTGGCTAGTCGACGATGGAGCTCGGCAAGTCACTCACATTACCAAATGTGCGCCATTGTGGGTGCCACACCTGTGGCGGTGCAGCACATTGTCGTGGAGCAGGCGGTCAGAGGCAGTCCAAGCACTGACTAGATTGGCTTCATTTACCTATCCGCCGTTTCAAGAGCCAATGGGACCGTGGGAAGACATTCCAAAGGCTGCCAAACTCTATCACCCACATCTTTCCGTTATTCGCTCTCTTGCACTAGGTGCACTGTGCCACTGCGACCGCGTCCTGCTCTCCTCGATTCTTCTCTCGGAGCCACCGAATGTAGCTACTAGATCGTCTCAATCGCGCGATCGTGAGCAACTAGCCACAAAACTTAGCGCGTCTAATCAGTCTCGGGGGAGCCTTTGCGCTGCGATCAGTACTACGAACGACGTAGTTGTCGCTAGACCAGGGCCCGTGTGAGATGATCGACTGCCGTGGCCGTCCGTTCGACAGCTTGCAGCCTTGCACAGCTGAACTCGCGCGGCGCACTGCGGGGACTCTTCGCTCCTTCTCTGCAGCCACCTGCAAACGTGCATGATAACCATTGACGAAGAAGCCGTCGTCTATGCGCCTCGACGCGAATGTGGCGAGAAGCATGAGGCAAAGTAGTTGATCGAAGAGGGGAGACAATCCACTCTGACAAGATTACACAAAGCGAACAGCGTCATGCTCGATGGCGTCGACTATCACCGTCTCGCGGACCAAAACTTCCAATGTCAAACGGAAGATGGCTGCATCCCCTCAGCCAGCAGTCGACGCTCTCACTGCGATCACTCCATATCGGATCCACGTTTCGCAGAAGTACCTTGATCTTACGCGACAAAAGCTCGAACTTGTCCGGCTCCCACGCGAAGCCCGTTCGACATACGGCGCCAGTCCCATCGCTACGGCGGTGTCGAAAACCCAGCTCGAACCCTTGATAGATCACTGGCTAGAATCTGACTACGATTGGCGTTCTCAGGAAACGCAACTTAACGACCATCTCCCGCAGTTCCGTACCAGAGTCTGCGGTGCGCGTCTGCACTTTGTTCACAAGACTTCGATCTCGCCGGCTGCGATCCCTTTGCTGTTCATACATGGCTGGCCGGATGGCTTCACGACCGTGTCAGCGGTTATCGATGGCCTCTGTGAGCCTTACATGGCCTCCGAGGACGAGCAATCACAACCACCCGCATTCCATGTAGTCGCGCCAACGATACCTGGCTTCGGTTTTAGTGAGGCGGTGAAGGAGGAAGCGAACAACTTGTGGTCGACTGCGGAGACGTTCGACGCGTTAATGAAGCGGCTGGGGTACATGCACTACATGGTGTATGGATCGGACTGGTGAGTTCCGCAGTGTGAGATGGCGGCGCTTGGACGAGACACTTACATTGCGACTCAGGGGTTTCAAGATCGCTCGCGCGATTGCACTGCAGCATCCGGAAAGCTGCATGGCAGTGCACACAACGAACCCAGAGATGCCGTGGCCGAGCCCAGAGCTGAACATGTTCCTCGGCAGTGGCATGTTGTCACCAATGCAAAGCATTCCAGTGACGCCGCACCTTGTCACCGCTCAAGTGCCCACAGATCAGCAACAAACCATGGCTTTTGCCTTGTGCGATTCGCCCTCGGGCCTACTAGCGTACCTGATGGATATGATCAAGCCGCCAACATCGACGTCTGCGCCTACCTCGAGTGTTCCGACACCTTCGCCGCACCTTTCGCCCTACGCACAACACAGTCCTGTGCCGTCAAGTGGTTCGCAGTCTCGAGACCCCTGGTCACCCACGAATCTGATCAACTGGACTATGCTGCATTGGCTGCCCGGCCCCGAGATTTCACTTCGCTGGGTCGCGAACTCTACTTCGATGGAGCCTGCACTCTGGACCGCACACTCGCAAGTCCCACTCGGCATTACGCACTACAGCGTTCCAGGGTCCCAGCGTCGAGCACACGACCCGGTGATCTGGGCAGAAGCGTACCATCGCGTCGCGATGATCAGGAGACGGGTCGGTGGTGTCAGGTTTGCGGCCTGGGAGCGACCAGAAGATGTGGTGGCTGATATTCGAGAATTGGCTGGTTTGGTTTATGGGGTTGGGGTAGGAGACGGTGGCATGATTGTGGCCAGTATTTGAGAATATATCAGGCGTCGCACGCGGCCGGGCACAGCATAAGGACTGCGGGTGCTATGAGCTGATATACGAAGGCCGGGACTTGGAGTTGTCATTGGACATCGTGGCATGTAAGGCTCATGCAACAACAGGGAACTTTACAGTACATAGTATTAAGCCAGCAAGCTTCATAAGTTTGATCATACGGTCTACGGGCTCCCTCCGTCCACTGACCTAATTACGAGCATCAGCGTCACGAAGGTCGTCTTGACATATGAGATGCCGTATCGAAGTGAAGTCAGCTCTGTCCAAGGTGGGCCCGATGGTCTGGTCCCAGCAGTGAGACATTTTGACGAGGCCCTCGCAAGACCCTGCATTTTCTCATAGGGCTGAATGATGCGCCACTGAGGGAAATTCACAAAATCTCGCAGGCGAAAGCACCTGATCAAGTTCAGCGATCCTACATCCACACCTCGAAAACAAAAGTACCCTATAAACACTACACACTCGATATCACACTTAACGGTCACCTGCCTGAGACACAAGCTTACTTCTCTACTACCCGACATCAACTCATCATCGTCACTGGGCTGTGGAAATCACGCCCCAACCTACTTCACGCTGGCAGCTCTACTCATCGCCAGTCACAAAACACACCATACGGAGTTTGCTCGTTTGTAACGAGCAAATTTCGTCCTATCTGAGCATCCTTCGCCACCCACCCCTTCTATGAGTCCAGAGGATCTTCTACGTTTGTTCTGCAAGCCGAAGAAGTGCGTACTCCTGCAGTGACTGTGATACTTAGTCCGGGATGCTAATATACATACAGGCCTAGGTAACAGGACCAACACGAGAACCTACATAACCATCCAAATTACCCAACCGCCCATCGATCGAGCCTTGTACGAGTGACAGCCGAAGAAGTGCTGTAACAAAACCGACCATTGCCAATTACCACCGACAACATTCCGCCACCCAAGACCTTCGTGATCGTTCCTTCTGGACGGCCTCCCTAAGATCGAAACGAACAGTGTTTGCCGCATACCGTTTGCCGCTGGCGAAAGCCAGCCTCCGCGCACCAGAAGAAAATTATTCGCTTGGCAAGATCTCAAGGCGACGAAACCACACAGGTTGAAAAGAGTGAATAGGCGCCGTAAGAATCATCCCACGGGTACAACACGAAAGTAGAGTATCTGTCGAGCGGACTTCAGTATAGCACGGAGATGATCCACGCCGAAGTACCCACACACTACACCGGCTCGCCGTCATCTTTTGCCGGCACACCTCACCTGACGATCAATCATGATGTTACAGCCGATTTGGACTCTAGCAACGCATTTGAGGGACCCGAGAAGCTGCTTGAACTGTGGTTCAGTCCATCCGAGCAGGCACTAGCGGCTTCGGCTTCGCCGCTGGGTCTGAAGGCAGTCTCGCAGGAGTCATGGAAGGACATGTTGGATCTCGTCAATTGCAAGGTTCTCTCTGTCATCGAGTCTCGCAATGTCGATGCCTACTTGCTATCAGAGTCGAGCATGTTCGTCTTCCCGCACAAGCTTGTGCTGAAGACCTGTGGCACGACCACGCTGTTGTGCGGCCTGCCGCGCATGCTTGAGATTGCTGCACTTGAAGCAGGCTTTCCGCATGTCAAGGCCAATGGCAGCAAGACTGTCACCGCAGCTGCCACACCACATCGCGTCTTCTACAGCCGCAAGAACTTCTTGTACCCTGACGAGCAGCGTGGCCCGCATCGCAGCTGGCGCGATGAGGTACGCTTCCTTGATAACATGTTTCTTGGTGGCAGCGCATACATGATCGGCAAGATGAACGGCGAGCACTGGTATCTATACATTACCGGACCCGGGACTGAGCTTACGCCACCCACCACGCCGATTGACGAGCGATTCGAAACGCCAACCAAGCACATCAGCCTCTCGGAGCAGATGAGCAAGATGTCATGCAACGACGGTGATCACGGAGACGAGACTCTGGAGATCTTGATGACTGACCTTGACACCAAGAATGCCCGACAATTCTACCTCGAGGACGCAAGTCACATTGCACACGATAACGCTCGACGCATGCAACTTGCCCGCAAAGATGCAGTCCAGCATTTGGGTGTCGTAGCCGGCGCGAATGATTCCAGCTCTAGTATTTCTGGCAACACTCTTGTGGACGGTATCACTCAAGATGATTCTGGCATTGATGTGTTCGCCCAGACCTCTAGCGACCATTCTGGCTGCAGCTCCGACGCCGAAGACGATGCGCTCACTTTCTCCGCCGAACTGAGCACAGAAGGCCATACTCTAGGCACGGTCATCTCCGAGGCTTGTGGCTTGTCCGATGTCTATCATCAGTCGAAGTACTCGGACGCCCGTGTTGATGCGTACTCGTTCGCACCCTGTGGCTTCTCAGCCAACGGTGTGGTTCCCGAGCCCAGCGATCCGGACACCACGCACTACTGGACTGTCCACGTTACGCCCGAGCCGCAGTGCTCCTACGCCAGCTTCGAGACCAACGTTCCGACTCGCCAGACCGGCCGTGAGACCGTCGAAGTGGTCGAGCAGGTGGTGAACATCTTCAAGCCTGGGCGTTTTAGCGTCACACTCTTCGAAGCCAAGAGCGGAGATGCCAGCTCAATGGCGAAGAAGGACAAGCGCATGAACACGGTCAAGGGCTATCGTATGGTCGACCGCATCGTGCATGATCTCGAGGGATATGAATTGATCTTCCGATATTTCGTTCGAAACGACTGGAAGGGTGGTGCGCCGAGGTTGGGAGAGAAATGTTGGTAGGTGGTTGATGGACTGGTGTCTCGCACTGTGGTGAAGTGGTTGATGTCACGCTCCTTCATAACGGCCTGTATCTCGTATCTAGTCATTGGTTTGGGTCCCTTAGTCCATAAAATGGCATCCGGGATTCTTCGTGGACGTTTCAGGGTGTATACACTGTCTAGGACCTCTACTACTCCCACATCTACGCTTTCCAGATGTGCAACGAATGCACTTCGCAACGAGTCTTGACCATGCCAAGGGAGCAGGAGCACATGTCCTGACTTTACGATACATAAGGATGTATGGAATGGACGGGCATGTACTCCGACGCGAGGTGAGCACACAATGAATATCAACGTGATACACAGCAGTATTGGGTGCCCAGTCAGACTTCTATCACTTCAACACGGCACGCTGTATTGAAGATGTCATCGTGCAATAGAGAACGATTGCTATCCACTTCACCTATCTAACAGTGAAGTGACGGAGCGATTGAATCTGATAGTCAGAAATCTTCTAAAATCCATCGTTGATGATGAAATGATCGAAATCATCTACAATACATGGTCCATTTGTCACCCGCCAACGCCTCGCCAATATGCCTCAAAGAGAGCACTCATATGCCTCTGAACGACCATGCCAGACTCGTCATGCATTGATATATCCCATCCCCTTCATGACCAAAACGCCGTTCGTGCCAGTCACCGCCAGTTGACAATGACTAAGATAAGGTCGAGCTCACGCTTCCCCGGCTCGAACTCGCACTCGAACCCGACCCTGTCGTGGTGAGTGTTGGGGCGGTCTTGGATGGATTCGCGGATCGGCGTCGTGATGCGGCAGATGCGATCTCGAACTGTTGGCGAGTGTGTTGGTGCATGAGTCTGGAGGGTTGATGTTAGCATTTGAAGACTTTGAAAACAGGTTCAGTACGGCGTACTTCTGGTACGACATCATCGCCTCGTCTGGCTGCGAGAGATCGAATTGCTGGTTGAAGACTACTTGTGCGGTCTTGATGTCCGCAAATGAGGTGGATGAAGACATTGTGGTGGTGGTGATTGTTGAATTTGCTTGAGTTGCTTGGTTGCGAGTACGGGGTCTTGTGTGCGTAGTTGATGTTATCGTTGCATTGGTTGATTTTAACTGCTAAGAGAGGGAAGAGAGCGTGACTTCGCGGCGCATATCCTACCTATACCCTCAGTCCCCTACCCGCACACACTCACAACCGCTTATCCATGCGTCACCCCCGTCAGCAATTACAAGGTACGCATCCCAAAGCGAAACGGGGATAGTGGAGCACCTGCGTCAGATTACACAGATCTTCACTCACGCAAGCACCCTAAGGCGTAACGACTTGCCACGAGTCAAGTGTTCGGTTGGCGGCGAGAGGCTGTGGAGGTTGCGCCGGGCCGGGGCCGTCGCGATAGAGAGCTGAAGGTCCGCTTTTGATGTGTATCGAGCGGCTGTGAGTGGAGGGGAATAGGCAGAGGATGCAGGGTTCTAGGGAAGGGGGGGTTGGCGTGCAGATCTGTACCTTGCGGCTGAAAGAGCGTCATATGTTTTACTTCGCAGGTTAGCGACCATGTCAAGGTACAGACTGCTTATCATGCTCGTTGCTGAGCACATGTGCTGTAGATACGGTGTCGTCGTCCCGTCACTGTTACTCGTCACCTCTGGCGTCAGGCGCTTTCAGGGACGAAGAACATCTGCTCCGTACAGCTATTCTACAGCAGTGATCGGCATGACGAGCACTCTCAACGGTCCACGGTACACGGAACGTCGTCGTTGCGCACACCCCAAATATGTGTGAGGTCACTCTAAACTCACCCTTGGCGTACGTTTAGTCCCCACTTTAACCGCCTCGCTACCGTTTCATTGGCGAAGAGCCTCAAAGACCCTGCAGAAGGATTTTGGAAGGCATTGATTACTTCGCTATCTTCACGTGATATCTGAATTACGTGCAGATACCCTAACATGCTACCTGACATCTGCTCTGGGCTCGTTGGACATGCTGCAATTGATTGTACCGTTGCTGCACTGTGAAGACTTAGAACTTTGCCAAACACCATGACCCACTCTCACAACAAACCGGCAGACGACAAATAACATGAGCCCATGAGCGCACCACACCAACTACCAACTCCCTGATCACCACTCACACCACACATCACGCTCAACATCACGAGACACCGTCCCATCTTCGCGATCCCCAGCAAAACCCCAGATGCCTCACTCCCAACTCCAGCCCAAAATTTCCCACTGGGCCCGCTTCGCCGCAGCAGTACCAGCGCGCAGCGCGTCATCAGCACGGCCGCGTGCGGAACGATAGAACCACCCATCAGCGCATCGCGGGAAGGTTGCCACCCCATCGCGCGATGGGGGTTCAGAGCGGCTGTCGGGTTGATGTCGGGTGGCAATTCGATCGGCCATCGCCAATGAGGTTGATAGAAGGCACGCGGGTATTGTGAGTGTACCGATGTGTCGATTGGCACGGAGTTGAGTCCGGTAACGGATGGCGCTTCACGGGACCGTTGGGACACCACTCCACCTTTGACCTATCCGGCCGCAGCGGGGGGAGTGATGGAACTCTCTGACCAGACGCCGGCTCCATCCCACCCTCGACCGCACATACTGTAGCAGTCCCGCTTGAGAGATGTCCCAGTGAACTGGAAAGTATCGGTGTCTGTGGCACTGACACCATGATGGAAGTGAAAGGCCACATTCCAATAGTGGACGTGGGCGTGGGTGTTCCACAGCGGACACCCTTGGGGGACACGGTAGGTCAAGCCGCATACTCCGCCTCCTCTACCCATCCCCTTAGCGGTCTCCAAATACCCTTCCTCACATCTTCCCTAATCTCTCCCGTAACCCTCCCATCCATCTGCGCAAAACCTCCAATACTCTCCAAGTATCCCACTTCCTCTCCAGTGTCGTCTCGACCCAGTGGAGCGTTCCGCCACGGAAACCGCCCAAACTTCTCCAGAACGCCAACATGCGCTCTATCAATCTGATAGTCGAAGAAAAAGAACACATCGTACCCTTTACCGACGTAATAACTCGGCGGTATGGGACCTGCCACTAATCGAGGGAGGGAGGCAGGATGACTGACATCCGCTCGAGGGTCGTGGCGAGAGGGATCGGTGAGATGAAAATGGCTCTCCACGGACTGACGTGTCGCTTCATTGAGTCCTTGGGCGCGACTTTGCGTAGCTGAATCCTCAGCGTGCACGAAGGGCAGGAGGTGCAGACTACAGCGCAGCATAACATCAGCCCACGAGAGCCCCGAGCCTAGAGCCAGCCAGCGCTCCATGTCATCCGCCCGTAGATGCGGCGGTAGCCCGTCCAGCTGCTGCGCCAGTCTACAAGCCAGGGGCCCGAAGAACCCGTATGCCCATCTCGTATCATGGCATTTGAGAATCAATCGGGGGACTTGGTCGAGTAGGAGAACGAGGGCTAGGGCTTGGATCAGGAAGTCTTCGTGGGCGGGATTAGGGAGCAGGGAGAGGAGATCTGATGGCCAGGTTGCGGAGGGGATGTGGCTTAGTGGGACGAAGATTTTGTGGAATGTGAGATCGTAGAGGGACTGTGTCAGGGTAGTGTCGGTGTCTCCGTAGAAGCGAGCAAAGAGGGTCTCGGGTGTTGAGCCAGGGGCAGGGATGGAGAGGTGGTAAATGCTTGAGAGTAGCTTGGGCGTCAGGATGGCGCGGAGTCGTGAGGCTACCTCGACCATTGTGTCCAAGTGAAGAGTAAAACGTAATGTGAGGATTGGGAGGCAGACCTTGTGCAGAAAACGAGTAGCGAAATACAATGCGGGGAGGTTGCGAGGCCAGAGAAATATGCGCTCTTGCTTACGGCGAAGACTCTGCGGGCACTTATACCTACATTCCTTCACCTCGTAGTCAGGTAGCAATACCGACAATTGGGCGTGAAGTCGTAAGCACAGCGCCAAGAGTCTCTGTGGGCAGCGAATGCGTCAGCATGCGGCGCAATGCCGACGCGCACTATGGACCACTGTAGAGCGGCAAGGCATACGCAACACCTTCCTTCACAAAGATGCGGGAATGAAAAGTCGGTGCAGTAGTGAGAAGTGAACTCTCGATCATCCGTCTTCAGCGATATCCTCGCGAAAGGCAGATTGCGCACCGAGACCATAGGTTCTATCCGGGCGTGAATAGGCTAGCACGTCCAAGTGCGTCATGGGCATCAACGAGCCATCGAGGTCCACGCTCTCGCGCTCAATGCTTGCTCTAACGTCTGCTATGACAAGCAGCCTTCGCTCGGCATGTGCGAGCTACACCAATGAGTCGTCGAAGGACCGAGCTTCACTGCGGCAAGATCAGTCGATTACTTGAGCACGGCTTCGTTACGGAGCACTCGGGTGCCATAGCGGTGGAACAACAGTCGTGCCGAGTGGGAAGAGCAATTTCTGGATTTGTTAGTACGGACGCGGCGATCCAGTAATCATGCAATGTAAACTTACCATTCTGGTACATTGACCCATTTCCATCCCAATCCTGCCGTCTTTCGGCAGCGCCTTGTATTCACATTCCGAGTATTCCGTGCGGTAGTTGTATCATCACTGTCGCCCGCGTGGCGGACGTCTGGATCGATGGTGCGTCTACTTGTTGATCATGTGTGTTGCCGATGCTTCGTCGACCGCTGCTCGCTTCATGCTCACGAAAGCAAGTCCGCAACGTTCATCGGCATCTCGTCGATCTGCGTCGAGTAGTACACTGCCCTCACATTAGCACCCACACCCCATCATTGCACACGTACAAGACCACTCACACTCAATATCCCTCAAAATCCTCACATCCTCACTCGTCACAAAATTGATCGCAACCCCCTTCCGCCCGAACCTCCCACTCCGCCCAATCCGATGAATATAGTTCTCCCGATTGCTCGGCAAATCATAGTTAATAACCAGACTCACTTGCTGCACATCGATGCCCCTAGCCCATACATCCGTGCTGATCAGCACGCGACTATTCCCCTGTCTGAATTCCTGCATAATACTGTCGCGCTCTTTTTGCGGCATCTCGCCGTGCATAGAGGAAACGGTGAAGTTTGCGTCGCGCATTTTGTCGGTGAGCCAGTCGACTTTGCGGCGCGTGTTGCAGAAGATTACGGCTTGGGTTATGGTTAGGGTGTCGTACAGGTCGCAAAGGGTGTCGAATTTCCATTCTTCTTTCTCGACTGCGATGAAGTACTGCTTGAGGCCCTCTAACGTCAGTTCATCACGCTTGACGAGGATGCGAACGGGATCCGTCATGAATTTCGTCGTCATATCTAGCACATCGTACGGCAGCGTTGCGCTGACTACGACGACTTGTGTGGCAGGTGGAAGGTAGCGATACACGTCGTAGATCTGCTCTCGGAACCCCCTGTTAAGGAGCTCATCGGCTTCGTCTAGGACGAGCATCTTGATGTGACGTGTGCGGAGGTTGCGGCGACGGATCATGTCTGCTACGCGTCCGGGCGTGCCAGATACAACGTGCTGTCCGTAGTCCAGCTTGCGGATGTCTTCGCCGACGTTTGTGCCTCCGATGCAAGCATGACACTGAACGTTCATGTAGTCGCCGAGTGCCAGCAAAACACTCTGGATTTGGGTGGCGAGTTCGCGCGTAGGCGACAGGACTAATGCTTGGGTCTCGCGCACAGCGGTGTCGATGACCTGCAGAATGGAGATGCTGAATGTTGCCGTCTTTCCTGTGCCGGACTGCGCTTGGGCGATTGTATCACGCCCTTTGCAGATCTGGACAATCGCGCGGGACTGGACCGCTGATGGTGACTCGTAGCCGTAAGCGTAGATGCCGCGAAGCAGATTCTCCTTCAGGTGCATTGCTTCGAAGGTCGGGGCCACAGAGACTTCCTTGGAGGTGGAGAACTCCATCCGCTCCTCCGCCTTGCGGTCGATGGTGTCGTCGGCCATGATGGGTGGATGCGGCGACTGTCTGGGATTCGGTCACTCAGTGAATTGAGTGGTCTTAGGAAATGGTGGAGGTGGAGGAGAAAGAGCAGCTCTGGTAGCCCGCTTTTTGAGAAAGCTTGTTATGTCAGCAGTCAAGATTTGGGACCTGCTTGACAGTTAAACACCTTGTCGAAGTCGCAATCCGTCTACTTCACTCACTTCAAGTTCAGCACTTCTGAAAGCGGTACTAAAGCTCTTCACCGAGCACGCGGCAAACAGGCGACTGGAAGCCTTTGGCGAAATTGGCTCGACGCGGCTTACGCGATCGACTGAATAAGTGCCTTCTCCCGGAGTGAGAGTGAGTGACAACGGCGTCGGCGGCGGCAGCAGCAGCAGCTGTAGACGTGGTGGGGAGAGCGGCGGAGGAAGCAAAGCGTGAGGCAGCGAGATGTTGATCGAGGATCTGCGCTCGGCGCACGAGGATATCGAACGCCTCGAGGCTGCAATCGCAGAGCGCATCACAGACGAGCCCAAGCACGTGAGTAGCCTTGACCTCCGCTCATACCATGGCAGAACTTACATCTCACAGATCCGCAACAGACTCGCGCGCGACCACGAGATCGCAAACTTCGCCGACAAGATCACGAACCAGAGTGAGCGAGCACTGCACATATACAACAACGAGTGCGATGACTGGACACGGGAAGTGCAGTCGCTGACTGCGGGTGATGATCCGTTTGAGGAGTTTTACAAACAACCAGCGGGGATCAAGGACTTCCACAGACGGAATGCCAATGAGCCGGTGGAGAACCTCGAGCGAGCATACAAGAAGCCTGAAAATGGTGGGCCTGCTGGGGGGTTCGCTGGCGACATCACGAGCATGTTCACAGGTGAGGAGGCGTTTGGTCGATTCTTCGATCTGACAATGCTGCACGAGGAGTTCCTCAACTTGCCCGGCATCAAGCTCGAGCGCAAAGTCACATACCTGCACTACATCGACATATTCGACAAGTTCGGCCCGCCAGAGCTCACCCTTAAGAAGGACGAGCACAAGATGACAGACGCCTACTTCAGCTATGTCGGAAGTCTAGCCGACTACCTCGAATCATTCATGCGCCGCTCCAAGCCTCTCGAGAACCTCGACGCCATCTTCCGCGGCTTCCTCGACGAGTTCGAGCGCGCATGGGAGAAAGGCGAGATCCTAGGCTGGGAAACAGTCGCAAAGTCCAACGGCTCCGGTCCCAAGACTCAAGGCACAGGCACGGGTATCTGGTGCGCCGACTGTGAGAAAGAATTCAAGAACGACAACGTCTTCCGCGCCCACCTCACAGGAAGGAAACACATCAAAGCCGCCGCCGAGCGCGAGGCGTCCGCGGCGGACTCCACTACAGCTGCCCCACCAACATCCCTCAAACGCCTGCGCGAACGCGCCGTAGCCGAGCGCGAACACCGCGTCACCCGCCTCGCCGCCTCAATGCAAACAGTCCGCGAAGACACGCGCGTGAACGTCGAGCGCAAATCAGGCATGACGGACAAAGAGCGCACCGCCGAGATCGAAGCCCTGTACGCCGAGGACACAACAATGACCAACGGTCCATCCAACGGCGCCAACGGCGAAGGCGACGACGACGACGAAGAAGACGGCGAGAAACTCTACAACCCGCTCAAACTCCCCTTATCCTGGGACGGCAAGCCCATCCCCTTCTGGCTCTACAAGTTGCACGGGCTTGGCGTGGAATTCAGTTGCGAGATCTGCGGGAATTATGTGTATATGGGGCGCAGGGCTTTTGATAAGCATTTCAGTGAGCAGAGGCATGTGTATGGGTTGAAGTGTCTGGGGATCACGCAGACGGGGTTGTTCAGGGAGATTACGGGGATTGGGGAGGCGGAGCGGTTGTGGGAGAAGATTCAGAGGGATCGCGAGACGAAGGAGAAGGCTGATGAGGGGGTAATTGAGATGGAGGATAGTTATGGCGCGGTGATGCCGTGGAAGGTGTGGGATGACTTGAATAAGCAGGGATTGTTGTGAGGAGCTTGGCGCATGTATGAAGGAATAATCGGAAAGTGGAATGGCGCTGCTGCTGCTGCACGGGCAGCGACAGATGGAGTCTGGTGCGTTCAGCATGCGGCGTCGAAAAGGTATAGATGTAAGTCGCAAACGAAGCTGGGCGTATAGAATCGAAGCTGAAGCTCCCAGCAAGCTCGGCCCGAGGAGCTCTGATTGAGCAGGCAGCGTGTAAAGCAAATGGAAAGTCAGTACACAGTACGTACGCTTCCACTACCAGCATTTCCATTCCCCATCGATGCAGTTCGACCCTTCTCTTGCATTACTACCGCCCGACCCACCCGACACTCCTCACGATGCTGTCCTCTCGTCCAAACCAGGCTTCCATCTCCGCCCTCCCCCTCCGCCCCATCAACTTCATTCCCAGATCACCTCAGATGCTTCGCTTTTCCGGACAATCCACATGGCCACGCCCACGATCTCGCGCGCAGCCTGGCGATTGACCATAGACGGGCGAGTCGAGCGACCCTACGCTCTGGACTGGAAGCTGCTTATGCAGCTCGGCGAGCGCCACGGACGGACAGTGGAGAGCGTGCATGAATGCTACGGCAGTCCTCTTAAACCACCCACCGAAGCCGTACGGCGAGTCGGCAACGTAAAGTGGTTCGGAGTGCCTTTGGCAGTGCTACTGGATCTCGCTGGATCTCTGGGCGAGGGCGCACAGTACGTCTGGGCTGACGGATTAGACGCCGGGACCTTCGGCGATGTGGCCGCAGATCGGTATCAGAAAGACGTCCCGCTCGCCAAAGCTCTGAGCGACGACGTTCTCGTAGCGTGGTGGATGAATGGCGAGGAGTTGAGTGTGGAGCGCGGGGGGCCGGTGAGATTAGTCGTGCCTGGATGGTTTGGGACGAATTCGGTCAAGTGGCTTTGCCGACTCTCCGTGCAGGCTGAGAGGGCGATGGGACCATTCACGACGAGATTCTACAATGAGCTCGTTCCTGGCAAGGAGGCCGAGGGGACGATGAGGCCGGTTTGGGGGGTGGAGGTGAATTCTATCATCTGCTCTCCTGAGCCTGCGCAGGTGCTTGAGGCTGGGATTATCGAGATATGGGGCTGGTGTTGGTGTTGCGGCGACGCGGACGAGATTGCTGGCGTCGAAGTAGTTTCTGCTGATGGCACGCAGATAGTCCACGCTGCTGTGGAGCACAGAGAAGGGCCTTCATGGCGGCGATGGATCGCGAACCTGACGATAAAACAAGGAGCGCATGAAGTGTATGCCCGCGCGAGCACTACGAATGGGAATTTGCAGCCGTTGGGGAATAGGCGCAATGAGGTACACCGCGTGAAGTTTCACGTTGGGTGAAATGGTGAGCTTGGTTCTCCCGAAACTGTGCAATGCCAAGGAGGTATGTTGACACTGCTCGTTCGAGCGCGTCAGTTGGACGACTATCAATGAGATACAGGCATGCGAACGGCCGCAGTGCTCAACTCGACACTCACGCATCGCCAGTAGCTTACACAAACACCTCCTCAACCCTCTCCACGTCTCCCTCATCGCCCTTCCAGCCCTCGGCAACCCGTCTCGCGTCCTCATCCACATGCGAGCTCGGCACCCACTTGCTACCCGGCACGAACCACGGACTCTCCTCGAACAGCTCGTCCATGTCCTCGAGATTTAGTCCCGTAGTCTCGGGCAAGAATGCCCAAAGGAAGATCCCGTTCGTGGCATTACACACGATGAAGACGATGTAGTATTGCCAGCCTATGGCGCTGACAGCTATCGGCGTGACTTGACCAATCATAGTGTTGAAGGCGAAAGAAGTCATGCCGCCGAGGGACACACCCTTCATGCGCATCGCGTTACCGAAAAGCTCGGCCGGAATAGCCCAGGAAAGTGGTCTGCCATTCTTGTCAGTACGAGATTTCCCACTCTAATTTTAAGAAGGCGATTTACCCCGAGGTAACGAAGAACACAAAATTGAACAGCCAAGTCAAAGCCACAAATGCCCAATGTGCGCCAGTGCTCGGCGCCGAAGCAGGAAACTTCTGGATTAAGATTGCGTTGATCAGGAATGTGATGCACATGATCGCTGCACCGTAGATCTCCAGACTACGGCGTCCGACCCTCTCAATGATGAGGATGCAGACTGTTGTCCCGAGCAGCGCGATGATAGCGTTCACGCCGTTGAATAGTAACGATTGACTTGTTGGGATGCCGATCTGTGCGTAGATCTGAGGAGAGACTGAATGGGGCATTAGTCAATATGTCGCACGGTAGAGAAAGTCATGAACTTACAATACTGTATGCTCGACACTCCAGTCATCTGGCAGCCAGCCTGGATGGCCATGACAATGATCGTGCGTCGAAGGTTCGGCAACGTAGAAACCAGATCCCAGTATGTCTTCTTCTTGTCCAGACGCTCGGTCTCAATCTGGTGCATGATAAGGTTGAACTCAGCGATCACGTAGGGATCGCTCTCGTCGCCGTGGGAGTGAAGCTGAGCGAGATTGCGGCGGCCGCGGTCCGACTGGTCGTGGTCGCACAGCCAGCGGGGACTTTCAGGAAAGAGGTAGATCATGCTGGCGAGGAAGATCGCGGGCACGATCTGGATTCCGAGGGGTATACGCCATTCTCGGCTGTTGCCAGTGCCAGTCCAGGTCTGGTAGCAAGCATAGCCGATCCAGGCAGCGACGACTTGACCCAGTGCATTGAATAGTTGTTGCAAGCAGGTGATCTTGCCTCGGATCTTGCGGTGCGAGATCTCGGCCTGAAAGATCGGAACAATGAGTGTGAGGAAGCTGCACCATGTTAAAATCCCGTAGAGACATGATAGGGGTGTCAGGCAATGCCTACCCAACACCAACACCTGCAACATATCGTCCAGCATACAGCATGCCAATGTTCATGCCAGCCGTCTGTATGATTCCGCCAACGATGAAGATGCATGAGCCCATCAAGATCACTGCCCTCCGGCCGATCGGGTTCGTGAAGCCAGATCCGAGGGCGCCAGTGAAACATCCTGCTGTGAACAGGGCAACGACAGTGCCCGCCTTCGCATCGGCGTTGTCTTGCAGGAATAGTGTCTTGAAGTTGTCGCTTGCAACGACTTCGGCGATGACTGCCAAGTCATATCCGAAAAGCTTCACGAGTGCTTGCGTTAGTTGCTGTCATTGATAAGAACGCGTTCCATGCGGTGACTTACGAAAGAGCCAAGAGCTGCAAAGCAGCCGACAAGGAATTGGAGGACTCCAGGCTTCATGGTCGCGAATGGGCTAAAGATTGTTGCTTGTAGGACTTCCCCGTGGTCGACGCAAAGAGATCTATACTTACATCTATGTCAACATGCACACAGTTGACATCACCGTCCGGACTGCAGTATGACCGCCGGACTGACATTTGAACGGCATCTACAAGCTTGCTGAATCAGGGATCTCGTTTTTGTAGCTCGTAGTGCAAGACAAACGAGAGATAGCCGGTGAGGAGTCAATGTGCCGTACCCTCCAGCGGGTGATATCGACTCAAGCTGTCACTGAACGCGGGGAACCCCAGCGCTAGACAGGTTCTCTCCAATGCCGGATCCCGGGTGTGCAGGCATGCTCGACATTGAAGAAGACCTATTGTCTTCAGTGCTCGATGTGGTATTCCGGCGCCTCTGGAAGTACGGCAGTCTGCTGCACGTCGTTGCGATCGAAGTCGGCCACGTGCCGTTCACGTGCTCGAACAGCCGAATCACCCCAGAGCACTTTGGTGGTTCTGGTCTGCTGCTTGGCTAAATGCACGATCTGGTCTCGCGGGTGACTTTGGTAGCTTGCCTTGCTGTGTCTTCGTGTGGTTGTCAATAGCATCGCCTGGGCAAGTGCTGAAAGTACGCGGCGCGATACAGCGTCCGCAAAGCTGTAGAGTGTTGTCAAAACCCTCATGCTGCGTCACTGTCGACCGGGAACTTCTCCAGTAAGCAGATCGAGAGTGTGTTGTGGATGCCATGCAGCTTGAGAGCTCATCAGCGCTCTCCGGTCCATGTAGCTGTTGTTGCTCGTTCCGACATGCCTAGGCACTGATGGCTGGTTGTCATACACCTACGAGTCGGTCCCATTTCCATCATGGTCCTGACTGGCATACCGGTGTCGGGAGGCCAAGGACGACCTCTTTGGCAGCAAGGAGCTCCGGATACTGCTGCTTGTGATCGCTAGCAGCATCTTTACAGGGAGGATCATGTCGGCCATTGCCCCAACGGAAGACATTCGCTGTGTGGAAGATCTGCTCCACAGCATGCTTGAGCCCACGCTTGCATCGCTGTAGGCTGTCTGGCAGCTGGGGAAGACGAAAACCGCGGCGATCACCTTGTACCTACCGTAGATGTCCTCTGGTCAACAATGCAGAGATACACACTGCATCGCATCAAGTTCCTCCGACCGTGTGGATCCTCGGCATTTGAAACCCTCACTTACCATCGGCTTATCGCTCCACGTTGGCACCCCTCCAAGTAACCGTCAGTGCCCGTCATGAAGTCCATAGCAATAATGTCTTCTCTATGGCCGTGCCTCGTCTGTCCCTCATACGTTCCCACCTCAAGCCAGATCTATCCTCCGAGACATCGCCCAAGATGAAGCTCCTCTATCCCACTTCGCTCGTGCTCGACACAAAAGAACTCGAGGGCTTCGCTGCCACGCTACATGCCTACGATGTCAAGAAGCCTTTGCCGGAAGACTTGATAGACGCAGAAGTGTTGGTGACATGGAGCAATAGCGCCGAGAACCTCAAAGATGCGGCGAAACGAATGACGAACCTGAAATGGATTCAATCCCTAGCTGCTGGGCCGAACGATGTGCTCAATGCTGGGTTCGATAGCAAAAAGATCATCGTCACAACCGGTTCCGGGTTGCACGACTTGACAGTTGCCGAGCATGCTCTGGGCATGCTGCTAGATGGCGCGAGACGGTTCTTCGAAATGCGAGATTACCAGACCCAGGGGAAGTGGCCTGGCCACCTGGGAGGCCCACAACCAGATCGACCGAAGGGGAAATTCACGACGCTGCGAGACGCGAATGTGACGATATGGGGATTTGGAAACATCGCGAAGGCACTCGCGCCTTGGCTGACGAGTCTGGGAGCGAACGTAAAGGGACTTGCGCGGTCGAGTGGCGTCAGGAATGGTGTCGAAGTTTATGGCGATGATAAGATCGATGAGATATTGGCAAGGACCGATGCGTTGGTCATGATTCTACCTGGAGCGGAAAGCACGAACAACGCGCTGAACGCTGCGAGGCTGAAGACGTTACCGAAGCATGCCTGGGTGGTCAATGTTGGGCGAGGGACGGCGATCGATGAGGATGCGCTCGTCGAGGCGCTCGAGAGCGGCGAGATCGGCGGTGCGGCATTGGACGTGTTTGTGAAGGAGCCGTTGCCAGAGAGCTCAAAATTGTACAAAGCGCCGAACTGTATTATAAGTCCACATGCTGCTGGTGGTAGACCGCAAGGTGCGGAGGAGCTGATAGCGTTCAATCTGCGGAAGTTCATGGCTGGGCAAGAATTGAGGAACGTCATATAGAAATACCTTTGGATACAACGTTATACGAGCACATAACAACAGCGACACCCGTCCAGCTGTCGAAATCTGTTCCACTTAGCATATATCCTCTCGCGTCGTGGTCAAGCGTAAAGACATGTGGTGTTCTCATCACTGAGAGAAGCGCCAAGGATCTGTCGATATCATTTGATTGCAGTACTATCGAATCTGCCTTTCCACACACCGGCAACGAACGATGCCTTATATCTCACTCACAAAGGAGTGGAACAACCAAAGCTGGTGGCGACGGTTCCATCAGGCCCGAAAATTGAAATCAAGCCCTCCACGGCAGCCCAAGTTCCCATACCCGAGGTAGCGAGCGCCATCAGGATGTAGATGAAGGTAGCGCCGGCAAGGATTGGTCGCTTCATGAACCCACGGATCCATCGCTTTGTCCCTCCATCGTGACGGGTCGTGACACCCGTGACGGGGTCGAAGCCCTCGCCGGGCAGTGCCGCAGCCTCTTGGACGATGTAGCCAAAGTACAGAATTGCCGGGAAGGAGTAAGTGAAGTTCAAGCTGAACAGTCCTCCAACAAATCCAACCAAACCGCTTTTGGCACGTCAGTGGGTGTTCATAGACATAGGAGGCATGGGGGAAGATGCCTGAAGACAACGGGGGATCGGGGGAGGGTGGCTTACTTCAAGTTGGGGACTGCAGCGGCGACAACAAAGGCGACGATCCAGTACATCGGACCAAGCCCCCACCAGAGGAAGCGGCCCTTCCTGCTGGTGATGGGAGGGAAGTGGAGGATCTCCTGGAAGACCTCGAGGTAGACAGTCTTCATGCCGATATTGAAGTACAGGACTACAGGTTGTCAGTAAGCTGCAAAAAGGCATTCGGCCTTGGCGGAGCACTTACAAATGGCAAAGAAGCCAGTCAGGAGACCAAGTACATTACCAGCTTGCTGCAGGCGAAGAGGATTGACGACGTTGCCGATGTTGCTGGCAGAGTATTGGCCCCACTGCGAGTATACGAAGACACCGAAGAAGATGTAAACGACACCGATGAACAACTGGGCAATAAATAGACCCTTCCAGAAATCCATGGGATGCCTCATCTCGGCAAGGAAGGCAACGAAGAGAAGAGCGCCGCTGTAGGCGTAGACCATGACGTTGATGGCTCCGAATTGTGACGCAAACCCTACAACCTGTTGTTGATATTGAGCGGGTGGCTGACCAGCGAAAGTGGCGATGGGCTCAAGCGTCTTGATCAACGTGGAGTTGAAGATGACCTCGTAGAGTGGCTCGTAGTGCGTGCAGGAGACCAGAATGATGATGAAGGACACCACATTGAGCCAGACCGAAAGATTGCACATCCAGCCGAGATGCTGCAGTGCGCGCAAGCTACCGGAGATCATACCGATAATCATGATGATAATCATAACCGCGGAGTAGCAGATCTTCGAACTAGCCAATTGCGCCAGCACCAGAGATTGACCGTTAATCAAGACTGCCACAGTCAAGAACTGCTGAAGCGATTGGCCGAAGTTGATGAAGTGACGGGATTTCTTGCCGTAGATGCGTAGGAATGGATCGCCGAAGCTCAGCATGGGGAAGCGCGAAGAATCGAGAGCCAGGAAGACGCGCCAGAGGTTGTAGCCAGCGAAAGCAGCGGCAAGACCGAAGATGACATAGAGTGCGACACCAGCACCGTAGCCGACGCTAGCGAACACCTGGAGAGCTGTGTTAGTACGGCGAGTCGGTAAACATTTTAATTTAGACTTACGAAGGGAGCACCGGACCAGCCAAGGATGTCAGTCGTGATGAGGTAGAAAATCGTGCCCCACGAGGATGTTCGCAGTGCCCGCGCAGCAATACGCCATTCCTCGTTCGTGACGGTCATGTCGACGGAATTACGGCCATGGGCTGCTGTCTGGGAAGCCACGGCCTCCTCCTTCTCACTGTTCGCATTGCTCTCACGCAACTCTTTCGTATCCTTGCCAGTGATCTTCCTCACAAGGCCAGAGACTCGGCCACCGACTGTATTGGGATTCTTCTGGATGTAGCGCTTGTTTTCCTCTTCCTCTATCAGACGCTCTTCTTTCGCCCACTGCGTGAAGTCAGCAACCTGTCCTGGACGTGACAAGTGTGGTGACTTCAACTTACGTAGATGAACTCTTCGAAAGTGACAGTCGCGTCAGTTCGCGCTGCCAAACCCCACACGCGCTGACGGATTTGTGGGATGCCGTCGGTGACAACGTGCTCCGCTTTTTCGCCATAAGGAGCCTCCAATGGCTCAATAGCCGAAGGGTGGGGAAACCCCAAAGGAACGACCGTAGACATGACGGCTGTCTTTGTGATGATACAAATAAACAGTGAAGCCCAGGACGAGTGCCAGAGGATGAGGAGAAACTCGACAAGACGGGAACCCTACATCATATATGAACCAAAGTAGCAGCTGAGCCGTGAGTACGCCACATGGCCGCACAGGATGCTTATCTTTGCAACACCCATTATTATACCGCGAATCACCAATCGCCATGGCCGCGCTAGAAGCGAGCCACATGCTTCGCGTGCAGCAAATGTCGGCTTAGCTTCGTATCAAGCATTCGACTGGCTCGCTGGCGATAGTGACCGATACGCGATGCAACCTCAACTGCCAAATTGCGAAAGCATCCCAAGCAAAGAAGGTGTGCGACAGCGCTAGCCAGCCCAGCTGCACAGATCTCGCCGCGGGTGGTGCGGAGCGTGGGACATGAAAGTGTCAGCGGCGGCGAGCTTTGCCGTATTGCGCAGGTACGAGGTGTTGGGTAGATAGAAGATTAGGACGAAAGAGGCAGGTCGTTGTAGGTAACATCAGCCAAAGAGTGGCAAAATAAGATTGAGCCGGCCCAAGCATCGACAAGCATTGGGGTGGTCGTCTCGGCTCTCTCTCATTGGCTCTAGCCCAGTGGAGAGATTTCCCCGTTCATCGGCTTATGGTGACCACTCGGGATCGATGACCGCTCATGCGTTGCAATCTGCGGGTCTTCGGACGAACCGCGCAAAGCAGCTGCACTTCGGCGATCATCCAACACAATGGTGATCGCGCGATAGCCAGGGTGTCGAGCGCATTAGACCGCACCCTGGATCGCAACATTCGATGATGCCACATCAGTGAGAGCCCACAGCGTGTCGGTAAGAAAGCGACAGAATTTTGAACAGCGTTCCCGGTGAGCATTCGGTAGGCCCAACGAGGAAGGCGCTCAAGTGAGTTCAATGTCTGGAATCTAGATGCCCTCGTGACCATACCGGATGGCGCGTCCACCGAAACCTACAATATTTCGCACTGCGCTACGTTTTACACTCAGTGCTACCCCGCTAGCAGGCCATGTGGCGCTATATTCGCATGAACTCTGTCCTCAATACCATGAACGCCTCTCCACGCGTACAGTAGCATCGTGATCGACATCAGGGAGAGACCCGCTCACGTGGGATCAGGGCTGGCATTCACACGAAGTAACCTTGGTTGCAGATACTGTACGCGACCAGGTACCGGGGCGAGCGGTGAATAAGTGCGGCGGATAGAAGGTTTCGAGAGCCGAACAAGCATGTGCAGTCCAGATTGGCTCACAGTCAAGACTGAAGTCAAGCTTTGCCACGACAGCGACCCAGCGTTGGCAGACACCATTGAAAGGCACTCTGTCCCGGTGTTACCGAGCACGTGCTCGAGATTGGAGATACGCGTCACTCGTCCTGTCCCTGCATTATTGCAATGCATACCTCCCCGTTCTATGGTTCTACTAGTACATGGGTATCTTAAGCATTAGCATAGCAAGCAGACCGTCCGACGCCAGCTCCTCATTTCGCCCCACCTCTCCCACGACTTGCGCTGCCACCCCGGCCCCTGGCAGCGCCACCACCGCCACGACCTCCGCGTCCGCGACCACCGCCCCTACCACCGCCACCGCCACCATTGCGCTCACCACCAATACGCTCGCCTCCCATATGCCTTTCGACCGGCGATCCTGCACGTTTGGGTGCACCGCCGCCACGGCCGCCGCCTCCGCCGCCTCTTCCACCCCTTGACTCTCTTGCGATGGTACCCACGTTAAGCCCTTGGACGCCCTTCAACCCCATCTTACCCACGACCATCTTGTCGATCATGGGTGGCTCCGGCAAGCCCATTGCTTCAGCATGCTCGTTGGCCTGTGCGACCAGCCCTTCGTTAGTGAGCTGTAGCTGCCGCGTGAATGTCTTGTGGAAGCCGAGCCAACCCTGGTAAGCCTTGTTCTTGACAGTCTCGTCGACATTGCCGAATGCGCGTAGTACATCATTATTGGAAGCATTGGCAGGACCGCTCATATCCTCAGGGTATGGGTTGATAGGCAGCTTGCGGTTGACCTTCAAGAAGAATGACTCGCGCTGAGTGAGCAGGATCACAGCTCTGCCTTCATTGCCAGCACGCGCAGTGCGCCCAACGCGGTGCACGTACTGCTCGCCACTTGATGGCAGACCAACTTGGATGACGAGCGTGACGTTTGGGAAGTCCATACCGCGACCGATCACATCGCTTGCGAACATGACACCCGCAGAAGCAGCCTTGAACTCGTCGGTCGTGCGAGTTCGTGCGTTTTGCGATAGACGGGATTGCAGCTGGAAGACAGCCATGCGCCGACCGAGCAATTGAGTGAACACGGCGTGCATGAGAGCGACGCCGTTGGCGGTGGTGCCGAAGACGATAACCTTGAAGTCGTTCGGGGTTTGCTCGAATTCGCGGAGGAGCAGGGCGTATAGGGTGGAGTAGGTGTTATAGATCGATGGCGTGATGATCGAGTACTGAGTGACTTTGTCGATCGTGGGTGTCTCGTTGGGGTCGACAGTGGACAGCTCAGTGTAGCCGGGCCGAAGGACCTTTGGTAGGACTTCCTTAATCTTCGGCGGGACGGTCGCCGAGAAGCACATACCCTGCCATCCATTCGTTTTAGGTGGCAGACTTCTCAAGATCTGATTGATCGCCACGAGGAACCCGGACTCCAGCATGGTGTCCGCTTCGTCCAGAACCAGCGTGCGGATGTTGGCGAACTTGTCAGCAACATAGCCGTCTGACAAATAGTCGTTCAATCGACCAGGAGTGGCCACTAAAACTCGGGGATTGCCGTTCAGGAACTTCTTCAATTCGCGATCTTTCGAAGTGCCACCATATGCCGTGTGGCACTCGAGGGGCGGCTGCATTTGAGATGTGAGGGCATTGCACTCCTTTGCGATCTGAAGCGCGAGCTCTCTCGTTGGTGACAGTATAAGAATCTGTACTTGTCCTTTCGGCGATGCAGGCTGTATGAGCAGTGAGTGGAGCGCAGGAAGCAGGAATGCGATAGTCTTGCCAGTTCCGGTATGGGCTCGGACAAGGCAGTCTGATTGGAATGAAGGTAGCTCGCTGAGAGTCTTGTGCTGAACAGGGCTCATGGTGCTGCGATGCATCAGTCTTCTCCTCACTTGACCTCGTCGCAGGCCGTACGTGAATCGATGCATGCGTACTCATATCCCATCACTTCCAAGCCTTTCAGCAGGCGAGCATCGATGCGACCTCGCATCGTGCTGAAGAGCGTGCCGCTATTCGGTACGGTGGCCATATTTGAGTAAATTGTCGTGGATGGAGGGGTGTAGGTTGATATGGGTTGGAAGATATCAGGCAAGGAAGTTTTCAATCATCAATAGTTGAGATCTGAGATACTGCTAGCGCAGGCGTAGGCAGCGGCCCGGCCGGCTCGAGCCTTGACCTCATCCCCGAAGCGAGACATTTCCATTGTCCTTTCATTTGCTTTCACCTGCTTGCTGAGACAACGAACGCAATACATCATGCGAGATCCCACAAACCATGCCATCAGCTTTAACGCGAACTGCCGCCTACAAGGATCCTTTGTTCATCCGAGACAAGACTTCCATCATCTTGCTCCCGTGGCACTCGCTCGGTCCATCGACTTCCGCCACAGCTGATGTATCTCTCTTGAAATTGATCCCAGCAGACACAGTCGCACAGTTGTACTGTGCCTCTGCAGCCTTGAGCTGACAAACCGACTTCGCCTTACATGCTGCATCGCAACTTGGCACGTCCCACCCACGACTCTTACGTGCGTTGTACTGCTGGAAGACCGCATCATTGCTCTGGAATACTGCCGTCAGATTGTGCCAGAACGCTGGCGTCAGTTCGGCACTCGCTGCTGTCACTGGTGGCGAGACAAGTGGACCATATGCTTCCTTCGCGGAATAGTACTTTGTCCACACCGGGCTAGTCTGGTATGTCGCAGCTTCGAGACTTGTGCTGTAGACTGTCACGTCCAGCACACCAAATGTGACTGGGTCGACAGTGTAGACTTTGAAAGCTGGTGAGCCAGATGTGGGCGTCAGAGCTGGAGCGATGTGCGAGATACTATTCGCCGTCCTCGCTGACTGCACAGAGTACGAGCTGTAGCCGATCTGGAAGTCATCCTTGTGTGTATGGCCGAAGAAAAGACCAGCGATCGTGGCGTCGTATCGGTTCAAGATCTGCCCGAGGTAGTTGCTGCCGTCGCGGAATGCATCGTTAACACCAAAAGGCATATGGCCGATGATGATTGCTCTCTGGCCGGCTGTCTCGGCTGCTTGCAGCTCGCTCACCAGCCATGCCAGCTGGCCATCGGGATCGTACTGAATGGTCTTCTCATATAGCCAGAAGTTCTGCTTGTAGTAGAAGTTGGTGTTGACAGAGATGACTTTGAGATTGTAGTTTGGCAACTTGTAAGAATACGCGCCGTACTTGTCTGCTTGACCAGCTGCGGAAGATCCAATCCACTTCTGCCACTTGGCAGACAGAGTGTCGTACACATACTGACTTGATATAGTGGTGTCGATGTTGTTTGGTGGGAACGAGTTGACAGGCGCGGCATCGTGGTTCCCTGTAGCAGCGAAGACTGGCATGCCAAGCTTGCTGGCCATTGTCGCATACGCATCATTTAGGTCACCAGTCACTTCAGCTTGATTGACAAGCCAAACGGCGCCCTCGACGACATCGCCTGTGAACAGCGCGAATGTAGCGTTGGGAGCCACCTGACCGATGGCAGCGTACAGGCTTTGCTCGAGTGTCTTGGGTGAGTCACACTGATGGTTCCCGTTGGGGCCTGCAGGGTACTGCGTCTTGCCTGGCGCATCACTAGTAGTGTAGGGCCGGCAGCAGATGTTCTTCGTGCAGTTGTAGTTGGCGCCGACTGTATACGACAAATCGACATGAATGTCCGAGAAGTGCACAATCTGAATTGGGCTCTGGCCGCTCGGCGCTGGTCGTGTCTTCGCCGGCTTTGCGGTAGGGAAGCTGACTGAGTACGGGCGAACAGCTTGGAGTGGGCAGAGTCCAAAGATTGTCGTGCAGAACCACGTGCTAGTGTAAGATGGGATCGTCATCCCACGTAAGTCATGCGCCAGGATGGGTCCCTCAAGGCCGATGGCACCAGCGCAGACATCTGGGTCTTCGGCGCCGGATAGAATACAGACGCCAGTGATGACGGAGACGAAGGCATCGTTACCGAGAGCTGCAACGCCTTTAAGTGCCAGCAGCAAGGCGCTGCAGCCAGCGCATGTGGTCGTCGCTTCGATCAGGTCATAGATGGTTGAGGCATTCTGCGCAGAACATAGGGAGAGGAGGGAGAACAGAACGATCGAGAACACAGAGTGCTTCATCTTCTCAGATACTTCTGTCCTGGTGACTGTGGACGCTTTGGACCGTAAACCACGCGGGCATCGACGGACTATATGACCGACGAGGGCATCCAGACACTCACATGGAAAGCATCAAATGGCTGCGAGAGGTCAACACGTGGTTCTTGCTTCCCCTTCATTCGTGAAACCGCTCTCACGTTCGCTATAATGTCGACTGTATAATGCTCTTCACATATGCAGTATATAGTGCTACTTCGTTTGGAGCGACTGTGCCCTACCACAAATTGACAAACCCGACTCGGATCTAGGGGGCGCGTTACACGTGCCTGAGGAACAGGATTGTTCTCGGCCAAGTTCTGGACATGAAGCATCGCTTACATGCACGATGCCGGGAGATAGCTTGTTGTACGTCTGTACTTTGGAACCGCTACCGAATGTGGCAGGTCGCTTAGCGCACCGAGCCCTCAAACAGGAGTTCTAGCCGGAACTTGCCAGCCTCCTCAGGGTTTTCGACACTCGCGACGGTAAATGCCGCATACCAAACTCTGTACGACGCATACGAAGCCTGAATTGAGCTCTACGGCCTGACGACATACTCGAACGGCAGCCCCAGATTCGTCAAGAACATCGTCTTGTCCTGCCCAGCAGGCACAAGACTCGAGTTCGCAATCCCACAAGCCTTCACAAACCCTCCAAATGCTGCATTCTTTTTCGCAACAAGCGCTTGATACTTGCTCAGCGCACAGCTCTTGCCAGGACCGCCTTGACAGCCAGCGACAGGGTAGACCTGATCATTGAGCTTGATACGCATGTACAGCCCTTGGCTTCCACAATTCAAACGCTCGAAGCCTATGGTGCCGCGCATCGTGACGAATGTGCTGGATTTGTAGATGCGGTTCTTGTCGATGCGGGTCGCAGGAAGGGGCTTCTGGTCGTCGTAGATGCCAAGAGCAGCTGCGAGCTGGCTGATCTGTCCATCGTTCGTGAAGGTCGCGATGAGTGGGTTCGGCGTGAAGGGAGATGTGCCATTTGCGTTGGTATAAGTCGCGTTCGGCCCGTCCACAAAGCGTTGTACGAGCGCGACGAGGAATGGTAGCATCAGCTGCTGCTCGATATCTGTGCCAGGGCCTGTGCCGTAGTACTTGAGGTGAAGTCAGTACACGTGTATTCGATGTAGCACCAAGTGCGAGGAGCACGACATGCACTTACATATCTGATGTCTTGAGCATACTCGTACTGCTCGATCTCATGCTTCTTCAGCACATTGCACCACGGACTCGTCCGGCCAGTAATCTGTGTCTCGAAGCCGCACAAGGTGGCGAAGGTAGTGATGTCAGAAGCAGTGAAGTTGAGCCCACTGAAAAGTCCATTTATACGAGTCACAATGGGTGGCAGGTAGATATTGGCCCATGTTGTCGCATTGATACCTCCGCTAGTATCGTTGTACAGTGGGCAGAGGTCGGACGGAGCAAGCGAATTGGCAATTGAGCGTGGGTCAGTGTTGTTAAGCACGTAGACTCTGCCAAGATCAGTGGCATTGGGACCAAGGTAGCCGCGAGCAAAAAGGCGTGCAGAGTCGACGACTCGATAGCCTGTCTCCTGGTAGCGGTTTGCCCACAGCACGTACGGCGTGTTCTCCTTGTAGAAGCTTGGGTAGTTCCAACGATACTCCACGCCCATATCGTACAGCTCCTTGTAGCCTCCCAGTGACACTTGGGATAGCTGAGCAGCTGGATTGGTGAGCACTGGCTGCCATGTCTTCAGGAAGTCCAGGTCTCGGTCCTTGACCGTGAACGTAGCGTTTTGGATCTGTGCAGCATGAGACAGGTGCAGTCATCGACAAGGAATGGTCATCTACCTTCGCAGCCAAGGTTACCCAGCCATTGTATGCCCCCGGATCAGGATACCTCGAGCCATGTCTCGACGTCAAGGCGGCCTGATCTATTCGACAGCCTTGCGGAGCTTCGGGTGAGATATTGTTGACATTCGGACCAGAGAACCAAGGCTACGTCGAAGACTTCTTCAGCGATCAGGTGACTTTCGATAGTTGATGGGGTCAACACGTACACTGTTCCCTCCGAGATGCTGCAGCGGATCAAACGACTCGGCTGCAGTGGACACGACAAGCGCGGTGAGGATGAAGCGTGCAGGTACAAGCATGGTTGAGGATGTGCAGGACACTGTAGACACGCTCTGTCTCCAACGATCTACCAATGACAGGAGCGCTGTCTACTTGTACTCCTTGTACGTACGACAAAGAAATGCGTGAAAACACTACTTTACCTTTCAAGCCTATCAAGGGACAGGCGTGCGTGCCGTAAGCCTGTGCTAAGGCTTCATCGTTGCAGAGAGTGAATATACAGCTTTGACTTCTACATGCCCACGTTTTGCTGCGGAAGAAGCCATTGGCCAAAGTTCAACGCACAGCATAGAAATCTTGATGGAGAAGTCAGAAAGTGGCAGGTGTTTTGGCGGGACTCCACAGCTCGGTTGGCATCTGCCGTCCACCGCCAAGCACGTCGGCTTCTGCCACTGTGTGCCGATCTCCTCAAGTCATGCTGTGTTTCTTGCGTCGCTCGCTTTGAGTCGTATCATATGACTGCACCCATATGTTCACTGCTCCATGAGTATCAAGTATGACCCATGAAGCATCTCTCACCTCCAATGAATGCAGATAGTCGGTCGGGTAGCGGCTCAGAACGCTGCAAGCGAAATCCAGCCATCACGATGCTGTATTACTGTGAACATATGTCAACGAACGCCCATTCCATCGATCCTATCGCCAGACTCACATGCCCCAGAGCATCTTCACTCTTCGTGTGCTCATACCACGTAGCACAGTATCGAGCCTATCACCACCTCATTCGTGCTCAACAGCGCAGGTGAATCGTAGCGAAAAGGCGCACTTCCTCTCTGCAGTCCCGCAGCATCGATGTAAGCTCGGCACTCGAGGGTTGTCCAGTCGACGTTGACAGACTTATTCGCCGCCATGGCAAGGCTTGTACAAAAGAATTCACCGTCGAATGTCTTCAGATTACCAATGTCGACAGTCTTCCTGACCGAGATCGCTGGGAAGAGTGACACTCCGCCGTAGATAATGTCAATGCCGATGCTGGCGTTGTTCGTAACGGCTAGTGTTGCGGCAAAGGCCATGAACATGAGCAGGAGAGCTGGAATCATCATCATCTTGGGACTCAGTAACTTTGCTCTGATTGAGATGCTTTTCGAGCAGGTAGCGCGATACTGTGAGCCAAAGTTGCAGGCTTTCCGAGTATAAGTAGTACCAACAGTGAAAGAGGAACGGGTGAGGACTTGAGCAGTACATGTTGACGTTGCTTGCCACATGTCGCAAACGAAATCTGCAGGTGCGTCCACTTACCTGCTCACGAGCAAGAGCACATGTATGGAAAAGCGCCTACACGTCGGTGATCGAGGTTGCCATAGTATCTTGCACGCGAGATCAGCTCAGTGTCTGCTGGCAGGGGCTTGTTGCTGGAAGCAGGGATGGCGATCAGCATTAGAATGATCAAACGTAGCACTCATGGCACGGAGACCGTGTAATTTCTCCACGTTAGTACACTGCGAGATGCACCGCGGGAGGAGGTGCGTCTTCAAGGGAAGAGAGTCCCATAGCTGGCGGGGAGATCTAATCGAAGAGGCGGAAAAATGCCGCCCAAGCTCCCGTACCCCACGCGACACCCATGTGTGTCGGCGTGGTCGGGTATCTTCTTCGCGTCCACCAAACCATCGAAGTACCCTTCTGTACACCGGTACATTGGCCTTTGGTTACCACTTCTTGCGCGGACCACGGTATCCAGTTACCCAAACATGGCTTCCCCCAAGTCAGGCGAGAGCTACTCCGCCAGTTCCTCCAAGCGCGATATGATTCCCCGCGGTGTCAAGAAGCCAAACAACATCGGCACCGCGACCTTCGTCGGCGCTCGCGCCCTAGATCCCTTCCTGCAATACTCCATACTAGGTCAAGGCCTGGGCAATGGCCTCATATCGCGTCTCGGAGGCGAGGTCCTGCCGCAAGGTCCAGCACTGATCACAAACAGCTTTCTCGACAGCGCTATCGGGCTCAGCCCGTACCGCACGATCTTGTTCGCGATGAGTGCAGGCAGCATGTTGAAGCAGAACATCACCGTTTTGGCATACACACAGGAGGAAGTCACGCCACAGACTGGGCTGATCGTGGGCGCGTTCAACGCTGCGATGAACTCCGTAAACTCACTGCTCTTCGTATGCAGGCAGACATCGGCGTCGACGAACGGAGAGCACTTCCCGCAGTCACCACTTATTGTGGGATCGATCCTATATGCCACTGGTATCGCCGTGGAGCTCGGAAGTGAGGTACAGCGGGCTGTGTGGAAGAAAGACCCCGCGAACAAAGGCAAGGTGTATGAAGGAGGGCTTTTCGCGCTGAGTAGGCATGTGAACTACCTAGGTTACACCATGTGGAGGGGTGGATACGCACTTGCGGCCGGTGGATGGGTATGGGGTGCTATCACAGCGGGGTTTTTCGCGTACGACTTCACGCAGCGGGGCATCCCAGTGTTGCAGCATTACCTGGAGGAGAAGGTGAGTGGCTCAGGCGACCCTCCAGCGAGAACGCTGTCACTGACCTTGTGTAGTATGGAGCGCAGTACGACCACTACAAGCAGGCTGTGCCTTACAAGCTTTTACCTTATGTATATTAATCCTAGATCTTCAGGGAATCGAAGCTCAGACCGACTACGAGATACCCGGTGTGGTGAAATAGCGTGCTTCGGTCGCCATGCAATGGCCTTTCGCACTTCACCTGAAAAGGATCAATCATCTGCTAGGTGCATCGAGCAATATTACGTAGGCGGCGCAAGCTACACCAAGCTACACCGTCTCGCCAATCCACGCCTGCTGCGCGAGAAGTGACGGGAAGCTCGAGTTTGATCGATTATCAGCTTACGATCCCCGACGGTGTGTTGTCAACGATGAGGCTTCATGACAGTGCTAGGGCAGCAGCGTAGTATACTGAGCCAGGGCAGGACATTCGTCTTCGCCCTTGACTCTAGTGTAGTAGGACCGGAAGAGCCATGAAGTGCAGTACAAAGCGGAAGTGGCCTTCTTGATGAAGTTGGATCATATGCATACAACGTGACACGAGGTACGATAGGCGAACTATAGGCTAGCGTGAGATTACTCATCACAGCTGAAACACCTACAAAGTTCACGGAGGCCTCGCTTGCCCAGGGTCTCGAGAACAGAGAACAAGTTGCCGATGAGCTGATGCACGTCGCATCCTTCGCCAATGCGCGCCTGATCATGGTTCAGCTTATCATTGGCCGGGTCGCGTGTTTTCTGAGTGCATATGACGGCTCAAATGGACTCAATTTGGCCCCCCAATCTGCGTCGTACGATCACAGACCCCAGTGCGACCCACCCTCTCTGTACATATGCTACCGAGCTGTCAACTTCAGCCCTGCGAGAAACTCCATGGTGATGTGTTAATCCCACATGCGAGCCCATCTCATTTGTATTTTTTCTCAAGTCACATACTGCACGAGAAGAGGCAAGCGACGTCAGGATCTACCTAGAGCGTGTCGTCTTCATCATGGCTCTCGACAGTGCCTTCCTGGCCGAACACACCATTCTCAGCGCAGTGGGCCTGAGTATCGCACTCTTCGCCACAGCATTCTACTACACCTTCGCAAGGGCATCTCTCCCAGCCAATTTACCACAATACACAACCGAGACATGGCCCATCATCGGCTGCATGCAATTCTTCACGGAGCGATGGAGTTTCTTCCAACGACAAATGGCAAAGTCGCCCACAGGTAATTTCACTTTCCACGCTGGCCATAAAGTGGTTGTCGCACTATCCGGCGAGGAGTCACGAAAGATCTTCTTCGACAACAGACAGCTTGCCTTCTCCGAGGGCTATGGACCCATGCTTGGTGGTGGCGCCGTCTCTACCTCCGAGAACGGCAAGACTGGTGACATCGAGGACTTCAGCGGGTACTTCAATCGACGCCTGATCGCGATGCTCAAAGGCCCAATACTGGCGAAGGGTCTCCCGCAGATGCTGACAGATGTGCGGACCACGATGGACAAGCTTGCCGCGAGCAAGGACTGTGTCACAGATCCATTTGACAGCATTTATGGTGTCGTGTTCCAACTCACTATGCGTGCGGTCGGCGGCAGAGAGATCGCAGACGATCCAGTAGTGTTGCGAAAAGTCCTGCAGTACTTCGAGGCGATCGAGGGCACGGCGAAACCCTTCAACATCATGTATCACTGGATGCCCACTCCAGCGAAGGCTCTGAGGACATACAACGGGGCGAAGCTCTACATGCTCTTCAAGAAGATCGTTGATGCGAGGAAGAAGGAGAATCGTCGCGAGGACGATGCGCTGCAGTATCTCATTGACCAGGGCGACGACGTCGTAAACATCATAACATGTGAGTCACTTCCGTCATGAGCCCAATTGTGGAATCCCAACTTACAAGACGCAGTCGTTCTTGGCGCGTTGTTCGCTGGGCAGCTCAACTCGGGAATCAATGCTGCCTATATCCTCGTCTACCTGTCCAACAATCCCGAGTGGCTGGGACGTGTCCATGACGAGGTCAACGCAGTAGCTATGCAGTACAACAGCGACACTTCAATTCCCCTCAAGACCAGACTTGCCGACGTGCCGATCACGGCCTGGGAAACTGAGTTCCCGATGATCGATCTTTGCCTGAAGGAGTCCATTCGCTTGCAATCGGCAGGCAATGCGTTCCGGAAGAATACCTCCAATACTGCTATCCCGTTGAACAAGAAAGGTACCGAAGTGATCCCACCCGGAGCCTATGTCACTTATGCTGTTGGGGATCTGAACTTCAACACGGATATCTACACCGACCCAGATCACTTTGATCCAGGCCGGTTTCTGCCAGACCGAGCGGAAGATCGCAGGCAGCATTATGGAGCCATGACTTGGGGATTGTCGAGACATCCGTGTCTTGGCATGCGCTTTGCGAAATTGGAGAACAACTTGCTGACGGCGTTCTTCGTGGCGTACTTTGACGATCTTCATTTGGTGGACAGGAAGGGTAACAGTGCCAAGGTGCCGATGGTGAACAAGGAGAACCACACCGCGAAGAAGCCGGATGTTGAGGTGCTGTTGAAGTATCATCTCAGGCAAGACTGAAGGGAGCGTGTTCCTGATGGTGCGACAGAGCAATCCGGTAGATATCAAACAGGTTCATCGTGATGTTCGAGTAACGGATTTTAGTTGTATCGTCGGGTGTAGCCGCGCTAAGCGACACTCGATGGACGCGCCTGCTTCACGCGTAGCATATATACCTCTTCGATCCAGTCGATTTTCCAGCCTTAACACATGTAATACGCCCATACTGACCGTCCTGATGATACTGGGCCGCTCAAATGCTCTAATCTAGGCGTATCCCTGAGTTGACGATCATGGCACTATCATCAGAGCAGCAGATCGAGTTGCAAGCACAGCTCGAGCGAGCCGTTGAAGAGTGCAACGAGAGATGTCTCTACTTTGCTGCAAAGTGGTGAGAGTCGTCCAAAGTGCCTGTAATCGGACTGAACTGATTCGCAAAGGTCAGCTGAGCTGCTGAATTCCTTTGCCGAATCATCACAGAACGATGTAGACGGCACAGATGATACCGATATCGACGAAGATGTTGATGACAGACCACTGCCACGTCATACAAAGCACAGCGGTCGAGAGTCCCGACTCGAAGCAAAAGAGCGGCCCCGCTATCTACTCGCAAAGTCGCTCTTCGACTGCAGGGAGTATGATCGATGCGCGGCGGTGTTCTTGCCACATCAGGTCCCTCATAGCACGCCCATTCGAGAGGATGCTGTACCTCCTACTCGACTGTCCTTGACACCGAATCCGAAGAGCAGGTCGAAGCTGTCGCTTGGAGCAACGCCCGTCTCGAAGCCCGTCATTCTCGCCATTCCGAAGAACCTCAGCGAGAAAGCTCTATTTCTGACACTGTACGCAAGGTACATGTCTGGTGAAAAACGCAAACTTGAAGACTCAGAGACTATCTTGGGACCAGCCGATGGACCCGTGACTGCTAACAAGGAAATTGCCGGTATCGCATCCGTACTGGAGGAGTACTTCAATGCTCGCGGCGGCTTACAAGATACCTCGAAATCACAAGGATGGCTCGACTACTTGTACGGTCTCGTGCTCATGAAGAACAAGTCAGAGAGCCTGGCGAAGCAGTGGCTATTGAGGAGCGTCAATGCGAATCCTCACAACTGGGCAGCCTGGCAGGAGCTAGCCGCTTCAATCGGGTCGATCGAGGAGCTGCAGCAAATCAATGAGTATTTGCCACGAGACATCATGGCATTCATGTTCAATATCTTCTGCAACCAGGAGCTGTTTCAGTCGACGACTGAGGTATACAATACGCTGACACAGATTCAAGCCATCTTCCCCAGGTCTGCCTTCCTTCAACAGCAGAAAGCATTGCTATATTACCACTCGCGCGACCATGATCAAGCAACACAGCTCTTCGATGCCTTGATCCGGGATCATCCCCATCGATTGGAAGGTCTTGAGATCTATAGCAATCTGCTGTATGTTCAAGGCAATCGGCCAAAGCTGGCAACTCTCGCCACCATGGCTAGTAATACGGACAAATTCAAGCCTGAGACAAATTGCATCCTCGGCAACTACTACTCGCTCATCTCCGAGCATGAGAAGGCCGTCTTGCACTTCCGCCGCGCCCTAACCCTGGACCGCAATTTTCAAGCGGCCTGGACACTGATGGGCCATGAGTATATCGAGCTTAAGAATACGCAAGCAGCCATCGAGAGCTATCGCCGCGCCGTCGACACGAATCGCAAAGACTACCGCGCATGGTATGGTCTTGGTCAAGGCTACGAAATGCTCGAATGCTACAGCTACAGTCTCTTTTACTATCAGCGAGCAGCTGCACTTTGCCCGGGTGATCCCAAGATGTGGGCGGCGGTTGCGAACGCATACAGCAAATGTGATAAGCTGCCCCAGGCTATACAAGCTTACAAGCGTGCTCTTGTAGTTGGCAGTCAAGTCGAGACTGGCTCGAGCTTTGGCTCACGCAATTCGGACCCACTTGCGCAAGCTGTTGGAGGCGCACTGGACCCACAGATCTTGTACGACATTGCTCTGCTGTACGAGCGTGAAGAGCGCTGGGACGAAGCAGCAGCCTACATGGAGCTGACGTTGGCGCAAGAAGAAGGTCCGGAGGAAGGCGACGTCGGGCTCGGGGTTATGCAGATCACTAGCCGCGCCAGGCTCTGGCTCGCCAGGTGGTGTCATCGTCAGGGTGATCTCGAGAGGGCCATGGAGCTGGCAAATGAGCTTTGTCAAGATGGCGTTGAAGTGGAAGAAGCGAAGGGACTGGTGAGAGACATCAGAGGTCAGATGGCTTTTGCTGAGGAGAAGAGATAACACTGAGAGATATTATCCTGGAAGAGGCAATAAGGCATATGTGGTGAGCATGTTCAGATGGCTTGCTCACCGTGTTGGCGCTTGTCACAGTCAGCAGATGGCTTGCGATGACTGGAGAGGTGCCGACGCAAGTAACACTGCAAGCAGAAGCAATGGTAAGTACTTCCTCCAGCGAAACCAGCATTGGGTTCCTCCGTCACTGCAGCTAGGCCTTATTGCCAAAGTTGTAAGGCCTCGTCGCTATGTGCGAATCACAGCAGTGTTATAGTCGCCGCGCGGAAGACGATAGGGACCGCCTGTTCGAGCTTTCACGGCGACACTGAGCGAGCCTAAATACTACTTTCATCTTCTTGTCTTTCCTTGCCACTCTATCCTCACCTTCATCATCTCCTGCATCTTCCATCAGCTCGATCTATCGCCAATAACTTCTCACGATCTTCGATCCACTCGTCCGGAACACACATACCACACCAGTACATCAGCAAGATGTCTTCGCAATGCCCTTGCTACGAGTGCGACTACGTACGTCGAGGCTACGGACCACCGTACTACCCATGCGCTCGTACAGGCCAGACCCCTACCCTCGGCAGGGACGCCAGACAGATTGGCAGGACACCCACAGGTTACACGCCTCGCTTTCAGGACTTTCCTCCGACAGGCTTTACGCCTCAAACTCGTGGTCCCTTCCGCCAGACTGGCAGAACACCGACAGGCTATCCGCCTGGCTTTGGCGGGTTCCCTCCAACGGGCTTCACGCCTCAGCCTCGTGTTCCATTCGCCCAGAATGGGTACGCTTCGATGGCCGGCTTCGGCGGCACTGGCATGACGCCCCACTTCGTTGGTGCGTTCGGCGGCACCGGTCTCACGCCCCAGGTGGTGTACGGTACCGGCATGGGCCCAGGCCTTTGGGGAAGTCTAAGTCCTACAGGCCTCACACCATCCTTGCATCCGCCGTTCTTCCCGCCCGCGGGACTAACCCCAGGAGTCCCGCCTGCGTACTCCTCGATGTTGGGCAATTTAATGACTCCATACGCTCCGCACAACGATCGTTCCGAGGCTCGTAGACAGGAATACTACGACAGCCTGCGTCGTGAGTCTGAAGCGTATAATCGCCGTCATCGCGAGGAGTACGAGCAGCGCACGCCGCGTCCCGGGCCAACTGCTGATCGTCGGGCTGCTCGCGGTGCTGAGAGGCCTCCCTTCGGCGCCGAGGATCGCGAGCCTAGCTACTTCCACAGCGACTCCATCCGTAGTGGACGTACTCCATAGGTGCCGACGCCAACGGTTAAGGTCGATACTCCTGGTCCAAAGGGCAGACGCTCGCCGCCACCGAAGCCATCTCCTCGACCCAAGCCGTTTCTTAGTACACCCTTAGCGCAGAAAAATAAGAAACCGACGCCTAAGCCATTGGGTCTGCGCCACTCTGAGAGTGCGTATGATGACGCGCCTGTCGCTGCTGGTCCTAGCAAGCCCTCAACTCGCGTCTACGATGACGAAGAGGTCGATATTCTGCGCCAAGAGCGTACGGACCTGGCTGCCGACAATCGGGACCTGCGTCGCCGCCTTCGCGAGACGGAGGACACACTTGTGCAGTCGCGCATGCAAGAGCAATGGCTTCGTGATGATCTGACGGAGGAAATGCTCGCCCGGGAATTCGCACTCTTGCATAATGAGGACGTTCCTGAAAAGGACGCCACTGGAGGGGCCTCTGCCGTGACTGAGGGCGCTAAGGCTGCTCCAGTCGGCGACGCCGCGAAGGAGTACTCTGGTTCGGAGTCGACAATCCAGTCAGATGCCACCGCAGATGCCGAGACTCAGACCGTTGTCAAAGATGAGGAGTCACCGGACGCCTCGAAGACTAAGGAGCACGAGGCGCCGAAGTGAAAGTAGAACAATAGTGACGTACTGCGCGACGAGCGTGGCAACACAAATTGCATTCAGAGTAGCGGGTTAGCTTCCCGGGTAGGGGACAAGATGGACCGGAGTTAGTCTAGTGGAATTTACACACATTCCCTTCGTCTCGCTGACAGTGTACTTTCTTGAAACGCCCATCATGTTGATTTCCCAGCGTGATCCGCGATGCCCACTGTCGACCTTGTAGAGTCGACGGGCCCGCGGGTCCATTCCTTCATTTGCCAGATTTGCCAGTGAAGCTGTACAGATCCCGAGCTTTGCGCACCTACGCAGGCGGAGTACGTGACAGCATCTGTCGCCTTCACGCGGCACACCCTTTTCAAACGAGTTTGTCATTGGGTATAACGTCGATTTATCGACTGCTTGCTAATGGTCGCAGGGAGTCATCGCGCAGAACTCCAGTATATATGGTGAGTGTCTCTCGCCTTCTCCCTTAGATATTGACAATAGCAATGCTCTCATTGCCTAGTAATACGCTTGAGCCCATGGTCATCTCTCCTTGATTTCCGTTGTTTGGCCACTCCCCGACTACCTCTTATTCTCCAGATCTCTTTACCACTTCAAACTTGAATCTCATCGACTGCCAAAATCTTCCATCAACACTAGATCCGCAACTCCTTCTACTCAATCAAGCGCAATGGCAGAAGCCATCAACGACCGCGGTCCTCTGCTGCTATTCCGAAACCGATACATAGACCCCACGGGTGATCCACCACTGGGTCACGTCCTAGCCATGGACGTCCTGACGGATGAATCAGTCGAGCGCATGCTTCATGAGCCGCAATGGCTGCCACCGGATTGGGATGGCGCGGACGATCTGCCCGAAATAATGCCACTCTTAGATGGTGCCGCCCTCGTCGGTTTCAGACTGGCCACAGCAGACGAAATCCGTCGTGGCCTTGCAGAGCGTGCCGACGATCTACCAGTGCCGCGTGAAGACGGACATCACCGTGCCGCTGAGCTGGCTCTTGTGCGAACAGCGGACGAAGTTCGGGACATCGCGAGAGGCTTCCACGACTTCCTACAGATCGAGCCTGGAGGACCAGATGTGATTGCCATGCACGATCATAGGGCCATCGTTGGAGCGCTGGTGCAGCTCCAGGTTCAGCAGGGAGACGAAGGCAGACGCATGCACCGCGAATTGCAAGAGCTCCGGGTCGAGAACGCTGCTTTGCGCGAGGCTCGATGGCATGGCCGAGAGGCCGAGGCCGGAGGTGACTTGGGTGTACCGCGGAATATGCACGTTGGATCACCAGAGGATGGCGCTGTAGTCGAGCAGCGTCAAGTCGCCGCTGAATAACAAGTTTCAGGGTGCGACTGGCGAATAGAGGTGGACTAGCTGCGTCAGAGGCTTCTTGTGGTCGGCGGGGCATTCCACCATATGATACCAGAGACCTTTTACTGGCGTGAAGCCTCAGCAGAACTACATCTTCTCGAACCCCCAACCTAGGCCGGAGTCTGTAGCGATACGTAGGCTAGACAGGCGTTCTTTCAACAAGAATTTCTGTTGCCTTTGTCCTGGCACGCGTAAGGACGATGTGATTGCAAAGCAAAATTTCGCGGTGAATCCGACGGCAGACTTGCTGTCAAGATCCGCATCACCTTGTTGATTGATGACTGAGTTCCAGCATTGCCTGTACGATGGGGCGAGCAATTAGCTCGGTATTTCCAGTAAACCCTTACTCTCACCCACTCACATCCTCACCTTCTTACTACCGCCTTGATCTTCGATACTCGGTCCGCACCCCTACATGAACTCTTATCGTAACCGCAGCAAAACGCTTACCACACTGACTGAAAGTCACCATGTCCAATAACCGAGACAGCGATGGAGGCCTGCCTCAAGGACTCGACTTCCTGCAACGCAGTGCGGACACTGGTTCGAACCCCCCCGCCGACTATCTGCCACTGGGCTGGCTCTATCTGGACGCCACGGGCGTACACATGCTCGATGATCCGGGTTTGACACCACCACGCTGGACGCGGGCGGCTGACGTTCGCAATTTGACTATCCGTGCGGATGGCACCCTTTGGCCTGGCATCGAACAAGAGCAGCCTGACTCGGACATCGTGACAGAGTCAGCGGATAAGGCGGCAGGAGACTAGAGCCACGTCTTGCATGTGACTACGAGCCAGCACGCCTGCCCGGGAAAGGGCAGAACGGACCAAAATTGCATCTCATCATGATTGCTCCAGCACTGAAGTTCAAGCTGCCCGATCGAGAGGTCCACGTGGGCAGGGTTTAGACAGATTTGAAACGGAACGTACTCACTCGTGGCCCTCTTATACATCGTGATGGTCTCAGCAAGTAGGCAGTGACGTATAACTCATGTCACCTGATGCGCTGCAGCTTCGCCCAAGCCCCATGCCACGGTGCCGTTCTTCCCAGAATCGACAGAGATGACCTGCCCATGCACGCTCCCACTATACCTCTCGCTCGCTAGGAACAAGATCGTCCTTGCAACATCTTCCGGCGGCACAGGCCGTGCAAGTGGCACCCTATACCTCGTCAGCTTCGAAAGGATGGTGCTAGGAATCGGCGATAGATCACTTACGTAGCCTCCACCTCCCTCCACCGCCACTCCTCTCCATACTCTCTACTCTCCACCGCCAGCCTCGCAGTATTGACCGCTCCAGGCGCAACGCAGTTGACCCTCGCCCCCGTGTAGACTCTCGGCACATCACCAGCCAGAGATCTCAGCAGTCCAACTTGCACGGCTGATTTAGCAGCAGCGTAAGCGGGCATAGTCCGCACGCCGAAGCTGCCGGCTTCGGAGCCTATCAATATCAAGCTGACGTTTCGTGACATCGGGGCGGCAGGGAGGGAACGTATCCCACGAAGCCAGCGCTGCGCAGTGAGGAACGTGCCGTTGAGATTGACATCGAACACCCGTCTCCAGATCTCCGGGTCTGCGTCAGCTAGACTCTCCGTCTGCGGCAGCACGCTCAGATCCAGGCTCGCGAGCGCGACGCAGCAGTGCACTGGGCCATACTTCTCCTCGGCTTGTGTGAAGAGGCTGTCCAGTAAGGGGCCATCGGAGATACTGCCATGTAGGACTAGCAAGTTTGGGGTGTCCGCGGCGAAGGGACTGGAGGTGGCGAGGTCGATGACTGTTACTTTGCTGCCGGCTGCGAGGAAGGCGTAGACGACGACATGGCCTATCAGCCCTAATCCGCCAGTGATGAGGACGTGGGTGCCGGAGAGGCCGAGGGAGATGTCGAAGGGAGGCGGGGATGTCATTTCGTGAACGTGTGAGAGGTTGAGCTGGAGGGACGATAAATGGCAGTACGAGTGCGGTCCAGGCTATAGGCTGATATCAAAGACACTCGGGCATCTGGCAAAGAGATCACGTTTATATATCGCAGTGAGTCTGTTGCACACATCGGTCGTCACCTCTGTGGGCAACGCCTTCTTGGTCATCATATCTGCGAGCTGACGCCTTTCCGGTCGTCATATCTGTGGCATGACGCCCTTCTAATTGCCCTTCTTGGCTGCAGGCCGCAGCATGTACAGATTGCGATACCACTCCCCGTTCACCCTCTCATTCTCTATGAAAGTATCGGTTCTCCCAGCCTCACGAAACCCGAACTTCTCATACAACCTCACAGCATCCGGCGCAGCCTCAAGATACGCCTCCATATCGTCAGCATCTGCCCGCTCTGTACCCCATCGCAATATTTGCGAGCCGGCGCCTTGGCCTTGGTAGGCTGGGTCTGTCGCGACGATTTCAAGGTCTAGAATCTATGTCAGTAGCGTGTCATCATTGTGACGTCTAAACTGTAACCTGATGGCTGTCGTACACCAATGCCCTCGATCACCCAGAAGCTCCTTATGAGCTTTCGCCCACGCCCCGAATGTCTCGTCACATAACCTGCCATCGGCATCTGTAGGCCACTGGGGTAGCGTCGTGTCTGGGACTTGGCCTGGCTTGGGTGCTACCCATTTGCAGAAACCTGCAATTTGCTCCGCTACTGGGCTGCTGGTGCTGTTGGCAGGCGAATCGGTGCTTGCCCTGACCGCTTTGAGCCAGTGCGCTCCGGGCTCGGCCAGCTCATCGAGGATCATGTGCTCCCAGAAGGCGCGGATTGAAGGTACTCGTGGCCAGCAGGCCAGGGAATGGGGATTCTGGAAGGCGGCGAAGTAGATGTCAACGCATCGTGGTGCATCTTCAGCGGTCAGCGGTAGCAGCTCAAATGCTGGCTTTAGATGTGCCGGTGCTTGGGGTTTTGCTGCCATGTTTGATGACTTGGTAGCAGAGAGGCAAGAAAACGAGAGGACTGTGTCAGAGAAAAGGGTTGCAGCTCGATGGAAGGAAAGTTAGACTTGACACTTCGATGAGGAACGATCTGTTATCGTGATGGGTGCCAGACCATGCCTGCCACTTCAAGACACCGCAAGGTGCTAGCCCTCTCTCTGTGGCATTATTAGTAAGACGGCCGTGGTGCGCAAGTGGTGTGTATGTAAGGTAGGAGAGACGGTCGATTTCCGTTGCGCGCCGGCGTCTGTTGTCCCGGTTCCTGCAGCAGCGGCCGAGCCCGTCAATGAACCTCGACGGACGCCATTGATCACAGTGCTATTCATGGACTTGCTCGGAACAAAGTCGAAGTCCTAAGACATACTGGTTCTCCCTTACGAGATGAGATAACCCAATATACCTGGGCGCGTGCCCAAGACAACACAATCCCCTCACCATGAGCAACGAGGCTCCTCGACGGGCCCTCTCCGTGAAGAGCCGACCTCTCGAAGTCATGCCTATCTCGCCTAGGAAGCAAAATGGCAGCAGCAAGACCTCTTTCCCTGAGCGCCTTATCTCTCCGCCAGCCAGTCCTTCGACAAGCACCCACTCCGCCGAGACGTCCAGCATCCGCAGCTTCCAGAGCCACGGCCGCAGCATGTCGATGGCCACAGACTTCATCGGAGGCGGCACCCCTCCGATACGGCCCAACCGCTTCTCCGTTACTTTTCCTATCCATCCGCTGCCAGCGACGCGTGAGCAGAGTCCGCAGCGACTGTCCATGTCGCCGACCCGGGAGGCCTTGCCTGTGCTGGCAGAGAGCGTGGGCGCTGCGCCTACAGGACCTACGGACTCCAACTTCCTGACCGCCATAGCAGCACAGGAGCGTCGCGTTCTGGAGTTGAAAGAGGAGATGCAGCGTGCAGAAGCGGAGCTGAACAAGCTGAAGCGGCAGTGGGCGGCGCATGAGGCCCACAAGAAGAAGAACGATGCGCGGAAGGTCACGAAGCTGCAGCCTCTGAACACGGCGCCGGCTAGTCCTGATCGTGAATTACACGGCGACAGAAGCGACGCGCGTGCGCAGCAGGAGATGGCGAGGAGGAAATCGCTGCTGAATGGGACTAAGACTTCCAGCCGGACAGTGTTTGAAGGATCGAGACATGCGCGGACGCTGTCGCTACTGTCGCCTGTGCATAGTAACGGCAGAGGCTTCGAAGATGGCTCACATCCTCCACGGCAGGATAGCTTGACCACGAAGCGGAGTCTTGAAGCAGATCGCCCACGCCAGCTGCGGCCATCGCTGTTGTCGCGCGCATCCACAACACCGGACATGACAACCGAGGTGGCAAAGAAGGCTATAGCAGATATCGATCTTACGAATAGCAACGTCGATCGTGACGTGCTGATCAAGACCGGGAAGAAGATGGCATCAGACTTCAAGGATGGATTGTGGACGTTCTTGGAAGACCTCAGGCAGGCCACGGTAGGCGAGGAAGCCACGCAGAACGGTGCGCAAGGCCTGCGAAAACAGACGTCGACGCAGACGCTGCGCCGGGGAAAGCAGACAGCGAGTCGTACATCGCTGCGGCCCTCATCCCGAGGCTCCACAACAAGCAAAGCGTCTAGCGATACCAAGCGACCCAACACCCGCTCTCCAGTCCGCACGCGCCAGAAACCCTCGACTACCACCCGCCCAACCTCCGTCGTCGAAGTCCCCGAGTCTACCACCCCGTTAGTGGACATAGGTACCGCACCCCTCACTGAAGCCGGTCTTCCCATACCCCAGGAAACGCCTCCTCAAAAACGGCAATCGCACAAACACTGCAAGTCCCCTTCAACCACAATCTCTACGACTTCGAGTGCAGATGCCTGGGATACTTGGGATGACAGTCAGATTATTGCTAGTCCGACGACGGCCAGGCGGAGTAGCAGTAGTGCGACGTCACGGGAATCCGGCGTTGATGGGCTGGGCATCAAGGCTGGCGAGAAGGAGGTGAAGAAAGATCCGATCCCTTGGCCTGCGTTGGCGAAGTTTGGACCTGCTACGTTGAGGCGCACGGCTAGTCATTTGATGAGTGAGTGGGAGAGGAGTTTGACACCGGAGCCGGGGAAGGACTTCAAAGGCGAGGAGCATGAGGTGGTGATGAAAAAGTGAGCAACCAGTAGTGAGGCAGCCTAGGATATTCGCGTAGCTCGCTGTTGGACAGGCAGCCTAAGACCTCCATGACATATCAATATTGAAAGGGGCCTCATATCTCGCTGATGGATGGCCGTAAGGCCGAGTTATCTCCGCCCGGAGGTCAGACTTTCACGTGCTCCAAGATGGTCCATCACCATCGAGGCCATTTCTTGTTTCAACTTATAACCAACGCAGCTTAGTATTCGCATCGCTGCAGCACCGCGCTCATGGCCTTCCCAGGAATGATGAACATGGGCGGCGGCAACGCCTCCCAAGACCCGCAACAGATGCAGGAGCAGCAAATGATCCGCCTAGTACACCCCCCCACCCCCCTCGCAACCCGAACCGCTGCGCAGGGTACTAACAAGCCCACTTAGATGCAAAACACGATGGAATCCTGCCCCGGCAAAACCGTCATAGCAGGCGGCATGGGCTTCGCACTCGGCGGCGTCTTCGGCCTCTTCATGTCCTCCATGCGCTACGATACCCCCATGTCGACCGCCTCCTCTATGAACCCTGCCCTCACGTCCCTTCCAATTCGGCAACAGCTTGCGGCGGGTTTCAAAGACATGGGCAAAGCGTCTTACTCCAGCGCGCGGAATTTCGGGTATATTGGCGCGGTGTTTGCTGGGACGGAATGTGCTATTGAGGGCTTCAGGGCAAAGAACGATCTTTATAATGGGGTCGCGGCGGGCTGTTTGACGGGGGGATTCTTGGCTAAGGGGGGTGGGCCGCAGGCGATGGCGATTGGGTGTGCGGGGTTTGCGGCTTTCTCGGCGGCGATTGATGCGTATATGCGCATGCCGAGCGATGATGTGGCGGCGGATCCGATTATATGAGAGACGGGACTCGAGACTGGGATAAGACGAATGGAGGGCCCAAATACTGGTGGGGCCTCTCCTTGCGCTGTAGAGACCGTCAAGGACACCGGCACACTCGACATCGACATCGCTCGTCGCATTGGACATACGCAAACACGTATCAACGGACTCTCCACTCTATTGCGACTACTGGAGCTGTGAGCGACCTCTGTCTCCAACACGCCCTGCTCTGAAGCTTGCTGACTTGCGACATGGATGATACACAATCTCGGCTGGAGGCTACAGCACCGGGAGACGAGCTACACAACTTGCCAAGCCAAAGCTTGACAGAGACAAGCCGCAATACAGCACACTCGGCAATCTGTCAAGCCCAGGTCAGCAGCCGGGAGTCCACGTGGCTCTGCAGATGGAGCCGGGGTGGATCATTGCCGCAGAGCAAGCCGACCGTGCCATGTCACTTGCGCACGTCGCGTGCGAGACTGATAAAGTGGCATATAGCCGGGTACTGAGGTTGCGGACGAGAGGCGCTCTCCGGAGACTCGGCAAGCCGGCATTGAGAAGAGACTATCTGCAGAACCGTTCGTAGCAGTGCGCTGTACCTGCATGACAATCTTTACTCCTTCAATTCCGAGTCTTCTTCAAGTCCTTCGTGATACCGTAATCCCCGCGACACCCTCTCATGATACTTACGATCTGCTTGCCCATTACTGTGAAAGTCACCCACATTTGCGTTCGCCACATGTCGCCCGTTCATGCCTTATGCACCCTCATATCGGTATATTGGATGCGGCTCAATCAAGCATTTGAGCGACACACCAGCAATGCTTGCTGCAGCTTGTCTGTCTCCACTTTCACGCTAGCGACGCCACTGCTTTCACTTCGTCCGCCAGATCTCACTTTACCCGGACACAACCCTGCAGTTCCACACTCTCGCCACGCGAACTCCGGACCTGGAGAATACCCACCGTCTCGTTCCTGGAGCTAGCGCTGTGGGGACTCCAAGCCTTTTGCCCCGGCGCGGCTTGTTTGTGGAGCTTGTCATGCTTGGTGGTGCTTGGACAGGTGGATCACTGGGCTTGCACTGCAGTGTACTGCGCTCCTTGAGAGGCCTCGGCGCGGGAGCAACTTCTTGACCTCTGCCTTGCGCTGCTGACCTGTGGGTCAGTCATTCGGATGCGGTAGGTGCGAGTGCATGCTGACGGCTTGGTCCGCAAAATTATGTCGTTCCGACTACATACCCACAGATCCTCCGTACAGAGATCCACTGGTTTTACCCGGATCGCTCCCTGCACCGGGGCAGATGTCGACAGACCGTTACCACTATGGCTCGGCTAGTGATTAACAATGCATCACGCACGCCGCCGGTCCGCCGACCATGCCAGGCTAATTGACCACTGTGAGTGCGCATATATGTCCGCCGCGCCACCCTGTCAACTTCCTCAGATCCAAGTCTTTCATCGATCATATCTCTTGAGTTCACTTGAACAACCACCAAGATGACTACACGCTCGCTATTGACCCTAGGTCTGTTGGCTTCGACAGCTTTCGCTGCACCAAACTGGGCCGCGACCAGCACCACAACTGTGACGAAGACGAAAACCACCACCGAGCACGAGACGAAGACCAAGACCACGACTGTTCACGAGACCAAGACCGAGACTGAGACCAAGACGAAGACGACCACGCTCAAGCCGACTGTCACCATCACCGGCTCGTGCTCTGCCTCTGCTCCGCTCTCGAGCTCCACGTCGGTGTCCAGCACCTCATCCTCATCGAGCTCTGCATCCAGCAGCGCTTCTTCGGCCACGACATCGCCCAGCAGCGTCATCTCAGCGACCTCGACCACATCGTCCACCATCAACACCAACCCGACGATCACTAAGACCGCCACTGATGTTCCCACGGCCACAGCCTCTGGCCTCAACGTCGCCGCGAAGAACGCCGGCAAGCGCTGGCTCGGTACCGCAGCCGACATCCCCGGCACCGGTGAAGGCGCTGACCCTTACTACTTGGCTGAGTTCAACAATGCCAATGAGTTCGGCGAAGCCACCCCAGCCAACACGATGAAGTTCTTCGCCACGGAGCCCCAACAGAACGTCTTCAACTTCACCGGCGGCGACTACTTCGTGCAGCAGGCCAAGGCTTCCGGCAAGGAGATCCGCTGCCACAACCTCATCTGGGCGAACCAGCTCTCCGACTGGGTTACATCCCCGGCCGTGCCATGGACGAACGCTACGCTGACCGCTGCGCTCCGCAACCACGTCACCAAGGTGATCGAGCACTTCGGCGACGACTGCTACAGCTGGGACGTTGTCAACGAGCCCCTGTCCGACAGCCCCGCCGGCGCCTGGGCCGCGAACGTGTGGTACAACACCATCGGCGAGGAGTACTTCTTCCAAGCCTTTGACGCTGCTACCCAGGCCGTGAAAGCCAATAACCTCGCCGTGAAGCTGTACGTCAACGACTACAACATTGAATATCTTGGCAACAAATCTATCGCTATGCAGGGCCTGGTCAAGGAGCTCAAGTCCAGAAGTCTGCAGATTGATGGTGTGGGTCTTGAGTCGCATTTCATCGCTGGCGAGACACCTGCCAAGGCGGACCAGGTGGCTAACATGCAAGCGTTCACCGCGCTTGACGTTGACGTTGTGGTTACTGAGCTTGATGTGAGACTCAACCTTCCGGCTACCGCTGCCAGCGAGTCGCAGCAGAAGCTAGACTACTACAACACCGTCTCAGCTTGTGTCAGCGTAGCGAGGTGTGTTGGTGTGGTAGTTTGGGACTTTGTTGGTGAGTCGATCTCTTCTCACTGCACTCAGTTGACAACACGGACTGACTTTGCCGCACAGACACCTACTCCTGGATCCCAAGCACCTTCCCAGGCCAGGGCTACGGTGACCTGTTCCTACAGCCCGGTGGCGCTAACACGCCGCTCGTCAAGAAGGAGGCTTACGATGGTGTGCTTGAGGCTCTTGAGGGGCTTGCTGAGATCGCCGCTTAGACGCTTCGCAGTCTACTCTCGTAGTCTATGTAGATATTAATCGCCAATTCATCAACCCGCGCTTATAGCTCCAACTCAAAATGCAAAGCGTGTCTATGTCGTTCGTAAAACGTCTTGCGACTCTAATCATCACCATCACTATCTGCCTTGGCCTTCTTCTCCGACCTTAACTTCTCCTCCGCCACCTCCTTCATCCACTCCCTTGCTTTCTCAATCGCAGTCTCAGGTTCCTTCTTCCATCTCATGAGGAAGTTCTGGATCTCCGCAGGCGTAAACGTGTCATCTGGCAGCAGTGCCGCAAACTCCTCCGCGAGCTGCGTCAGCTTCCCGTCGGTTTTATCATCAGCTGCCGCTGCTTCCTGCTTCGCTACACTCTTCGCAGCTGCGCCTGTGGTAGTACTTGGCGCAGTCAACGGAGTAGCTGTGTACATGCGAACGAAAAGCTCCTTAATTTGCTCCTTCATAGCCATGCGGAAGCCTACTCGCCGGTCCACTCTGCCAGGTCTGACCAACGCTGCGTCCAGCTCGTCCGGGTGATTTGTTGTCATGATCAGCACGCGACCTTCGTGGGTGGCGACGCCGTCTATGGCGTTCAGCAGACCAGAAAGAGTAATGCCTTGCGTCGTGCTGTTGTTGTTGTTATTGTTGTCGTTGGACTTTTGTCCACGGCCGCGACGGTTGTTGGCTGGTGTTGGTGTAGAAGTCTTGTCGTTGGAAGTAGATCCCAGGGACTTGATCTCCCGTGCAAGATCAGTGAGGGTGTAGTTCGACAGATTGTCGGGTGTGGACTTGTTGTCAGACTTCGTCTTGCTGTCGTCTTTGCCTTTCACACCGTTGACCGCGTGCGTGCCATTGACTCCATTGACAGCTTTCTCCTTCTTCGAATCACTCTTTGCCTCTCCATTCACCTTCTCGACCTCATCTTTCTTCTCCTTCTTGCCTTCCTTTCCATCCTCAGCACTTCCGTCTCTGACCAACCCTGCAGCATCAACATCCTCCAGCAACACTACACACCGTCTCGGCAGCCCATTGAACAACCCCATCAGGTCACCCTCGCCCAAACCAGCCTCCGTCAAACTAATAACATAAATCTCCAGTCCAAAGATCCCCGCAAGCGCAAAGCTTAGACTCGTCTTCCCCGTCCCCGGCGGACCGTGGAACAGATATCCCCTTCGATAAGGAATACCCCTAGTAGCGTACCAATGCGGCGAAGCAGGCGAAAGAAACTCATTCATATCCTCCACGATCATCTTCTTTTGCGCAGAATCTAAAATCACCGTGTCCATCGGTCGGCTCGGCCGCGACGAAGTCTTGCTCCAAGCACCCGCGTACCTGGCACGATCTTTGGGCGTCGGATGGCGGATGGTCGTGGTGTGACGTTTCTTCTCCAGACTCCAGGATTTGATTTCACGGAGCAGAGACTTGATGGGCTGGGTCGTGCGGCCGATACAGTCAAGTTGCAATATATCGTCTTGTTGTGAGTTTCCCCATGAGACTTGAATGTTCTGCTGCGCTGGTTTGCGCGAGCGTTTGAAGATTAACAGGCGAGAATTGTGGATAATGAAGTGGCGGCCGTAGTAAGGTTCATAGCGAGGTGGGGTGCGAGCGGCCCATTTATTGTAGTCGAAGAGGCCCGAGGCGCTGAGAGTTTCTTCCGAGGAGGAGAAATCATTGGCATCTTCCCACTGGCTGCCACGCTGAGTCTTGGCTGTCACGGAGCGGTGATACCTGGAGGAGTCGCGGGCGTCTAGCCAAGACATTACCATGTCAAAGAGGTCGTCCGAGTCATCTATGTAGACTGAGGAAACTAGGAAGTAGCGAAAGCCGGCTTCAAGCTGCTCAAGAATATAGCGGCCACCCTTGGAGACGGCGATGGCGAGTACACCTAGAGTGACGAAGATTGAGATGTCCAGACCGAAAGCAGATTGGCAGTAGGTGGAGATCAAGCTGTAGCCGGGAATGAGGGCATCGAGGATGTTGGGCGAGATATCGGTCATATTGAGTGGGTGCGACGAGTTGGCACCCTCCATCGATGGGAGGGCTCGCGATAGCTTGCGGAAGTCCATGACTGGTATTGATGTCGACAGTGATGCGTAACAGCAGAGCTGCGTCCCTTTGATACCCTAGGCTCTCCTAGCGGAACACTGATGGGCAGGCGATGAGACACAGTGAAGTCTCAGGTAATGACAGACTCTTCCCTTGCACTGCTGTTGGCGTACCTCCGGCTCGGAACTCAATTATGATACTTGAACAAAAGAGACAGTCTCACCTACCTTTATACATACATAGTCTACGTACCTCGCCACGCACTAGAAGCTAGTCACGCATGGCAGCCTACAACGCTGCAGAAACAAGCATACGCCGCGAAGCTTGCCGGTGACTCAGGCATTCTGATGATCTTTGTTCAACGAACCGCAGCCAAGCAACCCAACCTGCTGTATTTGACGTGCAGCAGCCGCACCGGTGTGGCTGCATGTTTGTTAGGGCTGAGGGTGCCTTGTGATCTTGCTTGCTGAGGTGGCAAGGCTGTGCAGGACTTGAATGCAGCGGCTCGGCCGACAGGTCCGACGAAAAGTGGGGCTTGGCGAGCGGCTTGACGTGAACGTGAACAGACCTACGAGGACATCAGCGCGATGGGTATTGTGGAAAATGAGGAGCCGATGGGATTTGCAGAAGCACATGTCCATTGCGTTCCGCCCTCGCGCGCACTCCGCGTCACAAGTCGATCGAGCCGGCTATATACAGCACACCCTCATCATCCCAGCCCACCCTGCATCCCAATGAGGTATCCATCCCTCGCAATTCCCACGCCCAGTGCCCAACACAGCAGTCACCACCGGCAAGAAGAGGTCAGAAGAAAGAAGCTTCGTCATCACCACATACCATCGTCGGAAGTTTTGTACACGCGAGAACCAGCCCCGCGAAAGCACTACGCAGAGGTGCCTTCAATGAAGCGCTGAAAGAACACCGGCTATGCAGAACGCCAGTGTATGCTATCCACTTGCTCGAACGCCAAGGCTAGCGGCGCGCGCCGCGCTGGTGGTGGACGTGCTGGTGTAGGTGGCGGCGGTGCTTCGAGGGCGCTGTTGCGGTTGCCGTGACAGTGACCTCGACTTCTTGGATGTAGAGCTCTACAACCTCGTTGCCTTGTGTGTATGTGGTGGTTGAGATGATGTCGTCGGCTGGTGCGGCGTCGGCGATCGGAGGCGACTCTGTGACCAATGAGGCCGGAGCGACGTAAGTGCTGCTGGGTGCTTCATAGCTGGATGTGGGCGCTTCGTAGCTGGAGGAGGTGGGCTCGGCCTCGGCGTGTAGGCGATTCGCGCCAGATGAGTACATGGCAACGATGATGCCGCCTTGCGCAGTCGAGGTGAGCGATGGATCCGCAGCGGAGTACGTCAAAGTCGGTAGGGCGAACGACGTCTCGGCGGTGGTCGATGGAAGCCCGGTAGTCTGAGCACCGCCGCGGCCAGCGATCGGGAAAGCAGTAGCAGGCTGCGGGCCATCTTGGACAGGAACATCCACTGGCAGTCCATCGAGAGGACCCTCACAGTCCTCGCCCTTCAGAGCATGAGGCACTGGGAAAGTGCACTTGGCGGCATCGCTATCGTCCTGGAGTGTAAAGTGAGGACAATCCTGGACATTGCCAGAGTCATTTGTGCAGTCATCAATGGCGCTCTGCAAGTAGTCGGCTGACTTCCATCCCATGATGAAGTCGCCGTGGTACCCGGTGCCGACTGGATCACCATACGACAGCACGAACCTCCCGCCCTTGCCGATGTACTCATTGGTGGCAAAGATGCTCTCGTAGAAGATGAACGGATGATGGGTGTCATAGCCCTCGGGGCAATTACCCTCCTTCACCAAGCTAGGGTATGCCATGTGCGACTTGTGGTCATGCGAATCCTTCTCGCCGTTACTGCAGCTCGGGAATGCAAGCTCGAGACGAAGACCACTAAGGCAGTTGGCATCGAGGTAGTCGCGATCGGGAAATTGGTGACGGTACAGCGACGGCTCAGGGGCCTTGTTGTAGTTCAGGCAATTGAACCCAATCGCGCGCTGTTGCAGGAAGAACTGGTCCGTCGGGTCCGTTGGCCAGCTGCTCAGCTCCGCATCAGGAAAGCTACCGGTGAAGTTGCGGACGTTCTTGCTGCCAGCGATCATCTGGAAGCCCTCGGGAAAGGCCTTCAAGTCGTCGAGGTACAACAGGTAGTAGCTGGAACTTTGTCAGTGTTGCACATGACTGGCAAAGCAAGAAGTCCGTACGCCAACATTCCGCCAACCTGCTGCACAGCTTCGGTCTTGCCATCATCCGACTGCCAGTACAACATTGGCGTCCAGTACGCAGACTGATCCTCGATGACCCCACACGACGTGCAGTTCAGGTCGCCACCGGTCTGCGTAAGGTCCTCGTACGTGGTCGTCATACCGAAGTCTAACGCAGGGTTAGTTCAATCTGCCCCGGAAGGCAAGAGCGAAGCAGCACTCACTTCCACCTCCGAAGATCGAATGGACATGGTCAGAGATCTCGCCTGGGTCCATCAAGGGATCCATACGAGCGAGTCCAGTGCGTGAGCGACATGGCATGCGCCAGAAGGCTGACGCGCTGCCCACGAGGGCCAGCGCCGTGGCGACGCGGGAGTTGCGCATCTCAAGGTCGGGGAGGCGGTCTTGTCAGGTCGACTGGGTTTACCAGCAGCGAGTCCAGTCGCAGTGATGGAGATGATACGGTGCAGTGCTGCGGAACGCTCAGATGTAGGCCAGATCCAGTCTTGGCTCTCTACGCGTTCAAAGTCGAGGGGTGTTGAGTGGAAGTGCAGGCGTTCGTATGTCGCTCCAAGATCTGCTTTGCCCTGCAAATGAATGTGGATAGACCGCCTATTGTCCGAGCGCTTGGCACGTTCAACGCAGCAGCTATTGTGAAAATGAGTGACGTTCGATTGTGAATGAGCGTGGTGTCTTGTGAAAGCAGGTGGCGAGTGGAAGTCAGGGCGGACGGCGGCTGGAATGTAGGAGCAGAGCAGACGTGAGGTGTGTGAAACGCAGGGTGGCTGTTTCGCAGGAGGTCGATGTAGGTGATTGGCTTCGGTACCTGCGTCACTAGCGCACCCCACTTTGAGACCCAAATAAGATTGCGCCAAACGAGCGGTGGAAGTGACGACTGGGCAGTTTGGTGGTATTGCAGGAGTGTCTTGTGATCAGGAAGGAGTCAGGTCACAGCAGCTTGTGCCCAGCGCCAGTAATGGGTCGAAGAGTGAGAAGCGCTCAGTGTATGGCTTGGGAATGAAGCATATTGCGCCTTGCAGACAGGCCAAGCCATACCAAGGCCAGCGTCTGCTTGATCGCCATGCATCTTGCCGCAGTCGATATCGTGCGGCGCGCACGCGCCCATATGGCGATCTCGTTCCAAGCGGACGGCTATCGGGAGGATGACATGGACCGAGCTGTTGCTATTGTGGTAGATCAGGATTATCCGACCAACTCGTGGCCTCGCGTGGTCTGATATCTGATAAGAGCGCCGTCTATGTGGAGATGATGAGAGCTGCTGCTTCTGTAGAGAGGTGATTGCCGACTAACGTGAGTGCAAAGCGAGTGGACAAACGAGTGGGCTGCATCGGCACTCATCACAGTGTACACGCGGCTACCCGATAGCTGGGATCGGGGCTTCACACGCGCACGCAATGCTGTACAAATCATCGCAGCGCAACGACTGGCGCTCCTTCTGCGCATCATCTTCCCAAGTACGACACTGTGCCGCATGCCGGGTCCTGCGCGCTAAGAGGGAGGCGGCTCCGAGCTGTAGGTGATCCGGCGCCCCGAAGGATATGTCCATTACCTATGCAGCCTGACTGTTGTGCGCTCGAGCTCAGCCTTGCGGGAATTACCTCCGCGCAATGCGAAGCTGACCAGCCTGCAAAGCTCGCGGTTCTGAGCTGTCGGTCCTTCAGTGAACGCATGTGGTAGATAAGTGAAGAGTGGCCGAGGTTGGAGAACATTCACTTACCTTATTGTTTATTGGCAAAATCAACGATCACACGAACACCAGGTGAAGAGAAATTTGAGAACGAATGACAGAGTGACCATGAACGTTGCTTCGCTGGCAGGCTACCTTTACGTAGCACCACACCCGGCCGTTCCGCTAATCTCAAGCACCTCCCCATGCACCAACGAGACACTGGCGTCTAGTTCTCGTGCAGCGCCGACTCAAACGTAGCATCCTTAGCCGCGATCTTGCCCTGGTCCACCTTGACGTGACCCAGCCCATCCTTCGAGTACTGTGCAGCGTACGGGTTGAGACGGAGAAGAATCTGCCTGTTGTTGAGCGGGTTCTTCTTCTGCACGACCGCGCGCTTGGTGACGGCACCTCCCTTGACCGGGCGAAGCACACTCTGGACCTCAGTGCTGTTGATGAGCTTGTTGAGATCTGGCTGTGCGACGCTGCTGGAGGGGAGTAGGAAGTCGCGCTTGAGCTCCGACGGCTCGGTGGTGCTGCCGTAGATCGAGTCGAGCGCGGAGAAAGCGGAGGATGTCCAGATCACGAAGCGGCCGAGGTGGCCACCCGGGGCGAGCTGGAGGAGGTTGAGAGCGTAGACGTCGCAAGTCTCGACACCCGGGATGTTGCGGAAGGAGCGCACGATGTCCTTGCCGTCCTTGACAGGGTCGTAGACAACGAGAGGACCGCGACGCTGGGTGTGGCGCCTGTTGCGGAGCTTGCCCTTACCAGCGCGGAGCTTGCGCGAGTTCTTCACCTTCTCGACGTCGGCATCGGCACCGACCGACTTGAGGAGTGCGACGGCGGACGAGGTCTTCTTGATGGAACCATCGGTGAAGGCAGCGCTGGAAATGACGAGAGGGACCTCGGGGACGGATGTGACATGGTGACCACGGGCGAGGAGAAGAGCAGCGCTGGAGGAGGCAGCGATGGCGGACGCAGTAGCGAAGCGCCTGAATACATTAGCTAGCGCGTCTGGAGATGAAGTGACCGCACAACTCACTTCTGTCCAAGGTTGATCTTCTGGTGCCACTTGCGCCACACCTTGGTGGGAGCGAACATGCGACCGGAGCGGCACATGTTACCGTAGGCGGCCTGACCAGCGCGGTGGGTACCACCACCAGAGACACGTGGGATACGGGCAACAGCGCGACCTTAGCATTGTCAGTTTTATTCTCCTATTGAATCCTCAATGCGCCATTCTGCTGCAGTGTTCCACATACCAGTACCCCAAGACTCAGCACTAGTCTGGTGTCCAGCCTTCTCGCTCACAGCGTACGGCTGCCTCTTGTTCTTTGCCATGCCGGTGTGCACAGTCCTGCGTCCTGATTAGCCCTATGGTCTGTCCTTCCATCAATGCGAAGAGGCGTACTGGACGATATCTGGGCGGATCGGGGCCTTGAAGACCTGAGGGAGGGTGAGGGTATCGCTACCAGCGGCGCCATCGGCGCCGTGGACGGTGACGGTGGGACGGCTCGACATCGTTGCTGTGTTGTTAGTATACCGGTCGTCGACAATGAATGTAGCCGGCGTTGATCGTCAAATTCGAAGGTGGTGGATCCGAAGTCTTGGCGAGAGTTTCTGCTGCCTGGGGTGGTGCCTCAGGCGTCAAGATTGCTGGCGTCTACGAACTCGCGCTGTCTCCTCTTTTTCGCAGTCTTCCATGTTGCCCACTCCGCCGGATGCCGTCCGGCTCAACTACATGGTATCCAAATGTCATCAATCTCGTTGAAGAACTTCTCACTCATGATGATTGTGCTGAGGAGCAAGCCAAGTCAACGATGCTGTTTCTGTACGCGCCCGCAGAGCACAGCGCTATCTGTGGCGCGTATGCTGTGCCGCAATGTGTACTACGATATGTAGGTCCGCGAAGGCGCTATGGGCGGCCGTCTCTCTTGTTCTGCGTCTCATTGCTCGTGGACAGTGTTGTCTGTTGGGTCCATCTCCTGTTTCACTTGGTCACGAGTACCAGACGCAGGTCGACCTGGCTGTTGAGCTAACATGGTCCATGGCTTCAATATCGACGAGGAAGTGCGCCGTCAGGCGAAGAAAGACGTCTATACGACCGTGACCCAGGTGGACTGCATTTCGAGTGACAAGACCGGCCAAGCGATCCAGTCTGCGGCCAAAGCCTGGAAACCCATCACTTTGCGACTACCCTACTTAAGCAGCCTGGTCTTGATCACTCTCGCCCTCATCGCAATCATACAATGGTTGCTCTTCCGAAGTCGAGCCGATCAAGGCATACTCTCCGCACCGAACATCAACAAGCTGCCACTTCGAACGTCCTTCCTATATCTGTATCTACCGACCATCATCTCCGTCATCTACAGCTTCCTCTGGACATGGGTCGACCTCGATGTCAAGCGGCTCGAGCCATACTTCCAGCTATCGAAGACTGGAGGAGCCACCGCAGACCACTCGATTCTCTTACATTATCCTTTTGACTTCCTAGCATCGGTACCGCTGAAGGCTGTGAGACGCAAGCATTGGTCTGTGTTTGCTACGTCGATGATCATGGTATTGGTCTTTTGGGGATTGACACCAATACAAGCCGGCATATTTGCGGTTCGTACGGTAGCCGTGCACGAAAGCATGCCCCTCCATCGTGCCCGATCATACGTACCCACGACACAGCAAGGTGACCCGAGTGCAATCTATCCGCAGTCAGCGTACAACATCGCATGGCTGAATGAGACTCTGCCACCATATATGACCAGAGAGTACATACTCGCAGCCTTTGGCCCGGACGCGGGGCCTGAGCCCTCGGCCGGAGATCTGAGTTACACAGGCGTCACAACGAAGTACGGCGTGGACCTGACTTGCGAGGTACCCATACCATCGACCAGCATGTACGGCGAGATAGTATCGAACAGCTCGACTGGCTGCAGTTTCCTGAATCCCACACTTAAGGAGATGCCTGCAAACGATACGTCTAAGCCATATCAGATCACCTACGCCGGACACATTGCTATTGATGGGTATGCAGACTGGTACATCTGGGATTACTGCAAGGACACATTCTGGGTCCGCTGGAGTAAAAGCTCGTCAGGGTCCGCAACGCCAGTCAGGTCCACCTCAGTGTTTTGCACCAGCTACTACTATCAGCAGGAGGTCAATGCGACGGTGACTGCAACCCATAAGCAGGTCCTCAATGTTGTACCTCTGTCTCCCAAGGCACCCCTTCCGCTTGATCTGTTCAACACAACAATATTCGAGTGGGCTATGGGAACGGGTAACGTTAACATGACAGCTCGATCTCCATACCCTCTCCCTGGCTTTCCTCGTCAGGAGTCTCGACTCCAAATATATCCCATAGACTTGGAGGATATGGTGACGATGGCACCTTTCGCTATTGCGGTCGATCCTCGACCAATGGATGACTATTTTGATCCCGACACTCTCCACTCGGCGTATCAGGCTGTGTACCGGCTACTCTTCGCCAGGCGACTTGCTGATGTACTCAAGTCCGATCTCGATCTCAGCCAAGCCGACTCGGGCATTCGGGCGTACAGCACCCAGGCTGTAGTCGTGGTGCCAGGCTTTGCTTGGGCTGCGACAGGCCTATTGGCAGCTGTGCTTGCTCTTGCTACGTGGCTCATCTCAAGCTCTATTCGCCGCAGTAACATGCTGCAGTGTGATCCTGGAAGCATTGCGGCACTCATGGACCTAGTATGCAGCAGCCTACCACTGACTAAGACTCTTGCAAATTTCAATCGGAGCAGTGCGACGACCTTGCACGCAGCACTTGTGGGCAAGCCGCTTGTGTTGAATCCTCGTTCGGATCTTGACGGCCAGGGTAGGTCTAAGTTCAGCATATCTCTCCTCGATGACTCGCCGGTCCTCGACGAACAGTACAGAGTGCGAGACATGAGTGCTGGCGTGCGGCCCATGGAGCTACGCGCACTCACAGGCATGATCTTCCTCGCCTGTCAATTAGGCGCACTAGGGGCTTGCGTGGTGCTGTATGCCTCCGCGTCCCTGAACAATGGTATCGTGATGCCATCACAATCGACAATTGTGCGACAGCTACTGGAGAACTACCTGCCAATCGCCGTAGCAACGCTGCTGGAGCCTTTCTGGCTCGTGCTGAATCGCCAAATTTGCATGTTACAGCCTTGGGAAGAGTTGCGCAAGGGTGATGCGCCGGCAGCGAAGTCAATCGAGCTTAACTACAATTCACTGCCGCCACAGTTCGTCATCTGGAAGGCTCTGACAGCGAGGCACCTCCAGCTCGCACTCATTTGTCTTGCCACGATCCTGGCCATCGGGCTCGCCGTTGCGCTGGGCGGCCTGATGTACGAGGATCTGACGACAGTGTCCACCCCAGCGCAATTCACGTCTCAATACCGAGTAGAGATCAAAGCGTTGAACGGTACAGGTATAGCATACAACTACGATGGGACAACGGCTTCACTCGGCCAGAACGGCCTTGATCAATTCTACTACGCCATGTCGAACAGCACTGCAGGGACTCCGCTGCCTTCGTGGACTGATGGAGGCTGGTTGTACCTGCCAGTAAGTCTTCCTGAAGTAGAGCCTGCGACGACGTTCGTAGTGGCGACCACTGCATTTGGTGTCACTGTGGACTGCCAGCCGTTGCAATCTGCCGCCACTACCTACACTCTGGAGTTCGCAGATACTCTTGATTGGACGCTCAATGTTAACATCTCTGTGCCCGATGGCTCGATACAGACATGTACCAATACATCAGTCAACCAGATGGCGGGCCGTATCCTCGGATACGGCTATGACGCCCGGGTAGGCCAGGCAGCGCTTGAGATCGATGTCGTACTCGGCAGCACTCACAGCGATGCAGATGACTTGGCATGCAGACAGTATGTTGTTGTAGGATGGTTGCGGGCTGAGCTTGTACAGGGGAAACTATTGCAGAACATAGGAACTAACACGTTCTATTCTGCGCTGCATCCAACGTCGCGAACGGAGACGATGATGCTCTGCGCTGCTGCAGCCTACTCAAGAGAGGCTACCGTCATAGTCGCAGCCGACGGTCATGTCCAAAGAACCGAGTTTGCTACGACTAGCAGCCGTGTGCCACTGGCGAATAGTCAAGATCTCGTTGCGCAAATGAACACCTACCGCGTTGCAGCCAATAGAGGTCACTGGCATGCTGACAATTACCCGTCAGACTTCGATAACTATCTCCTCCACCAAGTGCCTGGCACATCACAGCTATTGAATACCTCTGCGCCTGTTCCATCATACGACGTCGTTGCGCCAGGGTTTGAAGCAGTCTACGCTCGCCTAGTCGCCACGATGCTGAGCCTGGGTGTCGCAGACCTCTTCGCGGCCGCTGACAATTCCACACCACCGAACCGAGGCAGTATACGCACAATGGAAACTCGGATCTTCGTCTCGCTACCAGCATTCGCCGTTTCGGCCGGAATCCTAGTCCTCTACATCTTTACGACGATATGGCTTTACGCAAGGAGACCATGGCGCATACTACCTCGGCTGCCCACAACGATTGCATCAACGATCGCGTACTTCGCCGCAAGTAGAGGAGTCAGGGAGCGTGACTTAGCTCACGATGCTGGGATCCAGAGCTCGAGGTGGGCATTTGGGGAATATGTTGGCGTGGATGGGGAGACGCACGTTGGCGTTGAGATGGAGCCTCTCGTCCAGGTCAGGAGTGCTTTCCAACAGCAATGGTCAAGGGCTGACTTTCGAAGACGCTTCCATAGAGCTGCGACATGATAGCCGGGACTCAGTACACTACCTATTGAATGCTGCCTGTAGCTCTGCAATGTTGCAATGGCCGAACAACGTCGGATCTGTAGCCGGCTGTTACGGGAAGATATATCATACACTGTGCGGAGACGCGGTCTTGCTCGACCGGCAGAAGCGATGCAGATGGTCGCCTGCGCAAGGCAGGGTGTTTGTTCGGGCCAAGATAATAGAGTGGAGGTTGCTTGGCAGGGAGAAGCCCGAGAGATCTGATGAAACACAGGGTGGTTTTCGAGATCTGCGCTAGGCTTGTTACGGCTACGTACCCGGGCCCGCGCCACACCATCAGTTTCGAACATGTACTCCGTCTTTCTGATTGGAGCTGTTAGACTTCACACAAGACTTTCATACATGGCTCCTGACAGGCAATCGACGTGGTACCTGCATACCGCATAGACGGTGGACACCGCGTCCCCTGACGTTCACTGGTGCCCTGCGGCTGTTTCGCTACGCTCTGTGAGCAGTGCCGGAAGCCAGTGCATGGCCGTGGTTCCGCCATGGCTAGGATCTCGGACCTAGTCCTCACTGGGCAACACTTGGTGTTCGACTTGTCTCGGTCTTGGGTTCGCCACGGAGATGCGTTTCACGTCGCACCATTGGCCTGTGCAGGGAGACACACTTCCTTGCACAGTGTAGCTCGGCGCCAGAAGTACAGTCACTGTTGGGCGTGGTCTGTCACGGCCAGGCCCGCGAGTCGTCACAACATGCAGCAGCGTGCGTTCTGCAGCGGGAAGCGATGTCCCAAAGGCTTAGCTCGGCCCACTACCAGTCAGGGTACGCAATGCAAGGTATATCAAGACGGACCTTGCCTTCCTGCTTTCCCTTCCCTCCTCGTCAACACAGACACCGTTTCTTCGTCGTTTCAGTTATATACCCGCGTGCCTGGAGCATTGCACAGTCGATCATTACCTGCACGTTTCCGAGATCTACGAGACTACCACATTCATTCGCTGTACGCTGCATCCACAAGAGCAATATCTGCGCCCACTCAACCTCGCATCACCCCGCTTGACCGGACCAAGAGTGAGTCACCCGAGACATGTCGACACCTCCCCGACAACTGCATTGTCAGCGAGTCCAAGTCACATAGCAACAAAGCCACAGACAATGCCTTGTCTGACTAAGTCGACTACTCTTCTTTGTTGCAGGGCTACGACCATATGTCTTGGCTAGGGACCTTGTCTTGCAGTGTTCAGAACTTTCTAACACACCGTTCAGTATCGCAAATTAGCCCTTCGAACTCACTAGCTAGCAGGTTCTAGCTTTCAGCATTTCAGCAACCAAAAGCACGCAGATCTCTTGTCCAGTCTCTACAAATTATACAACGCAATCATGTTGGGCTCCACGAACATACTGGCTTACGCCGCAATTGCCGCAACCACTCTGTCAACAGTGTGCGATGCGCACTTCTTCATCTCCTCCCCCACACCTATTCAAGGTTCCGCCCCCAAGGACCCTCTTGAGGCGTCTGGATCGAACTTCCCCTGCCACGGTGTCGCCTTGCCATCGTCCGGCGGCCAGAAGATGGCTGCCGGCAGCTCACAGAATCTGAAATTCGAGCTCAACGGCGGGTTGAACACGGCTGTACATGGTGGCGGGAGCTGCCAGCTCAGTCTGCTCTACGATATCTCCAAGGCCAAGGATCCATCGGCATGGCACGTGATATACTCCATCGAAGGAGGGTGCCCAGCGAACATCAAGGGTAACTTCCCCGAGGGCGGCGCCGTCGCTTGTACATCTGAGAATGAGGGAGACTGTGTCCACTCTTTCGACTACACCATCCCTCAAGGCGTCGAATCTGGTAACGCCATTCTAAGCTGGACTTGGTTCAACACTATCGGCAACCGTGAGATCTACCAGAACTGCGCTGCTGTGGAGATCACTGATGGCACCGGCTCCGAGATGAGTAGCCTCCCAGCCATGTTCGTTGCCAATGTCGCGTCCGTGAACGACTGCCACACCACCGAGCAGGAGGCTGTGGGCTTCCCAGACCCAGGCAAGTACGTCATCCAGCAAACCGCCACAAATGGCTTCAGCTATCCCGTTTCCACCCTGGCATGTGGAGGTGGTGCAGCGGCGCCATCGAGCTACGGCGGCGCTTCGAGCACCGCTGCTGCCACCGCTACCAGCTCGGCCTACGCTGCGCCCACTAGCTCAGCTTACGCAGCTCCCTCAAGCGCCGCCGCAGTACCCACCTCCGCACCAGCCATCACCAACCCTGTCTCCTCCGCTCCACCAGCCTACCAGACCGGCGGCGCGGTCACCGAAACGACATACGCCACAACCTTCGCCACCGTCACCGCTGGCTCCCCTGGTCCCTCGGCCTCCTCGCCAGCCGAAGCCTCTCCTTCCGCGCTTGCCAGCTCCCCTGGCCCTGCAGCTAAGTCTAGCGATGGCAGCGTGTCCTGCTCCGATGATGGAGGTGTTGTGTGCATAGATGCCACACATTTCGGTATCTGCAACTTCGGTTCTGCGGTACCAATGCCTCTTGCGGCTGGTACTACCTGTGCGAATGGTGTTGTGAGCAGGAAGAAGAGGAGTGCTAGGCATATGGAGAGGCACCGCAGGGGCGTGGGGCATGTGCATGAGGCCAAGTTGTGAAGTGGTCTTGCGAGGCGGTTATGATGGAATGACAATGCACAAACTGGAGGGAAAGCGAAAGAGGAGGAAACGGAGGAAATTGTAGATATCATGTCTTTGCAATGTACACCATCCGGAATTGATTGAACTTCTCATGTTACGTTCAAAGCTTCGAGCTCGTGCGGATGTTTATAGGTGCCGCTACAGGCCATTGACATGGCCTCATCATTTCGTTGTGTGTTCTTTGCCTAGCGGATCTTTCAAGGTTGGCCAGACATATGCGTGAGTGCCTGAACCGTCTCGATCTTCAGCCTCAAAGTGCCAAGGTCGTGCAGAGCAAGGACGTACTGGAATACAAGACTGTCTTCGGCCGTTAACGCTGACGACGGGTTCGTTCTTCGGGTGTTAGCATTCGCATATTGAGGGGTGGTTGTTACACACAAGGTCATTTCTCGTCGACTATTGCTTGAGCAGACAACTCGACCTCTTGCTTGGCGGTCCCTGAAATCGTCATCCCACCTCACCCGCCACAGGACCCCCCAAGCTACTGCACACTGCTGCGGCACGCAACCTTAAGCTCTTCTCATAACCCGACAAGCCACACCGGTCAGTTGTGAGGTTGGAGGATACCGTACCTCGTCTTCGTTCATAGCGTATACCAGCGAAACATTCCAAGCCCACCGCAGCCCCGCTCATTCCAATCACCAAACACCTGACCAGCAATCAGCCGCACGACCGCCAAGATGGAGGGCGGTGGCGACGAGCAATGGGCGGACAACGCAATGCGCGCGGTGCAGAAGAAGAAGCAGCTGCCGGAGATTGACTTCACCATACACCAGATGGAGGATGGCTCGCAAGTGAACACACAGGAGAGAGTCTGCAAGGGTAAGCGGTGTCACGTGCTCCTTCATGGCCAGTACGAGGCTGACATTCAATAGATGTACAAGCGCCTGCCTTCAACACACCGACCGAGGACCAGATCACTTCGCCACAGGACCGATCGAAGCCGAACTTGGCCTTCTTGAAACAGCATCTGTACAGGGAAGGAAGGCTTACTGAGGAGCAAGCGCTATGGATCATCAATGGCGGCGCGCAGGTCCTGCGATCAGAGCCGAATTTACTAGAGATGGATGCGCCGATCACAGTATGTGGAGACGTTCACGGGCAATTCTTCGACCTCATGAAGTTATTTGAAGTGGGTGGCGACCCGTCAGAGACAAGATACCTCTTCCTGGGCGACTACGTTGACCGAGGATACTTCTCGATCGAGTGTGTGCTATACCTCTGGGCACTGAAGACATGGTACCCGAATACGCTCTGGCTGCTGCGCGGAAACCACGAGTGTCGCCACCTGACTGACTACTTCACCTTCAAGCTCGAGTGCAAGCATAAGTACAGCGAGCGGGTGTATGAGGCATGTATGGACTCGTTCTGCGCTCTACCATTGGCGGCAGTAATGAACAAACAATTTCTCTGCATCCACGGCGGCCTCTCTCCCGAGCTGCACACCCTAGAAGACATCAAAGCCCTCGACCGCTTCCGTGAACCCCCCACCCACGGCCTGATGTGCGATATCCTCTGGGCCGACCCCCTCGAAGAATTCGGCCAAGAAAAGACGCAAGAGTACTTCATCCATAACCACGTCCGCGGCTGCTCTTACTTCTTCTCCTACCCCGCCGCCTGCGCCTTTCTCGAAAAGAACAACCTTCTCTCCATCATTCGTGCTCATGAGGCACAAGACGCCGGCTACCGCATGTACCGCAAGACACGGACCACAGGCTTCCCTTCAGTGATGACCATCTTCTCGGCACCAAACTATCTCGATGTGTACAACAACAAGGCGGCGGTGCTCAAGTACGAGAACAATGTTATGAACATTCGGCAGTTCAACTGCACGCCGCATCCGTACTGGCTGCCGAACTTCATGGACGTGTTTACATGGTCATTACCATTCGTTGGAGAGAAGATCACAGACATGCTCATTGCGATTTTGAATACTTGTTCCAAGGAGGAGCTGGAGGAGGAGACACCGATGAGCTCGGCACCTTCATCACCACCTATCAACACCTCTTTGACTGGCATGGATCCCGATTCGATCGAGTACAAGCGCCGCGCAATCAAGAACAAGATTCTCGCCATCGGCCGATTGTCCAGAGTCTTCCAAGTCCTGCGCGAAGAGTCCGAGCGTGTGACCGAATTGAAGACTGCTTCTGGCGGCCGCCTACCTGCGGGTACGCTTATGTTGGGTGCGGAGGGTATCAAGCAAGCCATCAACACATTCGAAGATGCGAGGAAAGTCGACCTACAGAATGAGCGGCTACCGCCGAGTCACGAGGAAGTGCGGAGAAGTACGGAGGTCATGCGGGAAGAGGCATTGAAGAGAGCAAGCAGGGATGCGGATAATGACCAGGAGTTGAAGGGTGTGGCGAGGCGTATAAGCATGTGAGTATTGCCGTACTTGATCTGGTGAAGGTATGTGTTCTAGGCGCTGACATTCTACAGGTCCGGTGGATCGAGGCAAGCGAGGAAATGATAACGGCACTGTGTCTGACTCGCGATACTGAGCCAGGAAGCCGTAGAGCTGGTACATGGCTACAGCCGAACAGCTGACGCGCGATCAGCGGTGCTTTACGTGGCACCTCTCATGTCCATTAACGAGTGCTCCGCCGAGTCGTGGACTTACGTTCGTGTGAGTGTGCTGTGGTCAACGATATATACTGGCCAGAGGCAATGAGATCTGCCAGCTCCGTCTGTCACCACTTCCTACAACCTGCTCATGTTCCAAATTCGCAGTCATAGGGCCTGCCTTGCACATTGATGTTAGCGGTTTGGCGATTGCAATTGATACGTCAAGGTGAATTGACACTTAAGGTAGCCACGACATTGATCTGGTCTCATTGACTACTCGTAGCAATACCACGCAGCGTTCAGCGCTGCTGATGTGATCCGATCCCAGTCACTGCCCCGAGCCACTATTTCCTCGCCCATCCAGCCCCTGGAAAGCTTGCTCCCTGTCCGCTACTCAATGCCTTCTTCTCCATCTTTGATCCATCGGACACATCAGCCTCGCAATCGTAGCTACTAACACAAGCATTCGCACATCGGAATGACGACTCCAGAAGAGCAAGAAGCCCTCGACCTCCACAACCACGGTACCAATCCCCGTCCCACAAGACTGGCCATTCTTCTAGCATCCCGCTTACCTCATCCCAGCCCGCGAAGAAGTCGGCAACAAGCCCCTGCTATGGCACGCCAATTGCGCCGCCGCTGCAGCGGATTACGCGCAAAAGCTCGCAAATGCCGACACCGGGCTAAGGCACTCCACGCAGCCCCAAGACGCTACTCGGCAGGGCGAGAATCTCGCTTCTAGTGAAGGGGAGCAGGGGAATCACCTATTGCTGGCGACGCAGTTATGGTATGATGAGAAGCCGAACTGGGATGGAGGACCGTTTACGGGGAATAATAAGCAGGAACCGTATGTGGATGGGCATTATACACAGGTATGTAACAGTCTGTCGGCCGACGAGAGAGCCGGTGGGTTTGGTAAGCTGACTTAGAAAGCAGATGATCTGGTCCAGTACCACACACGTCGGTATTGCATCGGCGACGGCCGCGAGTGGTACGATCTACACGGTCGGCAGGTATTATCCTGCTGGGAACTGGATTGGTAAGAAGCCTGCTGAAAAGATGGCACCTCCTTCGGCTCCCACTCATCCGTCCGCTGGCGCAGGGATGAGGGCGCAGCGGAGGAGGAGAAGGATGAGGACGATGGTGGCGGGCAGCCGGGTGGTGGGTCCGGTGCACCGAATCGTCCAGGTGGCTTCGGCGGAGGGCAGATGGGCGGTGCGCCTGGCATAGGTCGCGGTATGCCTCCAGGCATGGCGCAGCCTTGGACGCCGCCTGGGACGCCGTCTAGAATACCGCTGGGCATGCCGCGCCCAGTTCCACCGCCCTGGGCCGTGGCAGAAAGGGTGATCATGCACGGTATGCCGCCTCCGAGCCATCCCGACCACCATTTGTGCGTTGCGGTGGCGGCGCGCGGTATGCTGCATGCGAGGTGGGTTCCTTTTCCACCGCATCCTGGCATGGTGATGCGGGGACCACCGCCGCCATGGTGGCGACCGCGTCCTCGTCCACCGATATGGACGCCTTTCGGTTGGCGTTGATTATGCTTTGCAAGACGAGGGCGCCGGAGACGCAGTCGTCTGAGATGCTCAGGCATATCAGGAGTAGAGGAGAGTCTGGAACAGCTGGCGGTCAATAGCGAGAGGAAATTGTGTAATCCTTACAGTCTTGTGTATCAATGATCGTGTTGACTCGACGTTGACCGCGGGTCTGCAAGAGGCAGCTCACGACCGAATTGACTGGACCGCATTGATGCAGGTATCTCCTGTCGACATCCACTTCGAGTTCCACCTCCATCAATCCCGGACGAATCACTTCCTGTCGCACTCCATAGCGTGCAACATCAATATCATTGTTATCGTCATCGCAGACAGTACTACACCAGTATGGCAGCGCCCAACGCCGAAGAGCAAGAAGCGCTTGACCTCCACAATCATGGTTCGCGCCACATTCACCCCAGAGTCACCCGCTGGGCCGCACTGACACGGATCCAGCCCGCATAGAAGTCGGCAACAAAGCCCTCTCATGGCACCACCACATGCTCATCGGCGCCGCATCCTGGGCTCAGACTCTCGCAGAGCGAGACTCCGGCATGGAGCACTTCGAGCAGCCCGACGGCCAAGCTAGATGCGGCGAAAATCTCTATATGGCTGGTGGAGGCATGCAAGGTAATCATCTCCTGTTAGCAACGCAATGCTGGTACGACGAGAAGCCGATGTGGCATGGCCAGGCTGTCACAGCGGAGAGCAAGGGCAGTAGCGAGGAGAAACACTATACCCAGGTAGGTCGGCCGCCAAGGTTCCGGATTTGGTGCGGCGTGAGACTAATGAGTTCTGGTAGATGATCTGGATGGATACGACGCATTTCGGTATTGCTGCTGCGACTTCGCGGAGCGGAACGACTTATGTTGTTGGACGGTACTGGCCGCCTGGGAATTACATTGGAAGAAAGCCAGCTGAGCAGGTCGCGCCGCCTTCGGCTCCGACGTTCCAAGGTGGTGGCGGTATGCGAGGTGGCAGCGGCGGCGGTATGAGGGGTCCTGGCGGCTTTGGAGGAGGTCAGATGGGAGGTATGAGTCGCCCTGGCGGCTTCGGAGGTGGCCACGTGGGCGGCATTGGGCAAATGATCGGGATTGGTGGTATGAACCGCATGGGTGGCGCCATGGGCCGACTTGGTGGGTTTGGTGGAGGCCAGATGAACAGCATGAGTGGAATGGGAGGCATGAGCAATGGCGCAGGCGGTATGACCGTCATGAACAATGGAGGAGGTGGTTTCATTGTCGTGAATAACGGCGGCGGTAGTATGAGCGTTATGAGTAACGGCGGAGATGGCTGCATGAGCTACTCGAGTAGCACTGGCGGTGGCATGAGCTCAACGAGCAGTACGACCGGCATGGGCGGCATGAATGTCAACACTAACTTTAATGGCGAAGGTGGTATGAGCTGCATGAGCTGCATGAGCAGTAACACCGGTCCGGGTGGCATGAATATCAACACCAACATCAATGGCATGATGCCAGGTATGATGGCCATGGGCGGAACGCAGTTCGGGATGCCGCCAGGGATGCCGCCGTGGATGATGGGGGGACCGCAGCAGGGTATGCGAGGGCCAACACCAGGATGGGGTGGACCTCGGCCATGGTCGCCGTTCGGCTGACACTGAGCTCCATATCGCACATTGCTTGAAGTAAGCATTGGCGAGATTCTCGGAGCGAGTTTGGGTTTCAACTTGGACTTTCAATAGGCATTTCATGTAGCTTGCGGACAGATTCCAGCGTACACACAGTCTCGCCATGCCGCGTCCAGTATCAGCGGAAAGCTCGCGCCCTCCGGCGAAATGTTGATCGGGTCTGGTTGCGTATGTTCCAATGGATTGACAGCAGGAGAGATGTGCCCTTCGGCATCGACGTGCGAGAATACAGCTTGCCGCTTCGCCTCGGCCCATGTCGAGGACTTAGCCTGAGTAAATCGAATTGGGCTTGTGCTGCCGTCCGATACGCTGCCGCTGACAGCAGTATGGCACCACAATTCTCACCCCACCGGCACTCATCGCTGTGGTAGTTTCGAAGTAGTCCGGACCCGTCATCGCCAGCTGTCTGGCCTTCGTCCCTGCGGCATCGACCTAGAACGTGTAGTCAAAGTCAATCTTGCATCTTGGTCTCATTCACATCGTGCTGCAGCACCGTCGAGGTCAGACTATACCAGTAGATCGATACAAATGCCGCGAGTAATGCCACAGCTACAGGTGCGAGCTGCAAGCTTGCGTTCCAGGTCTGTGGCTTGGTCCACGAGAACGTATTGTTGTCATCGCGTAGGCTAGTGCCACTATCTCGCTTGTTCACGGGACTTGGGGTGGCTGTCCACTCCGTAGCTCTAGACGGCAGCGATTTCGCATTTCCTTGATCACCAGGCCTCATGGTCGCGTTTCCTGTGGCCGATTTGGCTCGTCGGCAAGTTACGATAGTGCTGATGGTAGTATGCTTTGGATAGGAAGAGCAGCAGCCTGACACATTCTCAGAGATCACTGCGAAGCTGGGTTCATCAGTGAGCACATAACCCTCTTTCTCGCTCCCACATCATGCTGTACGGATCATGTGTATGATGCGATATTCGAGGAACGAGTTCAATAATCATGTGAGGAAGCAACGCGGCCGCTCCCGCTTTCCAGATCCGGACCTTACTGGGGATTTTTCTGAGTAGAACCAACGCATGAGCACGTCTCACTCATGTGTCATTGACTACTGGTGAGGGCCAGAATTGCATGGACATGATGGCAGACGAAGCGCTCTCACACCGTACTTTTGCGGGCTCCACAGCATTCTCGCAATTTCGCAAAGATCGACTTGCCATCGCCATTGGCGCCAGACGATTGCAAGCAATATGGGTACACTATGTTGCCTCATACAAGCAGCTTATAACGGAACAGATTGGTGTCTTGGAGCAGCTTCTCGAGTACGGATCATATCCAGACACAGGTGACGAATTGCACAACGTCTGCCTCCAAGCTATCAGTAATGGCGCAACACCGCAGGACTCGCATACATTGCTGATGTATATCACTCCACGACCTGGCACTATCTCACCATGGAGCTCGAAAGCGACAAGCATTGCGCAGGTCTGCGGGCTAGAGAACACTGTCCAACGGATCGAACGAGGAATCGTGCTGGCTGCATCCTTTGACAGCGATGCTCCTCAAGACGGTGTTCCATCTGCCGATGCTCTGTATGACCGTATGACCGAAACTCTCAGCCCAAGTCTACCTGACGTGGGCGCCATGTTCGCACAACACCCGCCGAGCCCGTTGCAAAGAGTGCATCTGCAGCGTGGCGACGGCAACCCCAAGGCTGCATTGGACGCGGCAAACCGCACACTTGGACTAGCCCTTGATGACTCCGAGATCGAATATCTGATCGAGGCATATACAAATCAGCTACAGCGAGATCCTACAGACGTTGAGCTGTTCATGTTTGCGCAAGTCAATTCCGAACACTGTCGACACAAGCAATTCAACGCAGACTGGACGATCGACGGCAATGCAAAGAGTCAGAGCCTCTTCAGTATGATCCGCAACACGCACAAGAAACATCCTCAACAAGTCATTAGTGCATATAGCGACAATGCTGCAGTCATGAAAGGCGAGCCAGGCTCACACTGGGCACCCGACAACGCGACTGGAGAGTGGAGGTCCATCAAAGAGACCGTCCACTACCTCGGCAAGGTAGAGACGCACAATCACCCGACTGCCGTCTCGCCGTTTCCAGGAGCAGCAACTGGATCTGGAGGTGAGATCAGAGATGAAGGTGCGGTAGGGCGAGGTTCGAAGCCAAAGTCTGGACTCACTGGTTTCAACGTGTCAGATCTGCTCATTCCAGGTCATCGGCAGCCATGGGAGCTTGACGTTGGGAAGCCAGCACATCTGGCAAGCAGTCTTGACATCATGCTCGAAGCACCTATCGGTAGCGCGGCGTTCAACAACGAGTTTGGACGACCCTGTACAACTGGCTACTTCCGCACGTTACTCACGCAAGTACCAATCTCCGCAGGCGAGACAGAGCTCCGTGGCTACCACAAGCCGATCATGTTGGCCGGAGGGGTAGGTACTGTCAGACCGCAACATGCTCTCAAGGACAAGGCTATGGTCAGTCCAGGCGCTCACCTAGTCGTCATTGGTGGACCTGCGATGCTCATCGGTCTTGGTGGTGGCGCTGCATCGAGTATACAGTCTGGTGAAGGCAGCGTTGATCTCGACTTTGCTAGTGTTCAACGCGGCAATGCAGAAGTACAGAGGCGCGCACAGGAGGTTGTCAATACTTGTACCTCACTTGGGTCTGACAGCCCCATACAGTTCATACACGATGTGGGCGCTGGTGGCCTGTCAAACGCATTGCCTGAGCTGGCAGAGGACTCGGGGTATGGTGCACGCTTCGAGTTACGGGAGATTGACAATGCAGACAAGAGCCTGAGTCCGCTACAGATATGGTGCTGCGAGGCACAAGAACGATACGTCATGGCCATAGCGCCAGATCGGCTAGATCTCTTTATCAAGATTGCAAAACGTGAGCGGTGCGGGTACTCGGTGGTCGGCAAAGCAATGCGCGAGAAACGCTTGGTCTTGATGGACAGAGACTCGAAAGATGAGCCAACGCCCATCGATCTGCCCATGCCTATCTTGTTCGGCAAGCCGCCGAAAATGCATAGGGTCGTGGACTCGCGGAAGTTGAGACTGCCTTCTTTCGACAGCTCTCTCAGAACTTATCTTCCAGATGTAGACAGTGAAGCAGTGCTGAGCCACGCAGTGGATCGTGTCCTAGCACTGCCATCAGTAGGATCGAAGTCTTTTCTGATCACGATCGGAGATCGCACTATCGGCGGTCTCACGGTGCGTGATCAGATGGTCGGCCCGTGGCAGACACCCGTCGCAGATGTCTCTGTCTCAGCCACATCGCTGACACCTGGCATCACCACAGGTGAAGCCATGGCGATGGGCGAGAAGCCGACGCTTGCGCTTATATCGCCAGCTGCGTCAGCTCGCATGGCTGTTGCAGAGGCGTTGATGAATCTCGCCGCTGCCAGTCTACCAAACAGACTGAGTCGAGTCAATCTGTCCGCGAATTGGATGGCGGCAAGCAGTCATCCCGGTGAAGGTGCGAATCTGTACGAGGCTGTCGAAGCGATCGGCATGCAGCTCTGCCCAGAGCTCGGCATTAACATTCCCGTCGGCAAAGACTCGATGTCGATGAAGACAAAGTGGGAAGGCAAGGAAGTCACCGCGCCGCTATCACTTGTAATCTCGGCATTCGCACCTGTGAACGATCTTAGCAGTACATGGACGCCCACGCTACGAAGAACGGAAGATGTTGGCGAAACGGTACTCATGTTTATCGATCTCGCCGCAGGCAAGAAGGCCATGGGAGGGTCTGCGATCACTCAAGTGTTCGGTCAAGTAGGTAACGAGGCGCCCGATGTTCGCGACACGGACTTTATCAAAGACTTCTACCACGCTGTCGAGCAGCTGCATGAGTCAGATCTTGTACTGGCATACCATGATCGATCTGACGGCGGTCTATTCACCACCCTCATCGAGATGATGTTCGCAGGTCGACGCGGCGTCAGCATAGCGCTCGACAAGATCACAAAGTCTGGACGACCCCAAGACATGATTGAGACTTTGTTTAATGAAGAACTCGGGGCTGTCTTTCAGATTCGCAAGAAGCACGAGAACGAGTTTCGGGGCTGCTTCGCACCACTGACTCCTGTCGTCATCGGGACCATCTCCCAGCAGCATACGCAAGACTTAGCCATCTACTACGGCGCGACTTGTGTATACCGTGCCCCGAGGGTTGAGCTACAGGAGAAGTGGTCGCATACCTCGTGGGCAATGCAGCGCCTGCGAGACAACCCAGCTTGTGCTGATGCAGAGAAAGCGAACATCGATAGCAGTCAGGACCCAGGACTGCAGTACAAGCTTACCTTCAATCCGAAAGACAACATACTGCCGTCAACCTCGTGGCTGACATCTCAGATCAAAGCCAAGCCACGTGTCGCCATACTACGAGAGCAAGGCGTCAACGGGCAAGCAGAAATGGCGTTCGCTTTCTCCGTGGCTGGCTTCACGCCAGTCGATGTACATATGACGGACATACTCTCGGGCCGCGTGAGCCTCGCTGCGTTCACAGGTCTTGCAGCATGTGGTGGTTTCAGCTACGGCGATGTCCTCGGAGCCGGTCAAGGCTGGGCAAAGAGTGTACTGCTACATGACAACACTCGGCAGGAGTTCAAGGCATTCTTCGAGCGGAAAGACACATTCGCACTTGGAGTGTGCAATGGGTGTCAATTCCTGTCGCGTTTGACTGAGCTCATTCCTGGTGCCGAGAGCTGGCCCACCTTCGAGCGCAACGTGAGTGAGCAGTACGAAGCCCGAGTCTGCATGGTCGAGGTATCTGATCCTCTTGGCAAGACGCCGAGCGTTTTCTTGCACGGCATGCATGGCTCCTACCTGCCGATCGTCACTGCGCACGGCGAAGGACGTGCCACCTTCCCATCAACTGGTACTGCCACGTCACCACAGTCAATCATCGATCAGGGACTTGTCAGTATGCGATACGTGGACAACAGTCTCAAGTATACTGAACGATACCCATACAATCCGAATGGCAGTCCGCTGGGTATCACTGCAGTACGTACGCCCGACGGGAGGGTTATGGCGATGATGCCGCACCCCGAGCGGACGATTTTGAAGGAAGCCAGCAGCTACATACCCAAGGAGCAAGCAAAGGAGTGGGGCGAGTTTGGGCCGTGGGTGAGGATGTTCAGAAGTGCACGGCGGTGGGTGGGCTAGGCTGTCTTGCTCGGGGAGCTGGCGAAGACCCATACTATGTCAGGCAGCTCGTGAACCAACAACTGCCGACACTCCATTTCCAAAACCTCAACCGACTTGTCCTCATTTCAGTCGCTCGTCGCGTCGCCACTCAGTACATGACACACCCCACAACAGCCACCCTGCCCAACTTCTTCCTCACTACCTTCAGACTCTTCTCTCGCGCGTTGATCTCCTCGCCTCCCGCGTTGGTCCTTCGTTTCTTCTGACACTCGCGTATTCTCCGGTGTACCTCCCTTAGCTTGCTTCGCTCCATGCCTTCGAGATCGCTTGCCACCAGCGGATGGCAGATGTACACTGAATCGAAGGCCTGGGTTGTGAAAGTACAATTGAGTTGATCATGAAAGATGTTGCCACGCCCAATGTCTTGGGTTTCGCCATAGATCGTGAGCTCGTGGGTGGTGAAGTTATGGGCTGGAACGGTTATGTGACGGCGAAACGCCATGGCGCTAATGGGCAGTATAAATGAAACGAAGAGAGACACTCACTACACAGCTTTAGGGTTGACAAGTGATGGGTGATCGACTGGAATATCTGTGCCAACTTGATGCCGTCGTGAATGATGACCTAGTATCACATCGACGCCTGCAGTGCATCGACGCACAAAACTATTCGCCTTTGCTTCGTACCAGCGTAGGACCTGCATTATGGCGATTCCGGACGCACTGAAGGTTGTTTCCAGACCCCACAAGAGGTATTCTGAAATAAGTGTCTGCGCTGCACCGTAAAAGAAGCGACTGCTCGGGGAGAAGAATGTTATGCCGTCTGGTGCGTCAAACAGACTATTTGTAGCGCGACATGTAACATGCTCGTATGTCCCTATCACACTTAACGCTTTGATTGCCTTAATCGAGATTGAAGCAAAATGCAGCACTCTTCGACGCTATGTACGCCATCTCAGACTCGCTCGAAGAGAAGTAGAGTAAGTTGTGCTTGACGCAAATAAAGGCTTTCCGCATGTACGCAGAGCTTGGTTGCGGGCTTCTTAGGGGGCAAGAGCCGTGCGAGGCCACATCATCAGCGGACTGACAGTGAAGCGCAGCTGTTGACCGCAGTGTCAGATCATGCTGGACGCCTGGGAAGGATTGCGTGATGGCCTGATCGTTGGATCATATTAGAGTAATAGTAGCGCACCCTCCCACGTGGCCACTTGCCTTGCGGCCTACTCTTCTTGGCAAATCCCGATTGGCGGTCGCAGGTGGTTGTCAAAAGTGCCTCCACGTTACACCTAACGGATGCATGGCAGACAGTCCGAGCATGGTGTCAAAGGCGGTAGAACATTGGAATCCAGGTTGATGGAAACCGGCCGTTGCCAAGATCTCAAGCGAACGCCTAAACTCTATTCCATTCCGCGCTATTGGTCTGGACCCCATTTCTCGAAGGCTGTCTTCCCGTTGACACTCAGCCTTACTGCGGAATCGCGCTGGGCGGTGAGCTGACATCGCTCTTCCTGCGGTTCACCGTGAAGCGAACTCCATGTCAACGATCTTGCGCGATAATTCGGCAGTGATCATGGCTTCAGCGCTCTTGCCTGCTTGGTAGAGCGGGCTGCTCAAGCTACATATACGTCGGACGAGATCTAACGCCACAAATATTGGGGCGCATGAGGCGAATGGTAGTGCTTATTCCGGCCAGGCACAAGCGCATGTACGGCCAAGAAGCTTCCACCGCCCTTTGTGCTGTAAGCTTCGGCAATAACTCCCAAAAGACGACTACAGGCAGGTCGCGTGGCTTTGGAGGTGCTTAGACGTGGCACGATACGATGGTACTTCTTGTGCAGGATCTCGGAATCTACGAGCGCTAGCAAATGATTCGTCGAGTCCCTGCGGCATGGAGCTATCGATTTCTCTCAGCTATGTTGGCTTGGCCCCCGGAAGTAAAAGCAACACCTCAGGCTGCGGCTCTCTCGCTTGTTCACATGCATCACTGGCTGCTCAGACTCGTGCGGCTATCTGACCTATGCTGATCCGTCAGCCCACGCGAGCTAGTGTGTCCACATCGAGTGAGTCCGGGTGCGCCGCACGAGGCTGGGCTTCGAGATGTGCCGAGCAGGAATAGCAATGCCCCGATTTATTGAGACTGGCTTAGCCGTTGCAATGACCAACTCTGGACAAGCTGCACGCCGCAAGTAAGCACCGTAAGTATATCTCTTAGCATATAGGCCTTCCAGTATCTCTAGCGTCTGGCATTCTTACCTAGCTTTCCACGATCAAGGTACATCATGTTTCATGTCTTGAGCAGGTCTGCGATCTTTGGATTGGCCCTCCTTGACTTTACAGCCGCCGCAAACTATAATTTCGACATCGGCTGGGTTACAACGAATCCTGATGGGAGGCAACCGAGACCCGTCATCGCTGTCAATGGCCGCTGGCCGAATCCTGAGATACGAGTGACGAAGAGCGAGACGATCTCCGTCAATGTCAAAAACAGTCTCGGGAATGAGTCTACAAGCTTGCACTGGCACGGCTTCTTCCAACGCGACAACAACCAGTACGATGGGCCTGTAGGGGTAACCCAATGTCCGATACCACCTGGTAGCTCCTACCGTTATGAAATCGAGGCGAAACGTCCTGGGACCTATTGGCAAGTCTCAGCGAAGCATTGGCAGAAGCTCAGAATACTGATGGACTATTAGGTACCACTCGCACTCGGCAGGGCAATCAGGCGATGGCCTTCGAGGCCCGCTAATTGTCGAAGACCCGGATTCACCCTATGCAGACGTGATTGACGATGAGTTGCCGGTCATGACCCTGTCAGACTGGTATCATGATCAGATACCGCCGTTGATCGACTTCTACCAATCAACGACCGCGAACCCGGATGGCGGTGAGCCAGTGCCATACTCGCTCCTGATGAACGATGCGACCACTGCCCAATTCAAGGTGAAAACCAAGCGGACCTATCTCCTACGCATAATCAATGTGTCTGCGTTTGCCCAGGTGTTTCTTGCTATCGATCAGCACAATATGACAGTAAGCTGCAGATGTCTAGGCAGGGGCGAGCAGGCTTTCGGAACTGACTTAGCTAGATTATCGAAGCCGATGGCGGCTATACAAAGCCCAAGACAGTCCAGCATCTCTACATCTCGACCGCCCAACGCTACTCGGTCCTCATACGCACGCACGACAAACCTACACAGAACTTTGCCATACTTGGCATGATGGACACCGGCGCATTTGACAACGTACCTAGCTACCTTGACTGACACCAACGTTACCGGGCATCTGGTCTATGACTCAAAGCTGCCTCTGCCGTCCTCTCCATCGGTACCAGTGTGGCAACTCGTCGATGACTTGTCATTAGAGCCAGTTCCAGCACGAAAGGCACTCGGTCCTGTTGACCACAAGATCAATCTTGCTCTCGACTTCTTTACCGACTTCGATGAGAATCGCGCTGGCTTCAATGGCATCACATACGTGCCACAGCTCGTGCCGACGTTATATACTGTCTTGTCCGCGCCAAAAGATCTTGTCCAGGATTCCAGGATCTACGGGAACCACTCCAACTCGTACGTTCTCAAGAAGGATGAGATAGTCGAGGTCACAATCGTAGGCACGCCACAGACATGTCAGTCTCGACATTCGCTGACTTCATTCCGCAGACGAACTATGATGACGGCTTCCATCCCCTACACATTCACGGCCACGCCCCACAGATCATCTCGCGCACCACGGTACCTGTCCCTGAGGGTGCTGTCGTTGACTCCAGTGGCATCACGCACTCTGATAGCAACCCCATGAGGCGTGATGTGTGGATGTTGGCACCGAACGGAGCCACTACCATCCGCTTCAAGGCAGACAATCCTGGCGTGTGGCTTCTACACTGTCACAGTGAGTTCTGATCTGCATGCGTAAAGGTACCCTTGCTAACATTCGACTAGTGTCCTGGCACCGCAAGTTGTCCTGTCGTTTCACTTATTGAGTCTTACTAACTTTCTGTAGTGGACGCCGGCCTATCAATGACCTTCATTGAAGCACCGAAAGCACTTCAGAACCAGCAGTCCGGGATAGACCCAGCCATGAAGAGGCTATGTGCGGCGCAGGGTGTCTCGACGGTGGGAAATGCTGGTGGTAACAGCAAGGACTGGCTCGATCTTTCGAATGCGCCGACCAAGGCCACGGGTAGCCATGGGGCACTGTACCCCTGACGAGCATATAAAATTCCACTCTTTTCCCTTGTAAACAGTCAAGATACGTTCCGTGCGGGTTTTCGAACTCATGAAGCGCTACTTGGTATGTAGCATCTGTTCAAAAAGGACATGTAGCTAGTGAGACCAGCGTACGCTGTCGTATAGATGTATCCGGGTCTGTGGTCTTGGCGCTCACGTGGTCGCGCGTAAAGCGCTGGCGATTAAGCTTTCTCATACCCCACGTCGCGTGCCGCAAGCACTTCTGCCAGATGTGAGACCTTGCGACCCACAAACCTTTCGACCTCCTCGTAAAGACCATGCTCAACGCCTTCTATGGCGTCCGTGGTGGAGGGCAGTATGGGGAGTACTTCATTGGACTTCTCACTGCTGCAGCAACAGCTACTCGCGGTATGTGCGCGATATGTGACCTGTGCGTGTACGACGCTACTGACGCAACTATCCCTGCAGCATCATCAACACGAACCTTCTTTGGCGGCCTCAGTAGATCTTCCTGCGATGGCGCTTTTGCCTGAGGCGACTGTTGAGTCTGTTAATCAGGAGGATGATACGGATGTACAACATGAGCAGGACGGTACCGACACAGGTGGCGAAGCGATCGCAGAGACTCTAGATGCGGCCGAGACCACGACAATATCGCGTCTGCCACGCTTGATTGCCAGTCAGAGCGCGCCACCGACCACAGATGTCGACAATATGGCAGCGCACATCTCATCGCAGCGCTCGTGGCGGACCATGAGGCGGGCGATCTCGCTGCACGGCGATGAGTACGGCGACACGCAATCAGACTCGCAGATGGTGCGGGACTTCACGGAGAGCATCTTCCACGCCAATGTAACACCGAAGAAGGTAGTTTTCAACTATAGTGCAGACATCTCGCCCGGGGAGAACACATACAATGCGCTGGTCCACGCAGAGCCGGTGGATGGTTTGGGCGAAGATGAAAGTGACCTAGTGGACCTTGAGAATGCCCTCCCGCCCTCAACCTCTCCTGGCGGCAGATCTACGACTTCTGATATCGAGGAGGAGCTGCTTCAAGGCCCGGAGACGCAGTCGCAGCTTGTCAGTGGTAGTGCCATAGTCGGAGACCGCTTCCCGAACACGCCTTCGCTCGCTGGAAACAAGCGGCGCCGAAGCGGAGAGTTGCTGACCTCAGAGCCTGGGACTTATAAGAAAACTCCCGGCTTCTCCCAGGCCTTTGGCTTCCAAGCGAGAGCGCCTGCCATCACCGCAACGCAACTGTTCGCGCAGACCCAAGCGCCTTCCTCTCCGATGCCAAATGCACCGCGATCTGATCCCGTGCTCACGCGCCCATCGCCTGGGGCGGAGCAGGCACAAGCGTACTCCTCGCCTGGCATGTTCAATTCATCGCCCGCCTTGACTAAGCATCAGACGTCCATGTTTCTTGCAAACGAACCAAGAGAGCAGTACACCAGTATGCGTGAGTCGCAAGAAAGACGGGCAGCTCGCATACGACGAGAGCAAGAGCTGAAGAGGCTGTATGCGCTCAATGGCAACGACGAAGAGTTAGAAGACGAGCACGAGTATGATGCAGATACGCAGCAGCGCATACTGGAGAGCAAGCGCTTACAGAAGGTCCTCAGTGATCAAGCGATGGCTAGTTGGAACGCTTTAGGAGCACCTGTGCGACCCGGGTCGCGTCCTTCGTCAAGTAGGAAGACGACAACCACGATTGACTTGGTCACGCCCGCAACAACGAGGAAGAACGTGCAATTTGAGCTATCAGATGGTGAGAACGAGACAGATGAGGAACAGGAAGAGATCGGACTGCCGATAGAAGTTGAAGACGCACATGATGGAGAAGGCGTGCTTGATGAAGAGGAACATACGAGCGAGAACGGAGATGATGTATATGATGAGTTCGGGGAGACAGTCTTGAGAAGTCAGCGAGACCCGGATGACATTGATGACACTGACATACACGCGGAGGAAGAACAGCCAATGGAGTTGTCTGAAAATGTCTCGTTGCAGAACGGAGCGGGTCGGGACAAGGCCCTGTCGCAGCCTGTTGATGGCAATCACGTTCAGCCAGCGGCGACGGCAATTCCGACCACACAACTGTCAGCGATTGCTGACTCTCAGCCTGACCGCCTGGCAAAGCCCCGTACGACAGCGTCGGACAGACCCGCAGGCAGTGCCCAGATCTCGTCCTTTGTGCCTGGTTCACAGTATGCTGGCGCTGCGGAACAGTCTGGCTCTCAACATCCGATGCGAATCCCGGACTCTACGAACAGGCCAGCCTCTACCCAGCTCGTCCCGTCGCGAGAGACAAGTGATCTAAGCAAAGTTCCGTCTAGTCCGCCAATCCTTACAGGTAGACGCAAGATCGACTTTCTCGAGGTGATGCACTCTTCTCTAGTGACGACTCCCGCTCGACCAGTGACGCGCGACCGTACCAGTGACGGTAACACCGAGGTGCCCGAAAGCGACATGCTAGAAGCCGGCGACAGCGACGCAACAAAGGCCACATCGATCTTCGAGACGGCTGCAGAGACCAACGATCCACCGATGTTCTCCACCGCACCAACCCATCTATCATCGCAACCTACGCCTCTCAAGCCGAGTCTGGTCAAACAGCTCTCCAGAGCTTCTGCATCACAGCAAAGTAGCATGCCTACGCCACTCAAAGCTGCGGGCGTCCGCCGCTTTGCAGATATTGCTGCTGATCCGTCCCCCGCTGGTGCGGGAAGCGCTGTGGATTTCGAAGCTCTTATGGGTGATGTCTTCACTGCGGCTGATCAAGAGTACACCGATATCCTGTCAAGTCCACAAGACGTGCAGCCTGCAAAGAAGCGGAAGCTGACGCCTCGTGTATCGTCAAGGAGGGCGACAAGGCAGCTATCTGCGATGATGGCAGGTGATCAGGATGCTGGACATCATACCGCTGTGTTATCAGAAAAGCCAGTGACCGTGGTCGAGCCTCACATACAAGAACAGCACAAGTTTCAGCCCACCGCAATTCCTCAGCCGCCGACATCTTCATTGCTCTCCTCGCCACCTGCGTCAGCAGTACCCGTCGACACCTCAGCTGCACCAGTGAGCGAGGCTCACACACTGCCAGCAAGCACGCCAGATGACAGTCGATCTCCTGGCACTCCCGAGAGCACGAGACGACGCGAGCATGAAGGGTCGAACGCAGCAAGCCAACTTTTGGCTCGGCGAGGCTCGCGGAACGGCAAAGTGACCAAGCTTAGTGGGACTGGACGCAAGACTGCTGTTTCGCGCATGCTGAGTGAACAAGCAAAGCCAGCAAAAGCACTCGCGAGACCGATCGCGGCACATGTACCGCCCAAGGCTCGAGTAGTGAGTGACAATGATGGGATTAGTACGAGGACCAGTATCGTTGATCATGATGCTACCGACATCAACGACCATGCAATGATCGACGTTCAGCCAGATACGAAGGACCCTCTGGAAGCTGTCACGATAGAGCTGCCAGCGGTACATGTGCCTCATCGTGTTATGGCCCTGTTCCGAGTGGGCAAGTACAACGCGTACTACCCTGGCACGTGGTTGGAGTCAACGGCAGATGGTAGCACTTACCATGTACGCTTCGATGACCAGACTGAGCTGTGGGTGGACGCCAAAGAAGTTCGCGCACTTGACTTCAGAGTCGGCGATACCGTCAAAGTGGACTTCACGGGCTTTGCTGGCAAGAGCTGGCTGGTTCAAGGTTATGGCCGGTTCTCGGTATCGGCGAAGGATCGCGAAAACGGCACAGATGTTTACGACCACGTCACACTGAAAGTCCAATCGAGAGCAGCTACCCGTAATAGCATGGCTGCTAATGGCTCCTTGGCTGTAGGCGAAGGGAAGCTTGAGGAAGTCCTGGTCACCAACATCAAGTTACCTCACAGCTTATTCTCTCAGCTTGACGCTCGAGTGTTTACGCCACCGACCTCCGAGATTAGGGTTCAAGATAGGCTGGGAACTCCTACGACGAGTGAGCACACCTCAGCGTCGACAACGCCGACATCTCGCTCGCGTCGTACGGGCGTTTCAGCTTTGAAGTCTGCCGGTCTGCAGACTTCGCGGCTGCGAGAAGGCTCTGTTGCGTCCTCAATCGGTCGCACCGGCATGGGCGTCTTCTCTGGCATGGCATTCGCTATCTCATATGCTCACAACGAAGCTGAGAAGGCTGAGATCACGCGCCTGATCCGCCACCACGGCGGTCAGATACTGGAGGATGGTTTCGACGGACTATTTGCTTCGCCTCTCCTAGATGAGCCCACCACACCATCGAAATGTTCTCCGAAGAAGCCGATGAGTACACCAGGATCAGCTCTGCGACTAAAGCCTGAGTTCGCAGATCTTGGCTTCGTTGCTCTCATCGCGGATAAGCATAGTCGCAGAGCGAAGTACGTGCAGGCTCTGTCTCTCGGAATACCCACACTGCATGGCCGATGGGTGCTTGACAGCGTTGCACAGGCACCCAAAGCTGCGGAACCAATCTCGTGGTCTCGCTATCTCCTTCCTGCTGGCGAGTCGGCCTATCTCAGCGGTGCCGTACGCTCACGCACGCTTTCACCTTATGTAGCCAGCACTGCACGCTTCGCCGGCACATTGATCGCACGCGACTTACTTCTCGACGGTGCTGGCGTGCTACTTGTAGCCTCCAAGAAGAGTAAGGCTACATGGGAACGTCGTAGGACTTACGCTTTCCTGACTCTTGCCATTGGAGCTGGCAATGTACAGCGTGTTAGCGATCTGCAAGAGGCCAAGGCATTGCTTGCCAGCGATCCTGGCAAGTGGAGCTGGGTGTATGTTGATGATGAGAAAGTCAACGAAGCGGCTGAGGCGCTGTTTAGTAAGAGTGGAGTCAAGCGGAAGAGAGACGAGACTGGCGCGAAGAACTCGAAGGCGCAGGCAGTGCTGAGTGCAGGTGCTGGTAGGGTCAGGGTTGTGGGCGACGAGTTCGTTGTGCAGAGTCTGATCTTGGGTGGACTTGTGGAGTAGCAAGATCACGAGGCAACTGGCTGTAGCTGGAGTGGCAATTGGGTACGTGATGTGATTAGCCGTATACCCGATGACTGCTACATTCGTAATCAGAATCATAGCTCTAAATATGCTCGCCTCTACTGTAACACTATCGCAGAGGGATCAGACTGCAGGCGCGAGTCATGTAGACTACCAGCGGAGACTCAACAATTTGCTCGTTGCGCAACCATTAGAACATCATCGCTTGCCGTCATGATACCCATATCTTGACTGTTCCTCGGTCAACCTAATCTGAATGTTACTCTTACGGCGTTCCGCGATGACTTATGTTACTCCGGGTCCGTGGATGGCCTATGATGGCTGATGCGGCTGTCGGACACGCTGCCTTCGTGCCCAATTTCGGGACAGCAATATGAGACGGACAGGGCTGTAGCGCGTAAGACGCTGGCACTTCCTAGCATCCACGACTAGAGTCGGTATATCGACCGATCCGTTCGATCTGACTTCAATGGCTGGCAATGCCACAACTTGCGCTGTGAATGCGCGTTACGAAAACTATGAGGCACCACTCGAAGACCATTAATCGTGAGATCAAGTCGAGTTCATGACCCAATATAGATGCACAATCACACTTGGACAGGAGCCTTAGAAGCGAAGAACATGTCCCAGGTAGCGGAATACATTTACTAGACCTTGACATCGACATGCGCACTATGGCCTTTCTCGACCGCGGAATAGCTCTCGCCGGCCACGATTGGTTCCCCAGCCTCGATGACCTTATCACCAAATGATGCTGCAATCTCTTCCAAGGTCTTACCATTCGCTGGAGCGCCGCGGACGGCAAGGTCAGTATTGCTCTACCATATACGAGTACTTGGCCTTGTCTGGACTCACTTTCACTGCGATAAGTCAGTAATCCATATTTGCTGTACAGATGCAATGGGGAGACTTACGGGAAGAACATGTAGACGATGACAAGGTAACAGGCGCAACATGCAGCGAACACGTAGTAGTAGTTCTCGTGAATGTTGGCGAACGCGGTCGGTCCGGCTTGGGTGACTGTAGCAGTGTCAGAACTGCTCCACGCCTGACAAGAAGAGGGATGGGAGACATACTGCCCACATTGACCACATAGTGTGCGACTGCTGACAGACCCACCATCCTGCTGCGAATGGACATGGGCACCACCTCGGCCCCGTACAGCCAAGTCACGCTGTTGATCAGAGCATCTGGCTAGATGTCAGCTTCATCCAGGTACAATCAGTCTGGCAGTCCGCGTACAGTAGCAGATCACAAAGACGAAGATGCCAACGACAGCAAAGGCTTTGCCCACCCTGTTGTTGGTATACTGGAACTCTCTCTGCATTACTGCACAATAGATCTCGGTGACGATCACGCATGAGAGGCCGGCGAGTAGCATCCTGCGAAGGGTCAGTGTTGAGCACTTGGATAGCATGGAAGTCCTTACTTCCTGCGACCCCATCTATCCGGGAGATAGTTGATTGCGATGACATTCGATACAAATGCGCAGGTTCCCCAAACAGCAGCAAGTGCAAGAATCGTCTGTGCCTCGATGCCTAACGACTTGTATAGCGTAGCTGCATTCAATGATCAGCATGGATCCTAGTGTAAGTCATGAAGAAAGCTCACTTTGATAGTACTGCAGACAGTCAGTCGAGAGTCAGCACCTCCGTGGTATCATAGACTTACCTGGATTACGTTCACGCCGGTCACGCACGTCAGAATCTGGACAGCTATGCAGCTGGCAAGCAGTCAGCGTACATCGCGGTGCGCACAATTCTGCAGAACTCACACAGCAACACGTCGCCGATACAACTTGAACATCTCCCCAAAGGTCAATATCTTCCTCTGCATCTCATACTCGATCTGAGCATGCATGATGCCGAATTCCCGCTGTACTTCTTCCGACTCGAGATCGCTGCGAATCCGAGCGAATACATGCTTTGCTTCGTCCACCCTTCCTTTCTGGACCAGCTGACGTGGGCTGTCGGGCATGTAGGTGGACAATCCGATGAACAAGATGATTCCCCATGGTAGCTGCATTGCCAGCGGTAGACGCCATTGGATCGCACCATATGGCGCATAGCCGCATGCGTAACCAACCCAATTAGCGGTCATGGTGCCAGAGGAGAGACCGACTCCGCCTAGGCCTCCTATGAATCCTCGTGTCTTTGGACTAGAAATCTCGGAGAGGTAGATTGGGACTGTACCACTGATCGCGCTGTTGGAAGACCGTGTCAGCTCTTGTTATCCACGAACGGCTCTCGATTGCTACATCGTACCCTACGGCGATTCCCGCCAGGATACGGCCGACCAGGAACATAGGGATGCTCTGTGCGGCTGCCTGGACGATACACCCTATGGTGACCAGAATGCAACAAAGCTGCATGAAGCGTTTGCGGCCGAGGCGATCGGCTATCAGAATCTGGAACACAGCCCCGATTGCTTCTCCGGCGATGTAGGTCGAAACCACCTGCAACAGCTGTTAGCAAACGCGAAGCTTCCAGTATGAGGATCTCATCATACAGCTCCTGTGATGCCGTTTGTCGGGTTGCCCATGTAGGCCCTCCAGCTCGGGTGTGCAATCGCTGAGAACGTTAGGACGTTCGACAGTGCGATTCATGTTATGCACCTACTCGTGGTCGCGATGCCGGTATCGAATCCCTGAGAGTTGCATATCAGCGAGATGCAGCGCGTATACCAAGCATGCAGCGTACGTAGAGAAAGGTGCCGATCGAGGCTGTTATGCCGACGATCAGCGCGAATCGGTCTTCAAACATTTCGATACGTCTGCTTGGAATATCACGACGCTGGAGGTTCGATGCGACTTGGACGTCGAGGGCTGATTATGGAACAAGCACGCTGTCTCGCGCAGCAGTGGGTGCGCCAACTTCGAGGCCCGCGGTCGTGAATACTAATGGACTCGATTGCGCAGATATCGCATGCGCAAGCCAAGATCTTCCGGTGCAATGATCTGCCGGGGGCTGGCCAGCGTTGCCAGCCCGGCGTTGCAACATTGCGCTGTGGTGTCTCCATCTAGACTGTACTCGTCGGTACGATCATCCACCGTTCCTGTCCCGGCGAAGACTGCCACCATGCTCATCGGACCTAGCAAAAGGCGGCACGCAGTAGTGTGTACGCTTGGGATACGCCACGACGAGTTTTCGGGTGGACCTTCACCATCAGACCGTACAGAGCATTTCGAATAATCGACAACGCCAGCGACTATGACAGCCAATGGAACACGTCCGAAAGGACTGGAGACTAACAAAGCCAAGGCAATCGTGGACGCTGCATGGAAAGGGAAGTACGCAATAGCTGCTGTCTGCTGCTACAATTTGGAAGCCATCATCGCTACAGTCCGTGCCGCCGAGGCAAAGAAATCCCCAGCCCTGATCCAGCTGTTCCCATGGTCGGTCGAATTTGCAGATGGACTCTTACTGCACGCCGCCGCTGAGGCCGCTGCGAAGGCTACCGTGCCCATCGCGGTCCACATGGATCATGCACAAAATCCCGACATCATTAGACGCTCTGCGGATCTCGGAGGCTTTGATGGGATCATGGTCGACATGAGTCACTACGAGCGCGACGAGAACCTAAGACTCAGCCGTGAGCTTGTTCAGTACTGCAATGCTCGTGGCATTATCACTGAGTGCGAACCTGGACGTATCAACGGCAGCGAGGATGGCATCGCCGATACTATCAATCTCGACGAAGTCCTCACGACCCCTGAGCAGGCCGAAGAGTTCGTTGCTCTCGGCATTGACTGGCTCGCACCAGCCTTCGGGAACGTGCATGGTAACTACGGACCAAAGGGACCTGAGCTACGTTTTGATCTGCTGGAGGCCGTGGCGAAGCAAGTAGGGGATCGGGTCCGGATTGTGTTGCACGGAGCGCACGAGGACTACTTCCAGAATGAACTCTTGCGGAAGTGCATCGGATATGGTGTTGCGAAAGTCAACATCAACGGTCAGAATCACATGTCCGATCTCGTTGGAATATGCTAATGTGTTGGCGCAGGCCCAGTGCAGAAGACCTTCATTCGTGTCGGTGCTGAGCTGATAGGTAAGGAACCCTTGACGACGGTGATCGAAAAGCAAACGGACGCAATGCAGAAGATCATCGAGGAGAACATGGACTGGCTCAATTCGAGTGGGAAGGCGTGAGCGATAGATTACAGCGCCCGGGTGTACCAGGTGCAGTTTGATACGATCATCGACTCAATTGAACTGTCCTCGCTTCTACTGAGTTCGTCTATGTGTCTTCGCAATTAAGTCGACCTTGTGGTCTTGAGAAAATCCTGGACCGATTCCACGAACGACGTATCTCGTACCATGCCCAGAGACAAGGCAAGTGAATTGTCGTAATCATCAGCCCACGAATGCAGGAGTGATTGCAACCCCGGCTTCGGTTCCTCACGCACAAGATCCAGCTTCTCCTTCCCTCCTACCTCTGATAATGCATCCAGCATATCCTGCACAGTGACCGCGAATCCAGGCACATTGATGGCTCTTCGATGCGAGGGGAGTGCATCTGCTGGAATGATCAGAGCGATGGAGATGTTCTGCACCAGCGTACGAGGAGAGCACATCCAATGCTTCCAAGTCCGCTCTGCAAGTGGCAGCACACAGACTTCTCCATTCATTGGCTCCCGGATTATACCGGAGAGGAAGGATGTGACTGCTGCAGTTGGCTTTCCAGGGCGGATAGAGACGGTCGGAAATCGCAGTGAGAACCCATTGAGAAGACCTCGGCGAGTGTAGTCGTTGATGATGGTCTCGCAGATGATCTTCTGGCAGCCGTAGGACATCTCTGGCGTGGTGACTGTCGACTCGTTGACACCTTTGGCTGGTAGCGGCCGGCCGTACACAGCTTCGCTTGATGCGTATACGACGCGAACACCTGGACATGTCGTCGCCAGCGCATCCAGTAGAGATCTTGTTGCATCAACGTTGACTCGATAGCCTAGCTGGAGGTCTGCCTCAGCGCCCGAGGACATGATGCCATGTAGAATGATGACGGCGTCGAGGCCCTTCGTGACCACTTTCTGAACATCGTCGAGAAGGTCTGCTTTGACGCATGTGCATCGATGGGGCGCATTAGTACTCAAGGGCGGCTGCGGCTCGATCACGTCGGTGAGAATGAGCTCATTCGACTCGTCTTGTGACAGTCGTTGGGCGACAATCTGGCCAATGAAGCCAGCAGCGCCAGTGATCAAGATCCTCATTGCGTATTTGATTTCCTGTGGACTACGAAACGTGCGTCCTTGCCCTATACATGAGCGAACCCGCAGAATGCAACATACATACTGTTCACTGCGCCAGCCGGAACCAAGACCTGCAAACGTACTGTATCAGTATAGCCATTCGAATTCGACGTGTTGTGTCTCCGGTCGAGCGGTGCAATGATCTGCCGCCCAGGCAGTTCAGGACGAGATCTGTCAGCGGAGACCGGAACAATGACGGTGTGTTTCTTCTGATTGCAACCCTGTGGATTAGAGGAAACACATCGTCGTCTGAGGTGCTCGAACATGATATAGGCCAGATTGGAGAACTGCATTCGTCGAAGTCAGTCAGCTGACACCAAGGCGGACCTCGTACACGATGACCACAGAAGCAACATCGCTGGCGTCTACGCCAATACAAAGCCCTTTCGAGTATGTGTATGGTCGAATCTCGTCATGCCGTGCAATACACTAATGGTTAACAGACTTGAAGCCTCGTACGGTGACTGGCGTGATGATCTGTCCAAGAACGGCTTCGTGGTGGTGAAGAACGCCATTCCGAGAGACAGAGCGGAGCGATATCAGCAACAGGCCTTCGGATGGCTTCAGTCTTTCGACCCGGATCTTGACCTTAAACGGCCAGAGACCTGGAACCTCGACCGCTTGCCCATTCAGACAGAACGCAATACCTATGAGCACTATGCTGTGGTCCATGAGCGCTTCATGTGGGAAGCAAGGATGGAGCCTGGTGTTGTGGAAGCATTCGAGAAGATCTGGGGGACCACAGAACTCATCGTATCATTCGACTCGCTCAACGTCACATTACCCAATCTGAAGCCTGTCCGCGATCCGTGGCCGCATGTCGACCAAGCACCGCGGAAGCGGGGTCTGCACTGTATCCAAGGCATCATCAATCTAAGCAAGGCTGGAGACAATGATGGTTCACTTGTGGTGATTCCCGGATCCCACCGACTAATAGCAGAGTTCTACGACACCAAGACTGACCCGAGCACTTGGGAACTGCGAGATAATCGTTACTTTAGTAAGGAAGACATGGAGTTCTTCGAAAGTCGGGGACTCAAGCCACAAAAGGTTCTAGCAGAGCCTGGGGATCTCATCCTGTGGGACTCACGAACCATCCACTGGGGTGGAGAGCCTGAGCCGGGAAAGAGCGATGTCGTTCGCACAGTCATCTACGCCGCTTATGCCCCGGCCAAGCTAGCTAGTCCAGAAGCACTGGAGATGAAGCAGAAGATCTTTCATATCAATGGAGCTACAACGCACTGGCCGCATGATAACATCAAGCTGCGAGATCTCGAAGCGAGACGGCCAGATGGTACGTTGGACGGGAAGCATCGGACAGCACCGCTCGAGGCTGCAGATAGGACGGAGATCTTGCTGAGGTTAGCGGGTGTGCTTCCGTATCAAGCGGCCTTGACGAGGGAGGGAGATATTGAGGGTTTTAAATGATCCATAGCACGTATGTATGATTGTCGATGGTGATTTCAATGAATTCTATGAGCGCGGAGCCGGAGATTACTGTGTCTTTCCTTGGCAACGCTCAGACAGCACTCCAGCTCCTCCGCAAGGATGCCATCTCTACCAATCCCTACGGTCGTGTGTCTCATGACACACTGCAGCGTAAGATCTCTGCCTCCTTCACATTATTGTCATGACTCTGTCACGCCCCCGGTAAGGGAGGACAAATCCTTCCCGGTGAGGTCGGAATCGCACTCCGTCCTTTGCTGCGGGGTATGGGCCGTGGCCTATACTCATCCGGTGGACATGGTCGTGGGCTTGTCAGAGGTGAGGAGGTGGCGGTAGGGTGCATGCATATTACTTAACGCGCAATCGTCGCTGTGAGTGTGTCTTTCGGAGTACCATTGTGCCGCTCTGGAGCTCACGACATGTCCTGCCTGCGCGATGATCAGCCAATAGAAATCATGTCGACAACACTGGACGGCGAGCCGCCATGTAAGCGAGCGAAGCACATGGCGAAGACGTGAGTGCTACTGGTCATATGTTCCCACCAATAATTTACACCGAGACTGAATGCCTACTCCAGATGTGAGGCATGCCGAGCCAAGAAGAGCAAGTGCGACAGTGCTAGACCACGATGTGCCACATGCCAGCAGAGAGGTACGGTCTGTATACTAGTCACGTGCCTTGATGCGACTGACACGCGTCCGGTTTAGATCTGTCTTGCACATATAGAGAGAAGGGTCAGCCGGGCCTAAGACCCGGCTTCGGCAAAGCAGTCGAGACTCGCATCGACCAGCTTGAGAGGACCGTGAACGAGATCAAGCATAGCCTACAGACTGTGCTTGATCACATTCAGATTCAGCCCAACATGTCAGCATTTCCGGCAGGCGATCAGGGCTCGATTCGGCACGACGCTGGCAGCCGTGCGCCTCGAGGACCAAATGTCGAATTACCAGATATGTTTTGGCCCACGCCAGGACTCGCTGGGGGAATGATCCCAAGCACCAGCGCGGCAGCCCTGGAAGATCTACATTCCCCTGCGACAGTGATGTCGTCCCACATGCAGCCAGTGACCGGCCTACCACCCATTCCGGTCATTACAAAACTCGTGCATCTCTTCTTCGAACATGTTTATCCATGGTTTCCGATATTCCATAGACCCAGCTTTGAAGCGATGATGTTCGAGCCAGGGCGAGAGATCCTGCTTCACGGAATTCTCACCACCTCATTCAGGTTTTGGATAGATGCAGCTCCATTAATCGAGCAGCGCAAGGCGTATGTCAAAACCGCCAGAGAGCGAATACTGCTCGCGACTATCGATGACTGCACGTTGCTGAGCGCTCAAGCTCTGGCTCTTGCGGCAGTCGATGCTCTAGGACAAGGCACAGGACCTCGCGCCTGGAACTCGATGTCATTATTGGCGACAGCCGCGAAGCACCTAGAGCTTTCTAAAAGCCAGTCACTGGAATTCACAGAGAGATCGACTCCCCTAGTCGCCAACGATCCGGATGACGATGGAGAGCTTTCAATTGTACAAGCAGAAGAGAGGAAGCGTCTGCTATGGGCAATTTGTAGCCTAGATCGTTTCTCGAGCGTCTCGCATGGACAGCCCGGAGGCATTGACATGAGAAACATCCGCCTGCCATATCCCAAATCGGACGATCAGTGGGAGCAGAACTCGCCTGATCGATGGTATCAAGCACCGACAGTGAAGTCTTCATTCCATGAAGCAGATACTGGCGCTTCGTACGACGTATGGCACCACTACATCGATGCACTGGCATTTGTTGACCGTTCCAACCAATTCCTGATCCAACCGGTGAATCTGATGGTCTCTGTGCAGTGCCAAGAATGGCAAAGCAACTTTCGGAGACTTGACACTTCCCTCAGCAGTTGGTTCAACGCATTACCTGCGCAGGTGCGGGAACCGCAAACAATGTTCAGCCCGGCATGGGTCATGCTGCAGGCGACAGTATACCTGTAAGTTACTATAACGACCGACCGGATGGTATTGCATGTATGCTGACAATATGAACCCCTCAGCATACGGACTCGCATGTACACAGTCGCAGCCTTCCCATCAACGACTTCACCGTACGTGAAGGCTTCCACAGCAGCACGATTGAGGTGTCGTGACACGATCACACATGTCGCAGCACTGGTTCAGTCACTCAGCCCAGGCGATCTGGACTGTCTACCACCAATGTTCGCGTTCGTCCTGTGGGTCGCCGCTCGAAGTCTCGCGATTTTGTGGACCACACACCACGAGTCTACTCCTGGTCCTGACATGGATGCGCTGCTTAATGGACTGCGTCAGATGGCGATCCGATGGCCATGCGCACAGAGATATGCCGACCTACTGCAGCTAATCATGGATGACACAGACTCAGAGGCACGTCCGAAGCTTCTCGAGATCTTCAACGATACTCGACGCACCGCCTATGGACTGGAGAAGAAGCTCGGCAAGATTGCGGGCAGTCCTTCCGCGAGCCAAGATCTGTTTTCTTTCGACTTCTTGGACATGCCGTTCCTCGATAACGATATAAATGATGGCTCTTGGCTACCGCTTTTCTCCGACAACGCCGTTAATGACTGGCTATGATTGTGAGTACATCATACTGGCAGAAGCAGTCTCAATCTATCAGCTCAAGCCACTTTTGCTATAGATGGTGTGATCCACTTTGCTCGGCCTGCTGTTCTGCTACCAGGGTCACAAGTCGCCCTTGCTCAACCGCTGTTCGGGCATTGGCAAGGGTTAGCTCTTCCATCTTGGTCTTAGTCTATCGAGAGATTAGCGGAAAGATTCGAGCATCAGAACGATTCAATTGTCCTACCTCCACTGTGGAAGTGCCCATATGCGGCAGCAAGCATACGTGCGGGTTGCGCAAAAGGCCAGGATGTAAGTTTGGCTCTTGCTGATAGACGTCCAGGCCGACTGACAAGACCCTACCAGAGTCGAGAGCTTGCACCAAAGCATCTTCATCTAGAACACCTCCTCGAGCTGTGTTGACGATAATGATTCCAGACTTCATCTTGTTGAACTCTGCCGTGGATATGATGTTTCTAGTCTTCGCCTGGAACTGGCATTAGCAGGTCTCGACTTGACGTAAGCTGCAGCTCATGCTTACATTCAGCGGTAGATTCAAGCTTAGAACATCGCTCTGCGCCAGCAGCTCATCAAAGCTCACATAACGAGCACCGTCCGCCTCATGCTTAGAAAGCTGGTTGCGGTTATGGTAGATCACTTGCATATCGAAGCACTCCGCTTTCCGCTTCAGATTTCGTCCGATCCCACCCATGCCGAGGACTCCCAGCACCTTTCCTTGCGGATCATGTCCTAAGGGTGGCGGAGGCACAGCGGACTTCCATTCGCCATGCCTGATAGCCAGGATCCCATTGTTGAAGCCTCGGAGCGTGGCAAGGATGAGAAAGATGGCGGCGTCCGCAGTGGCGTCTTCGACTACATTCGGGCAATTGGACACCTGGATACCTCGCGCGCTGCAAGCTGCGATGTCGATGCTATCATAGCCGGCGCCGTTGTGGCAGATGTAGCCAACGCTCGCTGGTAGGGCATTGACGAGGGTGGAGTCGAATTTCCCAGCTTGAGCGAAGCTGGCGGGTGCGCGGTCCACGATGACGGTCACGTCATCGAGAGTGCCGTCTGAGCACTGGGTGAGGAAGTGGTCGCGGTCGCGGGCGTCGGACTTCGTCGTTGTGGCGATGTAGGAAAGAGCTTCCCATGTCGATGCAGTACTATGACGCGAGTCAGCACATTTGCTCTCGATGATATGAAGGTACTCTCTGTTACTGATCTAGCTTGCCGAGCAGTAGAATCCTGTGACTGTCCATATTGTGATTGTTGACTGCTTGTCTGTTTCTTCAACCCGTCCGGTCAATACGCCTCTTGAGCTCCATGCGTCAAATCGAGCTCAGGCACCTAGACTTGCCTGCTGTCATAGGCGGATGATCATTGAACCGAGATGACTATTCGCGGTGCGGTCTTCGCCTGACTGCTTCCGGTGAAAGGTGGAGTAGCATTGGGGCATGTGAATTTGATTACTAGATACACAGATTACGATTTCTACTACTCTGCAGTGTGTGCCCGTGGCTCCATACAGCACAGATGTTGGCATAGTCTGATCTGGCTTGAGAGCAGACACCCCCTGATTGCGTGCCGCGCACAATTCCAGTGACTATGGACACATAACATAATTTCGCTTGAGTCTCTATCGCACTTCGCCTCGTGCCGGCGCAGAAGTTATTCCGTATGCATTGAACGTCAGCGCAGCAGCAGTGACTGCCTCATGTCAACAAGTGGGTCACCTTCTTGTGGTGAGGCGGACTTGTACTTCGCTGGCAATGTGGCGGCGTCGCATGCTGCATCGCTGATTTTATCATCGGCTCGATGCGCTGGTCTGTGCCAACGCATCGGCTGCAAATGCTCATGGAACCACGAAGGCACGCATGCGGGTCATCCTGCACACGCGCCCTGCCACTGCATGCGACTGACTTGACCGCTGCTCTTATTCTAGAGCATCAATAGTATGTCGTTCTCCGCGATGACTATGGCTCCCTTCCTCTATCATCACTGTCCCTTCTTCGAGGTGCAGCCTCGCGAAAGCCAGTGGATGGTGCGACGTTGTTGCGGTACAGAAAGAACTGCACGAAGACCCCCGCGTCGAGGAATAGCGTGCCCAGACTCCCCACCAGCCAACTGAGGTTGATGAGTATGTACTTGCCATATACCTGGCGTGCTTCTCCAGGTCTGCAATGGCTCTCGTGCCAATGACCGTGTCGATGCCGACTGCAGATGGGTTCGAATGCAAAGATGCTGAGGACGTAGGTCAAATTACCAATGCAGGCGAAGAGGAAGAACAGGGCGTTCAGTCCGTCGGTGCTTTGACGGCGATAATTTAGCAAAAGCTGTGGGATGCGGCTGCCAAGGTACAGCACCGCACAAACGTAGCCGAAAATCTGACCCAAGAGGTTGAAGTGCAGGGTACTAGCTTGCGAGTCTGCCTCTGTCTTCCCATCAGAGCTGCTCGACTCTGGCGCCGAAGGTGAGAGATAGTAGCCAGCGACTCCTGCGGCGATCACCATGACTATGGCTGTACTGTTGAACAAGATCGCCTGAAGCCAACTTCGAGGTTGTGACGGTTTGATCACGTCTGTAGTAGTCACATCATGATGTTGCGGATGCAATGGCGTGACAGGAGAAAAGTGCGTAGGGTCCAGACTGGCGAGACGCTCGCGAAATGAGGATGCAGATCGAGTCCGGGAGCGGTCTGCATCAGCTGCTGTGAGAGGCTTCGCGATGCCGACTTCGACATGGCCAGGGCGAAGACTGCCCGCCTCCTGGAGTAGGGGCGATTCTTCTGTGGGCTCAGAGTCATCAATAGCGTTGTTCTTCTCCGGTCTGGGATCTCGAAGGGTGAAGCCACGGTAGTAGAAGCATTGGCCCAGCAGGACGATGTCTGCCAGAGTATAGTATATCGCCAGTATGATCTAGTCACATGTTAGTGGAGCCTATCCGAGCTAGACCTAGAGGTACATACCATTGTCGGCAGTACGCCCTGCAGCACCGAACCCAAGATATTGAATACATCACCAGCCAGCCAGATGATCACGAACTCGACACTCAAGCCATCAGCCGACGAACGCCTGAAGTTCTCAATGATCTGCGGAGAGAAGACAACGACCCAGCATGCAATGCTGATTGAGCCACAGATGCCACTGAGTGCTTCGATGTCGAAGCCGTTGTAGCTGGCTGCCGGAGGGTACATGAGCGCGGTGCGACGCGTTTCGCGTCGCGCAAATGCCTTGAAGATGTGCTCCTAGAGTTCTCTACACAAATGATTTCGAGAGGTATGGATTCCGTATTTCGCCCAAGTGGTGATCCGTACTACTTTGTCAATTTTGTTGATCAGATCGAAGTTGGAGGAGTCACGAGTCGGGATGCCGTTTTCACGCCATGGCTGTGAGGTAAAAAGCTGAACTCTATCGTGAAAACGCTATGGACCGTGCACTACAAACAACTTTCCACCAGCACGTTCGAATCCTAACCCCATCAACCGCCCGCCATGGATTCTCCATCAGTGATATCATTCACCAGCCGCAGGCAGCTATATCCAGGTGAAGTCGCGGCACCTCTGTAAAAGCTTGATGCACACCTGTCGGCCATTCGGGCGACTTTCAAGGTGCTGCCAGAGGCGAATCTTCCAGGTGGTTGCGACATCGCGTATGCGAAGCAACAGGTGGTCTTGACTGTCTACCTCTCCGGAACCACGTTGAGCCCGTTCACATAGCGGTCGCGCAAGATGAGGAAGTCTCAGGACACACCGCTGAGCTTGGACGAAGGTTCAAAGCACAAGGCTGCGGTTCAGCCTTGCATGTACGACACCCGATTGACCTCACAATTCTCTTATCGTAGTCGCAATGTGCACGCTTCTGGCGCATGGCTCAACCCTGGATGGCGTTAGGACCATCGAATCACAATTACACACATCATTCTGCCGCATGCTCGTTATGGTCCTTCCAAACATCAGCCATCCGCAGCGGTGCCAATTTCCCTTGGGCCAACTGGATACCTTCGTAACTCTCGCAATCAGAGACAGCTGGTCGACTCGCAAGATTGATGGGCGTATGTCGTCGTCAATCGCCATCTGAGAGTGGTGCTATGGTGCCAGACATGGACAATCAGGTGGCGCAAACAGCGTGGAAGGTTCAGCCTTGCTAACCTGCACAAATCGCCATGGGCTCCGACGCCGGCCGCAGCGGCCTCAACAGTGGACCTTCAGGGGACGTAGCCTTGCACGAGCCGCGAACGGGTGCACTTGAATCAGTCCCGTCCCTGCTCCGTATGGACCTGGAGCCCTGCCTACAAGCTTCCGCGTCCCGAACAACCCAAGTGGGTATATCATCGCCGCTTAGCCTGCTACGTCTGACACTCCGCTGACATCCACGTGGAAAGGCGTGATCAGGCTGTCCATCTACTCATTCACAATAAATCCCGCTGATCTACCTGGTCCGCCGCCAGCGTACTATAACGAACCATAGCTCAACAGGACGAAACTACAATGATGCGATTCTTCCGCCGCGACCCAGATGCGGATGGCGATCCTTCGACTACTACAACGACCGCCAGTCTGTTCCTGCGTGTCGTGCAGATCAGTCTCGGCATCACAGTATTCGGGATTTATACCGTTCACAGGCCTGAACCCACCGCATGCACATACTCCCAAGTTGTAGCCGTCTTCTCGATCATCACAGCTTCGATCTGCGCTTACTCTAGCATCCGCCGGAGACATTTTGTGTCTTTGTGGGACTTGCTGAAAGGCCCAAACCAGAGAATCGCGTCTCTTGTATGGGAATTCGTACTTGTGTAAGTCTGCACCGAGTTCTGACTTTTGTACGACCCTGGCTGATGCACGGTGTCTGCCACAGCGTGTTGTGGATTGCAGTCACTGCGCTATTCGGCCACTACACAGCTGGATTACACCCTAGTTTGATGGGCAATGCTGCCATCGTTGACTTAGTGAACTTGTTTACATGGGCAATCACGGCGCTGATTGGCGCATTTCGATGGTCGATGTATTGGAAGAACGGACGGTGACGTTCGTTCGCTGTGTGAGTGAGTGGGTTGATGAATCGCGAGCATGCAAAGGTTGATCTGGACTATGCATTGAGGCATGTGCAAGAGATACGGCTCAATAATCGCTCACTCGAGCTGCACAGCCCTCCGCCGACCTCTAAAACTGGCAGTCCACTGTGGCACTTGTAGACTCCAATGCCAGAGCATCCCGATAGTGAAGCCTAGTGCGTCATTCTTGGAAGCTAGGCAGCCAGCGACTGTGACTAGCATCACCATATAGCGATCTTTACCCTGCTTCTCAATAATGACCTTCGTCTCCTCTGCTGCGCTACCGTCGCCCGACTGCCTCTCCGCCTGCTCCCACAAATCCGAGGTATTGCTAGCGCCCTGCCCTACCTTTGCCAGCTCGACACCAGCGGCTATGACCATGACGCCTAGGAGACTCTTAGGGAAGCGTTGTAGGAGAGGCACAATAGCATTACCCGCGAAGAGACCGAGTAGTAACTTGAAAGTACCGAGAACGATGACGCTGGCGCCGGATCTTGCTCCGAAGTGATATTGACCTGCCAGACCGCCGGAGCCGTGGCATATCGGCATAGCACCAAACCAGCAGCCAAAGAGGTTCCAAGTGGCCACTGAGAGCCCAATGGAAGTCGTCGATGGTGTAGGTGGGAATGTCGGGAAGAGAGTGGCAGAGAGCGACGTCACTGCCAGGATGGAGTTGAGGGTTGTCAGCGGTAATTGAGGCAACGCAGCATCGATTGCTCCAGTCTCCCAAGACTTACGTCCCGGTATGAGCCCTTTTGGATGCCAGGATTGAGACGTTAAAGATCGCACAGTACGAACGTGGCTTGGTATTGAGAACATAGCCAAGAACACAGCCAGCAGCGTGATGATGAGTGCGTATGGGAAGCGTCTGATGTGCTTAGAACCCAGCAGCGTCAGGAAAGCTCCCACAGCCAGCAGTTTGTTGTCCTCGAGTGGTGATTGCCATGACAAGGGCAGAATGAGATTACTACCTGCGCTGATGACTAGGCTGAGCCCTGCACCTACTTGGATCCCCTTAACCACAGGAAGAGGTACCACTCGATTAAGCCATCTTAGCAGACCGGTAACGCTCAGTATAAGCACCGCGATAGCGACTGTCAGTCCGGCGGCCGCTGTTTGGTCCTTGCTGAACTTCTGGCTGATTGCTATGGCTGCGATGGCTTTCATCGGTTGCACTGGAAGCGGAATGCCAAAGACAATCCCAGTGACTATGTTGGCCAATCCAGAGAAGACCAGCGTACTCGAAAGATCGATCGATCCCTGGACAGCCAGAGCAATCATGAGCGGAAGCAAGGTGCCCAAGTCACCCAGCGATCCTGAGATCTCGGACAGTGGCGCATCGCGGATGGTGCGTAGGTTGTATGCGCCGGTCGTCTGAATGTGTGCTCGCAGACCACCGAGACGATCCATCTTACTTGATGCGTCGCTCGTCTATCAAGATTCGAATGTTTGGACGACGTCCAACAACCGAGTCGACCTCATGCGCCGAACACTAGTCGCCGTTACAGCCGAACCAATGAGATCTCTGCAAATCTTTTGTGAACCTCGTTCGTCAACGCTGCCAATATCAACTACATGAAACCTCACATACATCATTATGACTTCGAGCCAACCATCGTCACTGACGGCTGACGAAATCGACGATTTGCTCTACTATACGCGAGTGAACGAGAAGGATGAGCTGGTGAAGACGATCGACGAGCTGGCGCAGAAACACCAATGCAATAAAGATGCAATACTGGAGGCTGGCATAGACCCCGAAACAGGCAATAGCACGCTACACTATTGCGCAGCAAACGGACTCACCGGTGGGTAGTCTGTCAAAAGTGTTGGCAAAGCACGAGGCTAAGTACAAGTCAGATCTCCTACCTACTCTTCTTCAATTCCTCCCCAAACCACTATCTCAAGTCAATGCCACGGCTACTTCCTCTCAAGCTTCATCAGCTCCAGGGCTTGTCAACCGTCAAAACGTGCAAGGCAGCACGCCGCTGCACTGGGCTTCGCTCAATGGTCACCTCACAGTCGTGAAGCTCCTCACTGAGGCCGGCGCAGATATGTGGATCAAGAATTCAGCTGGTCACCTTGCCATGTTCGAAGCCGAGCGCGCAGACAAAGGAGAAGTCGTGCAGTACTTGCTCGAGGCTGGTGGCAAAGAAGTGGAGAGTCTCGGACACGAGGGCCAGCCAAGCAGCGAAGATGTCCAAGACATCGATGCGGAGACGTCACAAGATGGGTCCGCAGCTGCTGGAGCCGACAAGGACAACGATGTCACGATGGACGAGGCGGGGCCAGGTTGAAAGACACTGTGAAGTTGTTCTGTGCGCCAATGGCGGCGGCGCACTATGCGCCGGCTATATCTGGGGCGCTGAGATCAACGCGAGGGGTTCGCTGCGTTTCGCGGGGACGTAGTAGCACGCGCGCGGATGTGACAGATCTTTCCGGCCGCGCTACGGTGCGCTGAAGGGCCTGCCAAGCGCACACCAACACCACTTACGATGTATGGGCAGACGAGCGCATGCTCTCCCGGGATGAGTCGAGGATCTGCTGAGCGGTGGAGGTGCGTAGCTCGATCGACTGGCGATGTGAGGGCGGCCACGTATTGGAAGCTCGCTTTTTGGGAGGCTCCGCGGCGGTCTGTGTGATGAGACTAGTCGCGCAGCCCAAGTAGCATTCAAGTACCAAATTACTTTACTTAGTCTTCAGCAGCCAGATTTAGGGTTGATAACCTCAGCCACACATCTAGTCCGAGCAAGATCGTGATGGATCAACCTCATTGATCGACCCCGGCTTGTCAAAGTCATTGAATAGCATCTAGCAATATACTGTAGAATTCTGACATTCACCATGTATCGTGTTCAGCAAATTCGGACGATTTTTCCCCGCAGACCTATGCTCTCCAGTCTTGGAGTATGATGAGACACTTCCCAATGCAGCTTCGCTGGCGACTCTGGTATACTTTGTAAATTTGATCAAAGTGCCTTGTCCCCCGGGGCATCACGGCCCGATGTGAACAATAAGGCACGACAACAGGGAAGAGGCACAATAACGATATCGTAAAGTCGACTCATAAACTAGCGCGACTACTCAGCTACACCTATCCTCACACAACCAGTACCGCGGAACCACCCCAGGTCTTCACAGCTAGTTTCCACATTGCCAGACACCATCTATCCCATGACCACATTGTGCAGCGAACACCGAGCCAACTCGTTTCCTCCACCATGAACCCAGACACCGCCCTCAGACCACCACTCGTCCGAGCATAAGAGATGCACCCACTAATACCTGCTCACCAACTCCTAATTGATGAACTCATCCATGCCCGCACTCTTCTGCCCAGCCCCTCCCTGTCCAACACCCATTCCCTGCTCCTCCTCCGGCGGAAGCGGCGCATCGCTCAAACTCGGATCAACCATCATGGCAGCCGTAGGCGCCGGTAGCTGCACACTCCCCTGATCCACTAATTCCTCGAACCCATCGTTCCCAGCCCCAGCACTGACTTGACTTCCGCCAAAAGCAGGGCTATCGAGACTAGCTTGCGCCAGACCCGCGAGACCAGGCGGTTGCGATGGCTTGGGGGAGTCGAACATGTTGCCGCGGGGGACGGGAGGGTAATCGGAGTCGGACTGACGGACGTTGGGGCTGTCGAAGAGGTTGCCGCCGAAGTGCGGGGAGGCAGGGGAGATGCGGGTACCCGTGAAGGAGCCACGTGGGGAGTATTGAGCGGGTGATTCGAGGCGGCGAGAGCTGGGTCCGGCTTCGTTATCGGCGCCTGGCGAGCCAACGCCTGAGAACATGGACTGTTCGCGGAAGGCGGAGTTGGGAGCCGTGGTGGAGGTGGGAGAATTTTTGTGGTTGACTTCGTAGCCAAAGGCTGGCATGTGAGGGAGCGACATCATGCGCGCGGTGAAGGCTTCGACGTCGTCGGGTGGATTGGGGTCGTTCATGAGAATGCGGCGCATCTTGTCGAGCTTCTCGCGGTTCATGTGAGGTTCTGCGGCGAGCATCTTCATTGCGACTGGGGCGCTGGCAAGGGAGCCGAGCACTTGGATCGCGAGAGCTGTGAGGCCTGGCTTCGGTGCAGGCTGAGGCGTGCCGAGAGTCGAGCCCACGAGCGGATTGGGCGCAGGCGAAGACGACGCGGTGCCAGCAGGCTGCAAAGGCTGATTCTTGCCCGGCGCATCTGACTGCTTGCGTCTTGCAATATGTGGCTTGATCTTGTACTGCTGCGGTAAGTCCTCCGGATTCGTAATGCCCAGCTGGGCCATGATTTTCTGCTGTTTCGTCGGACGAGGCTTACGCGTAGACTGCGAGGCATCGATCACCGGAGGCGGCTCCGGCGCCACGCGTGCGAACTTGTGCAGCTCCTGGCGAAGATAGTTCGTCTCATACGACAGCAATATATCTGCACCCTCGATCTTGCGCAAGTGGAAGCGCAGCAGTGACACCTCATCGGGCGAGGTGACGAGCGGGTTGACGTACGGGCGCAGGAACTCCCGGTACTCTTGTCCAGCGTCGCAGATGCTCATCAAAGTCATCTCCTCCTCTGGCTGGAAGGGCAGATCCGGCACCTCACGGTACCAGTCCTGCAAGTCCTCGATCTTCGGACGCGCGGCATCACGCGGAATCTTGACGCGCCAGTCGCAGATCGGGCAGGTGTACTTATCATCCTCCTTCACTTTGCCTCTGGCGATCTTGAGACATTTGCCGTGGTACCATTCGTGGCAGAGCTCGCACTCGATCATCATGCCGGCTTCGGGACGGCGACAGACACAGAAGACATCTCTGCTAGAGCTACTTCCGTCTGTCATACGCTCGACTTGCGTGTCTGCGGATGGGCTGTTGGCGCGGGATGATGGCTCGACAGGTCCGCGAGGGGTATCGCGAAGATCGAAGCAGGCCAAATTGCGCTCGTTGACGATCTCCATATGCTGTGCCAGGATGTGAAGGGGCGCGTTAGCCTTGCCAAAGAGCTTCTTGCCCTTGCGCATCCAGTCCTCGTGGCGCTTCTGCTCCTTTTCCAGGTCAATAGTTCCAGTTGGTTTGCTTTGCAGCTCTTCAAGCGTGGTCATGACATCGCGGACCTCCTTATACATCGGTCGCTTGCGGAAGTCAGTCTCCTTGCTGCGCTCATAGAGCGAGATGATGCGATCTTGGACTTCGCGCTGCTTCTTCAAGATACTGTCGACGCGCGCAAGAGTCTCTGCATTGACAGGAAGTGTGATTGCTTGGCGAGACAGCGCATCGAGCTGCTGGTAGTGCACTTGCTCAACGTTCATGAGCTCAAGCGCCTTCTGCTCCCACAGCTCACCCTGAGCCTTATGCTCGCGGAAGAACAGGATGTCGGAGTTACTCTCAGGCACACCGATCGCAAGACCCTCCTGTATGAATGCCTCGATATCGCTGAGCGTGTTGTTCTGCTCGTAGTTGTCGGAGCTTGGCCGCTTTGCCTTGGCTTGGTCATCCCAGCGCAACCTCTTAAGTAGACGCTCGAGCTGTTCAATCTCCGGCATATCGACATGGAACTCTCTGCCACGCTCAACAAGCTCTTCGAAATCGGAGGTAGTCTTAGCGCGGATGTTATCCAGTGCGTCAACCGCATCGCGTTGGAATTGCTTGATGTTATCTGCACGCTCCTGCAAGGTGTGGAACTCGGGACAGTCGAAAGAGATCTGCTCTGCCTTGGCAAGAAGATTGATGATGTTCTCGACTTTGCGGAGCTCCTTCTCACGCTCTTCGATGTCTGCAGCCTTTGGGTTACCTTTACGCCCGAATTTCGTGCTCTTGCGCCTCTCTTGCTGCTTGCGTGTGATGTAGACCGTAGCCTCCTCGACCCACTCATTGCACTTCTCCACGAATCGGCGAAGATCTGGCAGCTGCGGCAAGTCGTACTGGATCTTCTCGCCCTCAGCGAGTAGCGTGCGCAAGTGCTTCAACGACGGCTTGGCGTTGTCGTCGAGCTCGCTGTCAACCTTTGCAGCCCAGGTCTCGGGGATATTGGCCTTGTCAACGACTTTGCGCACAGTTGCATCGAGTTGCGCACCAGTCATCTTGAAGAACAGCGTGTGCTCGCCGTTGTGGCCAGAGTAGCGCTCAGACTCTGGCGCATCGCAGCACTCGAAGTGCCCGGCATGAAGCAAACACATTGTCTTCTTGGTCTTGCTGCAGACCACACGAGACAGGTAGCAGTAGCTCTTGCAGAAAGTGCAGACCAGATCGTCTTCTTCAAGATGATCGGTGTCAGAGATCTCAGCCGCCTTCTCGTAACGTGATCCAATGTACGGCTCAGTTGCAGCTGTACCAGTATCGCCATTGTCGCTCTGCGTGAAGTGCTTCCTTGCGTACACTTCGTTCTCGTGCATGCGCTCCATCGCAGGGCCTAGCCACTTCGCAGTTGTGATATTGTAAGAGCCAGATGCTGCCGTGAGCAGGAGCTCGTCGTGCGAGAAGCAAGGTTGCTTCCTGTAATCGCGCAATCGCTTCACACCCTCTGCACCGAACGGCTCCCAGTCGCTGGGTGCGAAGTTCACAGCCTCATTCAGATTGAAGCCATGGTTGAAGCCAGCGTGATACGACTTAGGACACGTGACGACGAATTGCCCGGCATGCTGATCCAGCGCATATACTCGCACACCTGCCTGACGAAGCTTCTCGGGCTTCGCAAGCGTAACCAGCTGGAAGAGAATGTCCGGCTGGCTATCGAATAATTCCGGCATCTCAGCTTTCATTGCCTCTTCGAATTTCTCTGTGTCCTCGCCTGGAATACCGTACCAAGTCTTGGTCTCGCCAAAATGCTGGTAGTTGACTGAGTATGCGAAGTGATCTTCATTATGCCAGCAGAAGGTCGAGAAGATCATGCCCACATACAGCCACGGCACGGTCATCCCAGAGATATCAGTCTTGATGTGTCTAAAGAGACTCTCCTTGTCGAGCGGCCAGATGTTCAGATTCCAAGGATCAGTGGAGTACGGATCTCGAGGCTGCTTCTCGATGGTGGGGAAGCCACTGCCGTGGGTCGTTGAGTGGATGTCAGCGCCGTACTCGACCTCAATGGTGTCGTTCGGATCATTGACCAGTCGCCAGAACTCGCGCTCGACATCTTGCTCCTCCAGCTTATGCTTGATCTCGTTGAATGGACTGAACTGCTTGGGCAGGGTCGCAAAGTGGTGCTGCTTGAACTCTGTAGCCTTGCGCTGGAAGCCAGAAAGGGAGTACACATCACCCTCGTCAAAGCCATACTCGCTATTGCCGACCAAGCAGCGCGGACAATGCCATTCATACTCTGGACGCTGCTTCAGTGGCGGATCGAGGCAGTAGGTGTGCCATGCACTGTCACAGCTCTCGCAGACCACGCGTTTAGCCTGGTCTTCGGGCTTGCCACAGCCTTCGCAGATCTCTCCTGGTCTGTAGTTGCCGCGGTCTTTTAGCTGCTTTTCCCGGTTGGCGCCCATGCGCGAGTGATGCATGTTGCTGCCATGGATGATCGGTGCATCAGTTCGCACTCGCTTGCTACGACGACCTGACCCATCATCGTCACCCTCGACAGACAGCTCGCTATGCTGACGCTTGAGAGCGGCGACGCCGTTCGGGTGGGGTGCGATGGTGATGTGACCGTTGGTCGTAGGCGGTGTCTGCATGTTGGGCATCGGCACGGGTGTCGATGTTGGCGGACGCGAATCATGCGGACCATTCGAGCCATTCATTGTGTTGACAGCAGCAAAGCTGGGCGTTGGGCTGTGATTGACCGCTGTGAAGCCAGCTCCGGCGTTCACAGGTGTGAAACCGCCGACAGATGGCTGTGCTGGAGTCGGGCTGGGCGCATCATGAGGTATGGCAGGCATCGGTGGGCGTGGGCTTTGGTTGTCGATCGTGGCGTGCAATGCATTCGACGCATTCATCACTAGACCCTCCTGCTTGACGTCGAGCGGTGTACCAGACTGTGGGCGCTTGGCCGGCGATGGCGCGGGCGATGGTGTGAAGGGTCCACCGTTCATCCACTCCTTGTACTGCTGCACGCCCGGCGTGGCCAGTCTCAGGTACTCCTCGTACGGAAGCAGCCACTTCTGGTATGAGTTCTTGAGCGATGTCGATAACGATGACATGATCTTTCCGCTGTACCCAAGATCCCGTCCGACCTCAGCCCATCTCTTGCCCTTGCATACGGAGTCGAATCCGCCTTTGCGCTCGACCGTCTTCTTCAGACGGAACAGATCGAGTGGACGCTTGTCGACACTTGGAAAGCGATTGAGGGAGTGGCCGTTCTGTTTATGGAATTTGGCAAGCTGATCGAGGTATTCGTTGCTGACGCGATTGCCACCCTCAACAGAGTTGAGTTCTTGACGACGGGTCCGGAAATGGAAGCGCTGTATCGATGTCAGTGTTGGACGGAATAGGCTAGCACAATGGCACGTCTCACCTCGGTGTTGATAGCAAAGGGCGGATTCCAGTTCTCGGGCGGGATAATCTTCATGATGCCGTACTTGCTGCCCTCAGGCGCGATCTTGCGCATGTACTCCATCGGGTCTCGAAACTCATCTTCCGTCGGACGAAATGTCGGCGCCTCAGGCAGATCGAACAGGCGCTCAGCCTTGGGCTCGTCGCTTGGCAAGCCCGGTTGCCCACGTCGCAGCACAGTCGACATGTCAAGCGGCTCAGCCCTGCGTGCGCTGAGTGGAATGGCATGATTGTTGCCGGATGGTGGTCCGTTCAATGTGCCAGCCGCAGAGACTCGGCCTCGGAATGTCATGGGAGGTGGCGGGTTCATCGCGTTGGGTGGTGTGTCGGACGCGGGGCTGAGACGGGACATCGGAGGGGAGCCCGCCATCGTGGGAAAGGCTGGAGGCGACCCATTGTGGATGGGCGCCGGCGGGAGTGATATCACACTCATGTTGGGTGAGTTCCCGTCTTTGGTGAACGACTGTGGGTGTGGTTTTCGGTGTAGGTTGTCGATTCAGTTAGGGCAGCTGCCTATCCACCACACGGGCCAGATATGTGTAATATCGCAGCTTCTTACGACAGTCTTGAGCAATTCAACCATGCGGCAACATGCAGATATTACACGTCGCCTTGACGGCGATGTGTGTGGCGGTAGTGTCGAGGGATTCCGTCGTTATCGAGCCGTGTAGTGGTGGTGGGGAGAGGAACGAAAGTGGACAAGGTAGACGAAGCGGAGATGCGAGGCCACTAGTCTGAGAACACTAGCGGCCTGCACGGGTGGAGCTCGCCAAGACAAGCAATCGAGAATCTCAGCTTCACTCATGAAGTCATGCAGATACATTCCCGGACCATTCGATACTGCAGTAGGTGCTTGGATATGTTGAGACGGACTTTGCGAGTTCTGTTGATCCAACAAAATACCACATTGACCGCAATGTTCTACAGTGGAAAATGGCACGTGCATCCACGACAGAGGTGAGGTCGTCAGATGCGCGGCTGCCAGCCGATGTGCCGACCAACTCTACTTCGACGACTGCCGAGCGACATGGAGACACCACTTTGGTCGTGATCAAATGTGACATCCTGTCATAGTGCCTCGCTGCCACGACTTGATACGCCTGGGTTGCGCATACAGGTTCGGAGTGTTGCCAGCCTGTGTGTCGCGCCTACGAGAACACGATGACGTGCACGTCTTCCGTAGTCGACACCCTAAAGCATCACGCGTCTGGTCAACCTTGACCAGCGATACCTTGATCAATATCTCGCACACGGCTCGGCGTGATATGTAGCATGGGCGCTTGTCTCTCATTGAAGTCGTGTTGACGATTCCTCATCATGGACAAGCCCATACCAGCTTTCTATGCGTGCTACTTGCTAAGATCAACAATCCGCCACGCGTCGCTGTATGTGGGCAGCACGCCCAACCCGGTTCGACGACTCAAACAGCACAATGGCGAATCGAAGGGCGGCGCAGTCAAGACGTCGAAAGACTCACTGCGACCATGGGAGATGACGTGTCTGGTCACTGGCTTTCCAAGCAAGATCGCTGCGCTGCAGTTCGAGTAAGTCACACCGATATTTACTCAAGGCAGCTTTAGTTCAGTGTCATGCTTTGCTCTTCCTCTCGATTAGTGGGGTGTACGAAACTAATCGATCTTGCTGCGCAGATTGCTGACATTCTCTCCAGATGGGCATGGCAGCATACCCACTTAACCCGCCATGTCTCTCCCAACTCTCGCCTCTCCCGCGCCAAGGATGGCGGCACACGGCTCTCTCCCAAATCTGGTCGCCTTCGCAAGCGACCCGGTAAGCCGCGCGTCTGCCTGACAGACCGACTTGCAAATCTCCATCTTCTGCTTCGATCAAGCAGCTTCGAGCGTTGGCCATTGCGAGTGACCTTCTATGCCGAAGATGTCTTTAAGATCTGGCAGCGTTGGCTGAAGCAGGATCCTGCGCGAGATGGAGGCATCAGGGATGGCATCGAGGTGGGACTGTGCGAAGGCAGCGCATCAGCGACAGGTGCTGAGGATGTGCTGAGTGGAATCCAGGCATTGGATGTCGGGTACGCTGCATTAAAGCCACGTCTGAAAAGCTCGAAAGTCCTGCTTGAAGCTGCGGAATTGTGTTGTACGCTTTGCAAGGCTGAGTTGCCAAGTACTGGAGCTGGTGTACTTGTATGCACACACGATGGCTGCAGGAGCACTACTCACCTCACTTGCCTTGCGAAGCGTTTCCTTGCGAAGGGTGTGGATAAGGCGGCACTACTGCCTACACAAGGGAATTGTGCGGCTTGCCAAGGTGAGCTCCACTGGGTAGATCTAGTCAAGGAGCTCAGCCTGCGGATGCGTGGTGAGAAGGAAATCGAAGCACTGTTCAAGGTGCCACGGGTTCGTAAGCAAAAAGCTGCGACGAGCAAGGCAGATGTGCTGCCAGAAGATGACGAAGACGAGGAAGTATGCGAAAGCGACGAGCTGCCTGACGAGCTTATGTTGCCTGAGGGAGAACAGGGAAAAGCCGAATGGGCACAGCTACCTGATACGAGCGATATAGAGAAGCATGACGGGCTTGTGATGAGAAGTGAGCCGAATCCTCTGCACCGCAGGAAGGCCGCCGATGTGTATGCTGGGCCGTCGAAATCGGAGCCAGTTGTCGAAGACAGCGACTGGGACGATGCGGATATACTAACATGAATGTACATGATCTACAATGATATCAGGAGTCGCTATGCTCAAGGTACTTGTGAAGTATGTCTTTCGTGATCTACCCTGCAAACCGATAAGTCCTTATCGCCCCCTGCAGCCAACCCCTCCACCCCACCAATCCGTCTAGACCTCACTTCGCAACTACACTCCAAACACCTTTACCCTTCCCACCCTCTACCCCAACCATGGCTCACTCCCACGAAAACGGCCACAGCCACGACCACCCTGGCGGCGCCGACCATGGCCACACGCACGAAATCCTCGAAGGGCCGGGCTCCTTCCTCGGCCGCGAAATGCCCATAGTAGCCGGGCGAGACTTCCGCGAACGCGCCTTCACAGTAGGCATAGGTGGGTGAGCAATGCCCTCTGCCACAAGTCCATCGCCTGCATACTAACTCGGGCATGACAGACCCGTGGGTAGCGGCAAAACGGCCCTGATGCTCGCCCTCTGCCTCGCGCTGCGGGACAAATACAGCATCGCTGCCGTGACGAATGACATATTCACAAGAGAAGACTGCGAGTTCCTGACAAAACACAAAGCCCTGCCAGCGGAGCGGATAAAAGCCATAGAAACAGGCGGCTGTCCGCATGCCGCCGTGCGAGAAGACATTTCCGCCAACCTCGCCGCTCTGACAGACCTCCACAACGAATTCGCCACGCAGATCCTCCTCATCGAATCTGGCGGCGACAACCTCGCCGCGAACTACTCGCGAGAGCTGGCGGACTTCATAATCTACGTCATTGACGTGGCGGGAGGGGATAAAGTTCCCAGGAAAGGAGGGCCGGGGATCACGCAGAGCGATCTGCTGATTGTGAATAAGACGGATTTGGCGGAGTTGATTGGAGCGGATCTGAAGGTTATGGAGAGGGATGCGGGGAAGATGAGGGAAGGGGGGCCGACGATATTCGCGCAGGTGAAGAATGGGAAGGGCGTGCAGGGGATTGTGGAGATGGTTGTTAGTGCTTGGAAGGCTTGTGGGGCGGCGGAGGTGAGTAAGAAGGCATGAAAGAACGGGCGATAAAGCTTTCGTGACGAGTGGCTAGCATAGGCGTACATGTACGCATCATATGTGGCTTTTATATACAGTCAAGATGGGGGTACATGTTCGATGCACAGTCCACAATCACTCCAAAATCGCTTCATGGGTATCCCGTGATGCCCCTCCAAGGCCGTGGTGGCGGTCTAGCCTTTCATATGTACTTGTAAGGGTTCATTATCCCGTTCTGTAAGCCTGATTAGCATCGTGTCCCTGCTATCAGATGCTGCTTGGAGACTCACCGGATCGTACAGCTGCTTGATCTGCTTCATCAGCCTCACCATCGTCTCACTCCTCGAATACCCAATGAACTCCTTCTTCGCCAGCCCAAGCCCATGTTCAGCACTAATCGATCCAGATCGCTTACTGACCCACTCGTACACCCACGGCTCCAGAGCCTTCTCAACCTCCTTGTCATACCGCCTCACACTTACGTTGAGATGCAGATTCGAGTCGCCCATGTGTCCATACCCCAGCACATCTAGCACGGGCTTACTCTCGTCGTCTGCGGAAAGAAGGCCAGCTTCGTTCATACGGTCCCGGCAGGCGTCGACGAGAGAGTACAGCTCGGGTAAAGGAATTGAGAGATCGTACTTATACACGCCGCCGAAGTGTTGGCTAGCTTCTGAGATGCCCTCGCGACATTGCCACAAGTTCTGGGCTTGAGTCTCGTTCTCTGCGACGACACCGTCGGAAACGATCTCCTCGCCCATGACGTGCTCGAGGAATGCGTTCAACTTCTCGCTGTCGTGGTCCGTGTTCGAGCCGGAGGTTTCGATGAGGCAGTAGAATGGATGTTCAGCTTCTAGTGGTAACCTCGCGCCTGTGGCTTTGTTGTAGAGAGCTTGTGATCGGTGGTCCATGAGCTCGAATGCGGACAAGATTTCGCCGAGCTGGTGCTTGGCTTCTTTGAACGCTTCCTGGACCTTCGCGTAGGACTCGAGGCCGAAGTAAGCTACGTTCACGGCTTGCGACCGGCGAGGACAGAGGATTGAGATCGCTGTGATGATGCCTATTGTGCCTTCGCCACCAATGAAGAGTTGCTTCAGGTCGTAGCCGGTGTTGTTCTTACGAAGTTTGGAGAGATCGTCGACAATCGTTCCATCTGGGAGGACTGCTTCGATGCCGAGGATATTGCCATGCATGCTGCCGTAGCGCAGAAGTCGGAGTCCACCAGCGTTGGTGGCGACGTTCCCTCCGATCTGACAACTTCCCTTTGCTCCAAGATCTAGCGGAAAGATGTGACCGTGCTCAGCGAGGTGATTATCAGCTGCTTCGAGGATCACGCCAGCGTCTGCTACAAAGACTCCCGCGACGTCGTCGAAAGATCGAATTTTGTTCATTCGAGAGAGGTTCAAGATGATCTCGTCGAAGACTGGCACGCTCCCTCCTACCAAGCCAGTATTACCCCCTTGAGGGTTGATTGCCAGGAGATTGTCGTTGCAGTACTTCAGTATCTTCGACACCTGCTCGGTCGAGTCTGGCTTGAGAACTAGCTTGGCTTTACCACGGTACTTCTTCATCCAGTCTGCATTGAAGCCTTCGAGATCTGAGAGAGCATCTTGATTCACGCCATCTATCACTGCACTCTCGCTGCCCAGCAGGTCCTTGAAAAACTTGACATCGTCTGAGTTCAATTCCTTGAACCGCGAGTCTCGTTGGATGTTGGGATACGATTCTGATGTGTATTTGATTTGCTTTTGTGATCGATCTGGTTGCTCCTGGGGCGCATGGTCTGCTCCTGCAGCTGATGTGGTCGCCTCAGCTTGGGCATGCTGCCATCGTATGTGCGGAGATGTCGGTGCTGCTATTCGAGCAGCCGACGATCGGGCGAATGATGCTTCCTGCAATGTGTCGTTGGCTATGCGCAGTCGCCGCGCTGCAGGCAGAAGTCTATACAATCTAGACATGTCGAGGATAAGATATCAGAATGACTATTGGGTCGACATGATCAGACAGCAGCTTATATTCGTCCCCAATGCTTCCCCCACTCTTGGTGATCGGGTATATGAGTACGGTGGACTGCAGCTTGCTTCGCGCAGTATCAGTGCGCGTACCTGGTCGCCTGCAGCTTGACTTCACTGGAGCTTAGGACCACTGCGAATAATCTCACAAACACCCGCAGATCAAGCTGTATTTGAAGGAAAGCTCTAACACATCACTTGATCGTTCCGGGATAAGGCACTCGACCACATAGCATTATCAAAGCTGAGCTGCAGAGCTCCTATCATTCATCATGGCGTCCGGCTATGATCGCGCGTTGTCCGGTATGAAGGTAGCGCAAGTGACCATTCAGGGTTGCACTAACATTCAGTAGTCTTCTCCCCCGATGGCCACGTCTTCCAAGTCGAATACGCCCTCGAAGCCGTCAAGCGTGGCACCTGCGCCGTCGCTGTGAAAGGCGAGGGCATCGTCGTCCTCGGCTGCGAAAAGAAGTCCGCAATGAAGCTGCAAGATACACGCATCACGCCCTCCAAAATCTCACTCGTTGATGACCACGTCTGCTTAGCCTTTGCTGGGCTGAATGCGGACGCTCGGATTCTAGTTGACAAGGCGAGGCTGGAGGCACAGAGTCACAGGCTGACTGTCGAGGACCCGGTGACGATAGAGTACATCACAAAATATGTGGCAGGTGTGCAGCAGAGGTATACGCAGAGTGGAGGTGTGAGACCGTTTGGCATTAGCACGTTGATTGTGGGGTTTGATCCGGGAAGCAAGGAAGCGAGGCTGTATCAAACGGAGCCGAGTGGGATTTACAGCGCGTGGTATGTTGCTTCAGATTGGATGTACTGGAGTGGCAGAGACTGACAACAAGCAGGAAAGCAAATGCCATCGGCCGCTCATCAAAGACAGTCCGCGAGTTCCTCGAGCGCAATCACACACCCTCCCTCGATCGCACAGGCACAATCGAGCTCACGATCAAGTCGCTACTGGAGGTCGTGCAGACGGGAGCAAAGAACATCGAGATCGCCATCCTCACACCTGGCAACTCCGTGGTGATGCTACCTGCGGAGGAGATCGAAAAGACGGTGGAGAAGATCAACACGGAGAAGGATGCTGAGGCTGCGACGCGGAGAGGTGGACGTGGCGGAGCTGCGGGAGGTGCGACGGGCGCAACGAGTGGAGAGCAGGCGCTGCCTGCCAGGCCGGCGGGCGACACGCCTGCGGAATAGGTGTACGGAAATGGAAGCATAGCAAGGCGCACAGGGCGGGATGTACGACATACAAGGCTTGTGACAGATGCACAATGTAAGCCGCATACAACCATGCTGCTGACTGTTCAGACCTGAGCCGCTGTCCACATCACTTCGGTGGTTCACTTGGTAACTCTCATAGCCCGTCCACTGCCACCTATACGTTAAGCTTACCAGGATGGCACCTTCCTCTCTATCACATGGGCGTCCCAAGTCCCCGCAACTGCGTGAGCATGGCTTTTCGCACCTCACATCGTTGACACACTATCAATACACGCTTACTTCCCAGACAACACCATCACAAGAAAACACACTGACTAGTACCATATCTCTAAGTGGGCGATGGCAAAGTCAAAGGTTCGGGTGATGCGACCACTTCTGTTGATGAATCGTGTCTAATGCCAGCCCAGAAGTTAAAGACCGCCACCAAAGTGCCGAAGATGACCCCTTTGCGCGCAGCACCCGAGGTGTTCACCCTGCCAGAGCTCCTCGAAATGATCCTCACTAAGTCGGAGATGCGCGATATTCTGCTTTGGCAGCGCGTCGACAAGACGTTTCAGAGCACGATCACGAGGTCGCAAGCACTGCAAGAGAAGCTCTTCTTACGCTCTGTCGAAGATGCAGGGCAGGCACCTGTCCGGAATTATCTCGTCTGGGATCACATCATGCGCACCCTGAACAAGCATCTCGATCCCTCTGGCGATGATACCAGTCACTGTGTCTTGCGTCGGACACCAGTAGCTGAGGGATACCACGAAATCTTCCCGGATCAAACGCTGGATACGCACATCGAGCTGTCACTGAAGATCGGCTACGATAGCCCTCCTCTAGATGTCGACACGGCACTGGGCATGGGCTCGTGGCGTCGGATGCTGTTGACTCAACCTCCCGTCGACATGGGCTTTGAGGCGGTCGGGAAGAAAATACGGAGACGTGGTATCTGAGCATGGCAAGTGATTGGACCTGCAACTGCGACGGTTCTGGTAGAGCACATTCGGTAGCTGGAGGAGAAGGCGGTGATCGCTCGGGCCAGACGCGAGGAGAAGAGGAAGTGGAAGGGTTGCGTAGTTGCACACCTGCTTGGATGACACTGAGGGCATGATGCTGATCAGTCATGTCACAGAAACGAGATCTGAAATGGCTTGCGGAGCATTAGCCCAGCATACCGAGCGCGCGTCGCCCCACGGAGGATCGGGCAGTCTATCACCACGGTAAAACGACAAGATCTGCTGGCGAGGTTCTGCATGAGCATAGCTCCTCCCAGAGTACCGCTGTCAAACACTCAGCTTCAGTGTCTCCTCTCACTTTGTTGCTCCTATCGATGAAATCTCGCAGTTCGAACGGTTGCGTGGGGAGCCTCGAACAGACTCACTAGTTCGTTGCACGTCTTCAGTGCGCCTCTCGGGCCGTTACCATTGCTGACAAGCAAAGAAACGAAGTGTGCAGACCATTATTGCCAAGACTTCAGGTAGCCAGCGGTCGCCTGCGCTAGCGCGACTTCCTGGCTATCGACATTAGACGCTACTGTTACTTGCGACCACACACCAGCTTCATGTTCTCATGTAGTCCACGACGTACTCATGGCGTGCATCTAGGTGTGTCGTCCAGGAGAGCTCTAACCACCCATTGCAACTAACCATAGACCAGAACTTCGAGCAGTGCACTATGATGGCCTCCTCATCCCCGTTTCGTGCAGCCCCAGAGGTCTTCGCTATACCTGAACTCCTGGAGATGATTCTGATTGAGTCACACATGCGTGACGTCCTTGTCTGGCAACGAGTGGACAAGACATTCAACGGGGTGGTGGCCAACTCGAGGACGCTGCAGGAGAAGCTGCATTTCAGGATCATTTCCTCCGACGGGGAAGACCCTCCAGAAGCAGTACTCAACGACATTTTACATAATCACTTCGACAGACGCTTGTGGAGCGAGAATTTCGACCGCCGCTTCAGCATGTACATGGCCGCAGAGTCGTCATACAGTGGGGCAAAACATGTCAAGCTTGCATTCTACGTCGGCCATTGGGACTCCTCCGCGGCCAGGTGCAACGACTTGCTTGGGCCGGGATCCTGGCGCCGGATGCTGCTCTCTCAACCTCCAGTCAAGCTGGCAAATCAGAACCTGTGGCCGGATGAAAGGACCAGCACGTGGTACGGGACCACAGCGTTGGACGCTCTCAAATGCATGGAGCAGGTCGAGGCCACGCACTTCGCAAATCCAACGTGGTCGCAAAGCATTATGAGGAATTCGATGCAGTTTGTAAGTGGCTGAGTATTGGATGCTTGGATCGGGCAGCCAGACTGACTTGCGACGCAGTGAGAACTTGGCTTGATCAACCATCCACTCAGTCGAGATGCGAGGGAGCATATGCTCAAGCTGCGCCTCTGATGTGAGTCTCAAGTATTCTCTGGGTGTTTCCAGTGCTGCCATTATGTCTCAAGGTAGACGAATGTACAGCTTCCTTGTCGAGCATCAACTGGTGCGTTGCCAAAGTTGTGTGATAAGTATGCTATCTCTACCTGTATGTCGTTCTTCCTTGCCCACAAGATTCTCTGATCCCCATCGCTGTACTGCAAGCATGACAGCATCCCCTAACGCAGGCGACCCGCTCATTCCTCCACCACATTCATCCGCCCCAACTCCCGCATCCTCATCCGCCTCCACATCCTCTCTCCCTGCCACATTTTCCCCTCCCTGACCCTCCACCTCACCGCCCAGTGACATCAACTGCAGCAACACAACCTACCTAACACTGGTCGTCATCCTCGCCACAATCCCTCCTCGGCTTCCTCTACCACCACACCCGCCAGTGCTGGAACGTTCGCTGGACCGACCACTCCGATGACCCACCGACGTATGTGAGCTTTACATACGGCACGAATAGACCGCGAGTGGATGTGCAATTGACGACGAACGGGGGATGGTATCGAGTGATGGGCCGACGGGGACTGGAACGTTTGCGGCCCCAGGGACATTCGAAATGACGGACCAGACGGCGGCGGTTGCACCTTCGACGGGTGGAACAGCAGCAGTCGCAAATGCAGTAAACCCAGCCACAGGAACTTCCACTGGAGCAGCAGGTGGCCTGCCCATCGAGGTGAGCGAGGACTCCAGCGCTCGCGGAGCTGTTCGGCACGAGGAGCACGCGACCCACATCGAGCAGCTGCCTGAAACAGGCCTTGCCAGGGCCACGGTACATATTGACGAGCTCCTATGGACCTGATTGCGCTGACACAATAGACCACAGGTTTCGAGCAGTCGTCCTGCCGACGAAGCGGAGGATGCGATCGAGATGGCAGACATGCGCCCAGCATCACGCCGCTCGTCCCCGGACGGACTTCGGAGATTATCGCACTCGGCAGCTCGCCCCCGCTCATGAGCAGCGACGAGCGACCCTCACCTCCGCACTGGTTTGAAGCCGTGATGCGGAGATCGCCATAGCGAGTGCTGAGGAGGTCATGGACGTGAGTCTGGCGCCGGAGCTGAGAGCAGTGATACTCACGCCGAGTGACAGCACTGGCAGGAACAATATGGGCCGTTGTCGTAGATATTGAAAATGTTCGTGTGGTTGATTGCAAAGTCTCACCAGTCTGCAACTACATCGTCAGAAACGCCAGGTTTCGCATCACCCCATCTCACTCCGTCCAAACGCTCTATCCATCGCACTCCCCAGCTCGTCCTCCACCTTCTTCTTCTCATCCACATCGACCTTCGCCTCAGGTTCATCCATTAGACTTCCCTTTACTGCCGTACCCTTCTCAACAACCTTCTCCGGCTCCAGAACTCTCACATCACTATCCAAATACCCCGGCGCCTTCCGCCTCTTCTCCGCCAACTCCCTCTCCTTGATCCCTTCTTCCCACTCCCTAATTCTCTTCTCGGCCTCACTCCGTTGCGACGACAGCTGGGCAAGCAGGGCTTTGTTTTGCGCTACTATAGTCGAGGGGTGCGCAGCGAAGGAGCCAGAGGCGGAGGTTATGTAGGCTGGATGCTCTGGCGCCGATGGTGCAGGCGCAGAGTGGAGGATTGAGGGCGGGAGGGTGGAGGGGAGGGAGGCGTAGTTGTGGGGGAGGGTTGGGGGTTTAGGGAGATCGAGGAAGGGGTTTACTGTTAGGGGGACTTGTTGGAGGAGGGGGTGGCTTGCTGAGGGGATGTTAGTGTAAGAGGGCGATAAACGGGTAGGGAGGCATACCATCATCGTGCATAGTAGCGATGTCGATGTATTCGTCGCGAGTGGCTCACGAGATGCCTTGAGCTGCGATCGAAGCTGGTGTCGACAGGGTCCAAGGTGTGGCGGTGCAGTGAAAGCCTCAGGCACCAGTATCTGTGTGCCAACAGGTGTTCGATCGAATGTCAACAACGACCTTCAGTCAGATCACACCAGTAGAACCAGCAGCAGCAAAATGATCAATACCACGATCAAGACGCCAATACAGCAGCTCGACCACGTCTCTGCACCCCGAGTCAGCAATCTCTCCATACACCCACCCAGAACATCTCGAATACTCACCCTCATTCTTCCGAATCACATACCCAATCTTCTTCATCCCCGTCTGAATCTTTCCCCCAACGCGATCTGTAATATCCTCAACCTCATCCAGCATCTCCGCCTGCTCCTCGAGCTCACGCCCCATAGTATCAGCCTGCAGCCTCAGATTCCCCACAGTCTGGAACACACCCTCCAGCACCTCGTCCTGCTCATGCATGATCTCTACCTGTCTCTGCTCCTCCCACGCGCCATACTCGTCCTCCCCTTCCTCCCCTTCCCCACCCTGAACGTCGAATTGGTCCGGGTGCGGCAGCGGTACTTTCGCAGCTGCGGAATTGAGCTGTTGATGCATGGACTCGATCTCCTTGCCCACATCCTCCACTAACTTCCGCCGTCGCCCGACTTCAGCGACATCTAGACCGTAGCGGTAGGGGTCTGTCTCGACTGCTGCGACTGAGGCGAGGAGGTCTTGCAGGTCTGTGGAGAGGTCTGTGAGGTTCTCTTCGAGCTCGGCGCGGGCTTCGAGGAGTTCGGGGTTGGAGGCGGAGGAGGCGGAGGAGCGGATGCGCAGGTAAGATGTGAAGAGGGGGCGGGTCGTGGTTAGTAGGGCGAGGACGTCGGATTGGACTTGGAGGAAGGGGTCCGAGGAGGCCATGATTGCGGGAATGTCGTCGAGACTGTACCGGCGATTGTGATGAGTGCTTCGGATATTCTCGCCTAGCAGCGTCACCAGGACAAGGCAACCATCATAGTTTTGCGTATGTGCGCAGAGGGTAGATTACAATGCATGTTTACGGGAGTGCTCCAATGTGCGAGGCGTTTCGGTGTGGCTGTGCTCGAAACCGACGGAACGCGACTCGACTTCTAGGTTTCAAAGCACAACACTCTTCGATACCTCTCTCGTCCACCGTACACCAACGTCCCGGACTCTTATCATGGCCAACCGACCATCACACTACCAGATGAGAACTACATCGCTTGTCCTGGGACATTCAACCATGAACGGGACAGTCAGGTGGTAGAGTAGAAGCAACGCTGAGAGCCGATAATGGGCAGAGTAAGCCATCGTCTAAAAGATTTCAGGCAGGCCTCCACACGGAGGTGACGCCAGCATCTGGACGTCATGAGTTGGATCCAGCCCTTGAATGCTCTGCTCTGACCTGATCGCTATGCCCTCTCCCTCGCAGTGACCAAGGTCCTAGATCGACCGTAAGTCCGATCTCTTCCTCGACCGTCTCCTCCACCACTACCACTCCCTACATGATCCCCTTCATCCTTCTCATCATCTCCATCATCTCCATCGTCCTCTTCCTCCAACTCTCCAATAATTCAGCCCCTATGGCCGAACCCTGGACCTGCACCTCCTGCTACGATACCCCCGAGCGCGGCCGCCTCCTCATCACAGGCGACAAAGTCTGCACTCTCTGCTTTCGGCAACTCTTCGCTCTAGCGATCCAAAGCGAGGAGAATTACCCACCACGATGGGGAAAGACCACGATTTCTTCTCAACAGTACGGCCACCTTCTAGATACCCCACTCCGCGAAGCCTACGAAGCAAAGGTCAGAGAATACGCCTGTCCTCTGCAACAGCGAGTCTACTGCCAACGCACTGATCCGCCTCGTCGGCCAGATGCGTGCGGGACATTCGTCGGTAAAGCTCTCAAGCGGAAGGAATGCGTGAAATGCACCCAATGTGCATGGTATACCTGCCTCCGCTGCCGCGACACCTTCTCCACCTCCGATGTAGTCGCCTCTCGCATAAATCTAGAACACGACTGCGATCCCTTTCGCATCCCCGCCACCGAAGCCGAAGCCTTTTTGGGCCTGGTACAAGGCCGAGACTACCAAATTTGCCCGAGCGCAGACTGTGGCCGCAAAGTCGAGCTCCTAGACGGCTGCAACAAAATGTCCTGCGTCTGCCTAACGACTTTCTGCTTCATCTGCGGGCTCGTCGTCAAGCCGGATGACTGGCACTGGCGGCCTGGCAGTGGATGTCCCAGGTGGGGACAGCCGAAGAGTGGGACAGAAATCTATGATCGTTTCGGCGCTGCTGCAGACGAGGTGGCGCTGGAGCGCGAGATAGCGGCTGCGGCTTTCCGGCCGCCAATTGTCGAGGATGGCTGGGGCCAGATCGCTATATTGGAGCAGAGGTGGAGACAGCAGAGGGAGGACGAGGCGAGGGCCGTACAGGTACAGGTGCAGCTTGTGAGGGAGGCGCAGGAGGCTCTTGTGCAGAGCGAGCGGGAGAGGCGGAGGCGCAGAGTGATCGAGTCGATTGCCGGCCCGGTCATGGCGGCTGTCAATCAGGCTGATGAGCAAGCTGCGGAGCCGCAGCACGGTCGTCGGCGGCGCAGGCGACACAGTGGAGCGCAGATTGAGGGGCCGACGGTGGAGCGTGAGAGAGAGGAGAGGGAAGAGATTCAGCCGCTGGCGAGACGCAGACCAAGGGGCTGGAGGGAGACGCTTTTCGGTGGCGGAGATGAAAGCTCGAGAAGCACTCACAACAAGCACTCCAGGCGGTAGGCTGGGAGCAACAGCGACACTGCTGCATCGTCGAGCACCATGTCTAGTCCATTGCCTATACTGTGCATGAGGGGTTGTTCAATGATCGATGGGCTGTATGGATAGAGTTCTGCAAACTCTGACACAGAGCGAGGGTCCCCTGACATTGTATTGTATTCAGTCTCTGCTGCGTTCTCTCTCCGATCCCAAATTCGTCTTACCACCACGGCAGGAACATGGTCCAGTTCACTGTCTCGTACGTACTGGCAGGCTGTTGTCTCAGAGAAGCAATGTCCATCGCTATGATGAGCCATCTGCAAACGACATACAGGGCGCAAGCCGGTGTCAGAATGAGCAGCGAGTGCAATGGTACGTCCAGACAGGGGAAGTTACCAGTCATCTCGTTGTTGCAGGGGTAGTACCAGAGGCGGCGGAATTTTCTCCGCAGTCGCAGGGTCGACGATATCGTGATGTTTGGTGTGAGCAGAGCGAATTCGTTGGTCTTGACATCGCGATCGACCATGAACACATCTGGAAGTGGGCCAAGCAGTGCGATGGTGGCTTGCGTGGTTACTACTGCGCGCCAGAGTTGCTGCTCAGCGATAGTAGGGAAGTCGAAGTTCCAGGCTTCGAAGAAGAATGCGGTGTAAGCCATACTCACGACCAGCATGACGAAACACCCCCTCCTAGTCAGCCGAGGAAAGTTGAATGAGGAGAATTTCTGTACTGGTGGCCCCTGGGATTGTAGCCTACTCACAAGGCGAAATCGGCGGAGGATATTGACGAAGTAGTTCCAGACGAGCGAGCCTACCCACTCGTTTCGTGAGATGAAGTCCAGGGGTGTATCCCGATATTGGCCGGTGCACTGTTCGCCAGCTTCTTCGATCAGTCCCGCCATGGAGATCTTCAACCGATAGCAGTGGCTGACCTCGACATCTGATGGCTTATTCCACCAGCATAGGTATGTGCCCAATGTGCAGAAAATATTGGCAAGGACCGTTACCTCAAGCGTAGTCACATCGAGGCCTTGCGCAAAGCGTGCGGCGGCTGTTATGAGGAAGGTCGACGCCTGCAGTAGCGTGATCAATCTATGCTGTGTAAGTCGGTGCACACGATAGCAAGAGATGCAAGTTCTGTAACTTACTTCGTGAGGAAGTCCGACTTGCCCAGCCCCTTGATCTCCATCTTCGTCACGTCTGGGATGTCGATGTGGCCGTGTCTAAGCAAATACAGAAGCTGCTTCAAATTCGCTGGGAAGGAAGGGAAGTCGGTAGACTTCACGTGGATCCCTCCCATATCAGCATAGAAGCTGTGTGTAATTGTCCAGCACTGGTAGCCAGCATCATGGAACTCGTTGAGGGAAGCTCGCGCCATCTGCCACTGTCCAAACGCCAACAACAACACAAATTCGGGACCCAGGAGTGTAAGGAGCACGAAGTAGAGCTTGTCCCGCAAGATGTCCCAATTGCCACCAGTCGGCGAAGGCGCACTCACACGGACGGATACCCAGGCACATAATGCGAGTGTTTGCAGAGAGCTCCAGATGATGTCCCACGTTCCGCGGCCGCTCTGAGGAGACTGCCAGCCGATGAGAGCCTCGGATGGTGCGAGTTGCGTCAGATTGGAGTTCATGCTGCCATTGTAAGTGTGAGCTTAGCCGGAGTCGCAGTCGCTGGCGTGATGCCACCCTGTATAGACCATGGCTGGGAAAAGCAAGGCGATCTGAACGACGCGTACCGTGGAACATGGTCTTCGGACAGGCGCTGCGAGGCGCAGAGGCATCGGCGAAATTGCTCGGTCTGATATGATTTTAGACAATCCAGCACTATCTGTCTCCCATGAGACATGTGGATATATTGAGACGCCTATGTATAGACTTACAGGTCTCATGCGCCACGGACAGGTTCCGGAAGCAACAGACAGCTTTGATAGATCTCATTGACGACTGCGTTCAATCCAACGGTCCGCAGCGCGAAGTCCATGGTTCTGAGAAGTCGAACAGAGCATACTGGCACCTACAACGTAAAGCTTGCCTCGGTGTTGGAGTACGATCGTACCCAGAGTACAGAGACATATGATCCAGAGCAAGATCCAGAGGCGCAACGGTCGTGTGCCACTTCGGAATGTATCTCGAGCTCTTCATGCAGCAGCGTAATAGTCTTTGCCGTTTACTGCAATACGGTTCTTGGAGTGTCTCCGTCCATGAGCTATCTAGTGGGTGTAACGATCCTCGGAGACCTCAATACGATGAGGTCTCATTCGCAGAGCGCCGGAATCGCCAAAAGGCAACTCAGGAGAACGGCATTGAAAGAGCAATATACCACTGGTCATTACCTTGGAGTGACATTGAGCATGCTCCACTCGGTAGAGCGCATGTGAACGGGTGTTTCCACACGCGTGTACGTGATGTCGGTAGCTGCAAATTTGCAGCTATCATCCGGTCTGACTGTCGGCTGCTATATGCCTGTCCTAGTCCAGCCAGATGATCGTTGCAGCGAGACACAAACGGGGGCTCAGTGCTATTGAGGAATGGTGTACGGGCACCTGCAGGGCAAGGCACATCGGCGGCAACGCACGCGGAGGCGACGATAGCTGGATCATGTTATCTGAGCATTGCGATCGCCAGTACCAGATCCACATGGCACAGTCATTAAGGCATGCTCGCAGCAGATTGCGAACGAAGAGCGAAGTGGTCGCGGTACGGTATATCTGATGATGGCGCTACACCTCCGGCTCGCAACGGGGCGTCCCCTAGTGGAAGCACAGTCGGTCAGTCTGCATCCTCCCTTCTGGATCCGATTCCTCATTCTCGCAATGTTACCATGATCGTCATCCAAGGGCTCTTTTTGATGGGCGCATATGGAAACAAGACTTGTCTCTTGGAACGGATGTCGCACTTCAGCGGATCGGCTGCTTCGCGACAGTGCGCTGCCCCCTTCTCAAACGCCATGGTCAATATATGTTGTTTTGGGGAAGCAGGCTCGCCGGTGAAGGAGCGCTTATTGCTGAAAGTGATCCCACGAAGGTGTTGAGATGCGGATGCCCCTTGAGCCACCAATGCTGAACGCTCTGCAGGTGCACTTATGCTATCGACGTGATTTCATTGATGGGTGTGTAACATATGCACGCACGCTCGGGTCGGAACGCTGATTTGTACTACCTGCGACCCAGCACTGCGGCCATGCTACGCGAGCGCGTTTGAGTAGGCTCACATGCCAGCATGAACAATTCCTTCCTACTATTTCTTCACCTTCACTTCCACTTCCCCTCCAACGCACTTTCCCGCTGGTACGAAATGATCAACAGCATTCCATAGCACTGCACCTGCCGTCTCCCACCTCCTCTCTCGATCTATTGTTCTTCCTCACACCTCGAGCCCTAGCAGAACAGCATGGCTTATCGAAGAGCCATTCTCGCGCTGCTGGTGCTAGCCGGTGGTATATTCACAGGTATCGATCCTGCCCACCTTCCATTGGGCCCTCCTCAACTCCTAACAACCATTTCCAGCTCTCATAACAAACGATGGCGCTGCCACGCCCTCAGTCGAGCAGTACTACTCCAGTGTTGAGTCGCGTCTCGGCTACTGGCTCTTGCTCGGCAACGCCAGACACTGCGGCTATTGGCCCGCCGGAATACTGTGGCCCTTCCCCATCGGCCGCGCGCTGAGAGCGATGGAAGAGAAGCTGTATCAACGCCTGGATCTCCCCGCAGGCGCGAAGGTCCTGGACGCTGGAGCGGGTTCTGGCGTAGTCGCATCGTACATGGCGAAAGGAGGGCTCGTGGTCCAGGGCATCGACCTGACGCCTATGCACGTCCAAGACGCTCAGCGAGTTATCAAGGCACGGGGATTATCAAGTGATCAGATTACTGTACGCCAAGGCGATTATCACGATCTCTCGGATGTAGACAGTGCGTCGCTGGATGCAGTGTACACTATGGAGACGTTTGTGCACGCAGACGACCCACTAAAGGTATTGAAGAACTTCCGCAGGATCCTCAGATCCGGCGGTGTCCTCGTCTTGCACGAAGCAGACTTTCACTGGGATTCAGAAGTCCTCCAGGAAGTGTTACGCTTGTCGCATTGCCAGAACACACTGAAGGAAGGTACGTACGAGAGTCTCCTCGAAGAAGCCGGCTTCACCAACATCACTGTCGACGACTACACGGACAACGTTCTCCCGCTGTGGCGCCTGTTTGGAATTCTCGGGTCTGTGCCATACGACCTGATGCGGCTTATCGGTCAGGAGAAACGATTCACCAACGTCATGGCTGGAGTCGAGGCATACAGGCACTGGGGTCAAGGTCGATACATTTCCGTCAGGGCCACGAATCCGTGAGGTGCCTTGCTGTCGCAAGTCGAAACCATGCTCATCGGCTACCTCGAAGACAATCTGACAGGCAAGTAAGCGAGGGCTGGTCTTGCACGAGGAACGTTAGCGAACGGCTTCTTGGGCGCGTGGCTGAGCACGCTATTGACGCATGCTCGTACGGTGTCTGCCTGACCTCACAATCTGCTATTCCTGCTCAGCGAAATCACGACTCCAAGCATAGACAAGTATGTCAGAAGTGCACACTGCCCGTTGAGGGCTGCCACAGACTCAGCTCTCGTCGAGCCGCGTGCATGAATCAGATAGTCGACTGTGTTGATCGGGAAGCAATGATCAGCCAATGCTCATAGCTCCAATCAGATACACTCTGCTCTCCATTTCATTCTTACGTTCATCCCCTCTGATGCTCTCAGCGCATGCTCCAAATCGTGTCAAGGCGAGATGTGTGGGTCGATACGTGCAAGGACAAACGCCATGATGGCTGACCAACCCGCATTGAGCGTAGGATGAGCATACGTATCTGTGTATGCGCACACATCTACTGCTTCCACCTTACCACCGCCTCGCACACTTCTATCGGAAGTCACCTGTTGAGGCTCATCGTCACTCATGGAGCTTGCCAGTCTCTCCACCCTTCATGAACGGCAGGGTGTCTGATCACCAAGACATTGATGGACGAGGCGCCCGGGTGTTGTGAGGCCCAGGTGTTGTGAAGCCCGGGTGTTGTGAAGCGTCAAGATGAGATCCAAAATTGGTATCGCACAGTATAGGGCTAAAAGTAGTGTTCTCCAGAGCTATACGCACTTGATGCAGCTTGCACGCTATGAACACGCCACTCCGTGGACGCTTCAACAGTGCAGTCCAAGGTCGCTCCAATGCTGTCACATCACTCCCTTCCCAATCTTCCCCTCCCGAGCTCGCTCACGGCCGGACTACCCTGCCGACTCCCTCCCATGCGCGGACTTCGGGGCACACTATTGCCCCTCGTGCCCATTCTACCCCTACCAGCCTCTTTCAGCCTCGCCAACTCTTCGTCCCTGAACTTCGTCCCGGCCTCCAATTGCGCGAGCCTCGCCTTCATCTGTAAGTTCTCCTTCTTCAGCGCAGCAGACTGCGCAGACATGCTTTGCTCGCGTGCGCGCCCTTGTTCGCCAGAGGCGAGAAGCTTCAGCGCCGTGAGTTGGGTTGAGAGCTCCGAGACTTCGTTCGCTAGAGTCTGCGCCGTGTTAGACGCAGATTGGTACTGCGATTGAAAGTACGACAGATCGCCGGCTTGAGCTTCGAGACGGCGTGTGAGTCGTGAGGTTTCGTTCTCAGCTTTGAGAACTTGCTGCCGTAAACGTTCGAACTCGGCGCGCTCGGGGACGGCATGCGAAGCAAGTGCTTCCACAGCCGTTACTAGCTGAGTCTGGAGACCGGCGCGTTCAGTGCGTAGGGTTTGAATCTGAGTGCTCTGATCTGTGAGGCGAGTGATTGCACGTGCAGCCGTGGCATTTGCTGCATCGCGCTCGCGTTCGGCGTCAAAGACGCGGATCCGTTGCTCTTCGTGAAGGTACTGCAGATCGCTTAGAGCACGCTCGTGCTCAGCGAGGCGCGTTTGTGTCGCTTGGAGGAGTGCTTGTAAGCGACTCTCGGTGGCGGATGCACTTGCACTGGGTCGTGCAACAGAGTCGCTGACATGCGTCATGTCAATGTCCATTGGATTGACCGTGCTCGGAAATACCCCGTTGGGAGTTTCAGTCCTCGCTCTCTTCGGCGCGGGCGCATCTCCATTGGACAGGCTATGCTTGTGTCCCAATTCTGCACCGTCGAGCTCACTGTCGGTCTGACTATCCAAATTCTCTAGCATGCTGATGCTAGTCAGAGGCCACTCCTTGTCTGGCTGCTTGTCAAGCACGAAGCCAGCCAGTGCTATTGCGGTAGCAACAACGGACAGCTGTCCGGCCTCCGGGCGACCAGCATCGTAGAGTAGCTCATTGAGACCATTGACGATGGCTCGTAACTTTTGTTGCGGCGTCAGGTGCGGCGATAGACAGCTTTCCACGTGCTCGATAGTGCCCGGTACTACGAGTGAGCACACCGTCTGGGTGATCCCTGACTCTGACCTCGGTCCTGGCATGTCACGGAGCATCGCAGGCTTTTCGTTTCGCACGTTGCCGTCGATGACTAATGTGATGTCGGGGGTAATGCTGTGCCAGTCGAGACCATCATCTCGCGAGTCTAGGACGTACACATCGAGACCTTCGCTGAACGCCGCTCCGAAGGGGACCGTAGACTCCCATGCGACACCCAGTCCCGTAAAGAACGTCTGAAGCATATGCAGTAGCCGCTCGGAGCCTGCCAGCACGACGAGCATCGTGTTGCTGTCTCGCAGTGCGTCCACAAGAGATTTCAGGAATCGGAACTTTGCACTGCTGTCCACGTCCCACTGCGCAGATGTAGCAGCCGGTACATCATACTGAGTGTACGCGTCCACGTTGTCGAGATCAGGGTGGATCGTGATGGCGCGCAGTCTCTTCAGGAGAGCTTCTGTATCTGCCACAAGCGCGTCGTCCGGTTGCCTATCAGTAAGGAATCTTTTTATCAAGGCTTCTTCCTTGCGGATCAAGCTTGGATAGGCATCTCGCTGATGACCCAGCAAGGCTATTGGGACCACATGGCAAGAGTCCTGTGGCTTCAAGCTTGTCGTACCTGCTACAGTGCTCTGTCTTCGCAGTGTCGCTCCGCTCATCTCTTCGGATCCAGGAACCAGTGTAGCGTAGCGCTCAGACGTGTTCATGTCATCTCGGGTGGGCGCCTCAAGCGGAGCGATAGCAGGCACAGCAGAGGGCGATCTCGCGCCGCGTGGTGCTGGTGTCGTGAGTTTCGTCGGTGTTGCTGCTGCCACTTCGACTGCGATATGTGCCGGCACAGCCGATGGCTTCGCTGGAGTCGTGATAGCGCTACTATGCCTCGCCTTCGCTCCTGCTGCTTCGCGCCTTGCGCGACCGCGTGCTCTTAGCTCCTTGAGCTCCTGAAGCGTTCCCGCTAAACTCTCACCCGGAGTCGCTGACTCCATCGCTGCTGGTGCCGAGGACTGGAGTGCTGAACTTGAAGAGAGCGATGGCGTCGATGGAATCTGCGGCAATGCTGGCGCACTCTTTCCGATCTGTACCGATTGCACGGGCAACGATGGGAACGCTGACGAACTCAGTGGACTAGAGCACGGTCGCTCAGGTGCCTCAATAGACGGCTCGACGTCCAAATCGAAAGGGTCGTATCTCGAACTTTGGGTCTCTGCTGTCGATCTGGAAGAGACGATGTCTATAGCAGGCTGCAAGACGGGAGCAATTTGTGTCTGGATGGGGAACGAACTCGACTCGATGGATGCTAGTTGAGTAGACGCTGGTGGAGGTTGCGTAAGAGGCGCGCGAGTCACTAGACTCGAGACGTCCAGACTGGATATGGGTTGTGCACTGCCGCTCGTGACAATGATTGCAGTAGGTCGAACCACTTGGCTCTGCCCAACAAGCAACGAATTGATGTTTGCAGGCGCTTGAACCGCCTCCGTTGCGTGTGAATGTGCACGTGGCTCCGCTGACACTTCACGCTGAAGCAGCTCACTGGACGAAGTCGTGCCTCGAGCGCTGGCGAGTGGCTTCTCGACTTCGGAAGCGTCTTCTTCGTCAGGTTCTCTCTGTTCTGCGCTACGATTAATCCGTGTCGGGTCAGGTTGGACCGATGGACTAGCAACCTGGCTCGCTTCACCTTGCGGCTGAGAAGTCTCAGCGACACGGTCCTCAACCTCAGCACCACCAGTAGACTGTGTCTCACCCTCAGATGTGGACGGTCGGAACGCCGAAGAATCGGGCAAGCTCTGAGAGTCGGGCACGATTCGAGCACCTGATGGTTCGGTCTCGCCGAAGATCACAGGCACAGACTGTGTTTGCTGCTGCTGGCTCGGAGTAGTGGTGACTGCCGAGACCTCAGTAGTGAGCTCAGTCGACTTGCTCGTGTCTACAGGGTCCGGCTGATACTGCGAAGGCTCCGGCGTACTCTCACGAAGAGGCGCGGTCCCTGTGAATACCTGCGAAGAGCTAAATGCTACGTCCTGGTAGCTTGATGGTGGGTCAGAAGGTTGCACGGTCACAAGCTTGTCGGCTGCGGACGCGAGCTCAGAGACAACTTGATTCTCGACTACCGATGACGAAGGGTTTGAATCGTCGCCGCCGTCCTGTGACGGTGATTTCGAAACGAAGAGTGACTCTTCAGCGTCCTCAGTGCTAGGCAGGGCGTCTTGACTTTCACCAATCTCTTTAGCGGGCGAGCTTTCGACAACCTTCCGTGACTTTTTGCGCTTGGATGTACTAGATTTGGTCGATGCTTCTCCGTTGGTAGTGGTCGCGTCTGTGCGATCGGTCAGCGTCAAACAGGGAAGGTCAAGGCGTTAAGTGAGCCGACTTCGCTTCTTCGCAGACTTCTTTGCTTCCCAATCTGCGATCGCCTTCGCAGTGAGATTGGCGTGTGGCTCCCAGGTAGGTTCGTAGATCTCGCCCGTGTCCGAATCGTTCTCCCAGTCGACAAGATAATGCGTCTTATCTTCGTCGATTATGTCTTTGGCCGAATAGAACTTCTCAGGGTCGATCTTCCCATGAGCATGCGCTGCTATGAGTCCGTCAGTTTGGGCCTGTACGAATAGCAATCTGCTCACACATACTTTTGCGTCGCTTGGTCGCAGGCTTGTTAGGGTTCGTTGCGGTGCCTTTGCGCTTCCGGCTTGCCATCAGGACTGGGTATGTGATATCGATGTGACTGCCATCGCGTTGTCAGCACGAGCTACATACACCCTCTCGCCAAGCACGGACACCACGCCAACCATGACCGTTGTACGACTAATCGTTGGTCAGGGATCCATTGGGTGATGTTCACTTACGGGGATCTCCGCGATCGTGCTTGGCGCGTTTTGACTTTCCTGGAGCTGTCGGAGGATTGATGATATCATGCAAGAGTCCAGTCTGCAGCTACGATCGATAGATGATGTGGAAGAAGGTAAGTCTTCGTGCACGCATGAATGTAAGCGAATAAAGTCGTAGATTCGTGCGACCGTTCACATGCTGTCAGGCAACTGATCCTTCCTTCCTTCACTTCCCCCCCTCACTTCCCAATGACTTCCTCCCCCTCCCTCCTCTCCTATGCCTTCTTCTGGAACTTCAAATCCCCTCCCGACAATCTCTGGCATCCCCTTCCCTTCACGCCCCAAACACCCTCCCGCTACACCCCGACCAACCAACTCCCTCATTGGCTCCTCCGCTGTGACCCTGCCGCCACAGTCGTAGACGCCTTCCCCGTCGTCACCTTCCTGACTTTTCTACGCCACGCCTCGCAACTCACGAACCTTGGTCTCGGCGCCCCGTGGTCGCCGTTCTCGAATCCTGCGACGCTGCGGATAGCGCATCGGAGTAGTCTGCTTGCTGTGCCAGTGATTTTGGGGTTGCAGGCTGTGGGGACGGATTACAGGTATGCGATTCCAAGGTGGGCTGGGGAGAGGGAGAGGAGACGAGATGAGGGGCAGGCGAGACGGCATGTGGAAGCGGGGATGCTTGTGGGTGGCTTAGTTGGGGTGACAAGGGCGATCTTCAAGAGAGGCCCGAGATGGGCTATTGTGGATGTTGTGATTGGAGGTGGAGTGGCGGATTTGGCGTTGAGGGAGTACTACAAGGCGCATGAGGGGGATTGAGACCGCAGAAGGTGTCCAAAAGACCGGAGGTGGTAATATTTACATGGAGCGGTGATGTGGATCTGAACAACAGCCGCCGAGAACCGAACACCGATGGTGTTCTACTGGACCGACGCAAGGTCATGATGACGGCCGTGGACCGCGCGCCAGTACTTCGACACTGCTAATTGGCAGGTTCGGACGCGTGCTCGAAGCGTCGCGCGAGGTTGCCATGGCCGTCCATCGAATAAGCTCGGTTAGCTCCACTGTGCCATTGCTTGCCATACTCAGCGTCTGCAGTCAACAGATGTGCGCGGAGGTGCTGGGGGGCACGAATAGAAAGGTAAAGGGCCAAGTGATACCGGGAGAGTGAGGAGTTGTCAATGGCGTAGGATAATTGTACAGGCCCTTTTGGGATATTATATACACTGGCTGCCGACCAGTGAGAGCCGCATCGCCGACTCATCTGTACAATCGCTTGACTGTCGGTGTATCGCGAGCGCCGCCCCTCATTTACCGGGGGCGGTGGCTATGCAGCGTTGCGACGTTCTCGACGCACTTAGTACATACTTCCGGATACCCTGAGAAGCTCACTTCTTGCTCTCCTCCTTATCCTTCTTAGAGGCCTCGTCCTGCTCCTTCACCCTCTGCCTCTCCAGCTCCACGACCTTCTCCGGCGGGCTGTCCTCGATGAGATCACTGCTGTTGTTTAATCCCGACCACTTCGGCAGACCGTCAGGGATATCCATCACGCGTTGACCGTAGAACATGTGGCATCTGCAATATTAACTATCAGTAGTGTTCTCTTCTCAAATTGGGCTATCATCTGAACTCACCTGGGCTTGAAATTCTTCTTCTCCTGCTCGTTCTTGAAATGCACCAACGTGGGGAACAGTAAGATCATATTCCTCCCCTCATCCATGATCGGGCTGTGACAGAACGAGCACCTCACCTTGCATGGCAGCTTGTGCTCGATTGACTTATCCGTCGGATCATACCACTCTAGATCGTGATGGCCTTTCGTGAAGTTGATGTCGTCTTTGTGGAAGATGGCGGCCCATTGGAATGGAGCAGCTGTGTAATCTCGTCAGCATACTGTCAACTCCTGACAGTCTAAAGGCAGAGCTTACCATGCTGCGTCTGGCAAGTCGTGCAATGGCAGAGCTTGCTGTCCAGCGGCGCCTCACGACTTAGCTGGTACGTTACTTTTCCACAGTGGCAGCTGGCTTCGTAGCGAACTTTGAAGTCTTTGCCAGTGTCGTGGATCTTGTAGGGCGCGTTTTTTTTCCACTGGTGAATGCCGTCTGTGCTCGTTGAGTCGTTGCTCTGGTTCTTCGACATCGTTGTGGCGAATGTGCGGTGTGTGGGTTGGACGGTAGATTTGTGAGCGTGACTGTGATTATGGGTGATCGAGCTGCAAGAACGGAGCCCGTTTGTAACCTGAGTCGAGCGAATTGATCGCGTGAACGCTGAGATGGCAGTTCGGTTGGTGATGAGGGAACGAGACATGTACTGAACTGGGACGGGGTTATGCAGATAAGATGCAGCTGTAGCTTACCGGTGATCGTAACAAGACGCTTCCAGTCCGTCAGCGGCTGCAGGAGATGATATTCCCATCTCTAGTGACGCACTGTGACCGCTGTATGACGAAAAGGTTTGGAGCATTGGCCTTTCATACTCCACCCCCGCAAAACTCTCGGAATTAGCTCCTTCCTCCACAGATCTGGATCGCGTGACAAGGCAGGTACGATCGAGATCTGAGATCTGGTGCGGCTGGTGCGTTTCTCGTCCAGACTATTATTTAACGGAGAGGTTCAAAAATCCATCACGTTACACAGGAACTCCCTTGAATCGTCCGCCTGTTTGAAATAGTGATTCGGAGTGCACACATAAGAGCATAGCCATCGCGATAGGCTCGCTCGAGATAGTAGCTACACTTTTCTTCCCTCCCATGCAGTTACTCCCACCTCGTCCCTCCAACCGGCTTAGCATAAGGATTCCCCCCATCAACCACCACCCTCCCCGCCTTGCAGACTCGATAGTCATGCCCTTTGAACGCCCAAACCGCAAACCCCGGCAGCACATTCCCTAACAGCCACCCCACGCCTCCATACCTCGAGATAGGACACAAATGGCTATTGACATCCCGCTGCACGAACTCCTCGTCCACCAGACTGTCGATCTGGTCCTGATTGCCGCCGTAGGGGGAGGCCAATCGGAGTTCGTGTGCTAGCAGGTCGTTGAGCAGGTTGTGCAGGACTATGGGCACGGCGGTGTAGACGTCCATGACGTAATTGCTGCTATAGGCAGCGCAGTCACCGAGGGCGAACACGCCGGGGTAGCCGATCTTGTCGAGGCGCATGGTCTTCGAGTTCGTGGCCACATATCCCTTCCCGTCTAGGAGGTGCTTGGGAACGAACTTCGTGTTCGGGAAGACGCCTGTACACGCTATGTAGGCGTCTACAACCATGGCTGTCTTGTCGTCGAGCTCGACTTTGACTTGGCCCGTGAGGTCGAAGTCTTCTTTCACGGCTACGATGCGGGTGTTGAGGCGGACTTCTATACCGAGGGCTTTGAGCGCTTTGATAGCCTTTTGTCCGACTTTGGGCTTGATGCCCGGAAGCAGGGCGTCCGTTGAAGCGATCAGTAGGATTCGCTTCCAGTCTTCTTTCTTTACACTTCGACGCGCTACACCGCGGCCGCGATAATTCAGGTACGTCGCGAGCTGACCAGCAACCTCAACGCCTGAGCAGCCTCCGCCGCCGACGATGATTGTCTTCGCGCCTGCTAGTCTATGATGCGCTGCGCTCAAGGCACCGAGCGTGTTGAGGTGCGTGCCGTGCAAGCTCAGCAGATCGCTGTGTGCCGATGTGCCTGTGGCGAGTATCAGAGCATGGTACTCCAGGCTTTGAATACCTACATCCGAGTCGCAAGTATTCCTTGGCCGCACGGTCTTGAACCTCGCTCGTGCGGCGCGATCGTGAAGGTCGATGGTAAGCAATTTCTCGGGTACTTCCCACGCTATGACAGTGCCTTGTATGAATGTCACTGGCAGGCCGCGATAGCGGTGAAACCCAGGTTCGAGCGGAATGAATACCTCTTCCACGCTCACTAGACCCGGTGCTACCAATGCTCTCGGTGCGCCGATGTTCCAGTAGATGTGCGTTGATGGGCTGATTATGATGAGTCTGTAGTTTGGGGCTGTGGAAGTTGTGCGCAGTTGCGGCCAGATATCATCAAGGAGGGCGTGGGCGCATGATAGACCACCGAAAGAGGCTCCAAGAATTACAATGTTGAGCGATTCTGCAGCCGTGCCTGTGGGTGCTTTGCTGTGAAGGGACGGTGGACGATGACCGGGTGTCGGAGGAGGGGCGAAGTTGGATGCTGTTCGCCTGTGATTCGGGGAGTCGTGCGCGTTTGCCTGTAATAGAAGCGGATCGGCATCGTGAGTGGCCATTCTGGGCGGGGAGTGACAGGCGCAGCGGCGGCGACTATCAGGCGAGCGCGACAGTATGGGACTGAGGGACTGCTGTCGCATTGGCGATGGTAGTGGGAAGCTGCTTGAGCCCATTCAGGTCACATTGTTGATGGAAGAATGAACAAAGGAATCCTTACAGCATGCATGACGTGCATGTGGAATGTTGACCTTGCCAATCGTGTTGCAACGGCCAACCGAGTTCATCTACGACACTCCTGTGCGCTTCGTTGCATCATGCCACAGTGTAATATGGCAGATACTAATGCACTTCGTAAAGCACGCATGTGTGCTGTGCTCCTCTCAAGCATGTCGCGCACCGTTGGCGCCAGTAAATTGCAATGCCCGATACGCCACGCTACGTCCCCGAAGCAATACCCGTCGAACGCCTTGCTGCCCATGTAGTGTAAGTTGTATGCCGCTTTCGTCGAGCGCTAGCAATATATTGATCATCTACCATGAGGGCATGGCGCACTGCGAAATCAGTCAGCTTCGATTACGCAGGAGCATCCACCAGTCAGGGACATCGACGCTTACGATATCAGCATCCTTCTTCCTCTCCGCGATATACGCCTCCATCTCCGCAAAACTCTTCTCCTTCGCCGGCGTCGACATCCCACTCATGGGCGGCGTCAGCGTTCCCGTACTGCTCGCGCTCTTTGCTTTCGCGAAGCCCTGGAACATGGTCCCCAAGAACCCAGTCGTTGCTGCTCGTCCCATCGCTGGTCGCGTGAGTAGTGCCTGGGTGACGCTCTGTGGTGTCGGCACTTGCGATTGTGTTTGTCTCGATGTGGGTGTGGGACGCGATGCGGTTGAGCAGGAAGCGGCGCGCGCTTGCGCTGCTTCGGCTTGCAGGCGTGCGAGGCGCTTGGCTTCGAACTTGGCCTCTTGCTCTTCGCAGTATTGCGAGGGGAGGGTATCGGCGGGGAACATTGCGAGCGGCGGAATGTGGGGCGGTGTGTGGTGCGGGATGAGTATCGGCGCGAGGTTATCGAAGGCGCACACGATAGCCTGATTTTGTGCGACGCTGCGGAAGGCGCAAGTGAAGTCTCGTGAGCAGTGGTAATCTAGATCCTGTCGTCGAGCGTTGAGGTGTGTGGATGTCTCGTGTGTCTCGTGTATCTCGTAAAATTCGTGTGAGTGTCGAAGCGATGGTCTCGTGCGTCCAAGCAAGCCGCAAACAATCCGCGACGTCAGCGAGAAAGGACGACCGGAGTCCGAAGTCTATCGCAGGAAGCACGCGGCGAACGCAAGATGCGAAGTTGATTCCGTCAGCTGCATCCGTCGCACCGCGACAGGTTTGCACCGGGCTGTACACGGAAATAAGGTGGGGGAAGAGACCCTTGTCGGCCCAGTGGAGAAGGCGCGAGTCGCGTGATCTGCCGCGCTAGAACACTTCTAGAAGGTCTGCTCAGGCCTGATGATTACGTGATTAGATACCTGGTATGCCCTTTTCTGAGCTCTAGGAATGTTCAATGCGTGCAAATGGCTACCACGACACCAGACTGGGATGGTGCAGGCGCTGAGCACAACGCGAGTACACACGAGACCCTGGCGAAGCAGCTGTGTCTCTAGAAGTAATGGACTGAAGTTGTTGATCTAAACTAGGAGCTCTGCCTGTGATGCGTTTTGCAGACAGCGAGGAGGCTCGGGACGATGGACACTTCACAGTGTTCTGCTGTCCACAGGTGCAACTGTTGTCTCAGCGAGTAAGCACAGGAGTGAGTAGTAGAGTGTCCGTTGTTCGCTCCTTCCAAAGCAGAACTTACTGAACTTCGCCGCTCCCCGACCTCGCTCGTGCCAAAAGGTCCGAGTCTCTGCCAGTGTATCTGCAAAATACCTTCGCCATCACTCTTGATCTCGAAAGACACCGGGCTGCTCGGATGTGGCAGATGGGCATTATCGGATCACGCACTTCTGCAACCAAGAATCTGAAGCTCGTGATCGATACTCCGGACCGACTCTGCGGCCCAAGCTCGTCGGAGACCGCATTCATCACCGCCCACATGGGGATGGCGGTGTTCAACTTGATCAAGGTCTTGGTAGGGAGTGGTATTCCCTTGATCAGCATCAGTGTGAGGCGTAGCAACGTCGATGCGAGTTCGCAAGGTGCTATTGCGAACAACTTTGTTCTCAGAAGTATCCTGTACTCCATCCACCATTATCACGAGCACTGGGGCACATTCGGGGAAGCACTTCCAAGTCTTGTCCCTAGAATCGATCTACCAACGGACAATCATCTGCTATCATGGTACGTGTGGCATGCCTCCAGGTGCCCAGGTTCTCAAGGCTGTATTTTCTGACGCACATCTATAGGGGCGTGTGAGATCAGTCAAGATTCCCAGACTTGTACAAGGCCGGGCGATGGTACACCCAAGTCGCGAAATGGAGAGCAGAGCCGCCCGTCTCTCACGGATATACACGCAAACATGTCAACCAGGGAGCCTCGAGGAAAGCTGAGCTGTACGACGGGGTGCTTGATTGAGTTGGATATTGCAAGGTATGCATCTTGTCTCAAAGATCATTGTGCCAATGCAAGAACAGCGGGGGAGGCTTTAAGCAGCTACTTTTGTCGAGCGCCGATTGTGAAGTTGACCATACGGTAGAGCCGAGACTGAACCGTCTCTGAAGGGACATGAGAAGGCGTGACGGATGCCGGAAGTGTAAGAGCAACCTAGGGGGGTGGAGTGCGCTCGATGCACCATTAGGAGGCTTTTTGTAAGTCAAATATCGCTGCGTCAGCATTTCTCAATTCCAGCTTGATCTTCGGAGCCATTATCTCCGCATCCACGTCAACAATTTTGTGCTGCGCTACTGTAATCCGGATTATCATCGTCACGAGGATTCAACCACACAGATTCACCTGCAACTGTATCGGCTTCGGGAGAATTCGCACGACTTCATCCATTTCTACCGTCAACGAAGCACGATGTCGAATTCACTCGTCGCCGCGACGCTGTCCTCGGCGCCTCAACACGGATCCATATTCTTCTCGATCCCGCCGGAGCTGCGAAATATTATATACGGCATGGTCGTACTCCACGGCGAGGAGATCACCATCTCTGCCGAAGGGAAGCCATCGCAGCCTGTACCAGGCCTTGTACAAGCTTGCAGAGTCTGCAGACTCGAAGCTCTGCCAATATATTACAGCAACACCTTTAGCGCTGTCCTTCTCGAGGATCGATCCGACGGTCCAACACTCTAGCAAACTCGCATCGGTCCAGCCCATTGCGCCCTGCTCAAGAGACTCACTTTCAGGGTCACGATAGATGATCCCAAGTGTGTCTGGGATGACACTATACTAGCTGTATTGCATTCAACAACCGCGGCTGGAACGAGAGCCTCCTGCATCACGGTTGTTAACGAAGCGGGAGGATCGGTATTTGACACGCACTTTGCCACGTGTGTGCTGGGACTCTTGAAAATCGCTCTGATGGATTGGGGAGTCCATGCGAGAGAGCTTGCACTGAGAGGCGTGGGAATCAAGCGCCTGATGGACGATTACACTAGCCAGCGGACATCAGGCGCAATAGAATGAATGCATTGTTCCACTAGTGCGGCTATCGAACAGGTCGTCGCATCACCTCTCAGCGGGAGGCTTAGGTGAGAGTATATCGGCACCCTCGAGATATGAATGCTTCCGGAGAGTGCATGCACGTTGCTTGAAGTGGCATGAGTAGCATCAATCGTTCTGTGGCAGGAGCAAACGTCTTACCTCTGCTTGGTCGTCACTTCCCCAGCGCATCACTTCCACTGTCACTTCACTCATTCTGTGTACGACCTATCATGAACGCCACCACAAGCGAGTGCTCTGTCCAACAGAATCTGAGCACCAGATCACTTCATATCAGACTGAGTTCTACAAGGCTCGACTTTGGCGTGTACAATGGCAAACCAGCTCAGCTTCCCATCGATGCCGCCGACGCCTGCCCAATCCTCGCCATTCCTCACAATCCCACCAGAGCTGCGCAACGCTATCTACGACTTGGTCGTGCCGCAGGTCGAGGAAATCGCTGTATCTTCGAAAGGAAACCCATCGCAGCCTCCGCCCGCCATCGCTCGAGTCAATCACCAGTGCCGCGCCGAGGCTCTGCCCATCTACTGCGGCAATACCTTTCGTTTGCAATTCACTACCGAGGAGCCCGATGGATCAGTCCTTTGGTAGACCAGCATCGGCGCTGAGCAATGCAAGTGGTTCAAACACATCATCATCAGTGTAGAGGGCATGCCCGAGAAGGCAGGCGCCGAAAGCCCCCAATCAGTGAAGAGGGAACTGTACGAGGACGTGGTGGACCAGCTCTCGAAAGCGGTGAAGCGAATGATCACATTTGGCACGCCACCTACCTGCATTGAGGTTGTCGGGACTCCAACATGCGATCCGCACGCAGCAGTTGTGGTTGTCGTGGCCTTGGTGAAGCTTGCAAGCCGTGTGAAGTACGGATCAGTAAGGCGTGGTTCGCCCGACATGTCAGGCATCTGCGTGCAAGAGGGCACGGCGTTCACTATGGAATGTACGGTAAGCTGATATCGGACTGCGCGAGCAAGGACCGGAAATTGAGGACAAGAGCTTGCACTGACTTGCATCGCAGGCTTTCATCCGAGAAAAACGACGCGTGCGGAGCTCCTGACAGCTGTGTAGATGACACTGCCTCGTTCCGACCCAAGTATATGCATCCGAGTCGAACGGAAATGCAAGGCCCAAGTTCGCGGCAACTGTACAATGGTCAAGATGTGATGCATTGCGCCTCTAGACGCTGCGGCGTAGGACGTATCGCGGCCCGCAGACAGCCACCCTAGACGGGCTAGAAGTTTTAGCGAGTTGCGCTGCAGGCTGCTCGTGCTAGGCAGACATGCAGTGATGATTCCCGTCCAGGTCGAATCAGGAATCGATACCAGAGATGGCTGAACATCCCAAGCTTCCGTCTCACCCCAACCTCACAGCCTCCCCCTCATCCTCCCACACGCTTGCCATCTCCTTCCCCTTCACCCTCTCATCCCGCAACATCCTAGCATCCCTCCTCACATCCTCTCCCTCAACCTCCAACCGCGCCTTCGGCTCCACAGCCTCGAGCACAAAATGGTTATCGCAGTGCGGACAATACTCATCAGCATCCTCCATCTCGGCGACTTGCTTTCGAAAACACTTTTTGCACTTTTTGCAGGCGAAGACCATTTCTGTGGTGGGTTGGAGGGGGTGTGAGGGCTGGTTTTCGGCGTGGCAGAGGGCGCAGTCGAACCATTGGCGGCAACAGGGGGAGCGGATCGAGACTTGGGCGTTGAGGATGTGTTTGCTGTGGGAGGTGTTAGGGCAACTGTGTGGGTGGTGGGGTAGTGGGGAGGGCGTACCACATGGTGTGTGTTTTGCGCCGCAAGGCGTCGACGACCTGGGGATTGTAGATACGCTGCTTTGAATGCCAAGCTTACTGCAGATGGGCTTGATCGTCTCGTTCTTGTGACACCTGATTCCACAGGACAGGCGCTGTGTCCGAATCGTGAGATAGTTGGTCGGTGGGGTGTTTATCGAAGTCGCGTCAAGCCCGCGAAAGTGATCGACAATCGGATATGCAGGGCTCGTGTTTCAGAATAAGGATAGAGTTGCGGGCAGGTGCAGCCGCTGTTTCCGTGTCACGCAAGCGCGTGGCCAAATCTGGGGTATTGGATGAAGTTATCGTGGCTGTGTTGACTGCACCTGTATTGTCGTGTTCACGAATTTCGTACCCGTGCCGTGTCACAGGACGGTACACGATCTTATCAAAAGACTCTAGAAGGTGCAAGAACTCGGGACCACCATCGAAGTAACAAGAGAGACAGTGCTCGCGGCTTCTCCACACTGCCCATTAATTTTGCGAACTCGCAAGGGATATTGCGCTGGACGCATCATTCCTCAGATCTGAGCAAAGGGTCCGCTAGCGAAGAACATAGTCGACGCATTGGTCATGGGAGGTGTAGGGTGTGTGCCTTGGCGCAAATACAACTGGACAAGAGCCACTGCATGACACTGAGGTCGGACATCCATTCGCGGCACTACGATGCCAGGAACCAATGAAGGTCCTGATGGGACCTCTATACGGCCAGTCTCCTCACTGTTGACGAAGTTTGAGAACCTGGGTAAAGATGGAGACGCCCCTAAGACACCGACTTCAGGCTTACGCCAGGTGTCTTTGACGAAGCCGATCAATGGCGCCAGCGCGCCCCGTCCGACTACGCCAGGAAGTAGCGATAGCCCGCCAGCTACAGCAATCCCTGCCAAAGAGATCGCAATGCCGAAAGCCAGACGTCCGAGTCCGCCTCGTCAACGCCCTGTCTCCATATTCCCGACCACACCCGCGCAAGTAGCACCGCCTGTGGTGACTGTCGACTCGCCTCGCTCTCCGCCGGGCGGAATGATGGCTAACACACACGTCAATGTACTCACGCCGGCGCAAAGTGGAGTCCCGCCGGACTCGCCAACCCGAGGGCACTTCAGGACCGTGAGCCGCACCACCACGCCAGCACTCGAGAAGCGCATCAGCTCTCTGCTACAATCTATCGATGTCTCGAGACTTGACCTCAACGACGCAAGTCCGGCTCAAGCTCCAGCTCCCACTCACGTGGAGCCAAAGCCTTCTGGGCCACCACCAGTCAACCGCGCTGCGAAGCCCCGCGTGCCCAGTAAGCCGGTGGAGCTCACCATGCCTCCGAACGGCCTTACAGCGCCGGAGAGTAATCACGACGTCGCTGATCATAGCGCGTCACCCTTCAGTACGCCACCAGGCAGTAGATCGAACTCACCCGAGAAGGTGACTTTGAGCCGTGGTGTCCCGATCGAATCTGCCATGGCATGGGCTCAGCGGACGCGAGGTGACTCTGATGCTTCCTGGGTTGAGCGATTGCAAGGTGGATCCGATACATCTTCTATTCAAGGTGGACGCCATGGCTCGGATGACTCGGGCATACAGCGTATGCGAGGAGAGTCAGACGCGTCGTTCACCGCACGCGCACGTGCTGGTTCGAACGCTTCCTTCGTTGAGCCGTCTTCGCTTGAGCGTCCTTCTCCGCCGATCTCAACTGTGGCAGGTCGTCGCGACATCAATAACCCACTGGCGCGGACACCTACGATGCCTGCTCGGTACCGCCCAGTCCGCCGTGACGATATGAGTTCAGCCGGTGATCTGGACGACAGTAAGCCAAGACTACCTGCCAGACCTGAGCTTCAGATCAGACCTGGCAGAACAAGCCCTACCAAGCTTCGCTCAGGAAGGACCAGCCCGATCAAGTCAAGATCTGGAAGGACGAGTCCCAGCAAGCTCGTCCATCAGCTGGCGCATAGCATGCCACATAGATCTCAGACCTTCACTGAGCCAGCCCATGCAGGCCGCATCCCAGCAGCGAAGCCCGCCCAGGCTTCTGCACTTACTCAGGGCTTCGATAGGGTGGCGCCTTCCAGGAACGCAATACCTGCTGTGATGCCGCCAGCAGTACCAGCACCTAGACGGTCTATGGATAGGCGTCCGCAGATGGCCGCTCTGACCCAGGCCGCACAGCCGGTAGATCCAGCACCCTCCGATGGACACTCTCGCGACGACCAAGCTGATGAGCCAGCTATTCTGCCAGGCGCAACACAAGCCAGCGACTTCCCAGACACTACGAACGCAAGTCGTAGACCACCACGCTACAGACAACGGCCCTGGCAAATACCCACAGACTATGACACTCGCTTGATGGCAGTATGTGGCCACTACGTATGCACAACCGGCTACATTACGAAAGCGTGGGACCTACGTACTGGAGAGCAGATTATGAACATGGCACACAGCGAGCACTTAAAAGTCACATCTATCGTGTTCAAACCGACTGCCGAAGCAGAAAGCACCAGTGTATGGCTCGGCACGAACATCGGTGAGATACACGAAGTCGACATTGTAGGCCAAGCAGCCACGCGGACGAAGGCCAACGCGCACAGACGAGAGATCATACGTATGTACCGTTATGCCTCCGAGCTGTGGACACTTGATGAAGGTGGCGATCTCAATGTGTGGAAGAAGGGCGACAAGAGTATGCCTAGCCTGGACTCTCAAGCCAACACATTCCGCGTACCCAAAGGACATACATTCAGCATTGCATGTGGCGAACAGCTATGGATCGCGACTGGCAAAGATATCCGGGTCTTCCTCCCGGGTGTGCGGTCGGAGACTGAGTTCCAAGTCCTGCGCCAACCGCTCAGCCAGCCGAATAGCGGTGAAGTGAGTGCTGGTGCGACGATAAGCAGCAAGCCAGATCTCGTGTACTTCGGACACACTGATGGCAAAGTCAGCATATACAACCGCAAGACCTTCAGCTGCGTTGGTGTAGTCAATGTCAGCGTGTACAAGATCAGTGCGCTGGCTGGTGTTGGCGACTACCTATGGGCTGGCTTCAACACGGGCATGGCGTATGTCTACGACACTTCAACCACTCCCTGGGTCGCGAAGAAAGACTGGCACGCTCACGAGAAGCAGATTTGCAGCATAGTAGCTGACCCTTCTGCCGTCTGGCTGCTAGACCGTGTGCAAGTCATTACGCTGGGTACTGATAACATGATGCGACTGTGGGACGGCTCACTGGAAGACGACTGGCTCGACACACGCATGCACGACTCCGACTCCGACTACTGCACCTTCCACGAGATCACAGTAGATGTTTTGACGTGGAATGCCGGTGCCAGCAAGCCTACTCATCTGCAGCAGAATCATCAAGACAACAACTTCTTCCGAGAATATCTGACCACCTCAGAGCCGGCAGACATCCTCGTCTTTGGTTTCCAAGAGCTGGTCGATCTCGAAGACAAGAAGGTTACAGCCAAATCATTCTTCAAGAGCAAGAAAAAGGTTGCGGAAGACTCTACCGAGCAGCAACACATGAGCCATCAATACCGCAACTGGCGCGATCACCTCACCCGTACCCTCGACGACCACATGCCCAACACCACATACGCCCTCCTTCACACCGCCAGCATGGTCGGTCTCTTCACTTGCATCTTTGTCAAGACCGCCCTCCGCCCACGCATCAAAGCCCTCTCCACAGCCGAGATCAAGCGCGGCATGGGCGGCCTCCATGGCAACAAAGGCGCCCTCGTCGTCCGCATGACCCTAGATGACAGCAGCCTCTGCTTCATCAACTGCCATCTCGCCGCCGGCCAAACCCAGACCATCAACCGCAACAACGACATCGCCGCGATCCTCGAAGCCGAAGCCCTAGCTCCCCACGCCCTGCCTCATAACTCCGATATTTCCCTTTCAGACCTCTTCACGAGTGGTGGCGACGGCTCCATGATCCTCGACCACGAGCTCTGCATCCTCAACGGCGACTTAAACTACCGCATAGATACCATGGGCCGCGATACAGTCATCAAGCACGTTTCTCAGAAGAACCTCTCTCGGTTGTTGGAACGCGACCAGCTGCTCTTGTCCCGGAAAAAGAACCCCGGGTTCCGACTCCGGGCTTTCGCAGAAGCACCTATCACCTTCGCGCCCACTTACAAATACAACGTGCAATCCGACGAGTACGATACCTCCGAGAAGCGGCGCGCGCCGGCTTGGTGCGATCGCGTGCTGTATCGCGGGTTAGGGAAGGTGAAATGTGAGAGTTATCGCAGGTGGGAGGTGAGGGTCAGTGATCACCGGCCTGTGAGCGCGAGGCTGAGGTGTAGGGTTAAGGGTGTGGATCCTGCGAGACGGAAGAAAGTTTGGGAGAGGAGTTTGGGGGAGTTTGAGGAGGTGAGGAGGGGCTTGAGGGGGGTGATTGAGTAAGTACCGTCTATGCTTCTTGGAGAGGAGCGATTGTACTGACTTGGCCCTAGGGTGGACTACCTGATAAATGTGCTGGGGTTGACGAGGCAGGAGGCTGTTGCTGCGCTAAAGACATGGCCGGAGTGAGCGCTCTTCAGGCTGACTAGGTACTAGACTTCCTGCTACATGGAGTGATCAGACGTTAGTCTCACTATGGCATAGCATATTACCAGCACTTGTCTCAGCCATGTTGACACATCTACCGTTTTCTCCATTATCACGTTAGTTGCACAAAATCAGGTACCGTCCTCCGATGGCTTGTCGGTAGTGAAACGCGATCGGTGCACGAGACTCGGGTGATGGCGTGTGTGTTACCTGACAGCAGCCACGCGAGCCGAGTATAGGTCAAGGATAGACGAATATAGCCTGTGACGCAAGATCTCGTAGGAACGAGGTCGAAGATCGCCTGTTTGGGCTTGTCAATACTCTGACGGACGCCGCGGCTTACGGTCAGGGCAGGCGGTCTGGCGAGTCTGCGAGTGTATTTGGGAAGCACAAACGGGTTGTCTCCAATTGTTCCGCCTTATCGTCGATATACACTCCACCGCGCGGAGTGGCCAGCACATAGAAGCACGTTGTGACAGATCTGGAGTCGGCCCGGCGCTGGCAAATAGACTCAGCGAACCGGTTGCCAGACCGAGGACGTGAGAAAACGTCGAAGGCTCCACTGCACGTTTTCAAGAGCTGGTCTGACTTTCGGAGGGTTTCCGACGCGCTTGCCGACACGCGCCGGTGGGGGTGAAGGAGTGTAATGTGGACGTTCAGCTGGGCGTGAGATGCATGAGGGAGGCGAAACGCTCATGTGGTGTATGATGGTGCGCTGTGTGGAAGATGAGCGATGGTGTATTGGCTGCTCGTAGGTGCATCGGGTAGTGTGCATATATTGCTATCCCGGATCTATTGGAAGTAGAGATCCTTGCTTCGTATCACCCGTCAGCGTGCCTGTGCGTCGAGTGGACACCCCTCACAATCTCCACTTTACCTGACAACGATAGCCATCACTGTCCTTGATCTTCTCAAAAGTACTCCCTCCAGCACGTCGACCAAGCAGACCACGATTGCGCAAGAATTCTTCTTTACATCATTGCCGCATCTGCTAGTCTTGTACAGGTACGAGCTGAATCCTACGGTACTTGCAGCGTTGCATGCAGCTGTAGCGGCCGATTCGTATCTGGACGCGGTCTGTGCTTTTAGCATCATACCGTACCCACAGGGCTGGCGGAGTTGGCGACGGTGGAAGTGACGCCGTTTGCAACGTCAGGAATAACTCTCACGCTTCTCCATCACTACGACAACTCCAACACGACTATCCTTCGACGACCTTCCTCGCCTCCGGTCAGCATCAACGTCTGCTTACCTCCATCTGCATTGAAAGGTCTCGACCCGCGGCCATCATTCTCCGCTTCGAACCATAATCTCGCAAGCGAACAAATCCGCCCGGATTGCGCCTTTAGCCATATTGACTTTGCGAAGAGGAGCTCTAGAAACGCTATCATACGTACTGCCGGCCCACGTGCGATAGCAGTGCGTATACCAAGTCAGCTCCTCAAGTAGTGAGACAGTGCCTTGTCGCGACTTCCTCACAGCTCTTGGCTTTCCGACATCACTGGCCGATAGCCGAACATCAGCACAACACAATGGCAGCAGTGATGAACATGCAGGCACCGCACCGGAAACCGATCCCTTCACACGGACCGCCTGCGCAGTACATGCAGTCTCAGCAAGCACCTCAGGCCTACTCGAACGGACCAGTGCCGCGCTCCCCATCATACGCAATGTCCGGCCAGCAACAGCAGCAATACCCCTCACGCCGCACGCTCTCCAACGCAACCTCATCGACTTCTTCAACCCAGAATGCTCCGACTCGTCAACCGACCGGCAATGCACCAGCAAGCTCCTACGCCAGCAGCATCCGACGGAGCACCTCCTCTCGCAGCACGTCAACCACGAGCCCGACATCCTATGTGGCTTTGATGCGCAAACAGAAGGCTACAGTATGGTGCGACCGCGCCCAGCACGAGGATCCTCGCATCCTTGCAGCTCAGCGCCAAGCAAAGATGCGAGCTACGATGGAAGTAGCTGGAGCGCACCACTCCACGGCTAACGGCCGAACATCCACATCAAGCTCAGGCATAGCAGGCGGAGTACGGAGCAAGATCCGACATCATGGCGCTGTGAAGGCGAGCACATACAACGCTGCCAACCTTTCGGGCGCAGGTGTGCCAATGCGATTGAGCGCCACGGAAGTAGATGAGGGAGACAGCGGCGAGGAAGACGCTGGTCAAAATCGCTACCACCAGCGTAACGGTTCCGGCCGGTCATCCATGGGCTCCGCAACCCGGCACCCTCAGTCTTCACACTCCAATTCCCTCCTCTCACGCGGCGCCTACCCAACGTCCACTACTGCTACTTCCAGTCCCACATCGCCCGAAGACCAAACGCCAATGCCTCAGCATTCCTCGACACAGAGCTCGGACTACTTCGCGCAGCCCGGCGGCAGCGGAGGCAGCGGGTCTAGCGGTGAAGCGGAGAAGAGTTTTGGTGGCGCCGGGGCATTGCCGGTGCAGACTAGGGCAAGGGGCGATACGGCTGTGAGGAAGACTAGTGAAGAGTTGAGGAGACGGGGGAGTGTGGATGATCGGACTATGACTATGAGTGCGGGGAGGCTTTTTGTTGCTAATCCGGATGCGGAGGACAGTGATTAGGCTGGTCGAAGCTGGTTATGGGTATGGACAGGGACCGGCGTTCACATAGCGTTGCTTGGCTTTGGCGGGAGGGAGGTGAGGTTGGAGGGTACTAGCAATTTTAGGCAAGTACGAAGCACTTCAGTTGCACCTTCCTTACACTTCAGTTTGCCCAGTCGCATTGTACTAGCGCATGGTAGGATCTTGCGTGTTTCTTTCACTCGTCCACCTCTCCAAATTGGTCAAGATTCACGCCAGTATGTCTGCGACGGCAGATCTGGTTGCTGCATTCGCGTTGCTGCATTCGCAGTGACTTCCCTCCAACCTGCTGCCAGCCTGCTGGGCCTGCCGCCCGAGCTACGCCTCCGGATCTATGCTCATGCATCTCGTCTGCGATCGACCGCGACCTCAGCTTGGTTACGAAGCAGGCTGCTCTGCGGTGAGCCTCTTGCTTGTATGCCAGATCGTCAACTTCGAAGCCTCTCCGTTCCTGTACAAGGCAGTCACGGTGGACATCGAATTCATCCATCCCAGTATGGAGTTCTTCCAGACTCTACAATTTTCATTCGTCCAGCTAAGGCACGCTCATTGCATACGAAAAGCTCGCATCACGTTCCACACTGATGATAGAGTCGGTACTGTTGGATCTTCGGAGTACCTGGACTCGATCACCGCTACTCTGGTCAGCTTGCAGTATGGTGCCCTCTTCGAGCAGATACACATCATTGTGCGGACCTGTTGTATCACTCGAAGTGGCGGTGCAGTGGTGGAAGCGGCATTTGAAGCTTTCAGTAAAATCAAATGCCCTGGCAGGGTCACAATCGAGTGGGACTCTGCGCGCTTGGGCAGCGGTACCTTTGTGATGAGAACGCAAGCCGAGCAGCTTCGGGCCAAGTTCGCCACACTGCTGGAGACACTGAAAGCGTAAGATACTCGTTGGCTGGGATGGAACAAGGCACTGACAATAGTCTAGCACACAAGTCGATGCATGTCCGTTCTGACAGTCGACGCAGATTCCAGTGTGATGCGATGGCTCGTTGCTGTGCCTTGAAAGAGATCAGGCTTGATCGGGAGGGTGGTCTCGGGGCATGAGTATTAACGTCGTTCGGCGTTAAAATTCAGTCTTCTTTAAGATGCGCATGAGGGAAGTGACACTGGATCTGAGCTGCACGCAAAGGCAGGCACGCGCCGCAAGTACCAGCTCAGTCGCGCCTTCCTCGTGGTGCTTACATTTGCTGCCTGCGTCATCCCAAGTGCTCGACTAAAGCTGGCACTGCCATCTCCCGCTCCCTCTTGCAATTTGCTTCCTAGTGTCACGTAACGGCAACTGCGCCACCACATCCACACAATGCCGCCCAGAAAGAGGGTATTGAAGGCAGCGACACCGTTGACCTCGCCCACCGCCAGTCTGTCTGGTTTACCGCCTGAGCTACGACTGCGGATCTACAAGCATCTCTTCGCTGACCTCCCGTGGCACAACTTCATGTACGTCGACCACCACGGCAAGATGCTTACGGCTCCAACCTCGATCTACCCACACCCACGATACATGGAGAACAGCGCCATCACGCTCACATGTCGTGTCGTGCACGAGGAAGCTTCGCCGATACTCTGGCAAGATCCTGTCCTGTTGCTGCATGTCAGCTACAACACGCGCGGACGCGAAGACTCTTCCCCGTTTCATTTCACAGACATGAAGCACTTCCGCCACATTCGCCGGGCTACGCTATGCTACTATCAGCTCGACGAGACAGTCTCCGATGAAGAATACATAATGAGGGTCAAGAAGCTTATGGAGGACGTGCAGTATGGCGCCATCTTCGACGCGATCCACATCGGTCTTGGGGATCTGCACTTTCATGATCTCGACAGAGCAAACATGACCATCGAGATCTTCGGCAGCATCAATTGTGCTGGTACGGTCACGGTTCAGAGGCATTGCCCCAGTCAATGGCTCGACGGCGATGAGGCAGTAGAGCTTGAGGAAGCGCTCGACAAGCTTGCGCGGAAATTGAATGGGTAGGTCATCCATCGGTCGTGACTTGGCATGCCACTGAATGCGACACAGGAGTATGGTTGATCGCTGTCCCTTTCGAGGCCTCGACGGAGGGCCGCCATGATCTTGACTCTACCGCGATGTTGCGACTAGCTTGTGGACAACGCCAGGGCGGCGCTTGACGTGAAAGGTGGCCCGATGGGAGACTGTACGGTTGACTCTCGAGATGTTTTGCTGTGGACAGATGTCATGTACAGGACCGCCGAGTCGCATGGCTTATTACTCAACGAATGATGCCACGCAGTATCTGCTTACGCTATGATTTCTGTGTCTGATTCCTAAAATGTCCGACAGGGTAGTGTGAGTGCGTCCTTCCGTAGCTAAGGTGGAAGATACGGGGGCTAGCCACTTGCGCCTGCCTTCCAAATCCCTCACCCTTGCACCTGCCGCTGCCGACCTTTAGAGTGAGCTATAGATCTGTAAGCCTCATCACTTCTCTCATTGTCAATTGATCTTATCTCCCCTTTCTGCGCCAGACGGCATGGCGAGGCGCAGACAGAGTACCAGGCCCAATCCGACCACACCGAGCACAGTCGCAGCGTGGGCTGCTCAACCTCCACATGCGAGTATAAACGGTATGCCGACTGAGCTCCGACTGTTGATCTACGAGTACGTCTTCGCCGAGATCAAACCGAAAGAGATTACAATCTGCTATACTCAGCATCAACGGAGGAATAAAACGGACCAAAGACCGATGAAATGCTTCCTGGCCATATCACGCATATGTCATGTTCTCACGACAGACGCCAGCTCAATGCTGTTTGGGGCAGCCTGCCTCGTCTTGACACCAGAGACGCTAGATTCCTACTCACACATACCGTAGGCAAGCGTTCCGGCGTACTACTTTCAAAGACCGAAACGGCGACCCTCATCCGCACTAAGTTCCGCCACGCGGTCTTTCATCTGGCCTCGGACGCTTTCCGCGATGTAGCACTTCTAGCCGCTACAGAAGGTCTTATTCAAGACTTGGATTACGGCGCATGGCTAGATTCTGTCCACATCAGCTTCCGGTCCATTCCTGACTACGCTCATGCAACAAATCTGGCGGGCTTGGGAGCTTTCATCACTCGGGCCTATAGTGGCATTAGGTGTTCACGTGTGATCAATATCAGCTGGTGGCTCGTATATGATCTGCCGGCGCATGTGTCTGACCAGCGAGAGCGTCTCTTGGAAGGTCTAGTGGAGACGTTGGGTGCATAAGTATTTCGGCGGCTGGTAGCTGCGAAGAACTGACAATGCGATAGCGAGCGTAGACGCGGCTCTCCCTTTTGATCCACCCATCACCGGGCGGTGACGAGAGACTGATCGGGATCAGCTTGCGGGCATTTTGTGTTGGTTCGGATGAATATGCACGCCGTCCCGTTCAAGGAATCGCCGACTTTCCATACAAATACTACACGGCAGTGTACCCCCCATCAGCCCTGATATCAGTCCCTGTCGTATATGAACTTGCGTCACTCGCAAGGTACAAATACGCCCCCTTCAACTCGCCCGGCTCGCCTTCCCTCCCCATCGGGATCTTTCCTCGCCAGATCGCCTTTGTCTCAGGCGGAATGAAATTCGAGATCTCGGTGTTCATGTAGCCTGGGCTCACCGAGTTTGCTCTCGCAAACTTCACCCACTCCACAGCCAGCGACCGCACAAGATGGATCACGCCAGCTTTCGCCGCGTTGTATGCAGACTGCAGCTGTGGGATGTTGGCGATGTGGCCGGACATGCTGGCTGTCGCTACGAAGGAGCCACCGCTGTAGTTTTGCAATGTCTTGCTGGCGGACGCAGTGTACTGGCGACGCCAAACCTCACCAGCGGCGCGAGCGCAGTAGAAGACGGAGTCTAGATCTGTCGAGACGACGTTATGATAGTGCGAGAGTTCGCCATCGATCATGCGCCCTTGGGTCCATGGAATACCGGCGTTCGCTACGAAGATGTCGAGACGGTTGTTGAATTCTGAGACCTGAGCTTCGATGGCATCTTTGACTGCGGACGCGGATGTCACGTCGACTTGGTATGCACGAGCTGTGAATTCATCAGTTCCGATGTGCGGGCACGGAGTAGATAGCTCAGACATACCCTTCACACCGAACTCCTTCTCAATCGCAGCAGCCTTGTCAATCGCATCTTTGTTCGAGTGATACCAGATCGCTACATTTGCCCCGGCTTCGGCCAATGCTCGAGCAACTTCGAAGCCTATGCCAGCTCCTGCGCCTGATACAATGGCAGTCCTATGCTTGAGAGAAAACAGCTCGTGGATGCTACTCGACTTTGGTGCGGTCGTATTATACTCGTGGAAGATGCCATTGTGCATTGAGGCATCTTCGGGCGAAGTCGTCGGGGATGGCTTCTTGCCCTCTGCCTTGAGGCTGGCCAGGTGATTAGGTATGCCGCGAACCATGACGATACTTAGGTCGATGCTTCACCGCTTGAGAAGAGTATTACTCCAGCTACTTGTACTTGCTATGATCCTACCTTCCTCACTGGTGTCGTGATCCAGCTTAGTCATGTCGATGATGCGATGCCCTGCCTCCTCTCGAACCTGATCCTCTCACGGCACATATGTCCATCCACAACATCTCATCATCAAGTCCATCAAATTCATCATGAATAGCGATAATCTAATGCCTCGCATGACATATTGAAAGATTCGTGCTGCAATTCATGAGTGACTGAGCTGGTAAGTACCACGAGGGCGTGGGAGATGTGTCTCCGCGCAACAACGTAGCCCTGCGAAATGGCTTTTCTCGTGGATGTTATCGAGGTTGAGGACGCTGTTCCGATCGTCATCGCTGCGAGTGAAAGCGGAAGTGGACTGTCCCCACCGGACAATCGAAGAGACGGCCGCGATATACGAGGATAAGACCATACTGTATCACTGACCGGAAAGATCGAGACTAAAAGACTAGTATGTGAGTCAAGCAACAAAGGTAACCCGGAGCCCATGCATTGGCTGCTACATTACGATCCGAAGCCATGAGAGCATCGCCCGTTCCTGTTGCTTTCATTCCGTCCATGTCGATACTCACAGTGACGAGCGATGTCTTTCTTCCTGGCGTTGGACGCTCAAGAGCGCTTCGTATGCGAACAGTACTACACAAACTTTCCATTAGTATGTCTCAAGCATGGAGTGTTCTCGAATCCCACCCTGCACACTGGAGCCGGACGATGTGCTACCATCGAGCGATTACCAATCGAGACGATAGACTCAATCATGACTTCGGTTGACAATGCTGCTCTCCTCAACATGCGCCGCACATGTCGGAAAATCTATCACGACGTCGATGAAGTGTTCGTGGCACGCTTCTTTAGCAATCGCAAGCATCTCTGGACTGTCCAGTCTCTCGATGGATTGGTAGCCATCACGCAGTAGACATGGCTCGCCAGAGTCATGCGGCGCCTCGAGATTGCTTTCTGGGACTTCAATCGATTTCTCGCCCCCAAATTGCGCCCGCACAATCGGTTGCAATCCAGACATAGTGCAGTCCATCAGGCGACGAACTCATCGATCACGCGTTCCGTGTCGAACGCTGGCCATGAGCGCCGTCAATATAGACGGACCTCATGAGGCCTTTGGACTTGCTACGTTACTGAAGAGCTTGGGGCCTCGCTATGCCACCCGACGCCATGTCCCCGATCTCATGGACTTTCACTGCGCAGGCCACATGGAATACGCGCAGACTTTCCTTTGGGCCATTCACAGAGCCAGGTATCGTCCATCTGGTCTTGAGCTCATCACTGGGCAGAATGGTACACGTCCAAGCATCGCGATACTTTCCGATCGAGCATTGCTGAACGAGCCTGACCCCTGGCAAGAGTACGGGGTGCTATCAATGAACACATGCGAGCTTTCCCGCTGTTCTCGACGCTAATATCTCTCGACTACACTTCACAAATCAACGAGCTCGACAAAAATTCTCCGCCCACGCCATGGGGCTCTCGCTGTCCCTACATCCCTCACATCATGTTCGATAGCCTTGACCCACCTCCAGGCCCTGAAGCTGACTTTCAGTACATATAATGGCAAGCTTCATGCTCTATATTGTAGCCGCGCGCATGATCGGACACTGATGTTCCTGACTGCGTGTCTGGCGACTCGGTCTCTGCATCTCGTCAAGATCCACCGGAATGTCACATCGGCGAGCACTTTGCTCGTATTACTGAAGCGCAATGCGGCCAGGTTACGAGACCTTACACTGGTGGATATTTACATTCGCCCATCGCAAACTTGGCAGCCTGTCCTTCAGTTTATCGCTAACAAGCTGGGTTTGACACATCTGGCACTCTCGAATCTTTGGCAACTAAACGATGTACCTGATGTACGTGCACTAAGTGTTGGCCGACCCGAAGGCTTCGATCGCCGCAAATCAAGACCGCATGGGGTTGTAACGGGTGAGAAGGAGATCAGAATCTTTGCGCGGCTCATGGCGCAGCAGGCGAAGAATATACGCTTGACAGGGCGGATATGAGCGAATAATTGGGGGAGTAGAGAGGGATTCAGATTGCCCGATCGTACGTTCTATCTTATATCTCGTAATTTCGTAACTGCTCCTATGCCACTATACCTCACCCCAGTATATAGCCATCGCTATGCGTCAGTATCAGACAGAGCACTTCCGTCCAACAAATCCGCACACCGGGATGCCGTTCAGTCGGAGAAGAAGTCAGAAAATACATCTCCCCAGCCACCTCCTTCGCCGCCTTCACCACCGCCTCCAGCGGGCGGCGGTGCACCACCACCACCACCTGACCCACCCCAAGGATCCTGACCTTCGCCCCAAGTGTCGTTACTCGGCGGAGTCTGACCTGGCGATGCGTCGCTGTAAGGCTCATTTGCTGTCGGACTCGCATCATCGCCGCCTCTCGGTCCATAGGCTCCCCGTTGCATCGCCTCATACCCCGCCATCGTGCCCGCGCCAGCGATCGCACCTTCACCAGCAGCTCCAGCGCCAGATCCAAGACCTCTACCCGCTGCGCCGACGGCACCGCCTGCAACTCCCTCGACTGCACCTCCAGCGGCCCCAGCTCCGGCTGCGCCGACGCCTTCAGCTGCTGCTCCGCCACCGCCGAATGGCCACCATATGGGCATGAAGCCGACTCCACTGGCATGGCTCGAGTGACGAGAGAAGTAGTCGAAATCTATGCTTACTGCTGTTGCCAGCATGACAGCGCGCTGGTCGAGCGTCAGACTTGTGGCTTCCTTCTCGTAACGAGCTACTTCTTGGCCGGCGGATGTCTCGAGTGCGGATGTTTGGGAGGCGGAGTCCATGCGTAAGGCGTACGCACCTGTGTCTGTGAAGATCTCCCGACCGAAGCCACGGAAGTTGCGGTTCACAGCGCCGATGGTTTTGGCGTCAGTGGAGGTGAGGTTGAAGTCCCAGGAGAGCATTTGGGCGTCTATGGCGGCGAATTGGGCGAGGTTACCAGCTTCGGGTTGAGGATTGCTGTTTGTCAGAGCGGCTATGCGTGATGCACTGGCGGCATTGCTAGCCTGTGATGTCTCATCTACGCTGGGCCGGTGCGCAAACAAATGGTATTTTCTCCGCAGCGGCGCCCATTCCTGTTGGACTTCACCTATTATGCGCATCTCCTCCAAATTCAGTGGCGATAGCTGTGGTGTAATAGGACCCTGGGTAGCCACTGCCGTAGTCGTATCATTTTGCACGCCTTGTGCAGCTGCATAACCCTCATACCCGCCTTCCGGCACAGCATCATGAATCCGAACCTTGCTGTTGATCCACGCAAATGGCCTGTGAATTCGCAACACTTCCCTTCCCTGCGCATCGAAAATATGCGCGCTGAACGATCGATGCGTTTTCGCAAATTGTCGCATCATCGACTTCCCAATGCCGTTGTCCATTTCCGCTATCGAGCCATGCGTGTTCCCTTCACCATCCATGATCGTGTATCGATTCGCCTGCTCCATACCAATTATGAGGTTCATGAACTCCATCTGACGCGTAATGACCAGACTGCTGTTGCCCAAGATGGACGTGGCTGGGTGCCCGGGCTGCAGAACGCCATCTGCATCCTTTGGAATGTGCACTTCAGTGACCAGATCATTGTCTTCGGACTGGGCGAGTGCAGATGCCAAAGCAGCTGTGCGGCTGACTTGGGGCTCAGGTTGGGGCTGTGGTGTCGCTTGCTGTTGTTGTGCTTGCTCCGCGCCATAGCTTTTCTGCGTTCGCTGCAAAGCACTCTGCGTGTCTTCCGCATTCGACTTGCCTGTGTTGGCCCAAACCCTCGAGCGCGGTGACGGCCTTGGTTTCGGTGGCGGTGGCGGCCTTGCTTGTAGCCATCGCCGCTGATTGACAAATCGGGCAGATCGCTGGACCTCGTGCCCAAAGGCAATCGATCTTGGTAGACGCATAGTCCATGTTGGGGGAGGCATACTTGACAGAGTTGTGATATGGTTTCGCAGTAGGCATCTTGCCTACGTATATACCTCCAATCTGTACCCTACCCGAATCGGTTAGCGTCGCTTCTCGCAGTATCAAAGTCGACGTGCAGTTCGGTCATAATTTCAGTGTATATACACTGACTTTCATCGATCAACGAAGACTTTAACGAAGGGATACATTCATTGCGAACCAGAGGACTGAATGATTGCGCGCAGTCCCTGACGATTTTGAACATCAACGGCGGTTTTTGGTTGTCAAACGCCGCTCGATTCGAAGCAGGAAAGCGGACCGACACAACACCAGCGGCCTCGACGACTTCGCACGACACTGATCATCCCTCTTGATCACGTACTTGCTACCGTTGGCTCTCAAGGTCGCAACGATCACGGCCGAGATACCGGATGGAATCGAACTTTTTCCGGTACAGCATTACCAAGTTGACATTAGCGATCAATCGTAACGTGGCATTACACTCACCACATTTGTGGGTTTGACGTCACATTTGATTGATTCGACGATATGGGCGAGACCAAAGTCATTGCGCCCGAAGCGAACGGCGAGGTCGGTCATGCAACGGACCTGAACGGATACGCAATCGGATCTGGACCACATCAATCGAGCCAAACGAACGAACATACTGCATCATCGATAGTCCAATCGAAGCCACCTCCACGACCGAAGAAGCCAAATTACCAGCACATCCACCGCTTTCCCCTACCCCTTCAAACGTACCCGCTACCCATTTTCCACCCCACAAACCCTCTATCTCTCCTACAACTAGCTTACACCTACCTCTCACATCTCCTCTCTCCACCGTTCTCACATCCTCCAAGGCTCTACAAGGCGACTTTCCACCACGAGTCCCGAAGCTGTCATGTGACAGACCCGGAGTCCATCAAAGCGTTATGGGAGATGGGCTTCTTCGGCAAGGGCACGCTGAGTCGAAGTGAGTTAACTTGGGAAGTGAGGGAGCGGGCCAAGAGGGCGAGCGGCATTGGATTCACGGCTGCTGAGGACGCCACGCGGCGGCGACGGGACGAGAGGAAGGCGTTCAAGTTGGAGAGGGCCAGGGAGGGGGCCGAGAAGGTGGCGTTGCAGAGGGAGAGGGAAAGGGAAAGTGAGCAGGTTGAGGGAGAGGCTGGTCTCGACGAAGCAGAGGAAGTGGAAGCACATGATGAGCTACCGAAGCATGATGCGCGAGCGGAAGACAAATCGCGTGTCGACGATCGCGTCGATTCAGCAGAGCCAGAGGCATGGACCAAAACCGGTTCCGCAGCTGGAGACGGCGAAAGGACGCCACTGCTGGCCAGTATCAACGGTGAAGCCAAGTCAAAGTCGCTAGCGTTACCGCCAAAGCCGGATTCGCTCGAGGACAATGTGATCAATGAGGCTGCTTTTGCCAACGAGGAACACCTCCAATTGACGCTCGAAGAAGGCTTCTTCCTAGCCTACGGTCTTGGTGTCCTCGACATCGCTCTGCCGCCAGAGTTCAAGCCGAGGGAGGAAGCCTCGCCTCTGCTGGGCCCTGCCGCGACCTTCTCACACCTTCTCCATACATTCGCCGCTCACTCTGCATTCCCCATCCAACCCTCGGATCAATCGCTGAGCCCCGCGAATCCATTCTTCCTGCACTATGCAACCTATCACCACTTCCGCTCCCTTGGCTGGGTCGTCCGACCGGGCACAAAGTTCAGCTGCGACTATCTGCTCTACAACCGCGGACCGGTATTCTCACACGCCGAGTTCGCAGTCATCATCATCCCCGCGTTCGAAGACGAGTACTGGCGGACTCCTGATGGGATCGCGTTGAGGGGCGATCAGAAGGAACGGGACTGGTGGTGGCTGCATTGTATCAATAGGGTGCAGAGTCAGGTCAAGAAGACTCTAGTGCTATGTTACGTAGAAGTGCCGGCACCGATGGAGGAGGGGCGGGACCGGGTAGTAGGAGTGGCAGAGGTGTTGGGAAGGTACAAAGTCAGGGAGTTTGTGCTGAAGAGATGGTCGATGAATAGGAGTAGATGAGATCTGTATCAACATGTTGCGAGTGGTCCTGCCCTGAGACCTTCTTCCTAGTCGACCGTGGTGCCGTCAATGAAGTTTCCGTTCCCGGCCTCGCCGTCGCCCCACGTGATGATCGACCGCTAATGCAGGTTCCGGTAATGTGCATATAAGCTCTAGTCCGAGCTTCGAGATTTTCGAGATGCTACCATAGTGTCTTGAGTAAATACTGCTACGACAAACCTTCAATGAACCACTCGGCATCTAGTATGGCGATCAGCAGCATCTCCTCTCCACCAGCTGGTGAGGACTTTACCGCCCTCTCCGCCCATCAAGAGCAGACGCCCACCACTTTCTTCGCCTCGAAGCCGGTCCTGCACTTCCACACCTTACAGCCAGCAAGCTTGCACGTCCGCTCAGAAGACCTCAGCGCACAACCCGACTTTAAGTCTCTAGCCGGCGATAATGCCACACAGGATGGCGACAACACCACGATCCCCAACATAGACGTCTGGGTGACCTCTACCTCGCTCTTACTCTACTCTACATCAACCTCAGCCGGCCTCTCCCTCCCATATCCCCACATCACAGTTCACGCTCTCTCTGGCTCCTCAGTGCTCCTCGAGCTCTCCCTCTCAGACCCCAACACAGCATCAGACGACGAAGACTTCCAGCACCTTACCCTGCACATCACGCCCGCATCCTCCACATCGCCAGACCAGAGCGCCGAGGCGCTGTACCGCGCCATTGGCGATTGTCAGGAGCTGAATCCTGATCCCGATGATGAAGATGAGGCTGGTATGCCTGGCGAGGGCGGGTGGATCACGAGCGAGAACATGGGGAGTTTTGTTGGGGAGGATGGTGAGTTTAGGGCGCCGGAGGGTGTGACTGTGTATGGGGATGATGAGGAAGATGAGGAGGAAGGTGCGAGTGGAGGAGCTCTGGGTCCTGGCGCAGGGAGGACAAGAGGGGTGGATGAGGTGGATGGTGATGATGATGGGGGGGCCGGGGAGGGGAGTAAGTGGATTCGGACTGCTGATGAGGATCAGCCGACGAGTGAGCACAGAACTAACGGCATTTGAGGGAAGGAGTAGAGTGACTACACGCCCGAACACTCGGCATGATGAGGCTAACCATGGAGAGTGCACCCACGATGATGATACCCAAAAGTACAGACTTTGCAATGCTAGATGGCAAAAAATGATCCATTGATCAATACATGATTCCATTACATTCGTCTGACTCAACATACCAGATCAGCCCTCGCTTCGCAAGAACCCATCAGCGTCATACAGACTCTTCGGCGTAGCCATGATGCTCACCGGCCTTTCCCTTTCCCTCGTCTTCAGCCACCCCTCCCCACCCTCCCTCTTCTTCGGTGTCTGCGCATCCTGGCCTGCAACCTCCACTCCAAACCCGACTTCAATTCCTCCCGGACTACTTCCCGGAATAGTACTCAAACTAATCCTCTGCCAAAACCTCTCCCCATCTTCCCAAACACTGATTCCCATCCTCAATCCCCTCGGCACCAACTCAGCCTCCTCAAGCACCAGATCTTCTCCATCGTCCTCTAACTGCACCCCACTATCATCCCCATCCTCATGCTCAGGCACATCAAATCCTCCAATCGCGCCATCGAGCTGCCTTCCAAGATCACTGATGCCAATCTCGTCCAGCGCTCCCGCGGCTCCACACCCAGCAGCCGTGTCAATTGGATCGAAGTCGAAGTTGAAGAAACCTTCTATGCCACCGTGGGCGTCGAGATCGGGTGTGCCTATAAAAGGGAGCAGAGGTGATGGTTCACGGGTGAGGCCGTGAATGTAGCGGCGAGATTGTCGGTTCGCGGAGGTGTCGATCTCGGAGTTCATGCGCCTCAAAGCTAGTGTAGTCTGGAGGACGGACTTCGAGGGCGCAGGACGGGGACCGGATGGCGAGAGTGAGGAAATGCGGAGGTTCTGCGTCGGGATTGGGCGATGAATGTACAGTGGCTGAGCGGGCTGAGAGTGGGGAATGGGCGAGTAGTCTCGAGGTGGCGAGAGGTGGGGAAGGTTCGCGAGGTCGAGCGAAGGGGAGATGATGCTAGCGAGATGCGCGCTGGCGTTGGCAGATGTGAGTGGTTCCGCGATGGTGCGAGGTATCGAAGATGCGGACGCAGAGGCCGGTTTCGCAGTCGCTGCTCCGGAGAAGAACGCTTCGAAGCCTGCAGGCATCGTTTTGGGGGAGCAGGGAGGCGTATCTTGGTACGCTGAGGACGTCGGCCGGCTTTGTGGAGAGGATGCAGCATCAGAGAAGGTAATCGTGCTTGCGACATTCGGTGAGCTGAGGTCTACCACAGGCGCGCCCTGGACGACGACCGCTGGACTGGCTGGATCGTACTCCTGCGAGCCTGTGCGCGAGGCAATGTGCAGTAGTGGCCACGCTGGATCGTACTCGTTCGCGGACGGTATCTGCGCTGGCGGGCTCGACATTATCTCTGCACCATGGTTCGCCGCATGATCTGCCACACTACTGTGCTCATCAAGTCCCTCGAACCCCCAAGTCGGCTCATCAGTGGATGGTCTCGTAACCCAAAACTCAGGCACCGGCTGATCACACTGCACAGGCGCAAGCGTAGTCTTACTCGGACTTGGAAACGCCGATAAACTGAATGCCATGGACTGCACCGACGCTCTCTCGGCGAGAGTATTCTTCATAGCTCCTATATCCGTGCTTGGCGAAGCGGACACCGAGAGCAACGAGTCCGAATGCTGCGACGGCAGGCCATGCTCCTGATACGCATTCCATGCACTCAGAGTAGGCGATGAAGGCGTCAGACTAGCTCTCAGCGACTGTACGCGAAGCTTCGGCGCGAAGGCCGAACTGGGCGGGCGAGAACGTCTCGCGGCGGACACGAAGGGTAGGCCGTGTACGCCGTCGCTCTCGCGGTCCGAAGAGCCGTCCTCTTCGATTCCGTGCATGATACTAGGACTCGTTGGTTGACTAGGTGGCGGGCCTAAGATCTGGGGTGTCAGGGTCGAGATCCTAACGCAGTTCTGTCGCTTGTGGCCTTTGCGGGCGTTTGGGCTGCCTTTCATGGCCGAAGGCTTGCGCAGTGGCTTACTGTCCCACTGAAAGGGATCGCCATTGCTGCTTTGCGTTGAGTCTTGGGTGGCGATGCTGGCTTGCCGCGAGGGTGCGCAGGCGTTGCCGCAGATGTCTCGAAGAATGCCGGACTTTCTGCGCTCGGCTGGGGAGCTTGTGGCTGAGACTGTATTGCCGCGGCGTAGTGAGACCTTCCGCGGAGTGCTGACTTTGCTGATACCTGAACCTGACTTGAAAGATGATGCTGAGGAAGAGACGCGGCTCATGCTCATCCGATCGACGGTGGCAATCTGCGGTATCGAAAGGCGGTTGTGGGCGTTATTGTCAAGCGAAGCCGTTGTGCTTGCTGAAGATCTTTGTCGACTGAGCGTGCTGTCCGTGCTGTACCTGACTGAACTGCTGTGTATCGACGACCGATGGGTGATGTTCGGCACTGGTGGACTCGATGGGATCAGCATATTGCCATGCTCATCACAGGCTAGCGGCTGGTGCCACCTTCGATGTGACACATCTTTGAGCGATGCAGTGTCATCATCGGCGACTATCTGCTCCAGACTCGGTGACTGGGTGGAACTGCTGCCGTCGGGCCCCCGGAGTAAAGGACTGGTGACCAAGACCGAGCTTCCAGTCGACTCATCGCTAGACACCGACATGCGTGAGACGCAGACGCCTTGTCTAGCAGTGTCAGAGCCCATGCCGTGTGGCGCGATGACAGGTAAGGGTGGTACAGGACCCTTCGGTGGCAAGCTGTGTGCGCCTAAACTTATAGAACGAGCGTGTCTTTCCGCTCGTGTCTTGCCGAAGATAGCGTTGCGGATGTCAGGCATTGTCAGAGCGCCGAGAGACACTGATCTTGGCGTCTTCTGCGTGTTGTGCTGGTCGTTGAATATAGCTCCATATCGGCCAGGTGATCGGATCGCAAATGAAGGCAGGACATGTGACTTTGGGCTGTCCGGGCAAGTGAAGACGTCTACTTCTTCCACGATTATTGTTGCCGTTCCTTGAGCCATACTGTTCGCTCTACTGCGAATCTTTGCCACCGGCAATGCCCCCTCTGAGCCGAGTGCAGGCATAGGAGAGCGAGCGGACCGATTTCGTGGACTCTCCAAGATGGCTGACAGATACTTTAGTCGCTTCAGAGGTATGCCTCCTTGTTTGATCCGCTTTGGCAAGGAAACGGAGTCTCGCTTCCGATTGCTAGGGTGGTTTGAAAGATCTGGGCCAATGATCTCTTCTGTCGAGCTCAAAGCGCCCCATCCAGCTTTGCAATGTGCTGGAAGCAAGCTGCCTTTCCGTGGGAACAATGTCGGTCTCGGGAAGTCACCAATCTTTCTGACTCCTCGCGTCCGCTCTGTGACATCACGAACCCCTCCCTCCTCTAGCAATGCCATTGCTCTCTTGTGCGCCATCCGTTTCCGTACGATTTGCACAATGACCACAGCGCTCGCGAGGAGCATCGCACCTACTACGCCCACAGCGATGCCGATGATGGTTGTCGAAGTTGGCGCTGACACAGCCGGATGGATCTGTGTCATGGCCGCTGCTTTGACTTCTAGATCCTGCGATATTCTGGCCCGTACCAGCAGCGCATTCACTGCGCCAGATGAGTCCGACGTTTGCGACATGGCGTCGATGGTGCTGTCAAGAGGTACGAGCCTAATTGATGCCTCGCTGCTTGTGTGCTTGGAGCTGCATCGCGAGCCTTCGCATAGTGACTTAGTCGCGATAGTCGATCCGTCCTTCCATATCAGCCTTTCAGACAGAAGCAATCGTCGCAGCAATTGCGTCGAGCTATGCCATGCTGGACGCTCCAGGCTGGACCGTGGCATGTGTGTTGTGCGGTATGCGGCCCGTTGCCTCAACGAGTGTTCAGGAATGCGGTCGAATTTCGCGACAAACCATGGAAGTCTGGTGTACCATTGCGACTACAGGTCACGATACCCACCTTAGTTGCATGCTAGTCTATCGTCGATAGTTAAGTAGCGTAAATCAACGTGGATGCGTAGTGTATCTGCGTCTGCAACAGGTGAGCTGAAGCGAGTTGGAAATCTCGCTATCACATAGTGGAAGGAGATATGCTACGCCGGGAGAGCAAAAAGTGCAGTCACGCAATTCATACTGGGGTGATATCAACTTCATGCTGCCTATCCCGCTCTGCGGAGTGGTGCGTTGGGAAATCAGCGCGGTCGTATTCATACTCCTACCTTACCGTTCCATCGATCTTGGCATGGCAGCCAGTAGATGGTAACTCATGTATCGAGGTCTCGAATCCACGTCCGATGGACCAAGCCTCAGATTATGCAGGGCGAGTTGGAGGGTCTGTACAATCCTACGCACCTTGATAACGACATTCGAGCGTATTAGGAAGGGCAGGAGGACTTCGCAGAGATGATGGCAGAACTAAATAGCTGGCACTGTCCTCGCTCTCGAAAGTCGACCGGCAGTGGAAAGTCCTCAATAATGCCACTGAGGGATAGATGTTGGCAGCATTTGCCCGACCCTGTGGCAGATCTATGCCGGTTAGATCTTGCAGACTGCTGTGCGACTCGGCAGCTGAGTAGAGAGTGCCACAATGTGTCGCGTCGTACATCTAGTGCTCCCCAGACAGTGTCGTCTTCTGGCACCATCAATACAAATGCAACCATGTGAAGTCCATTTTGCGCTTCATGGCGGGAAACCTGCCACGTCCTGATTCGCTACGAGGCGGCCACCGTGTCGTGGCCGCCAGCACGTCCTGCATGTCGTGCAGGCTGTCCAGTGAGAGAGAAGGCTCCGCTGCATGACCGACCTCAAACGATGCGCTGTAGCCAATGATGTAACGCTATGTTGCGCAAGTGTGTCCTTCATGCAGGCCAATACGCTTGTTGATTTCGCCCGGTCTCAAGACTGGACGCCAGCGCTGTGCCATCTGATTGGACAGCCACGTACCCACCTTCAATCATTGCCACACCTTGTGATCTCTGTGTCTTCAAGCTGCATATTCCACTTCGAATATTTCCAGCATACTCGCCGCGTGAAGTCGTCAAATAGGCGTTGCTGCCGTCGTCGCGGCGCTCTCCTTCCGCCACCACTGCCCCAGCACCGTCAGTCCGCCTCCACGATTTGATGTTTACGCGCCCACAACGGATGAATTTCATTCGGCAAGGTGCAGCGCGCCGATGCTCCCGATGACTAGGATCAGGACAGTGCAGCGGCACATCTTCGCGATGGTGTAGCATTGCTGCTTATCCAAGATTCATTCCTCCACACTCGTCGGCCGTCGCAAGACAGTCGGTGTTTGGTCTGATGAAAACGCCTCCCACCGAATAAGCTGACAGCAATCCAACCTCGCAGTCGAGAACAAATCGTACGTTCATCCGTTCTATGCATCTCGAGCACTGCCGGCCAATCAAGTCGACCTTTCACACCCCGGCTGCTGATGAGCTGGCAACGCCAACATGAGCATGAGCTAATCTAGGTTGCCTTTGCTGCAGAGCGCGTGTCACTGCAGATGAGCTCCCACCATGCGCGATCAAAAAGGTCTTCAATGCCGGACGCCCTCTTGTGCTCCTCGGAGGCGTCTCACGGTCTTACCTCGCCGTCGCCAAGGCTTCCCCGCCCGGTGTCCGCCCCTCCCCTGATCGTGTTGGCTGAGCGGCCGAAGTCAGCACCACCTCTCACCATGGCTGCCTCGATGTTGCAAATGATGCTGGCCATCAGCCCGGCTACTGTGGACGACACACCGAGGCCTTTGGCAAAGACCAGTGACGTATTACCAGCCGAGTGCCCACCAGCTTCCAACCCGGCCTGTCCATCTACGGCAAACTTCGAGCTTGAACTAAAGGCCCCAAATTTCGCACCCGTAGGACCAGCTGAGTCTGCTGCCACGGCTCGTCCTTTACCTGACTTTGCCGCCATTGCTCGTACGATGCGACTGGCCGATATTCACTGCCGGCGACGGATCCAGGCGGAGGTTGCATTTCGCGACTTGCAAGTCGTGGTCACTAAAGCTACGAGACTGATCACAGCAGCACGCCACGTGCAACGTACACTCACTGACTGTCTTCGTGCGGAAGACAAGTACAGCTTCGCCAGGCTGAATAATGGATATGCGGACGCCTGTAAGAAGCTAACTAGCAGCACTACATATCCGCACTTGGCCGGACCATGGCCCGGAGCGAAGCAGAGTCTCGAAACTGGTAATGGCTTCTTGGAGGATGTATCACCCACTACCCGGGCCCAGGTCGTCGAAACTCTAGCCAGCTTGAGATATGACAGCGGCTTCATTGCGAAGCGTCTCGGTGCTCTTTCACGTAGACAGCTTGCCGCTCTGTTACCTGATGGTGGGACTTCCCGATCAAGCGGTTCTATCTTTGGCAGCTTGTCTCGAGCCTCATCTAGAAGCGCTCAGCCGCTAGGATATCTTGTTGATAGCTTGCTCGATGACTTGTCTACGTCTAGATTTCGGACTTCCCTGGAGACCCTGGTGCATATACACATGCCCGTGACCCATCACTCTCCAGATGCTGTTGTTCACCTGCAAGTCTGGGCCGAGGCTTGCGCCATACTGATCGAGGAACGACGTCCAGCAGGTACACGACTTCTCCCGAGCTTACTCGATATTTGGGCGTCTCACGTACCATGGACTGGTAAGGAGAAGCTTCGTTCTTGGCTCGTTCGGACGTTGCGGAAAGGCCACTTCCTCCTGGAGCCGAATAGACCATCATTCTCAGCGCGCGTTCATGGCCAGCCAAAGATCGATGCAGCTGCTCGAGCAGAGGCTTTCTACGCCGAATCTGTCGCCGAGCTGCTTGATGTGCTTGGCGATGAAAGTGGCTCGAGTGCCATTCCCGATGGTGCAATCGTGGTTTGTCACGCTGTGAATGACGCACTGCGTCGGTCGCCAGCGAATCAAAATGGTCTTGCTAGCTTCGTACTCACACGATGGTTGTTCGCTTCATTTCTGCCGGATCTCCTTGTCAGCCCGGAAAGCTATGGCTTGCTTATCGATCATCATATCTCAGATCTGGCACGCCAACGGATCTGCCACGAGATTGCGCTACGTGCTCAGAAAGTCGTTTCTGACGCATTCTATGATCGGTGCGTTTATTGCGGCGTCGTCAACGATACGTTTGCTGACTAGAATGCAGCCCGTTCGCGCCATCTGTAGTGCCCGAGATCAGGACACTGGTCCACCGTGTGGAAGCACGACTGCAATTTGCGGCTTCATCGACATTGGACAGGATTGCTATTCTGCCTGGTATTGAAGGATCCAGTGGGACCACATTTGTCAACATCTGCGCTGCAGATGCTCTCGCTGTCATGAAAGTCCTCTATCCTCCATCAGAGGTGGGTAATGCTGCGACGGACTTTACAGGGGTGCGATCTTCAGCTTCATCGATGTCGGGCTTCTCGCTTTTCCGAGCTATCGACTATACGGAGCAACAGTGGACTGCCACACCGTACAATATACCCGGCGCTGAAGACTGTCCTCCATTTTTCTCTGCTTCTGGAACAGAGCAGGTCGCCATTCCGAGTCCTCCAGCCGATGTTACTGAGACACTTTTAGTCCGACGGGCGTGCCATGAGCTTACAGATTGCGTCACTGCGACCGATGCTTCATCATACAGCACTTGGAGCGTTCTGATTTCACAGGATGAGGGGCACAAGCTGACGATGCATCACTGCCGCGTACAGGACGCGACACGTCTACCTTTACCTTTACATGGTTGCTGGTCACTCCGTGATGTACTAAAGTTGTTATTGGAACACTGGGATAGTCGCAAGGCGGACTTGAATACTGGTACCGACAGTGAACACCATACGCCATCATCTGATCTATTGACGGCCTTGCTGGCCCGTACTGACACAATGCGAGCGGACTGCGAGGCAGCATCCGACTTCGTTGGCGCGCATCGCTGGATGCAATATGCCGACATGATAGAGTCCCATGACGCGTCCGATGGCCGTGCAGTTCTGCTCAATAACATCGCTGCCATACTAAGGGATGCGGAGAGTGATGTTGACTACACCTTGGCCTCACTCAAGCAGTACGAGACGTGGGAGATTACTACCGCTGCTCTGCTGTCTGCGACACTACAGTCGATGATCCCTCCTACAAAGCTTTGTGCTCAGCTCAGGACGAAGATGTGGTATCATGCTGATGTTCGTACTACTGGGGTGTACGACAACCTCAGAAGTGTCGCGAATGCTCTACGAACGATGCACAAGACTGCAAAGCTAGCTGGACCCGTACTACCCGGACCTATCCCGACCCGGGGTATGGCGTCGCCAAATCTCGCAGCGTCCGCTGGCCAATGGAAGTCCGAGAGCATGATCTTGGATCTACTAGGTGTTCCAGCAGCGCACGGCGGGCCAAATAAGCTTAACGATATGCACGTCAAACAGGTACTAGCATGGCAGCAACGAAGCCATATTCATTCCGTTTGCGAAGGTGAAGAGCGTATACACAAGTTTTGTATGGAGGTGCGAAAGTGCGTCGATCATTTCACGACCATTGGAACATTGGAAGATATCGACCAGCAGAGCGCAAGGCCCTCGGCTCACCAGCAGCACTACTCTTATGTGCCGAAGTCAGATGCTGGCAACCATCCACAGGCATACCTGAGACATCGCGCGGACTCGTTGACGCTGCAAACGCAGGTGCCCCCTGGCATCGACTCAATCTCTACAGCATCACACACTTTGTCGAATGCAAGCTCGCGGGAGTACTTTGATGGCAGGAGCCCGACTTTGACGAGCAAGTCATCTGCTACGTTCTGGTCGCCAACACTCAGTGAAGCACGATCACCGTCAAGTGCGACCAGTGTGGGTTCCTACGCACCACCTGTGCACGTAGAAAGGATGTTTTCCAAGGATGTCACCGGCACGTCCGATTTGATCTCCCTGAAACAAAACTTCACTGGGCTTCTGTTGAGCGAGATTGGCGATGTGCTTTTCGCGCATGGTAGCGAGACAGATCAAGCATTCTGGGACGGCGTGGGAGGGGAGCTTACACAATCGCACCTTTCAGACGCGCACACGAGCTTGCAAGAGCATCTCAAGACACTTCATACGAGTCGCACTATTACACATGCCTCGCGAAGACAACCCTTTGACTATTACAGCGCGATTCGGCAACTGTTCAAGCTTTTCGGGGGCGCGGAAGACCCATACAGCAAGCTTCGGTACCTGGTCCGAGTACAAGAGCTCTTGATACCCTTCATGGCACCTCCGATGCAAGATCGAAAGAGTGATTACGAGAAGAACAAGACGTCAGCAACACCGTCCGAAGTATCGGCTTCGCTAGGCAGATACAGCTCTGGAGGTGACGCTGCTATTGAAGGCTTCTATCTTCTGTTCGCCGACCCTATTTTGCGACCAGCATATCTGTTCCGTGACCTACAGTACATCGCTTCTCTGCTCCCAAGCTCGATACTCGAATCTCAGCCGGACGGCAAAGCGTTCTGGAATGCAGTCGCTGCAGTTACGCGTATCAAGAACGAGATGTGCAAGATCTACATCGAAACATCAGACACCATCATAGACTTCCATACCAACGCCAGAGGCCACAGTCGGTCCTCGTCGCAAGCGCAACAGCAGCGCGATGATGCATCTTTCACCTCACCGTCTTGTACACCACCTCTCGATTACGGTACTAAGTACACCATGGCAGACGCAGCTCACTTGCTGCAAATCGCTGCCAAGGAGGGCTCGCCTGTTGCTCAGCGCGAGCTCGCTACACTCTACCTCACGCATCCTGACCTGATGGATAGAGTCCTGGCACCCTGGGCGCTACCGAAGGAGGTTTTCAGGGAAGAGATTGAAGGAAGGAGCAGGAAAGAACGGGACCTCGAGCGGTATGATCCGGGGACTATGTGTGTAGCCATACACTGGATGATAAAAGCTGCTGAGGGAGGAGATGCACTGGCCAAGGCGCATCTGCGGCAGCGAGAAGAGATGGAGAAGCTGGGGTGATGATGGACGAATTTGCCACAATATCATGAGGCCATCTATGCAACGTCTGTAGTGTACTATGCGTAACGGCTCACTTATCTCCCGCGTGTCATCTTGTCCGTCTCAGTCCATCTCGTGAGAGAGATCCTGGCCCACTACTCGTATCGTCGACAAGCTTTGCTCACATGCTTGGCTATCGCGTTCCGCCATCTACTTCCTCATAGGGCTAGCTTCAGCCGAGGCCGATCGCGGTCGAGACGAGGCGAAAAAGCACGACTCCACCTTTTTGCATGCCCGGCGATAAGAATATGTATGAACAGCCGGTGTGTGACTGGATGATGCACTGACTGGCGGTAGAGGTAGGTTCGTTATTTGGTTGTGCTTTCAATCTCCCCAGAGTCCATACTCTGTTGACTTTGCCACTGTATTTGCTCCCACTGCTTCCGTCTGGATTACATCAATGGCGAACAGCAAATTGGCGACCGAGGCCACCGCACCTCACCGTCTCCACGATGACGAGAAAGACATCGCGTCCCCAAAGTCCTCGGGCTCAGACTCCATCCGCGAATATAACGCCACAGCAGTCCACCAAGATGGCGGCATTCTGTCCAAGCTCCGCAACATCGAGGCAACGATGGACCGTAGATTCGGCATCGAGTCCGAAGCCATAGATCGCAAACTGCCCGAGGAGCGGATGGTGATGACCTGGCGGGAAACCCTTACGTTGGCCACACTTTGGGCTTCTGGCACGATGAATCTGTCTTGTTTCGCTACCGGCTTCTTGGGCTGGGAGTTCGGACTCAGCTTAAAGCAGAACTTACTGTGTTGTATCTTCGGATCGCTACTCGGTGGTGCGACTTCGGGATCCATGGCTGTGTTCGGCGCGCCGACCGGCTTACGACAGATCAGCATCAGTCGCTATCAGTTCGGGTGGTGGTTCGCCAAGGTGATCGCGGCGCTGAACGTTATCCAGCAGATCGGATGGAGCGCTGTGGGGTGTATCACTGGCGGAATCGCACTGAACGCTGTGGCTGACAATGGGGTGTCAATCGCGCTGGGAGTGTTCATCATTGCCTTCTTCTCTATGGTCGTGAGCTTCGTGGGCTTGAAGGCGATCCTACCTTACGAGCGCTGGGCCTGGGTTGTATATCTCGTGGTATTCCTGGTTATTCTGGGGCAGACTGGAAGGTTCGCTACGAACGATCTTGCACAGGATCCTTTGACTGGTATGAACCTGACGGCGGTGGTACTGTCGTTGCTCAGCATCATTTATGGGAGCTCGAGTAGCTGGGCATTGGGTGAGTGTTTCGATTCCATGGCTATCACTTCTTTGTGCTGACAGTCACGCAGTGGTCTCCGACTATTACGTCCTCTACCCGACCACTATCTCCAGACCCAAAGTCTTCATCCTCACCATGCTTGGCATTGCACTGCCCACTGGCTTTGGGATGTGCACCGGTGCCGTCGTAGCTTCGACTCTCAACGTTCGCGCCGACTGGAGCGAAGCCTACGAGAAGAGCATCGGCTATCTCATTCAGGAAGCCCTACCACCGATCGGGTGGGGCAAGTTCATCCTCGTCCTCCTAGTCCTGAGCGGCATCAACTGCAACATCATCAACACTTACTCCGCAGCGATTTCCTGCCAGCAGTTCGCGCGCCCCTTCGCGAAGCTCCCACGCTTCATCTGGACGATCATCTGCTTCGCTGTGATCCTCGCGCTCGGCGTAGCAGGCCGCGACCACCTGCTCTCCTACCTCCAGAACTTCCTCAGCCTGCTCGGATACATCGCCACGAGCTACTTCGCCATCGTGCTGCTGGAGCACTTTGTCTTCCGTAAGGGCGACTTTAGGAACTACGATCTCGACGGCTGGAGTATTCCGGCTAGACTGCCATTGGGTCTGGCTGCCAGCACGACGTTCCTGCTAGGTGTCGCGGTGTGGGTGCTGTTTATGGTGCAGACATGGTGGGTTGGACCTGGTGCTAGGCAGATCGGAGAGTTTGGAGGGGATCTGGCGAACGAGATCACGCTCGGTGTAACGCTGATTGCTTATATGCCGTTGAGATGGGCGGAGAGGAAGTACGTAGGACGATAGTCGTAATGAGATCTCGCAGCAAAGACTGCGAATTATCCGTCGTCTACCTATCGATCTTTCTATGACTCCTGACTTCTACATTCCGGAGAATCTCCCGCGAAATCAGACAATATCTGGATCCGCTTGCTAATACCATCTCATGTTTTCGGCTGATCATTCAGCCGGATGCCGATGGCGCCATCGAGGAGCTCACCTGAACTAGGGACGCCCTTCAGTCGCGTGATGTCGTACGTCGATTGTAGTGACCGGATAGAATGGCGGCATTGGTCAGGCAGGCAATCGCCTGTAGCCGTTCTGCTGGTACAGGATTGGAAATCACCCTGGCAAGTCGATGATTTCACTGTCGTACTTCCCTTCACATCAAACGCCGTAGGCACACGATTAGTAGAACGCTCTCCTATACCACTCTCTGAACCCTACAGGTCGTTGCCATTTGACGCAGAATACGTTTTGCAAGATTGAGTGGCGCAGCCTAGCTGTTCCTACGAGATCGAATAGACCGATCGAACGACATTACTACAATCCCCAAGACGTCGAGCAACTTCCGCGAGGACCGCGCTGACCTCTTACTCGCCTTCGTGCGAACTAAGTGCGCCCCACTAGATCACCTTCTCACGGCCTCTACGACTTCATAATGAGATTACCGATCCAGCACCTCTATGCCGGAGCACGTCGCCTGTACTCCACTCAGGCTGGTAACGCACGCGTCGACCGGATAGCAGCTACAATCGTGGCGACCTACTGCGGAATCGCATTTGGCGCACCTCTAGCAGGCGCAGCACTTGTGAGCAGGAACGCGAAGCGAGATTCGCGGTACGCGGACATGTGAGGTCGATCTGGCTCTCAATGGGAAGGCTATGCTGATTGGCATCACAGGCGACCACTGAGCTTCCGAGACTGTTTGCCGGGCTCACCGTTGGAGGACTATGCCGGGCTGCTGCAGAGGGTCCAGGGTCGACGGTTAATTGAGTGACAAGGCTGCAATCCTGCGTCCGATGGGGTTGTGTCTTGGGGCTGCAGCATAGATGGGTAGCATATCTGGGGTAAATGGGGCATGTGTAATGTACAGGATATCGACAATATCATACAACGTTCCTTCGTAGTTGGCTTCGACAGGCCCTTTCGTTCGTTTACTCTCTGTACAACCGACAACATATTCGATCATTCATCAGCAAGCCTATGTGTAGTTCGAAGTCTCGTGTTCTCCGCCACCTTCTCCGCCGATCCTCGACGTCCTCACGCCATCGTGATGCAAGTCCGGGTACATCGAGGATGCTGGGATGGATCCTCGAGGGCCTGATTCCAACGAAAGAGGTCTACGTGTAGTGTTCCATTCGTGGCCAGCGGTGGGAGAGACGATCAAGGCGCCCTTTGGATGTTCGATTGCACTCCATCAGCTGAAACGATCTCCCTTCCGACTTCGATACGGCGCAGCAGCCTCGTACTGGCTCTTTGCGCTCATCTCAGCTTGCACCTGACTCGCTGACGCTGAAGCGTAATCCACACTAGGCTTGATATTTGGCGTTGCAGCCGCGTTGATGCCATCTGCAGCCTTCTCGAGTACACCGCTGCTTGCATGAGCACGCTTCGATGGTGCACTGTCTTGATACCGCCGTCTGTTCCCCTGCGATGCTATACGGCGTTCCTCATTGAGAGCTGCGCGCTCGTCTCGGTCGGCGTTGATGCTGCGTTTGGCGAAGAAATATGCGCCTCCGCCGGCGAGGACGAGGATGCCCCAGCCGTAGGCTACTGATGCTTTCTGCGTTGATGTCAGTGATTGTACTCCGACTTGATAACGAATGTGACTTACAGTGTTCATGATAGAGGAAGGGGATTAGATAGTGAAGGCTTGCAAAGGGAAGGCGAGATAGAAAGATATGATATAGTCTTCATGATCGCCGTTCATTGATCTCGAACCATCGGCGGCATCGGGCGTGATCGGGGAAGGGTTCCGTGAGGCTGACATTTGCATGTGAAGTGCCGTCATGAGTACATGACTCAGTCCATCAGTCACTGGACCCATGCATAGCCACCATCACACTGCCTCAAAGTCTTCATCCTCTTCCTTGTGCCGTCCACCAGCGCCATCCTTCCTGCCGACTCAAAACTTCCGCGGTTCTACCTCGTAGTCCTCAGGGGTAGACGGCGAGAAGAAGGCGACAGTGCTCATCATGGCGCCCAAACGCAAGGCAAGCGCGGCAGCTGGTCGCCCTTCAAAGCGCATCGCCTCCGGCATCAGCACACCAGTTAGCGTCTCTGAAGACCAGGACTTCTCCATGGGCAGCGAGTCCGACCCAGAGGACCACGATGTCGCCAGCAAGTACGACAGTCAGTACCCCCTGCTGCGTGCTCTGCCTAGCTTCGTTCCTCTAACATGCGTGCACAGAAACGGTAGAGAAATTCTCAATTGCCTCGAGCGCGAAGAAGCAGCCTCCTCGAGAGGGTCACGATGCTGCTTCACATCTCTTTACTTCCCTTCGAGACTTGTCTGGCGAGGAGTTGAAACCTGATCATTATCTCAGACCGATATGGCTGAATGCTACGAGTGGCAAGGTGGTGTTGGAGACGTTCTCGCCGAGCTTCAAGCAGGCGCAGACGTTTCTCATCAACATCGCGGAGCCGCAGAGTCGGACAACTCATATGCATGAGTATAAGATCAATAGTCATAGTCTGTTCGCTGCCGTAAGTGTTGGGTTGACAGAGCAGGATATCATACGTGATCTGGAGCTATTCTCGAAGTCGAAGTTGCCGGAAAGCATCAAAGACTACATACATCGGAACACACAGTCCTTCGGAAAGGTGAGACTGGTTTTAAAGCACAATCGCTACTACATCGAGAGCTCGGATCCTAGCGTGCTGCAGAGACTGTTGAAAGATCCAGTCATTGCACCATGCAGAGTTGAAGAAACCGATGAGCTCAGGACGGACGTGGCACCAAAGATGGGTCAGCTCGTCATTTCAGGTACAAAAGAGGCAGCAGGGGTAAGAGAAGCACAAGCGCAGGTCGCAAGGCAAGTCAAGAGGCCAGAGGACGACGATGAGTCTGACGACGAATATGGTGGTCGGGAGCTGGAGCAGGACATGACGGACTTGCTCCGTGATGAGGACGATGACGAGGAGATTGATCAAGTACATTCCTTCGAGATTGACGGCACGAAGATTCAGCAGGTTCAAGAGAGATGTAATGTCGAACTTGGTCTGCCTTTGACAGAGGAGTACGACTTCCGGAACGATGATATGAACGCCACCCTTGACATAGATCTGCGACCTAATGTACAGATTCGTTACTACCAAGAGCACGCACTCAGTAAAATGTTCGGCAACGGCAGAGCAAGATCCGGGATCATCGTACTGCCTTGCGGAGCAGGTAAGACGCTGGTGGGCATCACAGCGGCTTGCACAGTGAAGAAGAGCGCGATTGTACTGTGCACTTCAGCTATGAGTGTCGTGCAGTGGAAGGAGGAGTTCAAGAAGTGGTCGAACATCAATCCTGATGACATCGCTATCTTTACTTCTGGCGAGAAAGAGAAGCTCAATCACAAAGCTGGTATCATCATATGCACATATAGCATGGTAACCCAAAACACTCGACGAGCGCACGACAGTCAGCTTATCATGGACTTCATCACAAGTCGCGAGTGGGGTCTTATGGTCCTCGACGAAGTCCACGTCGTGCCTGCGGAGATGTTTCGACGCGTCACGAGTAAGATCAAGACACACTCGAAACTTGGTTTGACTGCCACGCTCCTCCGAGAAGACGACAAGATCAAGGATCTGAACTTCCTGATCGGTCCCAAGCTGTACGAAGCCAACTGGCTACAGCTCAGCGAAGAGGGTCACATCGCGCGTGTCCAGTGCGCTGAGGTCTGGTGCCCGATGACTACTGAGTTCTACACAGAGTATATGAACGCTGCTGGCAACGTCAACAAGCAGTTCCTCCTCTCCACCATGAACCCACGCAAGTTCCAGGCCTGCCAATTCCTGATCAACTTCCACGAGAAGCGAGGCGACAAGATTATAGTCTTCTCAGACAACGTGTACGCCCTGAAGAAGTACGCCGAGGGCATGACAAAGCCCTACATCTACGGCGACACCTCCCAACGCGAGCGCGAGCTCGTACTAGCTAACTTTCAAATGAACGAAGCAGTCTCCACAGTCTTCCTCTCCAAGATCGGGGACACCTCGCTCGATCTCCCCGAAGCCACGTGCCTCATCCAAGTCTCCTCCCACTACGGCAGTCGGCGTCAAGAAGCCCAGCGTCTCGGCCGCATCCTCCGCGCCAAGCGCCGTAACGACGAAGGTTTCAATGCCTTCTTCTACTCCCTCGTCAGCAAGGATACAAACGAGATGTTCTACTCCGCGAAACGGCAAGCCTTTCTCGTTGACCAGGGCTACGCATTCAAAGTCATCACGCACTTGAATGGCATCGACAAAATGCCCAATCTCCACTTTTCAACGCAGCAGGAGCGCATGTCGCTGCTCACTGATGTGCTACTTCAGAATGAGACTGCGGGGGATGTGGAGGATATCAAGGATGATTTGTTCAGTGATAGGAACGTGGCTAGAAACCGCGGGCGGAAGGCGCTGGTCAAGCGGCAGGCGGGGACGTTGAGCAGTCTGGCTGGAGGGGAGAGTATGGCTTACATGGAGTATGCTAGGGGAAGCAAGACGAATAAGGAGTTGGCGAAGCAGAGGAATCAGTTCTTCAGGAAGGAGGATCGGGCGAAGGAGAGGCGGAAGAAGGCTACGGCTAGTATGTTGGATTAGTCGCAGTCATTCAGCCAGCGGTCAATTCGTGTACCTTTCTGAGCAAGACTATGTCATCCGGCATTTACCTCTACTCGTCTCACGCTGTGGATCGGCGCTCCTGATGAGTAATTGTGCCAATGCCTTCACACCAAATTCTTAGGCTCTCGGCCCGTGATGCAGGTACAGCCGGGGAAATGTTATCGCTAACCTTAACCTCGTACGATGCGGCTCGCAGATCTAGAACGAGCCATTGACTTAACACTTCGATCCATCGAGCCTCCAAAAGCGCGGTAAAATCCACAGGGACCCGTTAGCCCACTTCATACCGAGTTCCGCGCTACCAGCGACCATGCCGGCTACTTTGAAGGACTTCGAGGCGGTCTTCCCCAAGTTGGTGGAGGACCTAAAGCAGCACTGCGAGCACTACAAACTTCCTACACAAGCCCTGGATTGGTTCGAAAAGGTACCACACCCTCCACCGACTCTCTCAAGTCAGTCCGTCAGCCATTGACTCACTACCAGCCCTAGTCCCTTACTTACAACACCCTCGGCGGGAAGTGCAACCGCGGTCTCTCCGTGATCGACACCACCCAGATCCTGCTCGGCCGTGATCTCACTTCGGACGAGTACTTCCACGCCGCAACGCTAGGATGGATGATCGAGCTCCTGCAAGCCTTCTTCCTCGTCTCAGACGACATAATGGACTCCTCCAAAACCCGCCGCGGTCAGCCGTGCTGGTACCTCGCTCCGAATGTCGGCATGATCGCCATAAACGACGCCTTCATGCTCGAGAGCTCGATCTACGTGCTGCTGAAGAAGTACTTCAAGAGCCACCCTGCGTATGTGGAGCTGATGGAGTTGTTCCATGAGGTGTCGTTTCAAACTGAGCTTGGGCAGACTTGCGACTTATTGACTGCGCCGGAGGATCATGTGGATTTGGAGAATTTCAGTTTGGAGAAGTATACGTTTATTGTGATTTACAAGACGGCGTACTACAGCTTCTACCTGCCTGTTGCGTTGGCGCTGCTGTATACTGGGAAGGCTTCGGCGGAGAACTTGAAGCAGGCGGAGGACATTCTGATACCGATGGGCGAGTACTTTCAGGTGCAGGATGATTATCTGGACAACTTCGCGGATCCGGAGACGCTGGGCAAGATTGGGACGGACATTCAGGACAACAAGTGCTCGTGGCTTGTCAACCAGGCGTTGAAGAAGTGTAGTAAGGAGCAAAGGAAGGCGTTGGAGGAGAACTACGGGCGGAAAGAGAAGGCGTGTGAAGCGAAGGTGAAGAAGCTGTTCGATGAGCTGGAGCTTGAGAAGGTGTACAAAGAGTATGAGGAGGAGCGTGTCGCGGATCTGCGGAAGAAGATTGCGGCTGTGGACGAAAGGCAGGGCATGAAGAAGGAGGTCTTCGAGGAGTTCTTGAGGAAGATCTACAAGAGATCGAAGTAGAGCTATGCCGATGCTAGCTTTGCAGTCGTGAGCCACGAAGTACATGGATGCTTTGCTTCCTTCGGTCCCAAATCTCCTTGTCTGCAGACCTCTCGCTGATGTATCGCAGTCGCGTGCGACGAATGTCAGCTCTCCGCAGCCTTGCTGGTAACGCACCCTTTCATCTGACCTTAAATTCCAGTCACCCCTATGCGTCCCCTACGCCATCCCACATCATTCCCTCAACCCCACACTTCCCATCACACGCCCCATCTCCTAGCCCACCACTAACATACTCCTCCTCCACAAACCACGGCTCCTGCTCGTCGTCCGACCAGAAATAGCGATCGCGCCTATGCCTCGGCCGGACTCGACTCCACACGAGCCTCTCCTGGCGCCACTCGTCTTCGCGCATCAGTTCCGGCGGCATGCGGCGATCGCCTTCGATACGGGGCGGACTAGCTGGAACGCGGGATAGATCGAGATCGAGACGAGAGGCACGAGAGCGTAGTTTGCGGCGTGGTGGAAGGGGTGTGGGTGTAGCTGGTGGCGAGGGTGTGCTGGGTGGAGGTGGAGGTGGAGCCGGTGAAGGTGTGGTCTCAGCTGCTGCGCGGTCTCTCGGCGGTATCAGCTCCTTGGAGTCCACGGACATAGACCTGTGGGGTGCGTCGACCACAGGTGTGTCTGAGGGTGCTTCTGCCATGACTTCTGGTTCCGATTTTGGCATGACGTCCGCCTGCGAAGGATCCGCCTCGGCTGCTGCCTCATCGTTGGCAGGTGGCAGACCATTTGAACTCACCGGCACAGGAGGGTTGGTTTCATCGATTGCCAGCTGCATAGAAGGTGCCTCTGTCTTGATTTGTGGCCCTACACCGGTTCCAGCGGTCGCCGGCGGCGTGAGATCCGCCATGAGGATGTTGGCCGATCCGTGTCCGTTCGATGGCAGCTGCGCGTGCGCAGGCAGTATGAGCTGTGCGTGATACTCAGTTGGCGAGCTGGGCGGAGCAGTGAGAAAGGCGCCCAGATCCCAAGGCTCCTCGCATATCGTTGCCGCCATTTTGGAAAGGTGCCTGGTCGGAAAATGGAGATGCTGAATGCGAGGGAGGAAGGAGCGATGTGTAGATGTACGTGGAAGGAAGGAACGAACAACTTCACCTGAGAAGCAAGTGCGATCGAGTGACATGTGTGCTGCCGCTCACGTTGGTTCTGGGCATCATCACTGACTGTGGGCGTCGTCACTGAGTTCAGTCTATGAGTAAAGAAGTCGTCAGTCAAGATCAACGTCGTTCTTGGTTGTTGTTCCTCTTGCGATTCTATGCTAAGTGAGAGTGAGCATCGTCACCTGAGGAAAGGAGTCGCTACTGCAACAGAGACTTGTTGGTTGATACTGATACGCGTTGGTGAAAGTAGAGCAGATGGTGGATTGTCTTAATGACATTGTTATCCTCATTGAAGTGTTTACCCTACTACTGTCGACGTGACGCCAGACATACCCTATGTGGTAACTATAGCCTCCACTGCGATCACATTCAACACAGGTCCATCGATGGCCACTCTCAGCTCACGACTTCAAGAACGCCATTCTCTTTGCGTTCTTCTTCTCCTTGCGCTTCGCATTCATCTCCTTGATCTCCTCCTTGCTGTACTTCACGGCCTGCCTCTCAGCTTTGAGACTCTTCCCATCATTCATGTTAGCTGCAGCCTGAGCGTCGAAGAAGGCCTCCATCTGACGACCGGACTTGTTGTAGTCGTTGTGGCGCTCTGCAGTCACGTCCTCACGCTGGAAGCCACCAGTGCGTGAGTTGAAGCCGGCTGCGGCGCCGTAGTCAGCGTTCTCTTGGGCTTGCTGTGCCTGCTGGGCAGATGAGGAGTTGGCGAGGCGTTCACTGTACTTCAGCCACTGATGCCAAGCGTCGTAGTACTTTGTCGCATCATAAGAACCGTGGACGCGGGGGTTGTAGCCTTGATACGCGAAGGTCTTCGGCTTGGGCTCATCGTAGTGTAGTGGTGCGGTCTGGTCGTGCGCCTCCTCTGCCTCTTCCGCGACTGTTGCGAGTGAATTGATTAGCAGGACAATAGCGTACATGCATGGATTCTTTCTTACGGATCTTGGGATCTGTCGGCTGCTGCAGGCCGGAGACATGCACAGCTTGATTCGTGTAGTCCCATAGCCAGAATTGCTCGCCTGGCTCCTTCTCCATGCGTTCGTTCGTTGTGAGGTTCATGAAGCAGTAGTCTTGCCCGCACGGGGAGGTTGCCTTGTCAATGAAGACCTTGCACCATGGGTATGTCTGTTGCGAGTCGTTATTAGTGGGCTGGGTCGCCTTACTATCCTTCGAAAACGTTGACATGTTGTGTAGAATATGGAAGATAGGTGGCACTGTCGGTTAGGATGATGAAAGAGTTCTCGAGGTTGCATTCAAGATTTGTGTGATGTCAGAGCTTGAAGTGTGATCGCGCCGGCTCGCTGACTATTGTTGTTGTCGTCGTGGCTTGGCGGAGGTATTGGGGCAGGAGCGACCGAGAGCTGGCATCCCTGCCTCGGTACCGTCATCACGAAAGGCTAGAATAAGTCAAGCGATCAAGCACATGTAAAGGAGAACTCTCCAGAACGTAAAGTCATCGAGGAATGAAAAAGCAGAAGTCAACAAGACGCCGTGAATATCGCAGTGCACTGATATGCCGCTCAACTTACAATCGTATCAGGTACTGCATCCTGCTATTGACCGTTAGCACGATCGAAGAAGTAATTGTACGACTTACGGAGTGCGCTGTGTTGATGCATTTCGCGCCAGTCGTGATACAACAGAATTGAAGATCGACGGAGTGTGTATTCGTGAACGTCGCTCGATGCCAGACATACCTGGCCCTGGCTCTCTGCTTGGGCAGTTGTATCGCGCGTTGTTGCCATTACAGGCACTTCTGCTGTCTCTTTGAGGTTCGCCATCATGTCTCTTCCATCAGCCCCCAAGGCGACGGACATCTACGGAAGCGTGTGTGAAGTCGTCTTTCGGCCAAGGTAACCTTAGTCATCACCCGCTGTTCCTCCCGAAACCCCGATTTCCCACCCGATAGATGTCAAGATCAAGGAGCTTACACCACATATAGCAACAAGCGCGAGGTTCAGCTCACACTATCGCGACTTGGCGCGTCTGTTGCCTAACGGGCGAGGGGCTCGTCTTATTCCCAGGTCGATCGGCGGTGAGTCACACGGCCTGGCAGGTAGGCCATAGATAATAGCTGGTCAACGACCGTTCCATCCATCGTCCTCTGCAAAACATCACAGCTTCGTCTCATCATGTCTTCAATGGAACGCAAGAAAGTCAATGGCAGCTGCCACTGTGGGTGAGTGACGAACGAGTATCACGTGAGAGGAAGAGAACCCTCCTGACATTGACCTAGCTTCATCAAATACACCGCCATTATCAAGATCAACCCAGAAACGGGCGACATCAAACCGGCCAATCGCTGCAACTGCAGTTTCTGCCGGAAAATGTCCACCACAAATCACCATCTCGACGGACCTCAAGACTTCGAGCTCATCAGCCCCGCCTCAGCAGACGAGGTGGCAACGTATTCGGGCGAGGTCAAAACCTGTCCCCGTCGTTTCTGCTCGAAGTGCGGGGTCCATGTTTGGATGGAGGGCTACTACGAGTACGCGGGCACGAAGCACGAGCTCAATGTGATCAATTTGGCGACTATCGATCAGCCGCAGGAGGGCGTGGATCTAAGTAAGGTCAAGCCAACGTACAGCAACATGTTGAACGGTCAGCCAGGTCCGCCAGGCGATGTGCCGTTTCCGCATGGGATGATTTGAGGCATGTGTGTCATATATAGCAAGGACAGTGTGGATTGATGGGCGTCGTCCGCGATAACATCATCCGCTGTCAGCTCATACAAGCGCGACCTCGGTCTCGCAGGCTGCTTGCTTGTTGAAGGATCGAGTAGATAAAAAGCAAATACCGATGCGACTGAACAATGGCTTTGCTGTACGCACGTCGTGACCATCTGCCTTGAGAACCAGAGCAATACTTGTAACCTCACTCTCCCTGAACAGCTCCATGATATACACACTTTGGCCGTCGGCTGGGATGTTGTCTGTGGTATCGGGAACGAACTCATGCGCCGATCGCCCGGCTGCGGTGAGAATCTTATCGGAATCGCACCCTTGGAGCGCCCCGTGTATCCTGGGGTCGAACAAATAGGCGTATTCGGTGCGACAGCCCTGTGTATGTTTACGGTCCCTGGCGACGGTAGACACAATGATCATTCTCTGCAGGCGTCCACGTATCCTGATAGAGCACTCCAGGAATCTACCCAAGGGATTATCGAGCGCTGGCTCGAGACAGACAACTTCCGCCGTGCTCACCTGGCGATAAGAAGCATGCCATGGCTCCTTGAAGTACTCGCAGGCGCCGATGCGCGATGCCCAGGAGAATGAGGGGACGATATATTGTGCGTGCGGAGGTGGGTCTCGCAGCTGACGAGGCCATACGCCGCAGTTTTCACAGCCGCTGTTGAGAGCGCCAAAAAGTGCGATGCGGGCACTTTTCCAGCAAAGCCAGCGAACGATATCGTGGGACCAAAGCCCAGCTACGTAGTCACCCATGCCGTGCTTCTGCTGAAAGCGTCGCGCAATGCCAGCGAGGCCGGGCAAGATGTCCCACGGTCGGCTGAAAGCCTTCTGTGTGTATTGGGCAACAACCTCCCGCCATTGTTCGGATGGTGACTTGCAGCCGATTAGTCCGGGACGTTTGTCCTTCGCGATGCAGAACTCATGGGGAATGCGGACTTCGCACTGACATTTGATACGACCTCGAGAGTCCTCGTGCAGTACTTCTGTCCCCGTCAAATGTAAAATTTGCTGCGAAAGCAATCTCTCCTGGTAACACCAACCCCTACCATATATCTCATCAGGGGGAACATCACCAACTCCGCCCAGAACTGGGCCAACCGAGGATAAAAACTCATGCCTTGGCACTCTTCGACAATATAATGTCCCAGCTAGCCCGGACAAAGTCGTTGAGATTGGACATGATTCGTACGACGGTAAGATGGATTCTCCAGCAGATCCGTGAGCTGCTATAGTGAAATGCGCATTTTCGTAGATAGTGTCCATTTGGGCTGCCTGCTGCTCCCAGTCGACCGGATCATCTTGGACTATACACAGACTGTCGATCCAAATGTACTGGATACTGAGCCATCTGCAGACCATGATGGCCTCTCGAAATGTCTGCGGGAGCGACTCGACATCGATAGAATCGAGACGGGAGTGCAGGTTTGCTGCCGTGGTGGTGGGGATAGTTCGATTCACCCAGCAGTGACTCAGCGTCACGTAAGGAGCAGTCTCTGCCGTGGGCTCGAGCAGTCGAAGAATAGAATCACCTTGGCCTGGCCGTCGACGCAAGTCAAGCACCCGGCGTGGTAATGGATTTTCTTTCAATGTGTGTCCAATCCATCGTTGCAACTGCGTCCGGACAGCCTCATCCCAGAATCTTGTTGGTGGCGCATAGAACTTGATGGCACTGTTAGTACCCGAATCTTGAGGCGACCGTGGACTAGGGCCAGCTTCCACTGATTGCACAGGCGCCGTTCGGTAGAACTGAACAGTGGTTTCCACACCTGACTGTCCTAGAATATTTTGGAGTGTCAATCGGAGTGTCTCGGTCACGCAATAAGAGAAGATACTAGGGCTGACTCCTAATCCTACCCCAGTTATGCCATCCCACAGAATCTTACAGAATGGACATGTGGCCGAGCTAGCAGCGAGCGATAATGAATAAATTGTAGCCTTTGATCGATACGCAACAGCATTCATAGCAGCCTCGTCTAGATCGTGACAAATGGCACATGCATCCTGGGACATCTTGTAGACTCGTCAAGCTTGGTTCGTATCGCGAATCGCAGTACAATGATAGACGAAGCTCCATGCTCACGAAGAGGCGGCTCGGTCAGCCTCGTTGCTGGACACGGCCATCGGAACCACGCGCTGACAACGTGAGGATCAAGCGAGTGCCAAGCGATCGTGCCGAGAGTCACCTCGATCGTGACGTTCGCAGCGCCTCCGCTGGGATAGCATGCGCTCTGTCGCATGCCAAAGACAAAAGTGTCTCAGCCGCTCATAGTCCACGCGAGGTAGGTAAACCTCCCTTTCGCAGTCCACTTTCATTCTCTGCCTCTCGAGGCTCAGATCGGTACAATGTCGTCCACCGGTCCAGAATCCAAAGCACCTCCGCCGTCCTCAATCCGCCTAATACACCGCACGAACCGCACCCTCCCCACGCATGCGCTCCACCTGATCCTCCGGCCCCTCGCCCCTTTCCTGACAAAAGACCGCAAGACCTTCCCCCAAGGCTCACCCCAACTCTCGATCCCCGCCTCAGCCAGAAAGCGCGCTACAGTGACAGAGCGCAAAGTATGCGACATCTTCTGCTACGACATCGTTGCCAAATCGTCCTTCTCGAAAGCGGTCAGGAACAGCGATAGATGTTCTCGATCGCCGAAGCGGATCTACTACTTCGCTGGTGGCGGCTGGAGAGGCCCGCCGAGCGGCGAGCATTGGGGATTGGTGGTGGAGCTGGCGAAAAGATGTCCTGACACGACTGTGACGCTGGTGTCGTACCCGTTGGCGCCTGCGAGTCCGGCGCCAATGGCGTTCCCGATGTTGCAGAAGCTGTATGCCGAGGTTTTGGAGAAGTCAAGACGGGATGGGGAGAAGGTGATACTAGCGGGCGACTCGGCGGGTGGGAATATCGTCCTTGCTCTTATCTTAGACGCAGTGATACAGCAGGGCGAGCAAGGCGAGAAATCACTAGTATCAGAGTCAGAGCCGCTTCTACCAGATGCGATTCTGGCAATAAGTCCCTCCACCGACCTCCGCCGCTCGAACCCCGACATCGCCAAAATCGCACCAAACGACCCCATCCTCCGCATCCCCTTCATCAAAGAAACGGCGGCGGGCTGGAAAGGCAACTGGGACGCCTCGGATCCTCGATTGTCCCCTCTGCTCGCGCCGGACTGGGCTTTCACAGCTCTAGCCGACCGAGGCGTGCAGATTCACGGCCTCACAGGCGGGTACGATATCCTGTACCCGGATGCGGTGTTATTCAGGGAGAAGTGCGAGAAGGCTGGCGTGCAGGGGGAGTGGCTGCATTGGGAGAAGCAGATGCATGTCTGGCCTTTGACTTGGAAATTTTATTTGCCGGAGGCGAGGGAGGCGAAGCAGTGGATGGTGGGGGTTTTGGGGAGGTGTTGACAGTGCGGGAAGAGATCAAGCCATAGGGGCTGTGGTTGACTTCAAGGTGTGGCGAAGAAGATGATACCCTTTTGTGGCATTTGGAAGCGAAGGCGTTCATGAGCAAATTGATGGAAGCATTTATGGATTTAGAGCGATTATTCGGAGTAGAGCAACGTGTGTACCAACGTTAGCTAGCGAGCTTGACCACCGCGCCTTCGTCTTCATCTGCAGCTGCCTTCCTGAGTTTTGGGTCCCTCAATTCTAGCATCGTCTGGGGTCCATGCCTGTCCGTTCACAACGCCGTTACGATGCTCCGTCAACTCCGATTGCGATGCAAGTAAGTGCAGCCTGATATCCCTAGGTCAAGGATCCTCGTCCATTGCATCGAGTTCCTCGGGGTGCCTGTAATTACATGTTAGCACATAGTCCGCCTCCTGAGATCAAACACATCAACCACTCACCCCAGCAAGTTCTTAACATTCCTCATCTCATAATGCCTCTTCCTCATCTCCTCAAACCGCCTATGCTTCACCAGCTCCTCCCCAGTCATACCCTCCTCATCCTCGCCATGATGTCCCTCATCCCCTTCTCCACCCTCAGCCTGTAAAACCACACTCCTCTCCCCCTCGCTCTCCTTCCTACTCAAGCCCTCCATCTCTGGCTCCCCGATATCCAGACCCGGGATCTCGCTCTCCCGCCGGCCCGGCGTAGATCTCGACATATCCAGCTCGTCGACATTCAGGTTCTCGGCGTCTAGACGGGACAACTCGGCTTCATCGGTGGAAGGGTCGTACTGCCTGGCATAAGGCGTTTTAGGCTCATCGATCTTCATCTTGCCGCCCATCTGGCCTTCGTTGAGGTAGAGATTTGCTTCATCCCATTGCAACCGTTGACTAGATGCCTCTGCGGTGCCGTTCGTGCCGTTCGTGCCATTGCCGTTCTCTGATTGCCGGCGAGAGACACTACCACGCGATGGGTTTGAGCTTGTACGCCGATGGCCGCCGGCGTTGATCTCGGTGTTCTTCTGGACGATCTCTTTCTCGGAGAGCTCGCGGTTTAGGCCTGGGCGGTCGCTTGAAGGGGCGGGTGCGTCGGACATGGCTGATTCAGAGGGCAGGGCTGGGTGATGCTCGGATGTGGGGGAGACATTGTCGGGGTGGATGTTCTGGTAGGAGGACGAGTTCTTGAGGATGCCTGGGATGGTATCAGCAAGGTGGTAATTAATGGTATGAGCAGATGGTGTGCAAACCTTTGGGCCTCCTAGGTGCGTCTGTCGGCGAGTGTGGTTCATGAGCGCTATGCGGCATATTGACGACTGTGTGGTGACGGTAGGTGTTCAGTGTTTGCAGCTATTGTTGTTACGACAGAGTAAGATTCGAGTTGAAGGACCAGCACGGCAGTGACGATCAGCGTCACGGAGGTAAGATCTTCAAAGTCGGCACAAGCTCTTTCCAAACGACAATCCAAGCTTCACGTCATGATAAGCTGGTCGTCTGCTACAGGCTATGCTATACGCGTGAGGAGGCTGGTCATGCATGTGATCCATCACCCGATCCATCGACTCGCATAGAACCACCACCGTCATAACGCGTAGTGGGGCACGCCCGGACGGCAGTAACCGGAAGTCTGAGAAAGTGAAGTGGGGTGGTGGGGGACGGGAGTCCTTGGCAGAGCAAGAGACAGCGACATGGACAACAGACGTAGTTATGCCAGGAGTAGATAGTAGTCACTCAAAACGCCGATGTAGTGGAAGTATGCGCCCAGAGACGCCTGAACGTCCACGATGCGCCCCGCCGTACATCTTCGTAGATCATTCAATCATTCCCCTTCGCAATGCATGCTGACCAGCCTAAGACCAAAACCACCCCTTCTTCTTCTGCTCAGCCTTACCCTCCTCGAAATGCTGCCTCGCTACTGGCCCATCGTCCTTGTAAGTGTGCACATTCTCATGCGACTCCTCGCTCCCGTCAGCGAATCTCCGCTTCAGCACGACCTTGGTCACCACGGTGCCGTCTGCCGAGCGCGTCGTATGTGTAGTTGTGAGCGCGGACAAGACTTGTGGTCGAGATGGCTGAGCCTCTGTATTCGCTGAGGCAAGATGTGATCGTACAGTCTCGCGTGCAACGTGATGAGGACTCCAGAGCTCGCCAGGGAGATCGTCGTCGTCTTCGTCATCGTCTTCATCTTCTTCATAATCCTCTTCATCATCATCATCATCATCCATAGCCATGGCAGGGCACATCGACAGACGCGACATCTGCCGCCCAAGATCATCAGGACAACCGGATTGCTCACGAGCAGCTCCAGCCACCGCACGACCTAACTCATCGGGGCAGCCACTTTGCTGGCGCATCGCTAGCGCAACCTCGTGGCCAACATGGTCGGGGCAGCCACTTTCTCCACGCATCGCTCGAGCAACCTGCCGACCGACTGGGTCGGGACACTCGACGTGCGCTACACCACTGCTTTCCTGCCTCTCCCCCTCTTGCATCGCTCTCTCGATATCATCCGCATTAATATCAGTCTTCATATCACCTTGTTGCTCGTACATATCAAGCTCTGTTAGCTCGACCCAAGGATCAAAAGATTTCGCTATCTCATCCCGGTCTGCACGAACGTACTCGCGTGCGTCGATTGCTTCGTGCTTATTAAGCAGGCCAGCATAAACCGCCTCCTCGATTTGCTTCAGGAGCTCATCGTTATCGTTCACGGCTTCCGTCAACGCGTCGATCGCTGCTTTATGGAGTGAGTCGCCGCTCAGCTGGCCCCGCTTGGCCATTCGCCTCACATGGCCTATCGGATCTTGCCCGAAGCCATCATCATCACTGGCTTCCCAATTCTCGCCATTAATCTGGGGTCGCGCCCACGACAAGGACGTCTGCGCGGTTTGTTGTCCACGGGAAGCGACGGGCGGCGTTCTCAGTTCTGTGACCAGCTGCATGAACTCGCTTCGCACATCTTTGTCCCTGAGCACCCAGGGCTCGTAATTCACCATCGATAGCTCTCTCAACGAGTAGGGATGTTGCCGAAGAGGGAACATCTGCCCATCCACACTTGGCAGATTTCGGCCGTACCTGCCCGTGAGCGCCTCGTAAAGCGATGGTAGTTGTGGAGGCAAGATCCCCTTGCACTGAAGCGACAGCATCCAATCTAGGCCGGCCGCCTTCCACGCTGAGACCACTGGTCCGAGAGGTGGCCGGAAGCCAGTGCTGTTGGTAGATGTCATGGGTTTGTCTAGAGAAGCCTCGAGTAGATCCTCAAAGGCATTTCGCCACTTCGTATCGTAGTCTCCCAGTATCGGGTGACTCTCCAGCACAACAGGCGAGTACCGGTCTCTCTTGAACCAGTCCACGCTCAGCCACCTCCAACCCGCTCGTTTACCTACCTTCGCCACAGCAGTGGAAGGCAGATTCGCCTCCGTCTCTGGCTTGTAGTAGCACGCGCCCCCCATGCTGAGCATCGGATTCCCAAACGCATCCTCTCCCACCTCCTCCCCACCACCGAATTCAGGATCATCGTACAGCCTCGCCATCTTCGTCACAGGCACCTCCCGGTTCTTCTCAAGACTCTGCCTGAGCAACATCATCACAGCCGCCTCTCGCTCCTCCTGCATCGGCGTATCCGGCAGTCCTCGTAACGGCCCAGTGTGCCGACCAGTCCAGCGCCGTAGCACACTCTCCTCATCTTCCTCCGACTCGGGGGCGAGAGGCGACAGCTCATCGTGCCACGAGCGAAGATCGTGGGCCATTGCTGAGCGAGCGCGGTGGAGACGGGCGTCGACGAAGTGTTTGAATGCTATGAAGGGGTCCCAGGCATCTGTCTCGGTGTCGAGAGTCTGTGTTGGTGTCTGAGGGGCGGGAGGCTGCTGATGGCGGTGTTGGAGGAGGCGTTGGTCGTTGGGTTGCAGGTAGGTTCGCCATCGCGCTTGCTGGCGTGTGCTGTGCTCGTTGTCGTCCGCCATGTTGGTTGCACGTGGGTTGTATGGCCGGTCAGGTTGATGATGTCGATGATAGGTGTGGAGTAGAGGGCGATGCTAGCGCCGTGTTTCATCGGCGTGGCGGGGTCGAGATCGTGGGGTGGTGGATGGAGCTACATTAAGGTAGGTATCACAACGCCAGATCGTATCACGGGAGAGCGTGAATCAGACATACATCGTCGTCGGAGTCCTCACTCCATCGCCATGATTTCATGGGTTGACGGCTATGTATCTACCGTGATTACAGCTTGTGGGATACCCCAAGCCTCAGATTTGACAACACAGCGCAGTCCTCTCCATGTTCGACATGGACATCAATCAAGCAATGATCAACTGCTTCTCCTTCTTCAACGTCTTCACAACACTCTCCGGCACCTTCAACACACTCGCCACTATACTGCTCGGCGTCAATGCCAGCCACTGCGTCAGACTGATGTCCACCACGCGATCGCTCTTGTAGATCTCAATGAACTGCAGCGTCTCGTTCGATGTGTTCTCAATATAGTGCCCAGAATTGTCCGGGAAGACGGCCGTGTCGCCGGCGGAGAAGTCGAAGGTACGTGCGTTGGTCTGTGGTGAAGGTCAGCGGGGATGATGAGGGGAAAGATGGGAGAGAGTGTAGTACGTTGCCGACGAAAGCTGTTGCGCGAGCGGTGCCGGTCAGGAAGTAGAGCCACTCCTCAGCCTGTGCGGTAAGGTCAGCTCATGGCGCGGGGGCATGTATGGTATGGCAAGCCATACATTGGGATGCCAGTGCAACTCCCTCAGCGCTCCGGGCTTTAGCGTCGTGATTGTAGACGCGATCGTCTTGGCCGCTGGGAAGTTGTTCGAGTCCACGATCTTGATGTTGCCACCGCCTCCAGGTGCGGTGATTCCAGCATCTTTGCTAGCGTAGTAGACGTATGAAGCATTCCCGCTGAGCTCGCCAAATGGATGTGCGATGTCGTTCCCGGCGACTGTGGCGTTGAGGATGTAGGGGTTGGTAGTGGGGAGTGTGCCGAGGAGGGACTCATCGATACCTGTACAAAGATCAGCTTGAGATCGTAGTGGACTCTGGCAGTCTAAACTTACCGAGACTCTTCGCGATGATCCTCTTCGGGGTGTGCGCAAGCCAGTCATCGACATTGAAAGTCGTGCCCGGCGCTTCGAAGTTGCCCTCATCGAACACGAGAAGATACTCGTTCTGATCGTCCAAGCCTTGAATTACATGTGCTTCGCCCTTGGGGAAGTACTAGAGCTTGTGTCAGCAACGCGCTCCTGGGAGATAAGTACGATTCTACTTACCCAAATATCGCCTACGTTGAGTATGCTGTACTGGTTGCGGCCATGTTCATCGACTACGCCGACTGCTACGCGGCCGCTGTAGACGTAGCCCCATTCCGCCTGGCTCGCTATCAGCAGGTTTCCGGCGCTCCCGTATTAGAACACGACTCACGACTCTGTGCCAGTGCAGCTCCCGGATCGAGCCCCTGGTCAAGTGCTGCTGCGCTGCTGCAATGTCGCCAGAAGCCGGCAGATCCGTGATGAGCTGTGCACCGCATGAGATTGGCACTTCATAACTTCGTCATGTGAATTAGCTTACCTGCTCCCGCACCCAGCCTCCGTTCAAAAGACGCGTCTTTGAGTCACTGAATGACCATTTCAGATTGGCCACGTTGCCATTATCCGTGGATTGCTGACCTAGATTGTCGGGGTTCTGGAGATCGAGAGCTTTATTCGTACCACCTAGCAAGTCTCAGTGGAGGACGCTAGTACGCTGTGCTTCGCTACGGAGTACCTAGTAGTGGCGCACCCTTGCCTTTCCCGTCAATTGGCTGTCCATTCGCAAATTGCGGACCATCTCTCTTGACGTGCTCGTACCGCAAGTGCTTGCTAGTAGGCTTCGATGGCAAACTCTTGCCGGCAATGGGCGTTGCAACGACCGAGTCCAGCGCGCAGAGCGCGAGAGCAGATGCGAGAATTGAGTAGGAACGCATAATGGGGACTTGGGATCGAAATGGCAAATCGGAAAGGATACTCACTTGTGCCGGCAGCGCGTTCAGAGCTATATGCTGCGGAGCACAAACTACCGTCAGCCGTTGTGATCGACGACATTGGAATAAACAATGGCGACAGCGATGATGTGCGCGAGCGCGTTGGAACCGAAGACTATGTCATCGCGCGGTAGTCGGGTACGCGATCTTCCAACCTGGTAGTAAGACTCGATCCGAACGGACAAGGGACCATGTCGTGCTCGAATGCCGAGGGACGCGAAGATGAAGCTTGGTTCGGATAGGGGAGACTTGACTGGCGAGCTAACGCGGAACACGCAGTGAGATGCTCTCAGCTAAGACTGGGGCGCATGGAGGAGAGCCGATGTAGTGTAGTGTGGCCGATGCGACGTGGTGGAGATCTGCGAAGAGAAGGTGAGATGTGAAGTGCGTAAGAGGTGATCAGGATGGCGTGCTTTGAGAGGCTTGGCAGTTGCAGCTGCTACGGAAGCGTTTCGAGGTCCTCGGTTGAGCAGTTCTTCATTAATGACCGGAAATGTCGTATATACATAGATCTGTTTCTGGACGAGATAGCTGCTCAGGCCATCAGGCCGGCGACGCTTTCAGTCCGATCTGCACGCGCAAAGTCTCGCGTCTCTTCGCCTCGCCGCCAGAGCGCTCGGCCTCTAGTGCAGTGAGGATCTGGTCGATATGAACCACTAAACGAGCATCACTATCAGCAAGACTCGCCGCGATCAAGCATCCATTTGCACGTAGGCTCCCACAGACGAGAGCAGGATTAACTTACGATTCAGCTTCTCCAGCCCTTTGCTGGTAGTAGGGAAGTTCTCCAGCGACTTGCCAGTCTTGAGGCTCACAAGCGGAAGCAGCTTCTCATCGCTGCTAGTCAGCTGGCTGTTGGCCACGCGAGCAATATTGTTGGCGTTGACAGCTTTGGTGCGAGTCTCGAGCTTCTCGATGGCCTTGGCTGGGTCGTTCTGGGCGATTGCCGCTGCGCTCTCGTCCGCTTTCTTGCTCGCAGCAGTGCTGCCGGCTTCGGAAGGGGCTTTGTCTTTAGATGGGAGATTGGGATTGGGGATGTTGAGGCTCTTGCTTGTGCCTTTCGTGGATGGGGCTGTAGACATGTTGATTGTAGAGATGAGTGTTACACAGCAGGAAGTGAGGCGTGATGTTGGTGAGAAGATGAGATAGATTAACACCTACTCCAATGCCTTTTGCATCAGACCACAGCTCTGCCAGGCTTGCCAACATCGCCGTTCAGCTCCCGTCCCCAACGACGAGTCAACAGGGTTTCGTTCCGCTGACGCAACAGGGCGATTCTGACTTTACAATCGCACAGCCACATCTTCATCTGAAACATGTGGCGCGAGCTGGGGAGTAAGCAGGGTGGATCCGCTCGATGAGGCAGCTACGTTGGTAGATTGGGGGAGTCGTGACAACAGGCTGCCTCCGTTGTGTCTCACTGCCGTGCTCGACACTGGTTGTTGTAATCCTCTTCCTCACACCATCGAGCACATACCACATCACCTTTAACACCAGCCCAAACCTCTGGATCTTTACGCAACCGCACACATCTGAAGTCAGAGCATGGTTCGCAACGCCGCGTCTATACAATACCTACGTGAAAGCATGGAGTACTACAAGCCGTCTTCGCCTTCTCCTGTAACACCCAGCGAGCCTCAATCGGTGGCTCTTCAAGGCAACCTGCAGCTGCCATATCGAGGCAGCCAGCCCATCGCTCAGTTGGTCGGCAATGATGAGACGACGAAGCGGTTGATGAACCGCGTGGCAACAGGCGAGGCCACCGAAGCTGAACACCGCGAGTTCGCAGCTCATGTTCAGCAGACCCGCGCGCAACAGGTCCATGAGGATCAGGCTCGGGCGCAAGAGGCCCGGATGCAGTTCATGAGGCAGCGGCAGCAACAGGTTTCCATGGCGCAGCAGCAACGGCAGCAGCAACAGATGGCTTCACATGCGTCGCCTGCAGGATATGCTCAACAGATGCAGCATATGCTGGGTAACACGGGCGGCGTAAGCAATGGTAGCAGTGGTGCAAGCGCTGCTTCCACTGAGAAAGCACCAGAGCCAACGCAGACGCAGCCGAACCATAAGCTTCAGGACTACCAGATGCAGATGATGCTATTAGAGCAGCAGAACAAGAAGCGCTTGCTGATGGCAAGGCAGGCTCAAGATGAAACGTCGTCGCCGGGGGCGATGCATAATGGCTCTCCTGCAGTGGACAACATGAGCCTACCAATGAGCTCGGCACCGGGCGGTAATCATGCTCTACAAGACTACCAGATCCAGCTCATGTTACTTGAAGAGCAGAACAAGAAGAGAAGGGCGGCGGCAGGGCTTGAACCAGCCACGAGCAGTGTGTCGCCACCTGACGGCAACATCGCGTTACAAAACTACCAGGAGCAGCTCATGTTTCTAGCATCTAAAGACAAGAATCCTGCATTTCTTGTCTCGAGGGCAGAGCAGGATGCGATTGCGAATGGACCATCGCCCGCGCGCACTCAGCGACCCGACTTGTCGCAACCCAAGGAATTGCCTCTTCACCATCGCGCCATCCGCGTCAACGCTGAGAAGTATGCCAAGCCCTTTTGTGACTTTCTGACCGAGAATCCTACCGTCTTCCACGCAGTCGACGCTGTCAAGCGTCAGCTCGCTGGCGAAGGCTTCAAAGAGCTCAGTGAGCGCGACAAGTGGAATATCGGAGAGGGCGGCAAGTACTTCGTCGAGCGCAACGGCTCGTCCCTCATCGCCTTCGTTGTCGGCGAGAACTATGAGCCTGGTAATGGAGCTGCGATCCTTGCAGGTCATGTCGATGCCCTCACTGCTAAGTTGAAGCCTGTTTCGGAGGTCCCGAACAAGGCTGGCTACTTGCAGCTTGGCGTAGCACCCTATGCCGGTGCGCCGAACAACACCTGGTGGGATCGCGACTTGAGCATCGGTGGTCGCGTCATCGTGAAGAACGGTGACAAGATCGAATCGAGACTTGTCAAGCTCGACTGGCCCATACCACGTATCCCGACGCTGGCGCCTCGTTTCGGTGCTGCAGCTGTTGGCCCGTTCAATCCCGAGACCCAGATGACACCTATCATTGGTCTTGAGGGTACTGATGCTCGCGATTTGGGTGAGCCTTTCAGCAAGCCGTCATTCATTGGTACTGCCGACAACAAGGTGGGCAGCTTCATTTCCACGCAACCTCCACGTCTTGTGCGTGCCATAGGATCGGCTCTAGGCCTCAAGGGAAGCAGCGTTGCGAACATCATCAACTGGGAGCTTGAGCTCTTCGACATTCAGCCTGCCACTCTTCTTGGGCTGGACAAGGAGTTCATCAGCGCAGGACGCATTGACGATAAGCTGGTAAGTCTTCTCACGATCTACGTAGATACATTTCATGCATGCTTACCACCACTCAGTGCTCTTGGTCCGCAATCCAAGCCCTCATCGAAGCCGACAAGTCAGACACCGCTTCATCTTCCATCATGAAGGTCGTTGGCCTCTTCGACGACGAGGAGATCGGCTCCGGTTTGCGCCAAGGCGCTCGCGGCAATCTCTTGCCGTCAGTCCTCGAGCGCGCTGTCGGCTCGCTGAACGGCGGCATCGATGCCGAGCTCATCGGCCGCACCTACGCGAACTCATTCCTCGTCTCCTCTGATGTCACCCACGCCGTGAACCCCAACTTCCTCAACGCTTACCTCGAGAACCACTCGCCACAGCTCAACGTGGGGCTCGTTGTCAGCGCGGACTCGAATGGACACATGACAACCGATTCTGTCAGCACGGCCGTGCTGCAGAGGTGTGCTGATAAGGTGGGGGCAAAGCTACAGGTGTTCCAGATCAGGAATGATAGCAGAAGTGGCGGTACTGTGGGGCCAATGTTGAGCTCTGCTACGGGTATCCGGGCCATCGATGCTGGTATTCCGCAGTTGAGCATGCATAGCATTAGGGCTACGACGGGTGCGCTGGACCCAGGATTGGGTGTGCTTGCGTTCTTGGGCTTCCTCAATGGTTTCGAGAGCGTGGACAAGGAGTTCGAGTGAAGCGGAGTGACAAGACATGACCGAGATTGACGACACGATGACACCATGGGCAAGTAAGCATTAGCTAGCATAGTAGAGTATTAGAATTGCATTCAAGAGCGTTGATGTGGAGTTCATATGAGATATCGAAGACCCTGGCGACGTCAAATGCAGGTACGCACCAATCGGAAACGAGCATTACAGCGCCGACGATCTCTAAAGCCAAAATATCGGACCACTTCATGCTCTAACTTCACAATTGCACATCTTGTTTCTATGAGTCGTCTCCAGCATCTAATGATTAGCAGGGTGGTCTGCATTCCCGCAAGTTCAATATGAGCGTACGCCGTCGTGGTGAGGCGAAGCAAGCCAACGGCTTCGCAAGCGGGCGCGCCAATGGCCACTCCAATGGTCGTCTGCGTGGCCAACAGGGAGTGCTAAGTCCGACAGACGCGAAGACTGATCATAGCCGATGGCGATTGCGGGATACTAATGGCGTTCATACGTGGCATTACCTTGAGAGTGAAGAGCAGATTGCAGCATGGCCTCAGTCGGCTGCTGAACTACATTATCTTGGCCAGGATACAGTGAGTGGACGTTGACTTGGAGCACACTTGATGTGATACTGATCACGACAGGGTGCGCCACCTCTGCCTAAAGCAGCAACACCACTCCAAGCCGCAGAAAATGGCATCGCTTTCTACGAACGCATGCAACTCCCCACCGGCCACTGGGGTGCTGAATACGGCGGCCCAATGTTCCTCATGCCCGGCTACGTGATCACCTGCTACGTGACCGAGTCTCGCTTCTCGCAAGCCGAAGAGACAGAGATGATACGCTACCTCTTCAGCGTACAGAATCTCGGAACCAAGAACGGTGGCGATGGCGGCTGGGGACTGCATGTTGAAGCTGATTCTTCTGTCTTTGGGACTGCGATGAACTACACGACTTTACGACTGCTTGGTGTACCGGCTGAGGATCCGAGGATGAGGAGAGCGAGAGGATGTTTGTATGATCTGAATGGCGCCTTGCTGGGGCCGCATTGGGCGAAGTGGTGGTTGAGTGTCTTGGGGGTGATGGAGTGGGATGTGGTCAATCCGGTACCGCCTGAGTTGTGGTTGCTACCGGACTGGGTGCCTATCGCTCCATATCGATGGTGGTACGTAAAGAAGGCATTCGTCCAGGTGCCACTGCAATCACCTGCTTTCGTTCATCTCACATGTGCTGACGATTACTTTCCCACCTTGTAGGATCCATATGCGGCAAGTAATGCTTCCAATGAGCTATATCTGGTCAAAGCAGTGGGTATATCCCAAGGCCGACTCGGATCCTCTAATCCGCCAGCTAAGGCAAGAGCTGTTCACGCAATCACACGACGAGATCAAGTGGGCGAGATACCGAAATGCTATCAGCCCAGCTGATAACTATCACCCAAAGACGCATTTGTTAGACTTCCTCAACCTGATTCTAGTTCTACTATGGATCCCCTTTCTCCGCACAGCAGCTATCGCTCGCAAAGCTGAGGCATGGACGTGGAAGCTCATACAGATGGAGGATGCTAATACAGACTATGGATGTCTAGCAACCGTGAATGCGCCGATGAATACGCTTGCTTGCTTTGTAGCAGAAGGGCTGGACTCTCACTCATTCAAGCGCCATCGCGAGAAGCTGCACGAAGGGATGTGGATGACCGGCCGAGGCATGCTTGTCTGCGGTACGGACGGACTTCAGACCTGGGACACTTCACTCTCGATTCAGTCTCTCACAGGCATTGGGCTCGCGCACGAGGCGAGATACAAGTCCATGCTGTTGGAGGCTCTGAAATTCCTGGAGACTCAACAATTCTCGGAACATTGTCAGGGCTACGAAGCATCCTCGCTATACTCTGACCCACCCACCGCGAAGTTGAGCGCTCAATTCGCCTACAGGCACCCACGAAAAGGCGGCTGGGGCTTCAGCACCAAGTGTCAAGGCTACATAGTCTCCGACTGCGTCTCTGAAGCTCTCAAAGCCGTCCTCCTGTTGCAGACTACGACTAACCCGAAGGACACCTCCCAAAAAGTCTTCCCCGAAGTCATGTCCTTCGAACGCCTCCGCTGGGCCGTCGACATCATCCTCTCCATGCAGAACGACACAGGCGGCATCGCATCCTACGAGACCCGCCGCGGTAGCACCAAGCTTGAAGTGCTCAACGCAGCCGAAGTCTTTGGCCGCATCATGGTCGAGTACGATTACCCAGAATGTACCACCTCCTGCGTAACAGCCGTCCACCTCTTCCGACAAGTCTACCCAGATTACCGGACTAAAGACATCGAAACCTTCATGACCCGCGCCGTAGACTGGATTCGCAAAGACCAAAGAGAAGATGGCTCCTGGTACGGCAGCTGGGGAATCTGTTTCACCTATGCCGGCTTCTTCGCGCTCGAATCGCTCGCCACGCAAGGCGAGACGTACGCGAACAGCGAGAGGGTGCAGTGGGCTTGTAAGTTCTTCCTGGATCGGCAGAATGCTGATGGCGGGTGGGGTGAGAGTTACAAGAGTTGTGAGACAGGCAGGTGGTGTGACCATCCTGATGGGAGTCAGGTCGTGCAGACTGCTTGGGTTGTGTGTGCGATGCTTGAGGCGAAGTTTCCGCATCGGGAGCCGTTGGAGAGGGCGGTAAGGTTGATGATGGAGAGGCAGCAGGAGAATGGGGAGTGGTTGCAGGAGGGGATTGAGGGGGTGTTCAACAAGAGCTGGTGAGTATGAGATCGGCTGCGCGGAATCGTAAAGTGATACTGACAACGCTGCAGCATGATCTCGTTCCCGAATTACAAGTTCATCTTCCCAATCAAGGCGCTGGGTATGTATGCTAGGCACTTCAGCGATGCTGGAGCGGAATAGCAACCGGGATAACGAAGGCTCCTATGGCGAGAGACACGAGCTTTTACACGCATACCGCAGGAGATATAATCCATTGAGGTCGGCTCTAGTATCAGTGCGTCTTCAGCGCTGCGTACGTGTTCAAGACCGAACTGAATTCCTTCCAGTATAGGCTACCTGAAACCAGATCCGCCAAAACCTCTCTGCCACATATGCTGATGGCATTCCGCGTACTACGGGCGGGATGTTGGATGCTCAGTTGGCTGTTCCTTCGGTCCATCTGTCAGAGTAAGCCCTATCTTGGCTCCGCTACGACTCCTTCGCGCCTGTGTCTTCACTATTTCCGAAGCGGAGGATCAGGCTCTGCTTGGTAGTGTTGAGGTCTTCCATTTCTTGCGTCATCCATTCCACCCAGTCGATCACCGGCGCTTCGTCTGTGGGAATGACGGGGTTCGCCGCCTCATGCGCAAGATCCACTTCATAATCGGCTAGATGGGCATGCACAGCAGCTGTTCGGACACGCTCCCATCTTTCTGCAAGATCTGTAGGCTCAGACTCGCGAGCGGCCACCAGAAGTCCTGCCGCCTTGTGATTAGTCCAAGCGGCGTGGTCGAAGGCGGTATGTCCGCGGCCGTTCTTGATATTCAACGAAGGGTTGTGCAGGAGTAGCAACTGAATGCTTCCAAGTCGGTCAAAATCGTCCACATCACATTCCCAGTATGCCGCCTGTACTGCCCCGTGTAGCGGCGTACAACAATCATTCGAGTCACACGTTACGTTTATGTCAGCGCCACAGCGTAGTAAATGTTTCATGATTTCTTGATGCCCGTGGGTGGAGGCCTGGTGAAACGCAGTCGTCTCTCCTGAACTGGTACGAGCGTTGGGATCAGCACCATGCTCTAAAAGTAAGCGTACGATGTGAGTGACACCGGCTCCAGATGCTCGCACGATTATGGTATCTCGATTGGCGTCCGCACCACGTTCCAACATGTACGCGATCCTTTTCACGTTTCCGCACATATATGCGTGCTGGATCGCTGTGTGAATGGACTGATCCGGCTCCGCTTGGGGTTTCTCTGCATGTGCACACAGGGTATCTGCCAGGGAACGGACCCACGGCATGCTGTCGGAGCATACAGCCACATGGAGCGGAAGCATGTCAGGTGGCAGATATGGGTAATAGTAGTCTGCGTGGCTCTGCCATAGCGCCCAGCACGAGTATGCTGCAGACGAATTCGAGGTGAAGAAACTCATCTTTGTTACTACCTCGGAGGCAGCTTCGGCAGCTTCCTGAAGATGAGAAAGCCAATAGTGCCAATGATAGGCCGCGTCACTCGACATCGGGCAGCTGTCGTCTTGACACATGGGCAAAGTCCCAGACGAGGAGGTTGGACAGTGGCGGCACCCAGTCGAAAGAGCGGTCACGCAGTCTTCCACAAGCCGTACGTGAACTTTTTCGACCTGCCATACATAGCTCGCTCCTTTCTTGCCTGTATGCTCCGCGGTATTCAGCAAATACTCTTTGACGGTGTCGTGCACGAAATTAACTTGTGTGCGGTTCCTATAGCGGGGCACTGGCTGGAGTAGCGTCTGGAACCGAGTGTTACCGAACAAGGTATCCCAATCATGCGCTTCTACTTCTTGCAGCTGCAGGAAAGGCCCACACAAAGCGATGTGGTCGCAGGTGAGCTCTATCTGCTCTTCAAATGCTGTTGTGGTGGGGCGTAGCAAAAATGCCAGTTCGCGGACGTGGAGTGGTCGTTTCGCCATAGCCACCCACTGCAACACTCGGACTACATCCGACTTGCAGTCGTCCTCGATATCGTCCAAGATTCGGCGGTAGATACCGAAGAGACCTTCGGGCATCTTCTCCAGCGACTCCATGAGTCTGGTGTACGTTCCCTTTCGTGCGCACGCCGAGATTGCAAAGCTGATCCACAAGAAGCTACCCTGTGCACGCTCAGCCAAATCAAACTCGAGCATGGTCCTCTTGGCTTCGCTTAGATCAAGGCGATCTGCAATGGCTGTAGTCGCGGTGGAGATGTACAGCCGCACGTCCGATGCGATTTCAGGTGATGCCGCACCGTCTAGATCGATGTGTCTGGCGGATCGCAGGTCCAGCGTTGGTCTGCTGAGGCCCAATGTGCGCAGTATAGTTAGCCCGCCGTCAGGCCCGTTGCCAATGAGCTTTCTGGCGATCCAGTCTTGATCGTCTGAGATGCACTCGTCCAGCCCGTCAATGATACAATAGACTTCTCGTTGCTGCAGGGCGCCCACCAGCGCAGTGAACATCTTCCACATGGTCTCCGGCTCAGACATTACTTGCTTGCTCCGGACTGTGGACACCATGCACTCGCTCAAATGATTGACCAACTGCGGCTCGGCAGCAGTGTTGACAAGCTGCCAGATCAGGGTACGCATCATCGCCGTCGCATTGTCTCTTCGCGGGTCACCGGCCATGAAAAAGTAGTACACAAGGATCGAGCGTTTCATGAGATCGAGCTCTCCAGTCAGGTAGATTGACAACATAGTCTTGCCCTTTCCGGGCCCGCCACGAATATGAAGTAGATGTGGCGCATCATCTCGCCACGATTTTTACGCTGCATGTCGTTGGATCCACAGGCAGGTACCCTGTATTGGCGCGCCCTTAAGTCTTTCAAGCTTGTCGCGATCCACTGCCGGATCGGTAACGAATAGTGCATCTAGATAGTCCTTGGCAGTCTCCAGAGATGGGCTGAGAAAGTGCTGTGCCTGAGCTATGTATTGCGTGTTTTGCATGCCACCGCTCATAGTTGCGTTCGTTTGTTGACCATTACCACTGTTGAGATTCTGAGGGCCAGGGCCGATCGCGAAGCCTGATACTGCGGCCGTGAGTTCCTCTGCTTCCGCCATATTGGATTAAACTCCTTCGTCAAATGGCCAAGATGTCTTAGCCTGTACAAATCTACATACGTCTAGACAGCTTCCTACTGAGCGAGGCTCCGTGAGTCTGCGACACGGCAGAAGGTGATCGGGATAGCCGGAAAGCCAGGCAGCACAGCATCTCACCGTTGTGGACAGTCCCGTGAACCTGCTTTCTCGCGGCATCTAGCTGCATCCCGGATATGCGGATGCCCGCTTCCGTTGCTGGGATTGAAATACCAATTCTCAATCTCGTTCACTGGTCGCAATCCGCTTCATGATGTCTGGTGCCGAAGTTGTTGTTGTTCTTGGTGTCATCTCATCCATCATCGCAACTCTAGACGGACTCAAGAAAGTGTGGGACGCCGCCCACAACGCGAAAGGACTCTACGAAGCTTTTCGGAAAGTCGCAGAGAACATACCGTTGGTGCTCAGTACGCTCAAGAAAGTGCAGCAAGCGCTGAAGCTGGACTCCATGAACTCCACCGACACCACGCATCAGGAGATCATTGATCACTCTGCAGACGACATCAAGCCAGTCTTCGAGACCTGCCAAGTCAATGCAAAGGCACTGCGCGAGATCTTTGGAGAAGTCGTACCAGCCGACGAAGACTCCAGAATGGAGCGATACAAGAAGGTACTTAGCACGGTCTCGCCGGGGAAGAAGAGAAAAGTAGAGGAACTGATGAAGGAGATCTTGGAGAAGTTGCAGCTGCTCCACACACACCAGTTTTTCAAGCAAGTGGTGGGTCAAACGGGCTTGGAAGATGCAATCAAGGAGCTCGACGCGGTCGAGCCATCTCTGCCAGATGATGAGGGTGGGAAGTATGTCAACACTGGGTCCGGTCCGCAGAATATCCACGAAGGGTCGGGTGAGCAGTACAACAACACCATCAGCGGAGGGGAGAGGAATGTCCAGTATGTTGCGAAGAGCCAGACGTTCGGCGGACCAGGGCACTAGTCTGGATGCAGTGCAATGATGGGAAGCTTGAAGCCTGAGACGGGTCCACTGTGGAAGGTGGAACATGTCGAAGCAGGTGCAGTGCTGTCAGTAGGTTTGAGTAGTCAGCGAAGGGCGACTGGTCTGGAGGGACACGATCCGAAGGGAATGGTCCAAGCAGCGGTTGTACTAGCATCAGTCAACACCTCAGAAAGATCCGGACAGCCAGCTTCTCATCAAGATTGGCTGTGCTCGCGTTCAAAATAAGATCGCACCGTGCATTCATTGTCAGTCCATGTGCGTTGGCCCCTAGTTAAATGGCTGTCAGCGACTTCGTTGATGCATCACCCGTCTTGACCTCGATGTTGTTGCCAGGCTCCGATTCCGTCGAACACTATGAGGGTGGATTTTCGTCTTGGAGCCCGGGCTGCCGGTTCCATCGGGTGCAACACGTCGCACGTTCGATCCAAAATAGGCCGCAATCTCATGACCCATCCGTCTTGTTGACACCCGCGGCTTTGGCTGCATGTGTGCGACCGACGGCTGCCATGCATCCGGGAGAACATGTGCACGCGCCGGGCGTGGCCTTCTCGTGTTGTGCTCTCATCACCAGGCATGTGAGATGCCATCGAGACCAGGCTCAAAAGTCGGCGAAGAAAACAGCGAATACGTCCGGATCAAGGTAGAAAGGCGATTGTGATGGTCTAGAAGTGCTTATCACGAAGCATTAATGTGATGGCAGATGTCAAAACGGCCGGGAAACGTAGGCCCGCTCGAAGCCAAGTCGGCAAGTATAACAGTGGCGCAAACTGTGAAGACCGCACTGCAACAGTCAACGGCGATGAGCACCGAAGTATTGTAATTGCTTCTCACAGCAGCAGTAATCGCTTATGGTCGATATGAGCTACCAGTCCACGAGGGCTGTCTCGTTTTGACCACCGCAAAGGCAGACCATTTGCCAGGCGAGCACGCTAATAAATCCTTAGCGCACGAACCAGGATATGAAACCCTCGCCTATCCACTTTACTGCTCACTTCATCAAACTGGTGTTGCCCTCCTGAACACCCATTTCCTGCCCACCCTCCATCTGTCGTCGAGGTCACTGCCACTGTCACTGTACGCTTGCCACCCGTTTGCCTGCGCTGCGCTCTCGTTTGCCGATCCTACCTGAAGAAGATCCCCCGCTAACGTGGCCCTACGCTTAGCTACAGTCGCTCGAAATACCTTTCCCGATCCGCCGCAGGGTCCCATATTTCTCTCGAGGTCTTCCTACGTCTGGGAAGGAAGAGCGATTACAGCTGTATCATTGCATCGAACGGGCATTTGGAGCTGGGACTGTAAAGGAAACTATCTGTAGGAACAGATCACGGGAAAAATGGCTACACCGACTCAATCGCAGCCTTATGGCGGCGCTACTGGAAGCAACGCATACCCTACACCTTCGAGCGAGCCACGACCAAGTGTCACCTCCGGGCAATTCGACAAGTACTGTGTTATCCACATTGCGACCACATGTGACGAGCACGGAGTGTATGTTACGAAGGACAGCGCTGAGGTGATCGAGATCGGCTGGGTCGTGGTCGATGCGAGAGACCCGAACTTAGCGGAGGTATGTATAAGGGCGACACTGTGTTGTGGCGAAGACAGCGCTGACACAGACAATAGCTCCACCACCAATCTGTACTGGTCCGCCCCACCAACACTCCAATCACCCCGCTTTGCACGTCCCTCACGACTTTGACTTGGGAACACGTCAAAAACGCTGGCGGATTCCGGGATGCAATCAACGCTTTCGATGCCTTCGCCAACGAGCACCTGCTCGAGAAGAACGCCAACGGCGCCGCACCGAAGTTCGCCTTTGTCACTCTGACACCATGGGACCTGCGCGTGCAGATGCCTCGCGAGGCTCGGGACAAGAACGTCGTGCTTCCAGCTTACCTGCAGCATCCTGTCCTCTTTGGTCTTCGCGGCGAATACCAAACCTACCAGTCGCACCACCCCGAGACTCTCGCCTTCAGCTCGTCCAGCTTGTCCTCGATCTGCGCTGGTCTCGAGGTCGAAGAAGTCCGCTCATCTGGCAAAGTCACCGGTGGTCTGCCTTTCCACTTGCAAGCTCTCGCGCCTTCTTCGCCACGCCGCGCCATCGAGGAGGCTATGACCCTCGCCCGCTGCTTGCGCTCCCTAGTGCAGAAGTCTCGACCATCGCCATCAAATCCGGCTGGTGACCCAGACGTTCTTACTAGCCCACTTGACGCCAGAAGCGACGTGCGCGCATTCCTTGGGGAACGATCGAAAGTGCTGCATCTCAGTGGTTTGCCGCATGATACTACGCAGAGCGAGCTGGAGAGCTGGTTCACGCAATACAATGCGCGACCTATTGCATTCTGGACGCTGCGGACTCCTGAGGGCGGCAAGCCGAGTGGGAGTGGATTCGTTGTGTTTGGGAGCCACGAAGATGTGAGTCTTATCCTTTCGTTCATTGCATTGACTCCTGCGATTCCGCCATCAGGTAGTCCGCTGCAGCCTTTCTCGCCGTCGTTGTGCGTGGACTGCAGGCAGGAAAGGTAGAGGATCGCTTACGTCACACTTCAACCCGTGTGCAACATCGCTGCATCAGGACTCGATGTTGCGCAGGTTGCCTACGCGTAGTACCAGAGTGTTTCGTGCGCTGCGATGCGGAACGCGCTTCATCGCTTCTTCACTTGCCTGCATCTCTTTCACACTTCATACGCGACAATGGCTGACATCACCTCTTTCCAGGCTGCCGAGTCGCTAAGCATGAATGGACGTGCACTCAATGATAGAGCCATTGAGGTGTCTCCATCATCTTCTCGCGTACTCGACCGCGCCGCGCATTCGCAGCCACCTGGCGGACCACCCCTATTGACTCCATTCCCACCATCGAAGAACCGCCCTCGCCCAGGTGACTGGACCTGCCCGAGCTGTGGCTTTAGCAACTTCCAGCGTCGCACAGCATGTTTCCGATGCTCCTTCCCAGCAATGGGTGCTGGTCCTGGCGGCGATCCATACGGCCAGAGCTATGGCATGCCGCCTAACGCATACGGAGGAGGCGGTCAAGGATACGGCCATCCCGGCATGATGGGCGGCAGTGGTGGTGGACACATGCACGGCGGTGGATATGGCGGAGGTCACATGAGTGGCGGTGGTGGTGGACGTGGTGGCGCTGTGCCGTTCCGCGCTGGCGATTGGCAGTGCGGCAATGAAAGCTGCAAGTACCACAACTTCGCTAAGAACACCAGCTGCTTGCGCTGCGGAGCTTCGCGCAGCAACGCCGCAATCGTGGCAGAGGGCGGCATGACGAACTTTCCAGGCAACAACTACAGCCATGGCCCGCCTCCCAACATGTCCATGGGCAGCTCTATGGGTGGCCAGTCCTACGGCGGCATGAGCCAGGAGGGCAGTGGATACGGTGGTGGCAACCACATGGGCGGCGGTCCGCCAGGCGGCTACGGAGGTCAGCAGCAGCAGTCCTATGGCCCTCCGTCAACCTACGCTCTGCCCTCCGGTCTCGGCGCACCAAGCCCATACATGCCAGGAGGTGGCTACTCGCAGATGTCTGGCAACGGGAACATGCCTCAGCAAGGCGGCTTCGATTCTCGTGCCGAGCAGGCTTTCAATCAGGGTACTTCGTCTGCCGCTGGTGGCGCTCCGGGTTATAGCAATGGCAGTTACGGCAACGCTAACAACTACGCCAACACCGACAGCGCTGGTGCCGACCCGTTCAGCTTCCTCAGCTCCGGCATGGGCAATCTCGGCATCGATGATAGCCGCCGGAATGGTGGTGGCCAGGGAGGTCCAGGCGCGAGTAAGTCTCCGCAGTAGGATGCAGAGGCTATGAGCCCACGCACTGTAGCGCCTGTGCCTGTATCGCCGGCGCCACGGAAAATCGACATGTTGCGGCCGGGTGTATACAGCGAAGCAGTGTTGAATGCGAGGGACTAAAGAGGGTGTGTACAATTACTTCTGACTCGACATATGGGGGACTATTGGAACGTACGGGGATGTTGCTTAGCGTGGCGCTGGGGACGGAATGGAAAAGAGTGTTCCGGACGTGCATCGTTGAGGGTTTAGCGAGGCGTCGGAGGGGTGGGAGTGGAGGATGGATAGGGGTGCATAGCGCTTACGGCCTGGTATCTGGTGTGTTTGTTGGTGCTTTCGTTTCTGGGATGGAGGTTGAGGGAATGGCATTCATATATGATTCTGGGTGTAGATTATGAGGTGCTGGAGGGCGGTCAGTCATTGATAGAGATGTAACGGAAGATGCTCAAGAGTGTGCTCACCTGACACCTGAGTCACCAACACCATTATCGTGAAACGGTAGCAGGTCTGCAATCAGCATCGAAGGCTCCACCTGCCCGTGTTCCCATATAGCCTTTGCATCAACGGTAACAACTTTTCATGATAACATTTTAGCCTTGCATGGCTTCTCGCAGCAGTGGTCCTACTTGCTTTCGACTTGCTGTTACATTACCCTGGGTCCATTGTCGCCAATACGAAACATCAACCTCACTCTTGACTCCGACCTTGGACTCCCTCAGCTGCAATTCCCCACTCGACCGCTCCATAAATCGGTTTGCAGCATCAGCTGCGTTCCCCTCCTCTCTAGCCATTACGACAAGGTCCCTTGCAAACTCTCCCTCCTCGTCAGTGAAAGCAGTCATCACTGCCAATACTGCCAAGTCTCTCTCCTTCGCCCACTCCATCATTGCAATGGCCAGACCGCCGTCCCTCTTCTCCAACCACGCCACAGACTTCACGACGGAGCTGATACCTAGCTTGAGGTCGCCTTCGGTCCACTCTTTGTAGTCTTTGCGCAGGCAATCCCGCACAGTCAGGTCGTCCAGATTTGTCTTCGCCTCGGTGAGCTCCCGGAAGAGACGATCACGGTCATACCCTTTGCCCAATCTTGGCGACGCATTGATCCGCGCTTCGAGGTACTTCACCGCCTGTCGATCGTGCTCGGTGACTTTGTCCTCAGAGGTTAAGTTCTGCGTATCGATCAAGATCGCGCCTAGTGCGAGATATGCCACTTGAGCATCCCATGTTGAAGTGAAAGCAAAGTCGTCGGTAATGTGGTACGAAGTCTGGCCGAGAGCGGCGCCAATGTTTGAGCTAGAGGAAGATATCGTGTCCCACGTCGGTCTGAGATGATTCACGACCAGGCTTGAGCAGCTGCCAGAGCGAGTAATGATGCGAGGCTGAGCAGTCTTCGCCACAACGTTCTCGTCGTCGTGGTGATCGATCACCGCGTTCACTTGCGGAGCGAATGATTGCGCAAGTACTCCAGTCAAGGCATTATGGTCGACTAGAGTCCAGGACGTCGTTTCTGGCGAGGGAGAGACACGAGAGATGTCATCGAGGGTTATGAGTTCTTCTGGTTGGATGTAGGTGTGGCGAAGTAGTGCTGTGAGTTCCGGGCGAAGACTGAGATCTGCGGCTGCGATGTTCGTGACAGGAATCGTGAAGCTATTCGATTTGCGGGCTTCTACTGTGCTTGATTGGATGTATGCGTAGACTATTGAGGAAGATATGGAATCGAGATCTGCGGATTCGTTGCCAACGACGAACGATGTCGTTCCACTGATTGAGTGGAGTTGGTTCAGTCGTTTCTTCGCATGGACTAGGAACGTCCGCACTGACATGCGAGACATGCTTCAGTTGACGACAATCAAGTAGACAGACCAGATATGTACCTGAATGAGCCGTTGACTTCACTGAAGACACTCACAAGCTTCACTGACCAGTGACAGGGATCACCGCGCCACTGCTGCACCCCAGAAAGCCTATTCTACTTGTAGGGTCTTGGCGTTTACAGCACATTATTGACTGAGCTCCATCGCTTATACTAGACTTCGTACATACATACACCTCGCAACTACACTCGACTGCGACACATCATGGCCGACCACTCCGCTCGCGGCAAGAAGCTCGCAGAAGACAAGAAATACGTCGAAGCCATCGCAGCCTACACATCAGCTCTCCAACAATCTCCCACATCACCACAATACTTCATCGAGCGCTCCTCGGCATACCTCAAAGCCGGCAAGCTTCAAGAGTCACTGAACGACGCCGAGCATGCAGTGGTATACGCCAAGCAGCGCGAAAAGCGTGAACTCATCGTCACAGCACAGCTGCGTCGAGGCATAGCATTATTTCGATTCGATCGCTATGCTGATGCTGCGTTTGTTCTGGGTATTGTGAAGAAGTTGCAGGAAAAGGAGACGACGCATGCAATGTGGCTGAAGAAGTCGGAGGATAAGTTGAGTGCGATGGAGGAAGGGGATGAGAGGAGGAATGTCACGGTGCAGGAGGTGCCGATGCTGGATGCGAACACGAGTGGGGGAGCGGGGAAGACTGGGAATGGATCAGTGTCATATCAAGTGAAGGCCCCGCCTCCTCTGCCGCAGCAGACGCCAATCGACAAGATCAGGCATGACTGGTATCAGAACAACGAGTTCGTGTACTTCACGCTACTGGCAAAGGGTGTGCCGAAGGAGAGCGCGAAGGTGGAGATTCTGGAACGCTCCCTGAGTATCTCGTTTCCTGTCGCCGCGAGCAACTCAGACTACGACTTCACACTAGATCCGCTGTTCGCAGCTGTGCAGCCCGAAAACTCGACTGTTCGAGTCCTGACAACGAAGATCGAAGTCATACTTGCAAAGACTGTCGCCGGGCAGAAGTGGTCGAAGCTCGAGAGCGACGAGCCTGTCACAGCAGGAGCCGAAGACTCAACCTCAGAACCCACCTCCGACAACGTCGCCAAACGCGCCGTCTTCGCCGCTCCCGCAGCTGGGCCAGTCTACCCCACGTCCTCAAAATCCGGCCCCAAAAACTGGGACAAAATCACCGACGATCTCGGCAAGTCCGACAAGAAGCACAAATCCGGCGGCATCGAAGACGACGACGATTACGAAGGCGGCGACGAAGCGAACCACTTCTTCAAGAAGCTTTTCAAGGGTAGCTCGCCGGAGGTGCAGAGGGCCATGATGAAGAGCTATACCGAGAGCAATGGGACTGCACTAAGTACGAATTGGGAGGAAGTCAGTAAGGCGAAGGTGGAGACTACGCCGCCGGATGGGATGGAAGCGAAGAAGTGGGGGTGAGATCGTGGGAGGTTGGTGGATTTTAGCAAGGTGTTCTGGGGTTTCTTTGCATGGGACGGTGTTTGATGCAAGGATTGCAAAAGAGGACAGGAACTTGATGGCCAGCGGTGCTATAGTGAGCGGTATCGGCGTCGATAGCTACAATGTGTCGAGAGCTTCACGTTTGAGCAATTGCCTGTGGGATGGATTGCCATTGAGCAGTCTGGATCGCAAGCACTGAAATTATAGTTGCTGTTACCGAAATCGTATTCATCGGCTCTATGGTCTAGTGGTATGATTGTCGCTTTGGGATTGATTCTTGACTGTGACAGGCCTCGGGTTCGAATCCCGATGGAGCCCCCTTCGTTTTGCCATTCAGACGTGACATATGGACCCTCCAAGTGCTCGCGCATGTAGACCTGCAGTTGGGGTCATCGTCGCGCTTGGTTCTCTCCGGCTTCTGCTGTGCAAATTAGACAGGGTGCGATGAATCGCAGCGGCCCGCACCTTGATGTTCTCCCCGCTTGCTAAAGGACCCTGCATTTTGGGAGTCGCTGACATGTGTCAACCTACTGGCAACGTCGATTGAAACCTTGTACTAGACAACAAACAATTTAGGGGACCGGTTCGTACAAATCATCCAAGAGGACTGTTGAACAGCAGCCCGATATGCTCTGACAAACCGACTCAACGGCATGCTCTTCCACCCACGGCCAAAATGGGTGCCTCCGAAAGTAAGCTAGCCTTCAAAGAAGACATCTTCCGCCTCTCTGGCACACCGGACATCTCACCGACCGATCCCTGGTGGTCCCGCTTCTACACTCTCCCCGAGTCCGACTCAGACGTCTTCGCGCTATGGTCTCCAACCGATCTTCGTGCCCTTACAGCCTTCGACGCGCACTGCAGTCCTGACAGTCCGGCGCCGCAGAAGAATGCGGAGACGCTGATATTTGCTGTTGTGAGAAGACTGAGAGAGGTGGTGGAGCGGGGAAAGGTGGAGGGCGAGGAGGAGGGCAGGGAGATATTGAATTGTGTGAGGGTGTTGACGAGATTGTTGCCTTATCTGTGGGAGGTGGAGGGGTTGAGGGCGTGGGAGGATGCGTTTTTCTGGCAACAAAGGAGAGCGACTTGGGTGTGGGATACGAAATACAATCATCGCGGCCCGTTGTTCGATGGATTGGAACCAAATAAGAAAGTGCCTGAGGGAAGTGCGGAGGGGAATCTCGGGAGACCGCTCGGAGAGGAATTGCTGGACCTGCTCGTCAATGCATTGTTCTTACCTGGACTCACGCTGCCGAGGCGAGGTGATGGTAATGAAAAAGCGGACAATGCTATAACGTACAGCATATGGCAGAGTGGGATCGGGTGCAAACAAAGTGTTGGAATGAGTAAGGAGAACGAGAGGAATGCTATGGAGGTGTTGAGGCTGCTATTGGCGATATGCAGTCGGGCGATGTACATGATGCCGAGTAAGTTGCGGATTGAAAGTATGTATTTGGACATAGGAGCAGCTGCTAACAGCCTGATAGACGTTGCAGCGCAGACAGATGTCAAAGCTTTGACGTATCTTACGACACAAAGCAGTCGACAGGTCGTGCTGAGCTTACTTTGCTCGTTGCTCAACACAGTGAGTTTTACGACGTTGCATACCTGCTACACTGGACGAAGACGATCGTTTGTGATGACAGTGATCAGCTAACGACGGTCACAGGTGCTCAAGTACAATCCAGCGTCATGGCGAGTGCCACTAGATCTATCGGCCATTACAAAGGACCCGAAGCAACTGCTCGTTACTTATTCGCTACAGCTACTCACGGTGCTCATCATCTACCCTGCACCCGGAGACGAGCCGAATGCATTCAGAAAGGCCCTCGGCCGTTTGCACCGGGTTGAGGACTTCCAATTCATCCAGCAGGGTCTCACTGTTGTGCTATCGCAACCCATATCTGGTGTCGCCTCGTATGTACCCACCGCATCCAAAGCTGTACCATGGGCATCCGAGATGTTGGTCTTGTCATGGGAGCTACTGCAATGCAATAAGCGCTTCCGGAGCTTTATTATAGACACAGATCGCGCGCACGACTTCTTTGTACTTGTCCTATACTACGCCATGGAAGCAAAGGACGATCCTGCACGACAGGGGATTGTGCGAATGGCGATCTTGATCTTACAGACACTGACTGTCGAGTCGACATTCGGAATCCGCCTGAACAAATCATTCAGCGGACAAGAATCACTACCCGCAGTGCTTCGCATACCGAACTTCCACGGCTCATACGCGGACTATCTCATTACCAGCGTGCATTCGCTCATGACCACCACAAAAGGTCGACTAGAGACGGTCTATCCAGCGCTGCTGGCGATCATCGGTAATATCGCGCCATATGTCCGCGATCTACAACGCGCCACGAGCTCGAAGCTTCTCGATCTCTTCATCTCATTAGCATCGCCAACATTCCTGCTGTCAGGTGGTGACAATCATACAATGCTTTCCTCTCTGCTCGAGTCACTCAACGCCATACTAGAGCATCAATACGAATCGAATAGACGATTTGTCGAGATCATTGCGCGGAGCCACAAGCGATTCGAGGCTTTGCGAGACTTTACCGTCAACGGAGCCCCAGCTGAAGTCGATCGCATGGCTCAGGAGCGCAAGGATCGCAACAGCGGCATCATGAGCCCGTTACGCCGTGTCTCAACAGATAGACTTTCGGTGGACGGCGCTCGAAGTCCGAATGGGAACTCACGACAAACACCGCTTGGTAACGTCCCCGAACACAGTGCTTTCGCGATAGGGGATGACGACGACGAAGACGATGACGACATGACGCGGCCGACAGCTCCTCAAAGTCATGTCCGAGGTTCGAGAGCCAGCAGTGTTGATGATGCAGTGCCTGTGCAGTCGAGATCGATGTCAGAGAAGGCGAGAGGGAAGTTGCCTGTCGGGCAAGGTAGCTTCTCACGCGAGACATCTCGTAACGCTTCGACTACGAGTCTGGCAAGCATTCCCGCGACGCCAACAACCACGATTGGCAGTGGCATGCCTTCGACCTTCACGCCCACGCCCGAATGGCTGGAAACGTGGCTTCCTCATCTTCCTCTTCACACCATCCTCACAGTGATCGCCGCTGAGCATGATCATGACCCAAATTTGCGTCGACGACCGTTCTCATCCACGACTTCAATACCAACACAACCGGCAGCCTCACTGAGCTCCCCTCTGACGGACCCGCCTTCGGCGCCGAAAGTACAGCACTTTCACTGGTCGCCACTCGCACTTGGCTGGTACCTGAGTATGCTGTGGGGTTTCATATATGCCGCGGACGGACTCAACAATCCGGGTAGCAATGGGCTGTGGGCTGGCACGCACGTGAAACTATTTCTCGTAGAGCGACGCGCTGACGGAGGCGTGAGTCTAAGACGACCGAAGGGCGCTGTCGATGCTGTTGGAGGTGAGATTGCCAGGAGAGTGGCTGGTCTCGGATTCGGCGGAGGCGGATCGACAGCAAGCAGTCCTCTCGTAGGATCTGTTAGGGAAGTATAGACACTGCATCAAGGCATCTAACGAAATGGAGGTGTCGCAGAACGAGGTCTGGCCTTTGTGTCCCCTTCGCATGGGACATAGAAAGTTCAGAACTATAATGACACTTCAGCCACTCATAATCACGATGATTCCATATCACACCAACGCCAACCGTGACGCCGTGCACAGGCATTACCGACGACCAGGTAAGCATCCGAGTCTCTAGCACAGTCACACACCCCTCTTACCCCCTCATCACCTCTTTTGCTTGCCCTCTTTGCATAGCAGTGCTTGCCCGCGGCATTCCACTAAACATGGCTGCGCGGTTTCTCGCTTCACTTCCGTTTGCTCTTTCGCTATGGCGGTACTACTGCACAACCTGGCGGTCGTCAATGCAAGAGTCGCAAGCAGCAATGATACCGCGACTATCCCACCCTCGCCGCAGAACGTCGATTTTGGTACGAGAGAGATCGGCTGGCAGGCACTCGGGCCGGCGATAGCCTGTACTGCGCATGCAACCATAGCGGTCGCGTTGCGATGGTATACGAGGTGGAAAATCAGTCGGTGTTTGGGGAGGGATGATGTGGTGATTTTGTTCTCGATGGTGAGCGATTACTGTGCGAAAAAGTTTGGAATTTCGACTAACGAGATTACACAGATCTTGACATGGTGCATGTGTGCCATCATAGGCGCCGAGCTGCACGAAGGCATGGGTGTCTATTCCAACAGCAGGATGATCGACCATCCGCATCTTGCCAAGCTGGCGGTAACTAACAATGATATCTGGGCTCTGGCTGTCAACGCTACAAAAGCGTCCATACTGGTGCAGTACCTACGTATCTTCAGTGACCGAGTCACTCGGACTTGCTGCTGGATCCTTATGGCTATGCTGGTGCCAGCTGTGACATGGGCGAGCTTTGGCGGGACCTTCTTATGTAGGCCAGTGGCGAAGCTGTGGCATCCGGATCTTCCGGGGACTTGTTTGAGTGCTGAGGCTTACTGGCTTTCAGCTGCTGGGATTAACATCGGACTGGACTTCCTGGTGCTGATACTGCCATTACCAGGAGTCACGAAGCTGCGACTGCCAAGAAAGCAGAAGATCTGCCTTGTTGCAGTCTTCTTGTTAGGGTTCTTCGTCTGCCTTGTGAGCGTCGTGAGGTTAGCGACAGTTTGGACGGAAGCGAAGCGTGGGAACTTTGTTGGTGAGTTGAACAAAGCGACGCCGCGCAGATATTCTGCACTGACACTACACGCAGAGTCTGGCGTCCAAGCCATCATCTGGTCCATCGTCGAAGCGAACGTTGGCATCATCTGCGCTTGCCTCGTAGCATACAAGCCATTGCTGGCCAAGTACTTCCCAAGTATGTTCGAGGAGCACGCCGTACCCGAGCACTGCATGCGCTTGCCGATGGTAGAGACTTCAGATGGGAGTACATCGGGAGCGAGGCTTTGCGCGCCGCCAACGAACTCCCAGCCGTCTTCGCCATCGACGTCGAAGAGCCGCGACACGTTCATGACTATGCAAAGCAGTAGTATTGCTGCAACGATCAATGGAGCGCCTCAGGCGGAAGGGATGAGCTTCCTAGATATGCTTGCTTCTGGACCGGGAGAAAGGTCACGGACAATACGCCAATAGACGTGATCGATTACGTAGAGCATCCAGTATTGCAGCCTTACCTACCTCCAACGCAAATCTACGCTACAAGTTTGCAGTCGAAGAAAGTGCCAAGAACGTCTGGAACAACCTCGCTAAGCGCGCACTCGGGAGAATCCTGCGTGCTGTGTCGCTGAGGCTCCGATGCTGCTGCCTAGGCAGGCGCCACTCTCGCTGAAGTAGCCGTGTCTCTTCACTCGACAGATTCCATCAGCCGGAGATCTGCGAGCCGTTTCCGCTCATACTTTCGCAACCGGAAATCGGCGTTGTCACATACCATGCGGGTCACTCATGGGTGCTATAAAGTCGGGTGCAGCGTGCTTTTGGCATCTAACAAGGCGTCTGCGCTCCAAATGTTAGATCAGGCCAACATGCGGAGTCTAGGCTTGCTTCAACGAGCAGAATTGCCGGGCGGGACACCTCTACGCCTCTGCCCGCGATCGCGATCCACAGACCTGTACCAGATCAAGTCGATCGAGATCACCAAACAGCCATTGTATATGTGAGAGCTCCAGTGTTTTGCTACCACGTGCGTTGTTGACATCAATCAGTGAAGATGACTTCCTATTTCATATCTATGGGTCCTTTCTTGGGCCCATCGGGTACAACGCGACCATCAATGCGACTGTGGACTGCGGATCGCATTGTGAAGAATTCGGGGCGAAGCCAGGAGACCCTACTAGCGAATCCGACAAAGAGGACTTTTGCGAGATGACCAAGATTCAACAGCCTCTGGGAGGACGGCCGGCCAAGCAGTGCTTACCTGAACCCGGCTTTGGATTGATCACCGCCCCAGGGTATGCCTGGAGGATGATATTCAATGGCCCCGTAGGCACATTCTTCGTCTCGGCGCAGCGAAGTTGCAGACTGACTTGGGCCTCATAGGGATGGTACAATGTCACCTTTGATGCAAAGACTGCCGAGGATAAACGCATCTTCTGCGTCACGGCAGAGGTGTGCTTGAGATTCGAAGATCCATCGATGAATGACGGATACGGGCCTTATCCTGGGTATAACTGCACATGGCCGTATTGAGTTAGCTACTGGCAAGACTACTCTGACAATGGCAATCCACTTTCTGAGGACTGATGTACGAAATTCGATATCGGGCATGCCGAACCCTCGGAAGTACAGCTAAAGAAGGGCCACGAATGTTCTGCACGTACATGAGTCATGACCACATGGGTCGTACTTGCAACACTGCAAGGAACGCATCTTGGCAGCACATCTCCCATGAGATTCCACATTGACGCCATCAGAATCCGAAGTCATGTCGACAGAACGCCTCATCGGTCATCTTGAAAAGCAACTCAAGTGACGTTACTTCCCATGAGACCACTACAGCGCAGAACCATAGCACGTGGCAGACGAGTGACATGCTCCCCGCTCGTCGTAGGCGCAAGTCACTCATCTGCGAATATCTTCCCACTACACAGTCTTGCTACCCATGTAGTCTGTGACAAGCGGTCGGTACGACATAAGTAGAGCCTGGGCGCCATGCTTGATGCCCTGGCAAGGTAAAGCTTGTCTGCTCCAGTCTTGACCTCTCAGAATCACCAGCACAATGGCAACCCTGTTCTTCAGTCTCATCTTCACTGCGGCAGCAGCACCACATGACTGGCATCATGGGCCACCAGGCTATCACCATGAAGGAAATGCCTACAAGCACGTCGTGGCAATCAGTGTTGACGGCATGCATGGTAGCGATGTTACGAAATGGGTAGCCCTCAGCCCGAATAGCAACATATCAAAGCTGCTGCAGACTGGCTACGAGTATACTGATGCGTGGACGAGCGCACCTTCTGACTCCTTTCCGGGCTCGCTTGCTCAGTTTACGGGTGCAACTCCAAAGACGACAGGGGTATGGTATGACGATACTTGGGATCGAACATTTTACGATCCAGGGAGCAATTGTACCGGTCCAGCCGGTGCCGAAGGTGTGTTCGGCCATGACATGCAGGTTTAGCGGATTCAGACACTTACTGACGATCTCGCAGTCGTGTATGATGAGACGAATGACTACGACCCAACTCAGCTCTTCTCTGGTGGTATTGATCCGGCCAATCTTCCACAGGCATTTGTCGACGGCAAATGCCAGGAGATCTATCCGCATCAACGCCTGCGCGTGAACACGATCTTCGAGGTAGTCCACTCGAACGGGTTGCAGACTGCCTATGCCGACAAGCACCCCGCATATGATCTTGTTCGTGGCCCCAGTGGCACTGGTCTGACAGTCGGATACTTCCCGGAGATCGCTGCCGTGGCGAACACAGTGGCCGCTACTATCGCCTATGATCAGCTCCACGTCGATGCTTGGCTCGACTGGATCAAGGCTGCAACGCCAGTCAACACTACTGTGTTCGATGGTCCCTTGACCACTACGCCAGCGCTGTTCGGCGGCAACTTCCAGGCGCTGTCCGTTGCCCAGAAGACAGTGGGCTACAACAATGGTAAAGTTAGCTCCTTAGATCGTCACCCTATACATCGCTGACGTTTGGCAGACTCGCAAAGCTCTTTCAGCCCCGCCATTGTCCGAGCGATGAGCTTCGTCGATGCGTCCATAGGTGCTGTCGTCAACGAGCTTGCAGCCACAGGTCTGCTCGAGGACACGCTTATAGTCGTGGCATCCAAGCACGGCCAGGCTCCCATCGATCGTCACCTTTACGGCACAGTAGACCCACAACTCATCACGAACCTCACCGGTGTCCCGGTGGCTTTTCAGACCAGCGACGACATTGCTCTGATCTTCCTCGAGAACGCCGCAGATACGGCAACCGCAACTGCTAATCTCCGAGCTCACGCAGCTGAAGGTAAGATTCGCTCAGTCATCTGGGGTGCCAACCTTACTGCTTCCGGCTTCGGCGATCCAGCGACAGATCCTGCTGTCCCAAATATCATTGTACAGCCGGAGCTTGGAATCATCTACACGAATAGTCACGCCAAGGTCGCCGAGCACGGTGGCCTCAGCAGTGACGATCGGCAGGTGGCTTGCTTCGTGAGTAATCCGAGGCTGCGCAAACAGGTGTTCGACGAAAGAGTCGCGACGACGCAGGTTGCTCCTACTGTGCTTCATGCGCTTGGCATTCAGACGAGCTTATTGCAAGGTGCTGTGCAGGAGGGAACCCAGATCCTGCCGGGGTTCTGGTAGTTGTAGAAAGATATTCCGCTGAATGAACCACAGAGGGAATATACCGTCTACGCGAAATGCAATAAAGGAGAGCAGCGACAGAAATAGAATGCAGATAAGAAAACAAGTGAATCCGCGACCAAGCAGGTGTTTCCAACACACGACAATCGGATATTCCAACTTAGCCTCGCGCCTTAGCCGTCCCAACCTTCAAATTCCCAACATGCTGTAACGCCGCCCCATCCCCCGTTCGCCTTCCTCTTTCAAGCACCCAAGCTCTCACGCATCAGGCGCATGCTTAAAGACATGCCTGCCGTCATCACCATAACCCGGCCAAGCGTCAATGCTATCGCGCTTGCTTGATTGTGACGGCGACGGAAAAACGTGCTTTTCGTCATCACCATAGCCAGGCCAGTCTTCGATGCCAAACTCACGGCGCTTCGCGAAGTCCACAGCCCGCTTGCCAGCTCCATGGCAGTTGCCTGTGTCAGCTCCACCAACAGCGAGGAGTGCGTCACCAACACAACTCTTCGTGCCTATAGGAAGCGAGCAAGTCGCGTACCATTGAAATTTGACGTCGCCGGGAGTCCGCTCGAAGTTCCACGACGTCAAGGCACCGCAGCCAGAAAGCGCATCATGTAGCCCTTCGCCGTTGGCACCGAGCTTGGCGTCGGGAAGGTTCTTGCCGCGAATCTCGACAGCGTCCCATAAGAATTTGTAGGAGACGTCGCAGCTAACTTCGTTGACTTGTTTGCTCAGCGGCGTCAGTTTGTACTCCCATCCATCCGCTGTAGTCAAAGTGGCCCCGAACTTGTAGTTGTGTGGGTTATTGACCGGATCATTGCCATCGCAGCCGTCGATCAGAGCTGCCTGGATACGTCCCACACAGTCTGGAGCATCATGAGGAGTCTTAGTGTTGTCGCCAAGCCGTCGGACTGATAGCTCGAGCTCATTGACAGACCCTGCATTGTATGTCACTGTTTTCGAGTCTTGAGCGCAGAACGCCTTCGCATTATCGACCGCAACATCGCGCGACATGATCCAGTAGTCACCGCTGACACCATGGCACACATTCTGATCCTGGGAAGGTGTACCGGCAGGAAGACTCGTTTGGCTACCGAGATCTCCGATGTAGGTGTCGAGGACCTTGTCACGGATCACCTCGTGGAGTGCCACCTGTGGATGGAACACCTTGACCCTGTTCCCGATGGGTCGCCAGACCACGTCTTGAGCACCTTGACCTTGAGGATCGCCCACGGGCTTGATAGCGTCGAAGAGCGCGTTCTGAAAGTCAGTGAATGCAGGATAGGTAGCTGCCACATCGATGCTCGCGCTCATGTTGTTGTATGCGTCCTGAAGGATGTTGTCCAATTCCTTGTTTTCAGGCTCGTTGTATGGGTAATGCCACATCCATAATTTGGGGTTTTGCTGGTTGGGCTCCTTCACTCCAGGCTCGCAGAAGCGGTGACCGTCCAACGCGTCGTCAATGGGCACGAATTTGACGCCCTCGGAAGAGTGTCGCGATGCAGCTTCGGCGATGGCTTTGTTTAACTGTATGCTCATAGCATTGAATTCTTTGCGATTGGCCTGAGTCATCATCGTGTGCTCCTTGCCATCTGGCTTTGGATTGGCTGTACGTGCGAACGTTACAGAGTCGCACTCGTCGGTCTCGGCACTGAAGAATTGCGGGAATCCGGTGAGGTACAATTTGAATTTGTCCCCAGAAGGTCCCTTCCGACCACGCTCAAGGACCTTCTTGATGGTGCCGTCGATCCTGTCAGCAAGAGCCGGGTCGATAAGTTTGTCCCACGTTATCTTCTTCTGCTCATCGCACGTGTACTTCGGTATGCCGCCTCCGGGTATGCTGGTGTCCAATATGCAGTTGAAGATGATCCCAGGAAAGTTGATATCGTTGCCTCCTACACTCAGAGTGGCCATGCTTGGAGCATCTCCGAATCGCGGTCGAGTTCCTAAAGGTGTCAGCGTGATCGAATAAAACGACAAAAGCTTACGCACCATATTGCCAGTTCGGCTGACCAGAGGTGTCCTTATCGTAGAATTGATAGGCCTCGACTGCTGCTGTATCGGCGCCAGAGCAGACGACGTTGTTGAATAGGTGATCGCCGCTGGGCAGCCGTGCATCTTGGCTGATCAAGACAGGATACGCCTTGTCATAACGGAGGCAGCGATAACTGTCTGATACATAGTCGCCGGAGCCGACGCCCGACGAATATGAGTCTCCCAGGGCAGTCCACTCAAAGACATCTCTTTGAAGCAGCGTCTTGATGCTGTCGATCTTCTCTCTCAGTGGCGAGCTCGTGGCAGATGACAGCAGGCCGGCAAAGACAGCTGTTCGTGACCGCATGGTGAAGAAATCTAGTATGGTAGGAAATGTAGAGTGATCGAAGGATTGCGTTTTCTGTGCAGTGGACTCTAGGAAAGGTTGAGGAGCTTACTGATGGAAAGGAGACTTACCCCGACCGGCAGTGGCCATTTTATACAGCGTTTATGTTGGTAGTCCTCGAACATAGCTTCCAGAACGATTGCACAGCACCGCTACCCCATCCACCTGGGATGTTCTGATGGCTTGGGCTGTGCAGTCCAGGCGCTGACACTTGAACGTATCGAATTCCGGTCCACGTCGTCGATTTGGCGAGGTATCAGCAGCGAGCATGCGGCACACACGCGCGGTATGGGGGCCATACGATGAGGCGAAAAATAACAGGCTTGCATAGCCATCGAGTTGGTGGGCTTGGCAGCGCTACAGTCATGTCTAACTTGCTTCGAGCGCATACATGAGGCAGCGACCCTTTTAGAGAAGGCTGTGTCCACAGACACTATATGTTGTCTTGGTGCGCCAAGGAATGTTACAGGAAGCAAGCAAATCCTTGCAAGCTCATTGGCTGCAAGGTGTTTGTATGGCTGCGTTGGCGTTTCCAGAGGCGCCGTGCATAGATTGATACCATGCTCGGGTCTAATTTGGTACGACGCCACAGAAACGCTCCAGACCGGTTCACTGTGCCGTATGTACTGCTATTCCGATAGCTCAGTATGAGTCGCTGCAACACCGCATACATACAGTGTCAGATCTTCGCCGCTTCGTTATCGAGCTACCGTCACCACGAGGCAATGCGTTTTGCTTGGCGAGACCTTGCGCTTGTCGCATTGATGTTAGAAGTCGCTGGCGCGGCGAGTCCGGTATTTCCTCTATTAGACCAAACGCAACCGGAGGTCGTCAGCAGTGGCCATAATGTGCCTTTACCAGGAGGGACACCATTGCGGCTTTGTCCGCAGTCGCATTCTTCAGATCTATTCGACATCAGCTCGCTCGAGATCACCAAGCAGCCAGTGTATATGTGAGTATGCAGCACAGTACATTGTCGATTTCGATAGAGCTGATCAGACTAGAGAGGATATGTTCAACTTCAATGTATACGGCACTGTTCTCGGTACGTTCGGCCACAACGCGACATTGAACGCGACTGTGGATTGCGGCTCGCACTGCGAAATGTACGGCGTGCCGCCTGGCGAGAGGCGTGGCGAACACACGATGCTGGATTTCTGCGCGCTCGTCGACCTCCAACAGCCGCTGGAAGGTCGGAAGTCGAACGGCACCTGCATGCCGGAGCCTGGCTATGCTTTAATCACAGCGCCGGGATACGCTTGGGAGTGGGTCTTCCCCTGGCCGGTAAGTCGTCGATCTAGAACATCTCGAGAATATTTCCTGACGATGTTCAGGGGTGGTTCAACGTTACGTTTGACGCCAAAACTGCCAGTGACGAGAGAATATTCTGCGTCACTGCGGAGGTCTGCGTAAAGTGGGAGGACTCCAAGAAGAACGACGAGTACAAACAAGGGCCATGGACGAGGTGTGAGTGGCCATACTGATTGACAGTTCCATAGCGTCGATGGCAACCGTCTACATGTGCACGAGGACGAAGTGTAATGTAAAGGCCGCCAGAGCGTCCACAGAAATGCCGCCGCTTACATAACGCTCCTTTCATCCCCGCCATGGCGTTCGTCAATGATCACCTCGGCCATTGAGCTCCAGACTTCCATGCTGTCACTTAGCTATTCCGTTGCAGCGCGTTCACAATAATGATGTTCGACATCAAGACTCTCAATCTCCACGGCAATGCCCCAGAAATCGCCCTTCCAGATTGACATTCCTGCCACCGACGTCCTGAGCTACGTCTTCCCCGAAGGCACACGTCCATCCGACCAGCCGATATGGATCGATGCGGACAACACATTGAACTCGCTATCGCCAGCGCAGCTCCTGCAATGGGTCAAGCGGCTAGGCGTGGGCCTGGATCGCCTCGGCATAGGCCAAGATGAAGCAGTCATGATGTACAGCAGCAACCACATCTTCATACCTGTCGCGTATCTCGGTATAGCTGGCTCTGGGCGTATCTTCACGGGATGCAATCCTGCGTACGGCGTCAACGAGACAAAGTTCCAGCTCGAGAATACTGGCGCAAGGCTTGTGTTCGTCGAGCCGAAGTTCTTGGACATCGTGCTGCAGGCCGCCGACAAAGCGAAGTTTCCCCGCGACAGGATATACCTGTTCGACGACAAGCCATTGCAGGCGCAGAATGGAGTGAAAGACTGGCGATCAATGTTGGGTTCTGAGCAGGAGGGTCAAGGGTGGCAATGGCGCCGGATGAGTGCTAGGGACAGCAAGACCAGGACCGCTGCATTGAATTACTCGTCGGGCACCACGGGACTTCCAAAGGGCGTGCAAATTTCGCATCAGAATGTCATCGCGAACGTGGAGCAGTCTATATACATGCGTAATCTCGAGCAACCTGCCGGCGAACCAGCTGCTGAGCGGTGGCTTGGCTTTCTGCCACTGTAGGTGTACTTTCAACGTTTTTCGGCAAGATAACGATAGCTGACTCTACATGTAGCTATCACGCCTATGGTCAGCTTTGGTCCATCACAGCAGCAGCTATCACTCGCACACCCGTCTACTACATGCGCGCATTCAACTATGCCGAGTGGCTTTCGCATATCCAGAATCACAGGATCACACACATCCAAACTGCGCCTCCCATCCTTGTCATGCTTGCCAAGCGTCCCGAGACACAGAAGTACGACCTCAGCTCACTTATCAATGTCCTATGCGGCGCTGCGCCCCTGTCCAAGGAGCTGCAGAATGAAGTCTCGGAGAAGTGCAACCTGAAAGTCGTGCAGACCTGGGGCATGACCGAGGTCACGTGCTCTTGCCTGCACGTCCCAGGTCACCGAGACGATCGCTCAGGGTCAGTCGGCTTCATTGACCCGAACAGTGAAATGAAGCTCATCGACGAGGAAGGCAAGGAAGTTGGGCCGGGAGAGCGCGGAGAGATCCATGTTCGCGGTCCGAACGTGTGCATCGGCTATTGGCGCAATGAGAAAGCTACGAAGGAGACATTCGATGACGAAGGCTTCCTGCGCACTGGCGATGTCGCTGTGCGAGATGAGAAAGGATGGTTCTGGATCGTCGACCGCAAGAAGGAGCTTATCAAAGTCAAGGGCTTCCAAGTAGCGCCTGCAGAACTCGAGGCTGTCTTATTGGAGCATCCCGATGTTGCAGATGCTGCTGTGGTCGCTATGCAGGGCGAGCACGAGGAGCTGCCTCGCGCCTACGTCGTTCTCAAAGATGAGTCCAAGGGCAAGGTGACTGAGAAGGACATACAGCAGTGGACGGCCAAGCAGGTTGCGAAGCATAAGCAACTGACTGGCGGCGTCAAGGTGAGTGACTGTACAAGGTTCCATGTCTGACGTCTCGCTGACCGCTTTCACAGCTCATCGATGAGGTCCCGAAGTCACCATCCGGCAAGATCCAACGCAAAGTCATGCGCGACATGGTCAAACGTGATGCTGATGAGCTCGCAAGTCAACCCAAAGCGAAGTTGTAGGATCGAACATCACATGTAAACATGCTCGACGTCTGCTGCCAAGCTCCAGCAAGGTACCTTACTGCATAGTGCATTCCTTGCTTCAAGCCACCATGCTTCGGAATGCTTCTCATGCACGCACTTCGAGGCAAGACGCGCACTCATGCACGCACTTTGGCCACCCTGTCACCTGCCACTTCTGCTCTTCTGCCACTCACTTCTGCGCTGTAAGTGTGCTCTTCGCCTGGTCTCTTGAGTGTCAGCAGCACCCATCCCCTAATCCATTATTCAACACTCTGCCATCCACTCATCACTGATCCAAATCACACAAGCGATGCCTCGCAAGCTTATGAAGTTCACCTCGCAACCGAAGTCGCGAACAGAAGCAGCGAGTAAAGCACAGCTCACGACCATATGGTGTCAACACATTTTGATCTGGACGTCGTTGTACGTTGCAGCGTGCACGATGTATCTGATCGAGAGCGGCGCAGTCACGTACGCTATGCTACCGTCCGCGATTTTAATGCTAGCAGCTGTAAGTGTACCTAGGACTCATGCCGAGGAACAAGAATCTGACCACACAGCAGAGCGGCATCACGCTGATCGCCATTTCGATACATAACGTTATGCTACACAGCCTGTGGCATGCCGACCGCACGAAGTGTGGAGGCAGACTCGGTCCTTGCAGGCCATGTACGAAGCCTGTATTCTATCTCGCACTGCTCTGCTGGATCGCAGCAGCTGCGTTGAACATGACATTCACATTTCTACGACATCCCTTCTGCTCGTCGAGTCAGGGTCAGGTCGGGAAAATGTCGATGTTTGACTTCGGCGCGCCGTACTACTTGCACAGGTCGACCATAGGTGCCGCACTTCTGGCTGTGTAGGTTCAGCTGTTAGCCTGTCCATCCGATTACGTAGAGCGCTGACTCTAGATAGCGCCACAACCTCGCTCTTCGTCGTTCTCCGTCTGAAACACTCCTCCACTACCTCTTGCCACCTCTTCGGCATTGCCCGCCCACCGCTAGCCTACCTGCCTACATCACGAAAACGAGGAGACTTTGACTTCGATGATCCGCTCACAAAGCACCGGCTCCGCTCAGACATGTCCTTCAAGTGTCGGTCGACTTCCTCGCTCACTCTTGTGAATTCGTCTGAGTCCTCCAGGAATGATCTATACTTCCTTGCACCAACGAGACCAGAGAAAGCGTACGGACTGGGGATCTGGGCACCGCAAAGTGATGCGGCCACCACGGCTTCAAGACCCTCATTCCTGGCGGCTAGGCCGTCGTTGAAGACCATCAGGAGCTACACGGCGGGTATCGCGAAGGTGCCCGACCCAGAGTCGCCAATGCCAACGTTGCCCGCCTACTTCCCTAGGAAGGTGGATGATCTTGTACGAGAACCACGTGCTGCGTTACTGAATAGAGGACGAGAGTCACGTAAGACGATCCGCCGTGTGCCACCATCACCTGCGTTGGGATTTGGCGGACTAGGGAGATGCGAGTCGCTCTCTAGCGTATACAGTCGAGACGTAAGTGGCCTGAGGACACCCCATCCACTCCCTCCAAGGCCGAGTCCACTGGTCGAGCATTGCGCAAACTATGATCACAGCGGAAGGACACACTCGATACAGCCCGCGTCCGATACGAGATGCATGGTGAGCAGTTTTCGGCGCGGTGCCGAGCTATGTCCAAGATCAGTCAGTGCAAGCAGCAACGCGAGCACGGCGATTGACGATGCAGCCACTTTACAAGCCAGACTACCAAGAGCTTCGAGTCTGTCGAGCATGCACACTAGCGTCGATCCGGAAGAGCGGGCGCTGGATGTATTGCTGCACTCGCAGTGTGGCCTACGATACGGCTGTCTACACCGTGCGGCTACGGGGAGGGGCGAACTCAACGGAATCTGCAGGTGGACGCCGATGGAGGTGAAGCAGCGCAGCCACTGCATCATGACTGGGACGCGACAGAGTGTAGGGATTGCAGTATAAAACAGCTATTCATGACAGATTCCGTGGCGTTACTATATACAGATAAGCTCGCAGTAGTTGCACATCATAACATCACGGCTTCATCTACCGACTCCCAGACCATGATTCAAGCCAACAGTCTCGTTCTCGCCGTCACTTCCTCTTGCTCACTGCGCTTCGCAAGATTCGGACCGAACCATGAGTTCTTGCTCGACCGCGACCATGGCTTGCCTTCCCTTGCGCCGTCGTCCTTGACCTCCACCTCCCAGCCTCGCCACGCGCCAGTCCCGTAAGCCTCGTTCAGCTTTAGCAGCAGCTTGACTATGCCATATAGTACGAGCAGCCCGGCGATTGTCGCGAAGATAGTAACAATCACAGCCAAGAGGGATGTCGTCGAGCACCCGCACCCAAGCGCTTTGGTTCTCAGCTCGAATCTCTCGTCCCGTAACGGGCAACTGACGGCGTTCGAGATCGGGTCGAGCAAGCTGTTAGCTGGAACACATGTGGCGCTCTGGACTTGATGTCAGCGATGGATCTCGAAATTATGATGTGATCGCCTTATTGCAAAGCGTGGAGACAGAAGAGATGAGCCTCATCTGCCTTACCGCCGCGGTGGAGTCGTTAAATGTGGTCAGGCTGGGCCGCATGAAGGGCCGAGGGGCATTGACTTACCGTGGGACACCAGCCGCAACCATGCCTGTTTTGCGTGCAAGAATTGCAGTCAGAGCTCTTCCAGCAGCCTGACAGCCGGTTGGTGGAAGTATCGATGATGTTGTCCATGGTCGCTTGCTGATGTCACTTGAGCCCCAGTAGCTCTAGACCACTGCGATCTGTCAAGGATGAGACAGGCAGGGATAATTGTAATGATGGGACAGTCGTGCGGATGCGTTCTGTATATCTCAAACACCGTGATGTAGGAGAGCTACACTAGCCGAGCTCAAGCGAGAGCGCCAAGCCCTGGCTGATACAGAAGAGGAGCTCAACTTCATCTAATCCACGCTCCTTCAACGTGGAAACATGTGGCATGGCTACTGGGCTCACGCATCGGCAGTCTGGTATCAGTATCCGATTAGAAGTAACCGGTGGATCAGCCACGAAGGCGGGTCTTTGGCGCCAGGCCTCCTGTAAGAGAGTATACCCATCCTCCTTTCCCTCCTACGTCGTAAGTGCTTTTGTGTATCATCAACAAGACGCTTCTTGTCTCTTGCTCTTCCTGAGCGTCCATTCATTGTTCCAATCATCCACACTCGTTTCTGTGCAGGGCACATCCTCCTGGCGAGGCAACATGTACAAATCTATCATTCTTACAGCTTTCACGCTCATCAGCAGCACAGTCGCACAGACTACCACTTCGACATTCACGGACGACAATGGCATTACTTTCTGGGACTCTGCTTGGGACACTACGATTGGCGATGGCGATGCCACATTCGGCATGGCGCTCCCGCCTGCCACGGAGACGAGCCTGGTAGACGAGTACATTGGGCGTCTGGTGATCCCGATTCCATCCAGTGGCACTTGGTTTGGAGTATCACACGCAAGCATGATGACTGGAGCACTGCTGCTCATCGTCTGGCCAAACGGTGAGGATGTCGTGACGGATCTGAGATACGCTACTGGCTACGTAGCTCCTGAAGAATACACCGGCAATGCCACTGTCACGACCATCTCGAGCTCCGTCAACGACACATACTTTGAGGTCACTTACCGCTGTCAAGGCTGCTGGTCATGGGACCAGGACGGCGCTGCCGATGCGCGACTTCCTGCCACCACCGCATCTGCCCAGCAGCTGATCGGCTGGGCTCAGGCGACCAGTGCCCCCGCCAATCCTTCTGAGAAGGACTCTTCCATTCAGCAGCACGCTGACTCTGCTGCGAATATCTTCGCCGTCAACGTTGCGTCTGCACGTAACACTGCATACACCGACTGGATCACGAAGACGGCATCTAGCTACCCTTCCGCGACTGCTGCACCATCATCGACTGGAGCTCCATTCTCCAACGGCACTGCTACTGCTACTGCGACAGCTACTAGCGGGCTAACTACAGCAACGCCAACGGCCGTCGCTTCATGCGCAGCCAACAGCTCTGCTCTTAGCGCGACGTACGACTACATCATCGTTGGCTCTGGCGCTGGTGGTATCCCTCTTGCTGCTAAGCTTGCTGCTTCCGGTGACAGCGTGCTCCTCATTGAGCGTGGACCACCCTCATCCGGACGATGGGGTGGAACATTGAAGCCAGACTGGCTCGTTGGCACAAATCTTACTCGCTTCGATGTGCCAGGTCTTGATAACGAGATCTGGGCTGACTCGTAAGTACCTTGTTGCCAGCGATTGTAAGCAATATCACTGACACTTGCGCAGTCAAGGCATCGCCTGCTCGGACTACAGCGTCATGGCCGGCTGCGTCCTTGGCGGAGGCACAGCCGTCAACGCTGGTCTTTGGTGGCGCGCAAATCCCAAGGACTTCGATGAGAACTTTCCCGAAGGCTGGAAGTCATCTGACTTGGAGTCCTCAGTCAACAGTGTCTTCGAGCGCATCCCCTACACTGACGTCCCAAGCATGGATGGCGTGCTCTACAAGCCCGAAGGTTACTACCTCCTCGGCGGTGCCCTAGTGGCAGCAGGCTGGAGCAACGTCACCGCTGACAAGGAGCCCGGCTTGAAGAACAGGACCTTCTCCCACCCGAACCACATGTTCTCCAACGGTGAGCGTGGCGGTCCACTAGCCACCTACCTAGTCGACGCTGATGCCTTGCCCAACTTCACACTCATGACCAACACCTCCGTCGCCCGCGTGATCCGCGACAGTAGCCAGGCTCTCGGCGTCGATGTCGAAGCCACAGGCCCGGGCGGTCAATGCGGCAGCATCAGCTTGACGCCTACCGGGAAGGTGATCCTGTCCGCCGGCGCCTTCGGCACGCCAAAGATCTTGTTCCGATCCGGCATCGGACCCCAGGACCAACTGACCATCGTGCAGAAGGCCGAGGGCACCAAGATGATCAACTCCTCACAGTGGCTGAACCTCCCCGTCGGCTACTCGCTTGACGACCATACCGGCACAGACGTCACTGTCACCCATCCAGGGATTTCATTCTACGACTTCTACGGCGCCTACGATAACCCGATCGCTGCAGACGCGAAGAAGTACCTCGACTCCCGCTCTGGCATCCTTGCGCAGTCGGCGCCGAATTTGATCGCAATATTCTGGGAAGAGCTCACCGGCGCCGATGGCATTACACGCCAGATGCAGTATCAGGCGAGAGTTGAGAGCTCGGGTGGCGTGAAGAGTAACAACTCCATCACCATAACGCAGTACCTCGGCCGGGGTAAAGTGTCCAAGGGCCGCACGACCATCACCTCAGCGCTGAACATGGTCGTTTCTCAGACTCCCTATGTGAACGACGACAACGATCTCGCCGCTATCAAGGCTGGGCTGACGGATCTGTTCGCCAATCTGGCGGTGAATAGCGATTTCATCGTCGCCTACCCCGCGAAGAATACTTCCATTGACGCCTTCCTCGCTGGTCTACCGCTTACGACCGGTGCGCGCAGCGGCAACCACTGGATGGGCAGCGCAAAGATGGGCCTTGACTCCGGACTCGAGAACGGTACGGCTGTTGTCGATACCAACACGAAAGTCTACGGCATGGACAATCTTTTCGTCGTCGACGCTAGTATGTTCCCCGGCATCACCTCCACCAACCCTTCAGCGCTCATCGTAGCGGCTGCCGTGCACGCCGCGGGCAAGATCGCGGCGATCGATACGCTCATCACCACTAAGCCATCCAGCTCGAACAACACTGTCGTCGTGCCTCCCTTCGCGAACAGCACGTCCAGCGTGATCGTTTCGCCAGTTGGCACTGGCTCGGCTGTGGCGCCTGTCGGTACCGCGCCGATCGGCACGGCATTTTCCAGCACTGTTGCGCCGGTGACTGCTGCCCCATCGTCGTCGGGGTCGTGCACGAACACTATCACGGTCACACGCTCCGCTTCCTCGAGCTTGGCTGCGCCGGTTGTGAGTGATGTTGCGACGTCGTACACGAACAGCACTACGATTGCTTTCCCGACTGTCAACACCAGTGGCATTGCGCTGCCGACTGGAACAGCTGCGCCCACTGAGACTGCGGCGCCTAGCATTCCGGCGACGACCAGTGCGGCTGTCCCAACTACTAGCGCCGCGGCGCCAGGTGGGGCAGGCGTTGCTATCTACCAGAAGTGTGGTGGGATCGGATGGACCGGCGCCACCGAGTGTGCTTCGGGGCTGACTTGCAAGCTGTGGAACCCTTATTACGCGCAGTGCGTAACTACTTGATGCAGTGGATGCCATAGTGGTCAGTCAAGGCGGCCTGGAGAAGATTCCGAGAGAGACTGAAGCCCATGACATCTCCTTGACTTGTGGTTTGTTTCGCTGTATAGCCTCTATTCGATAGATCGTTACGATAGCTGGTGTAGGCATTTGATCATGCCATTGGCAATGTGCTCCCAGTATACTTGTTCAATTTGCCACGTGGACAACATAGGTAAGGCTCACTTCTTGATCCCAACAACGACGAAGTTCCGAGGGCTGATGGCTGGGTCAAACACACACTCCACCCAACTCTGCGCCACCTCAGATTGCTCTCGAAGCCAGCACCATCGGTCGACGACGATGAGCGCTTCTACAACACCAGCCGAGAAAGCCATAAGACTCCACACAACACTGAGCTCTTTCTTCTTCGCCGCAAAGTCCCTCTCATACGCTTCCAGCTTCTCATCAGTCAGTATGTTTGCCAGTCCAGCGAACGCCTCGCCTCTCTCCGGATCCTCTCGCAACTTGGTAAGTGCCGCGCGAGCGTAGGTGGCGAACGACAGGTAAGCTGATTTAGGCAGACTCCCAATGATAATCGGCGTCCCGCTCGTATGGCCACGCGGGCTAGCCTCGCCTCCCTGCGGCTGTCCCACAACCCCAGCATCAAGAAACACCCGCTGCAACAACGCCCGATAGAAATGCCTTGTAAAGAACCCCTCACTATCCTTCCTCCCCCAATTCCACGGCGCCTGCACAGCCATCATCCTAGCCGTGATATTGAGCCTTACATCTGCCTTGCAGAACTTTTCGCTCATTGGGAAGCCGTGCGGATCCGCCTGAGTGGAGGTGGTGGTCAGGCGGGGGTGGGCTGCGGAGCGGAGGGAAGGGAGTTTGTAGGTTGCGGGCGAGAGACGCTCGGTGAGGAGGTTGTAGCAGCAGCCTACCAATGCGATGGCGCGGATTGAGGGGTTTAGGGTCAGGGAGCGGAGGGCGTGGTGGAGGAGGTTGCCGCAGGAGTGGAGGGAGATGGTCATTTGAAAAGTGTTGTCTGATGACTGGCTTGTAGGCGGTCCTTTTGCAGCGTTGTGCGTGTTGGTATCAGGCAGAAGGACGATCTGGGCGATCACATCGCCGAGATTACCGTCTTGGATCTCGTGGGAGATGTACTGGACGCTTCCCTTGCCGTCAGCGGACAGCTCAACCTTCATTCCTGCGTCGTCCTCTATTGCCAGCGTTGACACACTTGCTGCGACGACTTCGGCCGCTTCGTCGTTCGGTTCCGGTGGTGGCGTAGGCAGTGCCGCTTGTTCTGTTGGAGGTTTTACAGAATCCACATCTCCGCGGAAAGTCTTCTTATTCCGCATCACCACTTCCTTCTCCCTCAGCTGCGCCATGACATCGAACTTGACAGCCCTGTCCTGATTATGTCCTTTCCGCTCGATGGCAATGACATGGCGATTGAAAGGTTCACTTGCCAACGCGCGGCCGAGATAGTTCTGGCCGGAGCCGAAGTCGATGAGGTGGCCAATCGCTGGCATCTGATCACGAGATGCTTTTGAATCTATTGGACCTGTGGAGGAAGCATTTGGAGTGACCGAAGATTCCGACAGCGTTGTATCAAGCTCATCTACATAAGCCGAGAATAGCGAGACCTCATGCCGTTTCTTAACGTTCATGCCCACAGCTACTCGTCTCGTCAGCTTCGCCGACTTTCGGTTCCGTTGGCATTGATTCGTCCGTCGGGGCTGTCGATCGAGCGTATGCTGCCGCACACCTCGCACATACTCTATAAGATCCGCAGGCAGGAGGGTCGACGTGCCTCGCCATCCTACTCCAGTTTGCAATGCGTCCAGATCCTCCCGCATTAATAGGTCCAGTAGGTCCATGATGTCGAGCTCGGCGAGGAAGTCCCGCCATGTTGGAGGTAGGAGGGTGGCATAGAGATCTGGTGTTGAGGTGAAGAAGTCTAGGAGATGGACGCCGCCGCACAGGGTCTGCAGGAGGGGAGTCGAGGCGAAGTGATTCAAGAGGGAGTCTACGTAGGCTTCTGGGGAGGCGAAGAGAGGGAAGTAGGGGAGAGGTGGATCTGGGGCGAGTGTTCCCATCTTAGAGATCCTATTGGTAACCAAGACCTTCGGAGGTCTTCATGTGAGAGAGGGCTTGGATGTATAGGTGATCGATGGACTCCCACTTAGTCAAAGGCGATCCACAGCAACTCAAACTTGGTCATCTACTGTGGCTCTCGGGACCACCGTTCTCCTTCATTACTCGTTGCGAGTATAGCAGAATGTTTTATCGAAGTAGGTTTGAATGCATCGGTCCAGAAAGCCCTACACAAAAAGTCGACGGGTACCTGCATCCGCTGCACGACATCAGACGGGAAATAACTAGCATGGGGGTACCCATGGGCCGCGTATCTGCTACACCTCCCACCACCCGTTGTTTTTCCGTCGCCTTGTACATACCATCGGAATGTCGATATAACTTACTGGCCCAGGGGTCATCGTCAGCACCACACATAGTCCATCATCACGGGTGGTGGCAGCAGGCGATCTTCTGCTACCTCATGCTGCGGCCATTAGTCCACTGAGAGAGCTGACTGCTCATAATGCTTCTCTCGGCCTTTACGTCGCCGCGCAGGCTGGCCCTGCTCGCCGTCTTCGTCTTCATTGTCGCCCTCGCTTTCTTGTCGTCCTCGCCCTCATACCAAGGATACCTGCCGGACTATAAGATACCTGGCTACAGCAAGTCGAGCAACGAGGAGGACCAGGGGAAGGGGAAGGTAGAGGCAACAGCGAAGGAGGCGACGGCTCCTGCTGCTGTACACACGAGCGCGGCGCACGGCGACGAGTATGCCTGGACCAACAGCGTCGATTTCGTGGCAGCAACATCCACCAAGGCAGAAGTAGAGAGCACAACAAGCGAGCTGCCAACGCACAGTCCCTCGCCTTCGTCCTCAGCTTCAACTTCAGCGTCTACAACCACAACACTACCCCAGCATGCGTCTGTGTCTAACAGCTCAGCCTCATACGCCCCATCGCCTCTGCCTCACGCCGAGAAGCAGGTCATCGACATTCAGATGCAAGGGCTGCTCCACGACTGGCACCCTCCAGCTTCGATCCCGAAGCACTGGCCTTCCGCTGAGGAGTATGTGGGTAAGGACTACAATCCGCGACGATGGGAGGGATTTGAGTGGAACACCGAGATCTACACTGAGAATGGTATTGAGAGATTGAAGGAGGAGAACGGCGTGCAGTTGGAGCCGTATCATCCGTATCCACAGTATGATAGTCAGGAGTACAGGACGGAGTGGCAGGGAGAATACGTGCATTGCGTCGGACCGAGGGGAAAGCGGCTGAACGAGAGTGCGGACGATATCGTCAAGGCGTTCACTGCGCTGCCGACTGGGTTTCCGGACGTCTTTGTTGGCAGCGCGAAGGCGACTGGTGTGGACGCCGAGACGTGCTTTGACAGGTACCACCGATACGGACCATACGGCTATGGCGAGGACGACAGCATCGTGGTCAAGGACTGGGAGAGGTCAATGCCATACCCTACCTGGGAATCGATAGGTTGGGGACGTCTGCAGGATGAATGTGTGATGGAGAATCAAGAGCGATTCGCACCATACTCACGGACACGCGTTGAGCTAGCTACGAACAATACCGCGCCAGACCACTTCCAGCGCCCTTTGTCACACTACGACAAGACTCCCTCATCAGGCCAACCAAAACTCACAACCCGCACCGCCGCCGTGATCCGAGCCTACGAAGGCTACACCTACACTCCAAACGACATCATTGCTATCCGCTCCATGATCACGGAATTATCATTGCTAAGCGGCGGCGAATACAGCGTCTTCCTCTTCGTAAACGTCAAAGACAACGGCGCAGACCTCGATTCCGAAACAGTCCGCCACGACTTCTTGCGTGCAAACATCCCCCGCGAACTCCAAGACATCGCCATCTTGTGGAACGAGCGCATAATGGAAGCCTGGTACCCGGACATAACCGACTGGCAGGTCTACTGGCACCAGTTCATGCCGCTGCAGTGGTTCATGGAAACGCACACGGAGTTTGACTTTGTCTGGAACTGGGAGACCGATGCCCGTTACACAGGCAATCACTATCACTTCCTCTCCGCTATGTCTTCATTCGCTCTCCAGACCCCTCGGAAATACTTATGGGAGCGCAACGCACGCTACTACATCCCCTCCGCCCACGGCAACAACTACTCAGCTTTCCTCTCCGACACAGACTACGCTATCGAAGCCGCGTGGCGCAACGACTCCTCGCGAATCCCAATCTGGGGTCCCCAACCTTTCAACGAATTCCGCCAGAACCCCATTGGCCCCAAACCCCCGGTCTCAGACCAGAAACTCGACGCTTTCTCCTGGGGCGTAGGTGAGGAAGCAGACCTCATCACGCTCCTCCCCATCTTTTCCCCCGTACACACAAAATGGGAGTACCGCGACAAAATCTGGAATTTCATCCCTGGTATCCATCCAGTCTTCAACGGCGACGGCGACCCCTCTTTCACCCACCCTGATTTCATCAATATTGACCGGCGCGTATATATCAACACCGTCTCACGCTTCTCCCGCCGCCAAATCCGCGCCATGCATCTTGAGAATTTGGTCGGAAGGACTATGCAAGCGGAGATGTGGCCCGCTACTGTAGCCCTCCACCACGGTTTGAAAGCCGTCTACGCTCCTCACCCCATCTGGGCGGACCGTCACTGGCCGGCTTGGTACGCGGACGCGGTGTTCAATGCTGATGGCGATGAGGCTGCGGCTTGGGGCCAACGGGAGGATAGTGTGTATAATCATGACCGGGAGTGGAATTTCGCTGGCTGGAGCTGGTACTACGCTTCTCGCTTCCCGCGGACGTTGTACCGCCGGTGGCTCGGGTGGGGTGACAAGAAAGAAGACTGGTCTCCGCTTCGCGATCTCAGTGGTGAGGATTTTGAGGGGCAAAGCAAAATGATCGCGTTAGGGAAGGAGGGAGGGCAGTGGGATGGAGATGGTGAGGAGGGCGGAGTCACTAGAGTCGGCGGTAATGGTCGCATGTGTCTGCCTGGGATGCTACTGCATCCGGTCAAGAAAGTGGTGCAAGACGAAGGGGGAGATGGGAAGGGTGTTGAACGACCGCCCGGCAGATGATCGAAGGTCTATATCTTGAGAACGGCGTTCGCGCACAATGTGACTGGGGCATCTCTCCTTGGCTCACAAGCCGATGGAAAGAGTTGGGGTGATCGGTCACTGTATATCCTACAATGACATAGCATATCGTATCTGTATATTTACCTCACTGCGGCATTCCTCGGAGCCCGCTTCGTCCACTTCACGTACCGTTTGTACTTGCAGCGTCTCCCTGACTCCCATCAGGTTCTCGGCCTGTGCGTTGATCTTTGTGTCTGTGTCTGCGAGGAGAAACGCCGATTTTAGTTTTCGACTCGATTCGTTCGCCGAGCATGCAATACTAGTACACTTTCCGTTCGCTGTCCTTCGTACTGGTCGACGCGAGCAGATTTTGTTGCAGTCGCGGATCACAGCAAACGGGCGGCGGGCGAGGGCGCAGCCATAAGACTCGTCATGTTGCATCCTCGTCGTAGTCTCGCGAATCTTTGAGCTGTGTCGTCTGCGCTACTGTCGGAGCACCCAAGGCTCGCTCTGACATCCTGTCCAAGCGTTACGTGTTGATTGCAGGACAAATGGCCGGATCGCGGCATTAGTGTGCGAGACTGACTCGCCTGGCGCTTTCGAAGGAAGATGTTTTCGATCGAGGCTTCCTGCTATCTGTGCAGATGCATAGTAGGCTCTCATATCCTCAGCGCGCCTTCCCAGGCTTTCAACGCCTCCCCACCATACGTGCCCTCGCCTCCTCCTCGTGCTTCCAGCGCGGCCGCCAAGTTATTTAGCGCCGCCCCATAATCGGCCACAATACTCTCCACCTTCTCCTTCTCCGGGCACTCGACCCCTAGCACCTTCTGCGCGAGCGCGAGACCCTGCCAGATGGGAACTGATTCCAGCATCTCCCAGACTGGTCCGTGGGCTGGAGGTGCGAAGCTGAGGGGTTGTACCAAGGGTCCAAGGTTGGCGAGGAGGCGGGTCGTGTACGCTTGCACAGTCGCTCTCGATCCCTCAGTCGGCGACGCCGACGGAAAGAGATGGGTATGTGCTGCGGAGAGCGAGAGGAAGACGCCTATCAGCGCTGGATCCTTGCGAGGGTCTGAGGAGGTGGGGTTTGGCGGGCTTTGATGCGATGGGTCCTCGAGCAAGAGGCCGAGGGCGCGGGCTTGTGTGAGGGCTTTGTGGACGGCGTCTTCGCTCCAGTTGCCCGAGACAGCTGTTGAGTGGATTGCTGGGGCTAGGAGGCGGGTGATTGTTGGGTAGCGCGCAAGAGTGATGTCTGTCGTGCGATGGCTCGTCAAACACCTCAGCACCATCCCAACCTGTCCAGCCGCGATCGCTTTACGGACAATGAACTCCACCAACACCGCCTTCGGTGGCGACGCGGAGCAAGTCTGCAGTCCATGAAGCAGCGCAGGCAAATTCGCCCAGTCCTCTGCGTTGTTGCTCTGCGACATGAGCTGGATCGCATCCTTCACCAATTTCCGCTTCGCAGGGATCTCGGTCCGCCGCTCTATCCATTGCAGCGGTATCTCCTCGCCACCTAGCGTAGCTGTCTGGGGATTGTCGATTAAGGTCTGCTTGTGCTTCGTTTGGAAGATTAACCTTTGTGTGGGTTTGGGCAAGGCAGCGGGGATCATGTGCTTGGTTCGCAGGGTGGATAGGACTGCATCGAGGTCGGAGGAGGATGTGGGTGTGAAGGATGGCACGGCTGGAGAGGTTAGTGAGCAGCTATAGGGTAGGAGATGCAAGGGGGAGGGGGTACCTTTGGGGCGGGCGGAGGTGGTTGAGAAGGGACGGAGGGTAGAGCGGAGTTCGGCTTGAGCGGCGCGGTGGAGGCGGAGAGTGCACCGGGCGCAGATGGAGGCCATGATGGGGTGCTATGGCTATGTTATGTAAATCGTAGCAATATAACAGTGTCGTCCATTGGAAGTTGTCTCGTCTCCTCCGAACTCCGCAGACTTCATCTTTACCTAGCATTGACTGTGACGATTATCTTCATATATTACACGCCGCAATGATGTCGCTCTCCCCATCGTCCACAAGGCCACTGGCCAATCTCAAGCAGGCAATCCGCCAATGTCGCGCCGAGCGAGCCCAACAACGCCGCCACTACGCCGCCACGACGGAATCCCTCTACCCCTCCCTGCAAACTCGCTATCCACCGCCAACACCAGGCTTCAGACCCAGTCAAGCCATCAAGCAGAATCGTAAGCTCTCGTTGAGAGCAGTATGTATCTAGTCCTATGTACTGACAACGCCTAAGGCTTCGAGATCGGTCTCAAGAAAATCCCCGTCATCCCACCTCCTCCCTCCACCGCAAAAGCGACACCAGACCCAATAGCCTCATTAACAGCCAACCAACTCACAACCCTCGACCCCACCTCCTCTCGCCGCCGCCTCTTCTCCCCCCTCAATCCCGATCGCGCCCGCGTCGGCGACATCCTGCTCGTGCGCCTCAAAACCGGTGAACCCTTCAGCGGCGTCTGCATCAATATCCGCGCCCGCAATAGCCCCATTGACACCGCGGTGCTGCTGAGGAATAATCTGACGCGAGTGGCTGTGGAGATGTGGTTCAAGATTTTCAGTCCTGGGGTGAGTGGGATTGAGGTTGTGAGGCGGAAGGAAGGACGAAGGGCGAGGAGGGCGAAGTTGTATTATATGAGGTTGCCGAAGCATGATATTGGGAGCGTGGAGGGGGTTACGAGGACGTATCTCAGGGCACGGCAGGGCGGGGCGCCGACAGGAGGAGGTGGGGCGGCGAAGGGCAAGAAGAAGTCGAAGAATTGAGCACACAGGCAGGCGAGAAGTTCGAGAGCAGGATCATGACACAGTCACCTTAGGGACCAAGGTCTGACGGCCATGCTCAACTACGCTATCTCATGCAAACACTACGCTCATGCCGACCTAACACCTACCTGGCTTAAGACTCTGCCTTCATCTGTTTCTCGCCACATCACTTGGCGAGCGCAGCAGCGTTCTTACTCCTCTTCCGCCTCTGCCTCCTCTCCTGGGTGTCCGACGGGATGATCGGCACGCGCTGCGAGAAGCTCGCCGTACGCACGCTGGCTGGAATGCTCTGCATACGGGGATCCAGCATCGTTACAGCAGGCGCGTCAAGTACATCGGACAGATAATCACGACTTGCCACAGTCGCAACCAGACTCAAGGGAGACGGCTCGTCAGCGTCGATCCCAGGCAAAATCCTTGCAGTCTCCGGCTTGCTCTCATCATGAGAGTCCGCGAATAAAGCATGCAATCCCGCGGCTGACGCATTTTCTGCCAACTCAGCCATTGGCTCGTCTTGTGATGGGAGCTGAGCACCACTGATGGGCTCGAGCGATCCGTCCAGCTGCAGTGGCGATGGCTCACCTTGCAGTTCCGTCGGTTGCAGACCGGCCCGAGCCCGGATGTTGTGCCCAGCTGCATCAGGACGAAACGAAGCAGCCCTTGGACTGAATGTCGATCGCCCTCCGCGCACTGGATCGCCGGCTATCGGCGAGGCAGCTTGGTACTGCTCGGTGTAGTCCATCGCATCCTCACGTGGCGGCTCGAAACCAGCTGCTTGGGATATAGGAGATGCGGGCGCGTACAGATCATCGAAGTCCGTCACATATTGCTCCAGCGGGACCGGATCAGATGTACGAGATCTGGGCGAAAACGCTTCGTCGGGGTGGTAGTACTCGGTGATCAACGTCTGCCGGCCATCTGGAGTCGCTGAAATGGAGGGCGAGACTGCGATACGAGGATCTAGCGGGTAGTTGCGCGGCTGCGTCAGCTCGAGGAACTGGTTCCGTCGTGAGTGAATATCCTGTGTCCGTGTTGACGAGGGAGGTGTCGGGCACTCGGAACTCGCGGGCGAAGATGTTGAGATACGTGGATGCGCATCCACCGGTGTCCTGATCGCCACGCGCTGCCCAGGAGGTTGTGGAGAGGCGTGGATGTCAGGTCTAGTCCAAAGTCCCGTACCCTCGGGCCACTTCCCAGTCCTGTGCCTCTCAGCATCTTCTTCTACCCTCTCGATCCTCGCCATCAGTCTGCCAACTTCTGTGCCCTCCCTCCGTCTCAGACGTCTCTCCAATCTGCCGATTTGCAGTAACAGCCGGTCGATCTGATTCCGTAGTATGTCCTGACCAAGCTGCATATGTCTTTCCAAAGCTTGTGTATGCACTCTCACGCTATCAAGATGCTGCGTCAGATCCACACTTTCATCATTGAACGCCATAGTTGGCACAGACGGGATCGACGGACATTGTCCAAAGTCTCTCGCGTTCGCGTGCTCGGGGTCCGGTGTAGCGCTCTGTATCGATGGGGCTGGGACTTCCACAGCCTCCGTACGCGCTGTTGCAGCACTTATGGCCTGGCTCGCGGGCCGTCCGAGATGAGTTCTCTGCGCTCTCGGCATGCTCTCGACTTCCTGCCGCAGCGTCTCGATTACTTGCCGCTGGCTTGCGTTCTCGGTTTGTAGGAGCCGGATGTGAGTTTCCAGCGTCTCGTTGTGGACGCGGGGATCTGCGTGCTGGGCATCGACGGGGATGAAGTCGTCCTCGAAGAGCGTAGTGAAGTCGGACAGAGTGGTCGGATCTGACTGCGGAAGTGCTGTGGCCGGTTGAATGGGTAGGGCTGGTGGAGGCGGTCGGAATTGGGGAGCAGTCGGAGCTGTGAGTTGGGCTGGGGGACGTGCCATGGTATTTTCAGGCCAACGGCTTCCATTCTGCGCTATCATCCTCTCTATCATGCCCATCGGTTCCAACGTCCGGTGACCAAGACCAAGCCTGATCGCGCTGCCATAGCCCAGCACGGGAGAAGAGGAGGAGAGGAACGTTCGTGGCGGAGCATCCCAATTCGTGTACTCGTGTCTATCGCCATAGTGTACACCGGCCAAAGAGTCGGAGTTGCCATCGTTGTCGAGGATGTGGTCGTTCGTCCTGATGCTCGGGGGCGATCCGACGGGGGCCTGCGGCATGTTCTGTGCCGAGCCAGGAAACTGTTCAGAGAGGATTGCGATCTCAAGCTGCTTAGGAGCTTCATTGCCTTGGACGGTCGTCGATGATGGTACTGCTGGCGGCGGAGCATCTGCGCCCTGCTCCGTGTCGCTGGTGTCCTCGACCAGAGAAGCTGTGCTACGAGCTAGTCTCTCATCTTCGCGCCTCTCCTCGCGTACTTCCGCTGAATCGGGGATGATCCCCCAGTCGTCTCCAACTACCTCCCACTGTTCGATTGGCTCGTCAGCTGGAGCATTATCCTGTGCTCCAGAAATCGTTGCTTCAGTATCGGGAGGTGGATTGGGCGTAGATGGTGCGGAACTAGACTTTCTAAATCTGCCGAACATCGACTGCCTTGATATGTCGATGAGGTTACTGTCGTGGCAATGGCCTTGCTCGGTAATAGCCCGGAAGATCTCGGATGACTCTGAGAGCGTGACTGGTGATGAGCACGAAAGCTAGGAGGACAGCGACGTTTAAGATGGCTAAGCTTATGCTTGAATCGTTCTCGGAAGGTCCTGGCGCAAGGTCGTTGGGGAAGTTGATGGGGGGCATGCGGATGACAGAGAGGGAGATGGAGATGCTAGGAACGGTAGAAAGGTATACTACGGGGCTGAGATATGTTTGTGGGTGATCGAGATCGTGGAGCGTGACTGAAAAAGAGTCAGGGAATGGGTTTGCTTCCTCGTAACTTGCTTGAGAGCTCATGGACGGGTTCTGCACGTCAGGTCCCTCGCACGTGCTACAGCGATTCACCGCCGCGCAACGATTTGCTAGGTTATTTTTGCAGACGTGAGGTCGTACAGGTCTGAGAATAGGCCGGCAGAGTGAGGCCGAGCACTGGATCAATTTTCAGAGTCTCGATACCATCTAGCCTGTTCTTTGGCAAGTAGGCTGTGCCCCGGGCTGACCATCGTTCAAAGGTATCTCGATCGCGCCGCCTGCTTTCAATACATCGGATAGCGTAACTAGCTCGCCTCATCGTAGTCAGTCTCAGCCTCGGTAGCTGCATCGAGGGTTCTCCCCTCGCCCGCCATCCGGACAGCGTGTTCAAAGGTGTAGTCAGATTGCAAGAGGCGTCCGGCCATATATACCGCAGACCTGGAGAAGCCCTGATCACGAAGCTGTGCCGCGCGCAACGCCTGCTCGTCCGGTAAAGACAGCTGCAACAGCTGCATCAAAGACTCTTCAACCTCGAGACTATGTCCACCATTCATTACTCTTGCCACGGATAGCGCGTCTGCTGGAGACACATCATCCTCTTCCAGCTTGATTGCCTGTAATGCAATGGCCTCTGTGTGCCCTGCGTCCATAATCTCTACAATGCGTGCGACATAGTCCTCATCGCGCCCTGAGCTGACCATCATGCGGTGCATTCGTATGGCGCGATTCGGGGTGATACCTCGTTCAATTAGAGCTGCCACAGCAACTGCGTCACTTGCTGCGAAATTAAAATCCTGCATCAGAGTCCCGAGAAGCCTTTGGCGCTAAGTTGAATCCAGCGTTCGTAGCACGGTTGTATCTGAAGTAGCAGGTTCAAAGTCTGGAACAGCATCGGAGTCTCGCTCAGCGACGCCCTCATCGCTTCCGATAGCTGCGGCTGCCTGGTTATCTTCTGCGGCATGTTTGATGATGGGCGTGTGTGATCTGCTTCCTGGTGCCACTTCCGATCCCGACGGTGGGGACGCCAGAACATCCGAGGACTTTGCAAACTCAGCGTCCGATCGCCGCTGAAGGCTTGACGCGGTGTCTTTGTCCCCTTTCGCCGACGCTGAGTACATAGGATCCAGCATGGCATCATACACGTCGATGTCACCCTGTGCCTCCATAGTCGCCGCCAGTTCTGACTTGACCTCTACGGTCAGAGGATCAGTGGTACCTAGAACTGCGTAGCACTGTTCCAGGACGCTCGACAACAACAGAGTAGAGTCTTCGAGTCTGCCCAGTAAGCGATACATCTTGCCCAGTTCCTTCCGTGCGCGAATGGTGCTCACATCCTTGGTATTGACATACTTCTTGCGTAGAGCGATCTCCTGTTCAAGCATATGAGCCGAGTCTGCATAACGCTCGAGCCCGTTATAACAGCAGGTCAAACGGTACATTGCTTTCACTATTTCCGAATGGTGCTCCGGTAGAGTCTGTTGCCTGGTGTGTAACGCTTTCTCGAACAATGCAGTAGCTTCTTCGAAACGACCGGCATCCTTGTAAGCACCCGCCAGTAGGTCCATGACACGGATTGTCTCGGTATGATATTGCCCACGTACACGGCTATAGGCACTTAACAAACGCTCAAGCCACTCCGCAGCTTCATCATGTTTCCCCGTCTGTATCAGAACTATGCTGAGTTCATTCTCACGGTCCAGAGTACGCTGATCGTCTGGACCAAGCTGCGACACAGCATCGCCAACTACTTCCTGCCACAATGCTTCGGCTGCCGTCCAGTCTGATTGCATCATGTAGAGTCGTGAGAGATGCCGTAAATCGTCCAATGTGGCAGCGCTCATGGGTCCCTGTATCTTCTTTCGCAGTCGTACGATTTGCGATACTATGATCGCGGCGACGGCGTCCTTTTCTTGGCGTTCGGCCAAGTCGTCGAGATCTTCGATCGAGCTTCGGACTTTGAGCGAATCATCAGTGTCCGGATGCTCTACATCATTGGCCTCCTCGCTGACTGCGGTGGTAGCGACATCGGCCCGGGAAGTCCGATAAAGCTCGGTGACTTGGTACAGATATCTGCCGTCCCGGAACAGGTGCCAGCCTTCAACATGGACGATAGCACCGCGCTGCATTAGTGCACTCGCCAACGTAATAGCGTCCTCCCGATCTGTCAAATCATCGAACGCAGTGGGAAGCCAGCTTGTCAATTCCTCACCATAGAAGCATTGGAGATAAAGTCGAGAGAGCCAGCGACGATCCTGAAGGGCGATACCACGCGGCGGTGGTTCTTGCATCTGCGCTAGTACCTCAGATATGTCGTAGACGGTGCTGTTGAACTTTCCTGATGGCGAGGACTTCATCTCTTTGTCTGGTACGGAGTATGTGTGACACCGAAAACACTTGATGTGAACACAAACAGGACATTGCCTAGGCGCGAGGGCCGGATTGTTGTTTTGACTACAACTGCAGCAAACCCTGGGGGTAGTTGTTAGTCGAGCGGCGTAAGTCAGTGGACTCTAGCTGAGTAAAGCAGTAAACTCACCACCAGCCATGCATTGTGCCGGCCCCGGAGTGCTTCAATCTCGACACTTCAGCCGTCGCAGCGAGGTAGGCATCATAATTGGCCCTGCAATATTCTGATAGTCGCGCGATAGCAGTGTCACTCAAGGCCACCCCATTCTGAGACAGTAGCTGGAAGATAGTGTGATCAGATGTTCGACTTCTATGAAGCAGGAGGATCATCGGTGTCTGTCCAACGGCGTTCATGACATTCACTCTGGCTTCAAAGTTTACCAGGATCTCGGTACACCTCGACCACCCGTTCTCTACCGCCATGTGTAACGGTGTCTGTCGCCTGCGTTGCGTCGCCATGTTGACGAGTGCCTTGTCTGTCTTCACGATCCACTCCACCGCGCCGAGCGGCTCTGGTCCGTTGACCTTGTCCAAGACAATATGTAGTATGGTCCGCGAGTGCCTGAGCAGAGTGTGCATACTCGCACCAGCGCAATGCAGCAAGTCCATGATCGCTACGGAAGGTATGTTCTGGCTAGCCGCAAAGGTGAGAGGCGTGTGTCCCAGTTTGTCAATCGGACTGTGATCGGCGCCAAAGTTCAGCAGGCATTCGACAGGATCGTGACGATCAAATTGAACAGCCCGATGTAGAGCGGTCTGCCCCTGATCGTTGCGTATGTTGGTATTTGCCCGACCGTTCAACAATACCTGGAGCACTTTCACGTCTTGACGCTCCGCAGCACGATGCAACGCGGGCTCGCCCGCTGCGCCAAATGTATCAGGATCGCCGCCGACGTCTAGCAGCTTCTTAAGCTGGTGCCAGTCGCCCATATCGATGGCCTCAAATATGTCGGTAGCCGCCACAGTGGGTTCTAGTGTCGGACGCCGACTTTTGATTCCCTGTCGATCTGCTGCATGCTCAGTATCGATTGTTGCTGTGCACTCGACCGGATCAGGTTCGGCATGCATCAACTGCGATCGGTCCACTACGATGGACGGATATCCAAGGTTCTTGCTCGAGAGCGTGCCAAAGAGATGTTCAGTGTCTGCGGTCAATACGTCAGGGTCATAGTCGGCACCATATTCCACGAGAAGACGAAACATATCCGCCCGTCGGGTCTCAAACGTTGATGGCAGTGCACACAGCAGCTGCATCGGCGTCATGTCGTCGTTGTCTTTCGCGCCCACTTCTGCACCACGACTTAGCAGCGTCTCAGCCATGGCTTGCTGCAGCGTCTGCACGCATGTATGTAAGGCGGTCCTTCCGAACATATCTTTCGTGTACTGCAGCCCCGAATCGTGATCAAGTAGCATGATGAGCATGTCAGCGGCCAGCCCGTCCATCATCGGCGATGGATCTCTGTTGGCTCTATTGCCTATGAGCGCCTGGACGACATCTAGCGACTCCGTCATGCGCGTACTTGCGCCTAGTTGGAGTAGGCACTCAGCGACGGATCGGGTCTCAGGGAGCAGGCGCTGCAGGGCAAGGAAGAGCGCCGTGTGTCGTGCCATGTTCTTCGCATTGATGTTAGCTCCCGCGCCAACCAGCTCTTTCACCGCAGACAAATGACCTGCGGCTGCGGCAAGATGGAGCGGCGTATCGCCGAGCTCAGTCTTTGCGTCTACGTCGGCGCCGGCTTGCAAAAGTACTGGGACTAAGTCGATGTCTCCGTGAGCGGCGGCGTGATGCAGAGCTGTGTATGACATCTGATCAGTAGTGTTGACATCGATGCCCTCTCGAAGGTATATTTGCACACGAAAGAGATTCCCGGCCTTCGTGGCTGCGAACCAGAGCTCGGTGGACACTAGCACGCTAGGCTCGGCGTTCGACGACGGCCATTCGTCTGCATCCGGCTCGATAACAGAACGCGCGTGGTGAGGGGCAGCGATCGAGTTGTCCTGTGTTGCGACTTGAATGGGCGATGTTGGGCTGAAGCTGATGTTGTCTGCCGCTCGTTCTCCAGCGACACGGTCGGCGGGACTCTGCGTATCACCTTTCTCACTGCGCGGCAGTTCGTCGGATGCTCCGGGAAACTTAACTTCAGCGCCTCCATCGCGCAAGTGCGGATCCCTTTGGCCGCGAGGGACAGATTGCGTCGCACCTGTAGCTGACATTTGCATCCTCTCTGGCGCGGTCTTCCTCAGGTACCACTTCAGATGTTCTCTCCGGTCGATGGGGAAGTCTGTATCATCGATGCGAGCATTGTACTCGCGCAACAGCTTGAAAATACCGACTTTCTCGTCCGACGGCTCCTCATCTAGGAACAGGTGCATCGTGGTCTGCCCATCGTTGTCCTGGGCATCAACGACAGAACCGTGCGTCAGAAGCTGCCTTGCAAAATAAGTTGCTCCACCAGTCACAGCATAGTGAAGCATCGTCCTGCCCAGCCAATCCTTTGCATCTACGAAGCTTGCGCCAGATTGGCTGATCAGGCGGTCGCATATGTTCTTCACATTCGGCTCTAACTCATTCTGTAGGCCACGCATCGTAGCTGCAAGATTGCGTGAATAGTGCACCATGAGTGCCGGATCCGCACCGCGACTCATCAGCAAGAATGCAATACTGAAGCCTTGGACTTGCAAGGCCAGACCTAGGACATGATTATCGTCGACTACACAGTTCGGATTGGCACCATGTAGGCGATGAGAGAGAAGAGCATCCACGAAGTCGTGCTTGCCGGACATCACCGCCAAAGCCAGGGCCTGACTGCTGTCAGGGTTGCGCATGTCTGTAGATCTGTCGACTAAACTCCGGAGGCTGTCCAGATCAGCCAGCTGAACTGCTTTCCATAGACTCAGGGGTGGATGGTAGCCAAGACTGCGTTCCTGCCTCAGACGTATGATCACATGGACATGCGTCACTTCCCAGCCCTGGCGAAGCAGCTCAGTCTCGAAGAGTGACAGAGCGGGATCAGCGCCTTGTCGTACATCTGCCTCCAATCGCTGATTGAGTACGGGCTCCGGGGACGGACCGAAATCGAAATCACTCTGTAGAGTGGCAGCGATGGCAGTGTACAGCACATGAATCACGCGACCCAACGTGCGATCCTTGTCAGATAATGCAGCCAGTAGTGCCCTGTTTCGCTGGCCGAAGCTCACAAAAGAGCGATTGAACACGGAGGCGCGGTCCATCATATGCTGTTCGACCATGGACTCGAACTTCCGCGCAAGAATTGTGCTGATGTAGTCTGAGAGTTGAACCTCTTCGAATTCGACAGCGAGCGGCCAGCGTGAAGTTTCGTTCACATCGTCGCCGTGAACGACAAGATCCTCACGCTCAGCCTCTGAGGCGAAGTTTTTGTATCCCGTTGGCCGCCTTCTGACCATCTCAGCAGCATCCAGCTCTTCAGGATTCATGTTAGCCTTACGCACAAGGCTAGACTCATCCACGTCAATGATCTCGCTAGTCAGCCAATCGCGCACATTGCATCGAAGATTGCCAGTTCGTTCGAGATATACCGCTCGGATGTAGCGGAGACTCCGATCTGACTCTCGGGGGACGTAGACCACGTCTCCGGGTTCGAAGCGATTCTTATCGGATGTTCGAGCTTCGCCAAGATTGCCCAACCGGCTAGTCGGCGGAGGCAGCTGGACAGCATCGCCAGTGGGTGCTGTTTGAGCCAAGCGTTCCTCCAGCATCCTGATGATCCCGCGGTACTTGCTGGCAGTGAATGAGTTCGCGGACTCTTCAGCCTTGGCTACAGTGAGTGCATCGCCTCGCGGGCCGGAAAGCTCGATGCGGGCGCCTCGTCTGATGAGCAGGGCCACGGCTTCCGTCGAAGCTCTCAGCACCGCAGTCACGAGCGGAGTGCCGTAGGCTGCCGCATCCTCTGCAGAACCGACAACGTCGATGTCTGCGCCACTATCAAGTAGTAAGCGCATCATGTCAACGTCACCCCTTGCAGTCGCAGCGACAAGCACGGAAGCGTAACCTTGGCATGTCATGTTGACATCTGCCCCATACTCGATGAGCAGAGTTGCTGCCTGGACTCTCTGGGCAAGGACTGCGGTGAGAAGAGATGAGCCGCCATCTGGGTTGGCATGGTGCTTCAGCAGGACGTCCATGATCTCGAGACTACCCAGTTCTGTGGCGATGGAAAGTGCATTCTGGCCGAGTGCAGGCTCAGTCTGAATCTCAAGCGGCGCGTCTGAAGACTGCCCGAACGTGGGAGAATTGAGCTTGCCAAAACGATTCGAGGTCTGCCACTGCGGCTTCCGATTGAAGTCTTGCATATCCACAACAGTGTTGACGTCGATGTGTTGCCCACGATGCTGTAGGAGAGACTCGGTATAGAACACCCTGTTCGATGTAGCGGCGCAATGCAGCGCGCTATAGCCGCGGCCATCCCGTGTATTTACGTCGACACGCCGGTCTGCGATCAGTGGCACGAAGGCATCCTGACAGTCAAGCTGTATCGCAACGTGAACGAGGCTGGCGAGTCCACGAAGGGCGCTGAGCTGAGGTGGAGCTATTGATCGATCGATCTGAACGTCGAATGTCGGTTTCACCGCGCGTATCAAGGCCTCCACGGTGGCTGGCCCATCGTTGGATAATACCGCGCGAGTGATACTGGATTTTACGCTAAGGCCAGCATGTTGATCCGTTGTGTTTCTCTCCACAATCGAGAATCTGTTTTGATCGATATCCACACTAGGTAGAGAGGACTTCGATCCATCATCTTGCACAGCTGTGGCAGAGGATTCGTCTCTGACGGTATCTGACGCCTGTTTCGTGCCTTGGGGAAGAGTTCCAGTAACGTCCTGACTCGTAGCAGAGGTACGATCATCCTCGTCCGAGTCGTCACTGTCGTCCGGACGTATTTCATCCTGCCAGGTCAGTAATGCCTGCGTCCAAGTTAGCTGACATTCAGAATGTCGGCAATATAACGATCGGACACAATGTGATCAACCATACCTCGTTGCGGTCACCTCCAATGGACCCGTCCCGACTGTGTCTTGAGCCGGACTCGATGTTGCCATCGATCTGGGGCGGGACTGCAAACAATGCAAGCTGCTCTAAGTGATAGCCCAAATGCTGCTGGAATCTTTTGAGAGGAACCATGACTTGATGATGATCTGGTATTGACACCTGCATCGTAGCGGCCTCTTGACGGATGATGGAATCGAATTCATCGCAAAGTGGACAATTAGACGCCGCTACCTCCAGCACGGGAGTCGAACTTGCCGCAGCAATCTGCGCTAGTAAATCATCAGGCAGGGCAGCGGCATCGTGTGCGACCCGCAAGTGGTTTTGCAGACCAGCCGCAGTCCCGAAGATCTTGCCTTGACAGCTCTGACATGACCACTGGCGTCGGTGAGCATTCATTTCGTGCTGCCACCAGGCGTCCCTGTCTTCGAAAAGGCCGGCGGCGCAATCCTCGAAGGTGCAAATGTAGGCGCGAAGATCAGCGTATACATGTTTCTTGTAAGAACGCTGCCTTCTCGCAGCAACAATGGCATGACAGTAGGTGCATTCGAACGGCTCATCATCCTTTCGAAGCGTGCTAAGCCGAACCACGTGAAGACCTTCCGCAGTCCCGCCTTCCGCATGCGATGACACAAAAGACGTCGCTTGCGAGACCGCATCGTCATCACGGTCGAGGTTTTGCAAGTCCTCGTTTGCCACTTGGTTGGCTTGTAGTGTCGAGGCCGCCGTAGGCGTCAACGTCGGCCTTGTAGATGCTGTCGGAGCGGTGTTATATCGCAATGCAGGTAACACTGGGTTCTCAGGCACAACGAGGTTCGCTGGCGAAGGCTCGTGCACTGGGACTGTGGCCTGCGGTTCCTGCAAGGTTGCATGTCAATGTCGCAGGTCAAGAGATGATGCTTGTACGAATGCAGACGTACATATGCGAGGCGAGACTTATGCTCGCGGCTGTAGCGCAAGAATTGCCTTCGTTGCGTGATGGCAGCTCCGAGTCTTTCATACAGCCACTGCTGTGATCTGACTCGAGGAAACTTGTCACAAACGTGTCGTACGTCAAAGTCCGGAAGGAAAGGCTGGCCCCCGGCCTGAATGGCTCGAATGTATCGGTCTCGAGTTGTGGCTTTTCGGACGAGCATAGAGACCTTCATCAAGCTCGTGATGAGGTCTCCTATGCTTAAGATTAACTCGGATAGCTCGCTCGTGCCATCGTCGCTGTCTCCGCTCTCGTCCTCAGAGACACTGTCGGGAGAGACCCTGCGGTCCTTTGCGGAGCCAGAGACGATGGCTCGCACATCGCCGTTAGTATCCGTCAGCTCCTCAAGGAGTTCAACAAGACGATCCTCGACTTCAGGCGCGTCTCTGAGTCTATGGTCTGCGGATCTGCGGTCGGATCGTGGGTGCCAGGCTCCAAGGTTTCCTGCCCAGATCCGGAACCGAGCGAGTGAGTCCGCATGCTGAGTGGAGAGGTTGGCATCCTCGCTGGATACATCTGTGATGGCGTGAAAGGAGGCAAGACACCTTGAAGTCGCGACATAGATGCGTCCCGATTCCGCGCCGTCCATCCCGTCCGGCGGTCCATCAATGTCACATTGGGTGCGTTACCTCAATGGACTCTATAAGTAGCGACTACGAGTACGATAAGTATGAGGCTTTCGCAGGGCTATAGTCGATATACGCGCCTGATGTGACATGGGCACAAGGCTAGTGGGTGTCGTGCAGCATGCAGTGCGGGTGGCTTGCTCAGCCGCACCGCTGCACTAGGGCCACCGTACCTTGGACTCGTCGCGGATCTAGAAATGCAGTTCACGAATTGAATCATCACGAGGATATAACTCGTCTGAGAGGCTCCGCGTTCAATACCATGCCATTGCCTGGATGATCGCAGCTGGAAGCAACATTCGCCCGGCAGGCAGCTGTAGCGTCACCAGGCATTCGACATGAGCGGCATTGAAGCAGTCGGTATAGTCCTGGGAGCTTTCCCATTACTGGTGAGCTGCTTCGAGCACTACGAGGACGTGCGGACAGTAGCCGGGACCTTCTACAAAATTCGACGCGCGCACCGGAAGGACTTAGGTCGGATCAAGGACTGCCAATTGCGGTTTCGACTGAACCTCAAAGAACTACTACTACCTTTACTAGCGGACGAGATTGTGTCGCGTCCGGAGTATGAACAGCTGCTAGCAGATCCAGGTGGCAGCGGTTGGAAAGACTCGGAAGTCAGCGAAGCGCTGCAAGGAAGACTGAAGGAATGCCACGAGCGCTACTTCGAGATACTGGGAGATATGGAGGAGACCATGGCAGCTCTGTGCCGCGCTGCAAAGGTGGACGATCCAAAGTTCCAGGCATTGCTGCAGGATCGGAGTGTGAGTAGTGGGTATAGGAGGTATCTAAACCGGATCACCAGACTAATACATCATACAGAGCATTGCAAGCACTGCAACCCAGAAGGCTAAAGTCACGCTCATGCTACGTGCTCAGACATGCTTCCAGGCCAAGCGATTCAATTACGCCATGACTGGCACGAGACGCGACAATCTGATCGACGAGATTGAGGGCTACAACAAGACGCTCGAAGATGTCCTGTCCGCGAACGACAGAATCTCTGCACTTACACAGCAGACAACCTCCGAAGCACCCAAACCAAGGATCCCCAAACACCTCCTACAGTTCTGGAGACATGCTGATTGCATCTTTCGCCTACTCAAGGAAGCTTGGACTTGCCAGTGTCAAGGCGTGCACTGCATGAAGCTGTGGCTCAAGCAGAAGTCCGCATCAAGTATCGATCTCGATATTGCACTTCAGTTCTGCCATGGACCTCGCTCAGTGCAGATCAAGCTGGCAGATACGGCATCGCCTGGTCAAGTGTATGATCCTTCAGTACCGATGAGACTGCCTCTGCGACCTCTTACCAAGGTCCCTACCATTGCTGTGCAGCGTAGCAACACATTCGCAACGACGATCACCTCGTCCAGCCAAGGCGCAAATTCGACGCGAACAGCCACTAAAGTCACATGCTTTGCTTCGAGCGCAAGCACGATTGTACAAGCCCACAGTGAGCTCAAGGACGCCGGTCTATGTCAGACAATCAAGAGTGCACTACCCACGTCTAAAGACGCATACGGTATCATGACCGATCATGACAGCGACCGCCAGTATACGGTGACCGAGATTGGACCGTCGCCACCACTAACTAGCACCAACAACGTGACGCTATCAGACGTGCTGGAAAGCAAAGCCCTGAGTACTTTGACTCGGGTCCAGCGCTACTCCCTTGCGGCCACATTAGCGTCCTCAGTTTTGCAATATGAAGCTACGCCCTGGGCCAGGCGCTGGGCTTCTGACGCGGTGCACTTCCCGAAGGACATTGCCAGCGCGCACCCCGGACTTGCACCACAAGAGCAGCCGTTTCTGCTCACTCCAATGACGCCAGCGCCTCCATCAACAGAAGACAGCTTCAAAGCGCTCGGCACCCTTCTGCTTGAGCTCTGCTTCGGCAAGACACTTGATGAGCACTCCATCTGGCAACAGCCAGCTTTTTCGGCGGCGAAGACGAATCCGATGCTCCGTCAATTCGTCGCTACCGAGTGGCTCAAAGACGCCGATGGCGAAGCTGGCGAGCAGTTCGCCAGTGCGATCAGATGGTGTCTCCAGCAGGCACCAGCTCTACTCAACGATGACAAGTGGCGCACAGACTTTGCACAGCAAGTTGTCTGGCCGCTGACACAATGTCATGAGAGTATGCAATCGAGGAAGTCTACGCCTTGAAGTCGGCATACGGTTGCACAGCAGCTCCTGTGCTACATGCAACGAGTCTATCTACATTCGATCGGGTACGCCCCTTCCTAGGACCGTGAATCCGCACGCCTCGCCATAGATCCCCGTGTCACCGCCACACACCAAATCTGTCCCTTTATCAAATACCTCATAATTCAAACTGCACTCGAACCTCGGCTCTAGCGCTCCGTAATCCGCCAACATCTTCTGCACCCACAGGAATTTGCGCCGCGGCTCTTGCTTGCAGATCGCCTTACACTGCTGTGCTGCCACTTCAGCATCCGTAATAGATGTGTCAAGGTCGGTGGAGTTGAAAACGCCGATATTGTTGCAGCCTGCCCGCGGGCCAAAGATCTGCGTGAAGCTCGGCGCGGCTAGAGCGAGTGTCGTGGTCGCTGAGGAGGTCAGAGTGGCCGTGAGAGGAATGACGACGTTCGCAGGAGTCAAGGTGACAGTGACTACCAGGCGGGCGAGAAAGTACGCTGTTGTCGTGGGTAGTGCGATGTCGCCGGGGTATGAGGTCGTTGTCGATGCGATGGCGGAAGTGATGTAGAGCGTTGAACTGGTAGTCGAGGCGCTGTGTGCAAGACAGGAGCAGACTGCACTCAGTGCGGTCCCTGGGAGAGCTGAGAGCTTGGCGAGTCCGGATGCACTACATGCGGCTGAGGACTTTGACCCAATAGGCGACCTTGAACCGCTGTCGGTGTATGTCGTGATGGTCCTCGTCACAAGATCGGTCACAAACACTGGCTGATACGTCGTCGAGGGCTCACCACTACTACCGGTCAGCACGCAGCACCATCGCCTAGCTCTAACACTTCGACGCACCTTGTCACTGTCACGGTCTCGTTTTCGAAGCTAGTTATCTTGACCGTTACCGGCTGGACTGATACCTCAGCGCTAGCCACCGCGGTGATTACCGACAACACTGAAGTCGTGCTGGTGACCGTCACCGTCCGGCACGGCAATTTGGAGAAGCATAAGCTAGCCGCTCTCTGATCGCTTGCAAGGCACGCGAGATCGCCATATGCTCCATGCTGGCAGGATGGCGCAATCTGCGCGAGTACAGTGCTACTCACGACAGCGAGAATGAAGCACCAAATAGTGTGCAAAGCAAACATGATAGACATGCGCAGGACGGATTGCAACGAACTCGATCCTCAATAACACGCAAACACAAGCAAGGTGGATAGAACACTACAAATGAAAGCGACCCACGTAGTGACTTGAGTACTTCTCGCCGAGACATTTCCAAGGCCGCGTCGCAGCAAAGTCCACCACTCCTCCGTGACACAGGTCGAGACTACAGACTATTGTCTCAATGAACGCATCGACTCAGGTCTCAAACGTGTGAAACGATAGTCGTCTAATGGGCTGGCAAAGGCTGTATACCACCGTCTGAGCCCGCTTGTAGAACCTGTGACATGAGACTCGTTATCGTAAGAAGACCTCGACTGGGATGAGGGTCAGACAACGTAAGTGATGTTGGTGTGTAGAGAGATACGAAGCTCGAACGGACTTTTGATTGGCTGGATCGTGATGTGCGCTAGTGAGCGTACAGGTGTCCTCACGCTCTACGGATTTCCGCCGGACAGGGCTCTGCACCATCGAGACTCTCCTCGCGCGCAAACGTTTGGGCTTGCTTAGAACGGGTTCCAAAGGCACAAATTGTGATACACACATACGATCGTGGTAGTAAGCGATAGATCGCCGGCCATGCTGCTTTCCTCCATCGTCACCTGCAGTATGTCATCCTCGCTGTGCTCCCTGCTTTCCCTCCTCCCTCTCCACACCCCCTATCCTGCACCTCTCTTCACCACGAAGTCTTTCCCGCGCCTCCGCCACACTCTCGCCTTCCCTCACAGCCAAACCCCTAACTCCACATCCAATATTGAACGCCTCCTCCCTTCCATCCCCGTCCGCCTCGTCAACACTCCACTGCCCACCACCGTTCACAGCAGCAATCTCGCTCTCCGCTTTCACATGATGAAACAGCTCCGGATTCACCGTCCAGCACCTGAACGTCGGATCTCTGCACGCCTCCAAAATGCGGACGTCGTAAGCCTCCGTCCCACCATCAGCTTCGCGCGCAGCGTACTGTGTGAGTATGCGGTGCGCTGAGTGGCGTGTGAGTGCGAAGGCGAAGGTACAGAGAGGGGAGATCGAAGGGTGCAAGAGGCGGTGAGCTTCAGGTACGTGAAGATCAGAGAGCTGACTCGAGGTTTTGCCGTGCAGTGCTGCGTAGGGCGGGAGAGTGGCGTCAGGGTAGATGATAAGTTGTGACTGAGGGAGCGAGGCGAGCGATTCTGGCGTGTAGAAGTCGCCGCAGTGGCCGACGTACAGCAGATCCCAGGCGTTTGGGATGCCCCAGTAGTTTTGAAGACGTGATTTGTGGTTTCGTGGCGAAGGGGGAATCGTCAGATTCGAAGCTACCATCCGCATTGCCGTCGCAGCCAGAGGGATCTGGTGGGTGCGCAGATGCAAAGAGAAGTCCACGTCATCTTCGAGGATCAGTACAGTCGAGAGCGTGGTATTATGTAAGAAGTAGTGGAGGGCATTGAGATGGCCGAGCCAAGCGAGAGTTGAGCCGCGAGTAATAGTACTATTCTCGACTGCGCGGAGGCCGGAGATATCATCCTCGGTCCATTGCGGCTGCTCTGGTATCGTGATGTCGATCTCGGTGATATTGGCTGCGCGGATCAGAGCTTCACGGCGTGATGAGCCTGGGCGAGAGACTGCGATGATGGCTCCGAACTGTGATCGGTCAGTCACGCTCTCGTTGTGTCATGACCTGGACTCTCGACGGAGCAGTGAGACCTGTGACGGCACTCACACCAAGCGTTGTGTTAGCATGTGCTCCCGTGTACAGTGGTCTGAGGCTGTTCGTGATATTGTGAGCAACGTGCCGGATGCGCCCGATGTCCGCTTGGCGAACAATGGTGATGCTCAGCAGCAATGCCAGCGCGAGCAGCAGCCATCGATTCGTACGTCGCTCCATTGCTGGATAAATATCATGCTGAAGATTGAGTGTGTAGTGAGATGCAGAGAGTTATACCACCGTTTGCCTCGACCGCAACGCATATGGGAAGCAGCGTCTCGGTGCGTCCATGATATGGCAAGCGCGTTGCACGAGCACGGAAGCATCGTCTTTGGCAGTCTTCACATGATGTATCCATTCCTCGTACTCGTCGCTACTCATCGATAAAGTGCTACGGTGCACCGTGGTGCGAATTTCCGAGTTGTACGACATCACGAGGAAGAAGCGAGAGAAGACGTCTGGAAGTCTTTCGTGCAGGAGCAGCCCGCAGTCAAACCGCCGGCTTGGCAGGCACAGCCGGGCGAAAGATGCCGTACGCGCACCTGCACCCCACAAACAGGCTTTGGCATGCCGAGAGTTTAAAGAGCGCGTGACACGAACCTTGACCCACATTGCCTTTCTGCTCAATTTACTTTTGTTGCAACTTCAACGGCCTTGTGCTCCCTACCGGATGTCTGAATCGCTTCAGAAGCAGTCACCTGTACCACCGCTAGGAACTTTGACCTGTAGATAACCAGGAACTCGGGTGCGAAAGCGACATCTAGAAAATCCAGCCCACATTCGGACCGAGCCCCGAGCATTACCATACCAAACGGGACATATCCATTACCGGGATCTCGAGATGCCGTGATGTCAGACAGCATCTCTACACCTCAGCGCAAGGTGTCGCGATATCGGTCACAGCGTCAGAAAGCGCAGCAAGAGCAGGATCTGAGTGATGCGCCTGCTGTTCCTGCGATCCCCGAGGATGAGGCGCACGACGAGGATGGAGTATTGAGAAGCAAGTCACGGTATCGCCGTAAAAATGGGCCAGGCAATGAACCACGACCGGCTACTGCGAGCGATCAAGATCATGGTGCATTGAGCCATAGGCCAGCCGCAGGTGCGGTGCGGCATTCGCCACCTACCACGTCGCAGTCTCCCTTGTCGAGGGTCCGGGAAGGCCAACGAGCAGAGTCATCGCCAGTCCGCCGAGTCCAACAAACGAGGGATGGATACAAACCTCGCGATGATAGCCCGTCGACACGTCCTGGTACGTTGGATCGATATCACGAAGATGAGGTGTCCGGAAGCCAGGAAATGCTTCATGTTCGCACACGATCGTCAGGGCGAGGACCAGTGCCAGTGTCTTCGCTTTCGAGACCTCAGCTACCACCATCGATACCGTCTGGCGAGCTCTTTCCGCCACCCAAGCAACCTCCCCCAATCCATGTTGATGGTCCACCCTCATCATCGCAAATCAAAGCAACGACAAGTACGCCTATGCTGGCGGTCTATGACGATGACGACGATGAGAAGGGCGGTTGCTTCGGGCTCTTCAAACGGAAACGCGGTGTTGGTGCATCAGGGGGCGAGACAGTCCCAATTGCAAGACCAGTTTCGAACGAAGGACCTCAAGCCATTCTTGCTGGAGGGGGCGGTATCGTCCCCGGCATAGATGCGCCTGTCTCGGGTGTCAACACTGGTGATCGTAGAGTGCTGGTGGCATGTGGCAGGAGCAAGATGCTTTTCCCAGTCACCCCAACGACCACTCCAGTCGAGATCATCAAGAGTGCATCCATCGCAATGAGCGAGTCTATCAACGTAAGATCTGCTGTGATCTTAGAGTCATTCAACACGGTCGGCGTACAGCGACCGCTCAGGCGTTACGAGCACATCCGCGATGTGATGAACAGTTGGGACTCGGATAAGCAGAACAGTCTGCTTCTCATCGATCCACGGACGGGTACTTCGGAGGCTGAGCTGAGCCTGGCAGGTGTCCCCAAGCACAGACCTACCGAGTCCACTTTCCTTATGCACTATTCGCAGAAGGTCGGCAGCTGGGACAAGCGCTTCATCACGCTTAAGCCAGATGGCCAGATTACTTGCCAGAAAGATGCTGAGAAGCCTAGAGATCAGGTGAATGTATGCCACATGAGCGACTTTGACATCTACAGCCCGACGATAGAAAAGACGCGGAAGAAAATCAAGCCTCCGAAAAAGAATTGCTTCGCCATTAAGTCACAAGAGAAGACTGCCATGTTCGAGAGTACCCAGAACTTCGTCCACTTCTTTTGCACTAACGACCGACGGACCGCCGATGACTTCTACAACGCGATACAAGGCTGGCGTAGCTGGTACTTAGTCAATGTGATGGGCGAGGGTGTCAAAGCTAAGCCTACTGAAGAGCAGCTTCACGCCAATGCTGTGGCGAATGGGTATCACTCGACGCAAGACACCTCACAGAACACAGCACACAGGAAGATGGACTCGATGGAGAGTCACTATCAGCTCGGTAGCTTCCGGCCACTGGTCGACATGAACACATTCAACGAACGCCCAGCTACGAGCGATGGACGCCCTGTCAGGATGGGCTCACGAAGCGACGCACCTCAGAGGCATAGCAGTACCAGGGCTAAACCCCAACATCCGCCACTTGCTCTCAACCGAGCATTGTTGGCTGACGACGAGCCGCTTGGTAATTTGGCCAGACGAGCATCAGTGGATAGCAAGCGTAGATCAATGGACGTCGGCAGACCCGACCAGTTGGATGTCGGCGATCGCTTAGGTCGGACATACAGCCAGCGACAGCGCAATGGCAATCCATCAGACAGACAAGACTGGACGACAAGTCATAACATCCTCAATGATAACGGTGGCGCGAACCATCGATCAGCACGCCTCTCCACAGATGGCATGCCCAACCGACGTACGTCCGTGAGCCAAGCCGACGATCTGAAACGCCGCACCTCCCGCCGCGGCGATAACCCTCATCGACAATCCGTAGATCTCGAGCGCACCGGCTCCCGCTCAGGTGCTGGGGCGTATAAGCCTCTGGTGGACCTTACACCAGCCTATAAAGAGCCGCCGCAGCACGCCAACAAAGGCCGTGGTCACCGCCCGGATGCTGTGGGGCCTGGGAATCTCATCGAAGCCGCCACCAGCCCTGATGATCCTATCGGCGCACCGCCTAGCAGTGACTGGCGGGGCAGGAACGCCCATTCTGGCAGCCCGTCGAACACGTATAGGCCGCAGACTGGGCAGAATGCAGTCCCGCAGCCCATGAAGTCTGTGCATCGGCCAGCGCAGAGCACGAGTCCGGAGTATGGCGCACCGGTCACCGGGCCGGCGTTTACCGGCGATGGACTGCTGGCTGGGTCGCCGCAGGGTTGGGGCGGAGGGTCTAGGGGCAGAGGAGTGATGGACGGGAGTCGGGCGAAGGGACCATTGGTCGATCTGAGTGGAGAGGGGAAGTTCGCGCAGGGGAGCCTGCTGAATAGGTAGCAAGCATTTACGTGCACGAGCAAGATACGCTATGTTCTCGGCCTACCATCGAGCTAAGCCTACACATCTAGAGCTTCATGCCATAGCGTACACTCCAGGAACGATGCCTCCAATCGTACAGCCGGTGATCATACATCCACATCCTCCTGTTCAAGTCCCGCCCTCCCTATTTTCGGCAGAGCGGTCCACCACTCCCTCAGCTCCTGCGCCCTCTGCCGTTCAGCCTCCCCAAACTCCACCGGTGGTCCCTTGACCTCCTCCCTCACACCCAGACTCCCCGATCTCGGTCTCCCTCCGTCCAGCCCATCATTCTTCTCACCCAGATTCCCTTTCTCAAACCTCTCCATCTCCCCGAACCGCCAGACACACCACGCACCCTCTCCACTAGCTCTGAGCCCTACAGCACCGCCTTTGAGACCTTTCACCACGAAAGCTCGCAGCAGTACTACATCGCCTAGTTCTCCGGTGGGGAGCACGGCTTTCCAGTGGCGGAAGACTTCGACTCGTGCGCCTTTGCTATCCAGAGGTAGAGACGGATCGGAGATGCGGAACGTGGTGTAGTAATCTCTTGGGCCTGTTTTGGCGCGTTGTGGCGAAGTAGGGACAGAGGTGATGACGGCGAGGAGATCGACCGTGGAAGCTGGGGTTTGAGATGGGGTGTTGAGATGAGATGTAAGAGAGGAGAGAGCTGGGAAGTAGGCGTGAGGCGTACGGAGACCTGTGATCTGGGAGAGCTGGGGCGCTAGGAGGGAGGGGCCAGTGGCAGGTGTGGCATGGCCGTTTGTTGCGGACTTGATGGCTGATGATGCTTTGGAAGACTTGGGCGAGAACCAGGCTGAGATGACTTCGGGGACGTGGCTCAGCCTAGCGGTGACTGACTTGCGGTGTGGTGTTTTAAAAGGCGCAGTGACTTGCTCGACAGTCTCGTCTGGCTGCAAAACGACCTCTGCTAGTTGCATAGCAGGCTTTTGTGTTTGCAAGGCATCGGGGAGAGTCTCAACGACATCTTCTTGAGCGATATCGTGCGGCTTGGCAACCTCATTTCGATTGTCTGCTGCCGAAAGCTGATCGATCTCACCTGTATGTTCCCCATTCTGCGACACTGCGGACTGCGCGAGTCCAGACAGCTGCTGTGTCAATTGCGGCGTTGGCGGTAACTCAGTCGCAGTCTGCAGCTCACCACTAAGGTCCGCGTCAGGCGGGCGAAGTTGTGTCTCGAAGCCAAAAGACTGAGATTGCGAGAAGGACGGTGTGAAAGGTAGACGAGGGTATGAGACCTCTAGGGATGTTAAGCCCGCTCGCGTAGGCGCAGGGTTCTCGGCCGTGTCTGTGACGCTCTCAAAGGATTCCGTGATGCCGAAAAGTCGCTGCAAGACATCGCTGGGGGCCTGCGCATCGAGTACTGGAGCGGGTTGTTGATCTTCCAGGTCAACAGTCTGCAGTTCAGGGTCCGGCAAGTTTGCGTTCACTGTGTTGACGACTTCGTTATCGACGAGGCTGGTATCGTCAGGTCCATGTGGGACGTGACTCGCCTCATCAGTGCTGAGAGCGTCTTCGTCGACGGACTTCGTAGGCGGAGCAACGTGACCTTCGTCTGCGGCGCCAAAAGTGGACGTGCTAGGCGATGCGGACACAGACTTCATGGTGTGGGATCGCTGCTGAGGTCTTGCCTTTTTCATCAGAGACCCCTGCGAGGCCTGAGATTGATCCATACTATGACCAGAGCCCGGCCGGCTGCTTGTCTCGTCAATCAGAGTGGTCTCCGGTGAGTCGATACTATCTTCTACTGCGACCCTGTTGCTACGCTGGGAGAGCTGAGAGAACAATTGAGGCTGTCCATGGCTTGGTGCTGCGTACTCGTTGACATGCTGCTGCGACAGGTCTAACATTTCGATGTCGTGAGCTGGCGAGTGCCGTAATTGCGCTAAAGGTGAGGAGGTGATCTGCTGAAACGACGAGTCTGCGGTGGTGGACGTCAGAGGTGGCTGGTCGAGCTGCACTGGACTACTACCGGGCAGCTGAGGATATGCTAGGGGTTGGGAATCGTCTTCAATCTCTTGCATGAGTGATGCAGTACCAGAGGCATACACTGGGGTAGCCGAGCCTTCGAGAATCATTGGTTCACAAGAGCTACCTCGTACACTAGTAGCGTCGCGTGCAGTGGCCACGCTCTCGACGTCATCCGGTAAGATTGGTGTCATTGCATTGCTGCCTGCAGTCGCAATAGATTGCACTGCTAGCGAAGCCAGTCGGCTACGGTCGTCTTCTTGCTCGCTATCGTCGTCTGGCTCGTTGACGAATGCATCGTAGTCGGGCTCATCGACTTCATCGCCAGTCTCTACCGACTCGAGCGCAGACCCGAAGTCGAAAGGCGCCGGCGAGCTTGGAACATATGGCGACGATTGATCGGGCGCAGCGTGTCGCGACACCGCTCTTGCCGGGGACCTGAGAGGATCCTCGGCATCAGAGCTTGATCCAAGGTCAATCACATCTACAGCTGATTGAGCTGTCGAGGCCGGCGGCTGACCATTGTACTTCGGTAAGTCTGGCTCTTCGATCCGCTGCGCAAGATCATCGGCTTCAGGCAAGTCTTCCGTAACCTCTGCGGCACTATCCAGTATACTTGCGTCAGCTGGAGACAGCAGCCTCGAGGGCGGCTCGTTTACGGATAGCAGTTCTTGAAACGAGGCTACTTTCCAGCCAAACACCGACGGTCTCGATACGGCAGGTCCATCGAACTGAGGTATACCGGCGGGCGACGACTCACGAGCACCCAGGCCTTCCTGTGGAATTTCCGCCGGAGTATGCGGGGACCCATCTGCTTGATCATCGTTCGCACCATCGTGCCGGACTGGTAGTGAGGGAGGGTCTTCCTTCGTGGGACTCGGCGTGCCTGGAAAGCCGAACAGACTTCTAAATGCACCTTTGAGGACCTTGTCAGCGCCGGTAAGGCGTAGATGATCGTGACGTCCCACAGTGGTCGACGTGGCATCGAGTCCAGCGCTTCCGTTCCAGCCACTCGCAAAAGTCGACCTGCCTGCAGGGACAACCTTGTCCCAGCCAGACTTGAAATATCCGGTCGGGTTAAGCGAGTGATCGACTATCTTGCGACTCAATGCAGGTTGCTGCGGCCGTAGAAGAGGTTGTTGTTGCACAGGCGATGGAGATTGTGAACTAGTCGATGATGTGGATAAGTCGGCATTGGCTACCGATTGTGGGTCTTTCCCAGTGGCTGCGTTGTGATCCTCGTTGCGGACTGCGACTGAGTTGGACACTATCGATGAAGATACTTGTGATTGCGTGTCATCGCCTTCCTGTGAAGCCGCGAAATCTCGTTGAACCTCTGCATCCTTGATCGGACTTTCATCGAGGCCGTCATTAATACTTACTGCAGGTTCGCCTGGTACCGCATCCTGCCGCAGACTCGTGCTATCGTTCCCGATATCTTCGACACGGTCTGATTTAGATGAGGCATCAGCTGGCGCCAATGCCATATGCTGAGCAGTACCATCATTCGGGAGCACGTTGTCCTGGTCCACACTGCTAGGTGACCACAGTGGATGCGATCGATGTTCGAGATTGTCGTCATCTCCCGTAGTATTTGCAGGATCGGCATCGACCATCTCGTCGTCTTCAGCATATGTATCTGGTATCTCACGAAGTGGCGGAGCAAGTGATTGCTTTACGACTTCTGTGGGGAATGGTGATGGGGCTGTGAGCTTCGCAGATGAAATAGGCAGCAGCCGAGGCGTCGTTGGCTCGTCATTCTCCTCCATTCCATGATCCGGTCTGCTGTGCGACTCTGGGACTTGCAGCCGTGGTAACGTTGGCGGCAGCATCGTACGAGCTTCAATGTCCACACTGATCGGCCGCGGTGCTGGAGTCGGACCTACTGACATCTCACGCCCATTACTTGGTGATGACTTGTCTGTGTGGCCGTCCACACTAGGAAATGATGGCCCATCCCTACTTGTGTTAAGCTCGAGCGGTGAAGACACTGGTTTAGCAGGCGAATGCTCCTTCACAGGACTAGACGTCCTGCTGACAACTCTCCAGTCTCTAACCTCACCAATAGAGACTCGGACTCGCTTCCTCGGACTACCATCACCGTCCAAGTCCTCGGCCAAGAGTCGGTCCAGCAAATTGTCTTCTGCAAAGCGGGTGCGATGCAAGAAAGCGGGCGAGGAGTAGGTGCTTGATGTGATTGGAGCAACACGGAAAGTCGTCCTCGGATTCTCTGGTATATGGCTTCGAACTGGGGCTGTCTGTGGCACCTCGAGTGCATGAACTTGGGCATGTGCTTGCCCATTGACCACGTCCTTCTCGACGAAGACATTCTGAATACTCCCGCCTTCTCTGCTCAATCTTAATCTCACAGCTCCGTGATACTCCAGTTCTCCCACGCTCTTGCCCGGCGTTTGTACAATCTCTCCGCCGACTCCACTGCCAACCCAGCCGGCGCCGCCCAGCTCAAGCTCGACCTCATCACCGATACCTGGCTTGGCTTTGGCAACCGCCTCCGCCGCCGCACCGTGGAAGCGAACTCGCACCTGCCCCTTCCTAGAACGCAGTCGAAAGTCCGGATCCGCTAGCAGCAGAGCGCATTGGCGCGTCGACGATGAATAAGGCCAGCACAACGTGACCACGGCTCGAATCGTTCGGCCAGCCGGAGGAGGAATGGAAGTATCCAGGGACTGAATGGGTACGACTGCCGTTGTCGGTGCCATCTTGTGTATCGGTGTTATATGCACATCTTAGCGATCCGATGGGTCACGCTCTACGGCATGGTCTGTAGATCGTTTGGAGTTTTACGCTGGCGTTTGGGTGACAGGAATCCTCCTTGGTTGCCGCAGCAGTGGTACTTGTATATGCATTATGAACTACATATCAACGCGCCGTCCCATAAATATTTGATCAATCATTATTCGATCTTGAGCTTACGCCTCGGCTGCAGTTTCCCCAGACACACGTGAGCAAAGAGGGTGCGGCGCGCTCCGTAGCCTCACTGCACCGTCGATCAACTCGGAAAGCCAGCTTGCCGAGGCGCTTGGACGACTTCTTCTATTAAACACTGGCGCGTGCGGATGAGCCAAGGTCTGGTAGTATGATGCAACCGATGCAGCATGTCGTATACTCGGCACGCCGCGGAGCTTCTGTGCCAAGGCTGTTGTTACGAAAGGTACTCCTGGCATGACCACCGCCGGAGGGGCTGTCAGACTGAATCGGGCAGTAGCATCTCACCATCGTTGATCATTTCCATGGAAGGATTTGAACCCTACCAGGTAGTGCAATGCCTCGGTCTGGTACTCCGCTCATATATGAACGGCATGTCCTGCGCATATGCATCATGTACATGCTGCACTGAACACACGAATGATGCAGTTCTTCGCTGGCATACTCACTCTAGCCTGCTGCGTGACGCTGACCGCTGCAGCGCCCACTCAGCGGGACTTGGAATATGAGTACATTGTAGTAGGTTCGGGTGCGGGTGGTGGACCACTAGCAAGTCGACTTGCTCGTGCTGGACACAGCGTCCTACTAATTGAGGCGGGAGACGACCAGGGAGGCAACTACAATTACACTGTACCTGGCTACCAAGCAGCAGTCACGCAAGACAAGTCTATCGCCTGGGACATTTTCGTCAATCACTATCAAGATCAGACACGAGCACAGCGAGACCCGAAGTATGTCTACAGACTCAGCGATGGCTCCAAGTACGTCGGACTCAATCCTCCATCCGGTGCACAGCCTCTTGGGATCTTGTATCCTCGAGCAGGAACCCTCGGCGGCTGCGTAAGTCACAACGCGCTCATCTGGATCACACCGCATGCCAGTGACTGGAACAACATTGCATCGATCACTGGCGACAACAGCTGGAGTGCTTTGAACATGAACCAGTATCTCGACAAGGTATACGAGTGGCAGCCTCGTGCACCGACGGATCCCACGATTTTGCTACGAGATCTCATGCTTGTGCAGCATCTCGCAGGCGGAGCTGCTGCCCAAGGCGTTGGGCCCGATCCCCTAGCCGCAGTCACTGGCTTGACCGCGACGCTGGCGATTGATCCAAATTCGAGGCTAAATCCATTGCGCGACTCAACGCAGGGCTTCTTTCAGATCCCGTTGATACAACAGGGTGGCACTCGCACTAGTGTGCGCGAACGCATTTTTGACACGGTCGCGAAAGGATATCCTCTGACCGTTCGCTCCAACTGCCACGTCACCAAGATCTTGTTCAACACGACCGGCTCTGCACCTCGCGCGACTGCGGTCGAGTTTCTCGATGGTGCCCATTTGTACCGCGCGAGTCCTCTCAGTGGCGGCGGTGGCATTGCTGGTTCCGCAAGGGCAACCAAGGAGGTCATCATGGCCGGCGGGACTTACAATAGTGTCCAAACGCTTAAGCTCAGTGGCATTGGACCTGCGTCAGAACTTCAAGCACTGGGCATCAAGGTCATCAAAAATCTACCTGGCCTTGGTAAGAACATGCAAGATCGATATGAGGTACCTGTCAACGTTGTTCACCCAAATGACTTCGCCCTGCTTGACGGCTGCACCTTTGATGCTAAGCCGCATGACAAGTGCTATCAGCAGTGGGTCAACAACCCATACATCCTCGCCCAGCGTGGTGCCTACGGCAGCAACGGCCTCGCAGCGACTATGTCAGTACGCTCATCCACCGCCGACGACTCCAATATCGACATGTACATATTTGGCGGGCCCGTGAACTTCAAGGGTTACTTCCCTCGCTGGGGCGACGCAGCAGTGCGCGACCACAAGCACTTCTCGTGGTACACGCTCAAAGCTCACGCTCGCAACAAGGCCGGCACCGTTGAGTTGCGAAGCACAGATCCCCTCGACACGCCGAAGATCAACTTTAACTACTTTGACACGGGGACTACGACCAATGGCGCGGATAAGAAGGACGTGGCAGCTCTTGTTGAAGCCATGAAGTTGTCTCGCGAGGCACTGAAGCGATATTCGAACTATCCTCTCGGCGGGACTCCTTTCGTCGAAGAGTCGCCAGGCGCGAACGTAACCTCTGATGAGGATCTCGCCCAGTATGCTAAGGATGTAGCCTGGGGACATCACGCATGTTGCACTGCTCCTATCGGCGTGGCGAGTGACCCGCAAGCCGTGCTGGACTCGAAGTTCAAGGTCATTGGGGTGGCAGGGCTGAGAGTGGTGGATGCAAGTGTGTTCCCGAAGATCCCTGGAATCTTCATACAGGCGCCGATCATGATGGTCAGCGAGAAGGCTGCTGCTACGATACTGGATGATGCGGCGAAGGGCTTGAGCGGAGCGGTCGGAGGGTTGACGGGGAGCCTTGGACTGGGTTGAGTAGTGCTACGGGATGAAGCATGACCGACAGACATACAAAAGCTACATTACTGCAGATTTGGTTCCAGCTTCCGTCGACATCAAGTCGTGTTGCCGTGTCACATTATGAAGTGTTTGTGGTCGAGGCCCACTAAGTGAAGGCAAGTTGAAGCGAGAGCTTGGCGGGACGATACCTAGTGCCATTACAACTCTCTGCTCCCTCCTTGTCCACATCTTCTCTGCGCTCACAAATCCTGCTTCCTTCGCCGTACTGCCTCCAGTATCAGAGTAATCCTATCATGTTACCCCATCGCCAGTTCTACGTCCCTGACTGCTTATAAGTCTCACTGTTATAGTACGCCTCAAGCAGCTCAGCTCCTCCGGGTCCAAATGCCTGCGGATTCTCCTTGGCGAACTTCACCACAGCGTCGGTGAAAACACGCTCCTTGCGGCCGTTCGGTTGCAGTGAGACCTCCCATGCTTCGGGATACTCCTTAGCAAACTGCATGATGGCTTCTTGGAAGTTTGGGTCGTCTGGACCATATGGTCCTTTCGCGCGAGACATCATGCGCTGACGCTTCCACGCGTAGAGCCGCGTGGGACACATGCCTCGAGGCGGTTTTGTTAGATCCTTACGCGTGACAGGCGGCGGAGGCGGAGTAGTGCTGGGCGGTGATGGCGGCTCGTTCAGTCCCTCCAGGAGCCAGAGCTCCATCCACTCCGGGCCAAAGTCGTCGAACACCTGCATGTCAAGCTTCCGCTGCGCCTTCAATTTGTCCTTCCGCCGGATCTCAGCATACTCGCGGTCCCGAAACTCGTCGGCGTACAACTGCATCGACTCTCCGAACGATCGCCAGGTTTCAGCTAGTTCCACATACCCGATACGACTGTAGTGTTTCGACACATCATCCAGCGACCTCGCTGCGAGCAGAAGACACTTGCTTTTTTGGTGGCGTTTCCCACGCTCCAGGCGATCGATGAAAGCGTCGAAAGCCTTCCAATCGTCATAAGACAGGTCGCGAAGTGGTGTCTGCACTGTGCTCAGCACCATGTCCATCAGCTTGTCAGTATCGCATCGCAAGATCTGCGCAAACAGGCGTGTGAATATCACGGCTTCTTTAGGACGGTCGGCATGGTGCAGATACATCCAGACTGCCATGAGCGAGTAAAAGTTCATGCACTGTGCTGCTGCTGGAATAGGATCCGTGGTATGCTCATCGCTGTGGCTTTGCGACTCGTCAGCCATGTCTGTCGCTCCAGTAGGTGGACGAATGGGAGAGGAACTGGCTTGCTAACTCACATGTCCATGATTGACGGCAGATTCGCCTTTCTCACTTGTGCTTCATTCAACTTTACCGCCCTCATCAAGGCGACCTTTGGTGTCACTCTGTGGACTTTCGCAATCAATCCACTGTCCATTATGGCGACAAGGCCCGCCATGGTGGATTGCAGAAAGAGCAAACTGGTTTCTTTGTCGAAATGTGTCTCTTATGTGCGGTCAGTGAAGCGACTTTAGTGAGCGGTGAATGTGGCTGTTGATGGGTGCCATGTGATAATGCGTGAGGAGGAAGGTACGTGAAGAGTGCAGTTGCGCCTTCCTTACAACACCAACTGATTGCAGGAGCAGGCATGAAGGCTGCAAAAGCGGCTTGATGCATTCTCAGTAAGTCCGCAGTGTACTATCTGAGTCACTATATCACTGGAACATCTTCACCTCCTTCGAACGCTTGATCGCCGCCGCGGTAGCCTCGTCAAGATCCTCCACAGGCAACCCGAGCACTCCATTCTGCAGGCCCTTGGTCTTCTCAAAATGACCACAGTCGTCCTTGTAGAAGATGCGAGTGTATAGCATAGTCACGAAGCTCTTCTGATCACCCGTCTTCATCTTCTCCACAGCATTGGTGAAGCGCTCCTCAGCGGGCTCGTACGAGATCTGCCAGTCATCCTCCTTTGTGCCAGTAACTCTCAGCGCAGACTCGAACATGTCTTTCTGGCTGATGCCGAACGAAGATACAAAGACGACTCCGTTCTTGAACGCCGACAGAGAGGTTTTCGCCCCGCTCTCGGCCTCGATCGGAAGACTCAGCAGAGCAGCTACTGCACGCCCGCACTGCGGCCAGGTCGACATGTTGGTCACTGTCTTCCCGTCATCGAAGAAGGTAACGGTCTTCTTCTCAAAATCGAACCCATACGCCGGGGTAATGGCAAGCGACCACTCGTACCAGAACCCAGTCATGACGGAGATATAGCAAGTTTTGCCATTGCCTTTCTCGGCGATTCTGGCTCTGGCTGGAGTTTTGACAGCGAAGACAGAGACATCCCTGATCATACCCTCATTGGTGCTGTCCGGGGACCACTCATTGGGCAGAATGTACTTGACGCCAGCTTCAATTGCAGCGTCGACGAGCGCATCCTGGATCTCGTTGGGGACGTAGCCGTTGAGGATGATTATCAGAGCGTCCTGGCCTTGCAGGGCTGAGACGATGGTGGAAGGATCGGAGTAATCGATTGGCTTGATTACGTGGAGGCCATTGGGCAACGATGTCTTGCTGTCGGCTCTGGTGAGGGCTGTGACCTTGAAGTGGCCAGCAGTGAGGAGGGCGGAGGTGATGTAGGTGCCGAGATTGCCGCCAGCCTGCCGTGAGGTCAGTTGTGGTCGAAGGTGAGGCACGATAGTGAAAGGGTGGGAGCATACGTACACCGACGATGGCGACGTTCTGGATGCGGCTGCTGTTAGTCATGTTGGCGATGATGTACTGACTCCGAATTGGGCGTGTTTGCAAAGTTGTCGAACTGGATTTGGCTGATTGTTGAATGGATGAGGAGAGAAAGCAGGACTAGAAGAGTGCTGAAGGCGTTACTTATACCTCTCTACGCGGCACCCAGCTCGGCGTTACGAACGTCAGCAGCGAGCTTTACGGACTTTAGTATTTGCATCCAATCTTTTCAAGAGGAGCATATGGATCAAACGCTCATATGATCTTAGCTTTACTCAAGTTAACGCCGTTGTCTGCCATGATGCCGTCATGCAGGGATCATGCAGCCGAACACGCTAAGCCTAATTCCGTATAAATCACGTGACGAGCTGGTCCGCTGCAAATCGTTGCTCAGACGTCCGTCGTTCCCTTGTCGATCATGTTGTTCATCGGCTTTGCATCCTCAATGCTTTTTTTGACCGCCAGCACGGTGCAAAGTACGCAGTCTCATGAGCGCTGACCGCGCTGACCATTCCGTCAAGTCTTCGGCGGCGGCAAACAAGTACCTTGGCTGATCATTCCATCTGGATACAGACTCATCTGGGCGCTGAAGTCCGAAGTATTGACGAAAGTCCAGTCTTTGGGCAGAGGCGGCGCAGGGCGCACGTCGACTGCGTGTCCGCCCATGATCACTCTCCGGGACTTATATGCAGCTTTATATACATACGGTGGCCCGTGAGTCACCGCAACCGCCTGTCTCGGAGCTATTGCAACACCAGCTGGGGTAGGGGATATAGCTGTCGTACTCGCTGGATGTCCCCGTCCGAGATCTTCGCAAGCTCGATCCATGGACTGCCGCCTTGCCACATCGCGTGCTCTAGCGGCGTCGCGGGCGCTCCAGGACCTCCGGGCGGAGGATAGCCGATCAAAGTCGCGAAAGGTACTGCTTCGTTTTGCGCAGGATCTTCAAAGTTGCTTCGCGGAGAGATATCCTGATTAGTGACACATCCTGTTCAAACCAATATTGAGCATTTACTTACGTAATGACCATGGCGCTAGAGTACAGCATGATGCTCCCATGGTCAAACGGACCTCCATGTGTTTGTCCTTCTTCGTCCAGAGAGCTTGGTGAAATCTGCACCCATGGTAATATAGCTGCTTACGGCTCAGCTTAGATGATCAACCGAAAGGACACAAGCACTCACCTGGCTAGAAAAAGTCGGCAAGATCCATATGACTGAAGCTGAGCGATGCTGTCAGTTGTGCAGATGTCGTCCGGGATCTCTGACATACTCACAGTAATTCCAGTCGCTCCTGTGGAGTAATTCCGTTGAAAAGTGGCGTTCCATACTGTTCTGGGCTGCTGACCTTAGCCATTGCAGCAGCGTAGCCGACCATGTTCTCCATACGAAATTGGAATACTGGATCCGCAGGATTAACGATGCTGTTCACTCCTGCAGCGATCGTCAGCTTCCTTGCACATCCACCCTGAGAACTTAATGTCTACCGGGTCGTTGTTGCTCGTGGAGAAGACCAATGACGTGGCCCATCTCATGGGTAGCTTCCAGAGCCAAGTAAGCTTGGACATGAGGTAAAGCTGGATCTGCCTTCGATGGCTTTTAATGCAATACGCTCAGTGCGCCCAGTGTATACGGCTCTCCTACCGAACCTTTGTATATCGAGATCCGGATTCGCAGTGCGCGAAGTGACACCGGATGCACGTCTGAGATAAGATGTCAGTATTGGTCATCGGCGAATCTCTGGGCCTATTGCACACCACATCGACAGGACCAAGACGTGCTAGTGACTCTGCAGGCCGGATCAGGTGCAATTCGAAGGGATGAGAAGAATACTGAGCCATCTTCGTTCTGCCAGGAAGGTTGCCCTAACCACCATGTCAGAGACATTCGCCCCGCAAGGTCCACGATTCACTCACAGCGAGCGACGGCGACCTCAACGGCTTGGCGAAGACGTCTTTCAGCTTTTTCACCATCGTAACAGTAGTAAATAGGTCGAATGCCGCCGGGTCCACACTCTACAGTCTGTCAGCTTGTATCTCGAGAATCACATTGGTACATCGCCCTGAACCCGGCCACACGGTCCAGGTGCCGAACTTTCTCTTTTTCTGCTGGACCCATTGCGCACGTTCAGACGGCGATATCACACTGATGTAGCGCTTCATCCTCAGCCATATAGATCGAACGCCATGCTGATCGCTCGGATCCTGGGTAGCTCCGATGCGCTCATGAAGGTTCGGAGCGATCGAGCTCCTGATCAACATGTAAGCGGTAGCAACACAACATGGCGCATATGAGAAAACATGGTCACGGATCACTGATGAGCTACCAGCTAGAGTGGTACTTGGTAGTCAAATAGCACTTATGTAGGAGGTTTGGTTGATATGGCTGAGTACTGCGGAGGATCTCCAATGCATTTGCGGCATGTATGGTACGTAGTATGGTGTTCCTATCTTCGCCTCTAGTCCGTGTTCACTGATGTAGCCTTTCCCAGCTAGCAGACACTAAGACAGTGCCTTGACTCTCTGGCGCAACATGTGCGAGCATCTCGACATCCCTCATGTATGTCGCTTTTCCCAAGCGTAGCAATCCGGGCAGCCGCAGAGCCCATATGCCTGCATCGAGGATCAGCCACCTCAAACGTCCGGGTCGTACACCGCTCTATTGCAAGCTACCACTAGGACCTCAATCCACAGCTTGTGTCAAAGTCGCGTTGCCACCAGTCTTAGGCAGGGCGATCTGCCGTTCTGGACCACCGAATATGCCTAAGCCGTACATCTTCTCGGGATGCTTGAATGTGGGTCCCAGATAGGCTCTATAATCGTTCCCAGTCGGTATCGGAGGAGCTGGACGCACAGTGACCGTACTGGAGCCTACCATGACAAGACAAGGCCTGAAAGCTGGCTCGTATGCCTCGGTGCCATTCGATGCGGTGCTACGCTGGTGAGGCTGGGGCGCTGCTAAGTTGGGTGGTGGGTACAACTTCCGAAGCCGCAATACATCGTTCTTGGATATGCCGGCCAATGCTGGGTCTGGGGAACCTCCAACCCAGATCAGGTGGTCAAGGGGAGGTACTAGATTTCCGGGTCCTACCGGTGGATTTCCGGCGAGTGTTGCAAAGGGAGCGAGATCAAAACCGTCCCCATTGGAATTCTTAGCACTGCTTGATAGTCAGTAAGGCTGTCACAAGCGAGTCTGGAACACGGAAGAGCTTACAATGCAAGGCTGTTATGGTTCATGATACTGTATTTATCGTAGTGGAACTCGTTTTGCGAAAATCCACCGTTGTAGAGGTCATCGAAAGTCATCGGTATCCAGGCCATGATACCTGGGCGGGTGATCAGTGGAAAACTTGCTGGAGTCGTCGCACTCGCGGATCTTACGTCGCCACTGGGGGGCCCAATACTTCCATGCAAGGTCCCGACGCTTCAATCTACAGTCCTATGAGTCAAAGACTTGGTCACCTACTGCAACGGCACTCACAAAAGTTTCATTCGCTGCTCGGTGTTCAATCCTTCGAAAGCGGGCTCATCTTTGCGTGGGTATACTCCTGCGACGATTCTCCTGTTGATCTCATAGCCGGGCAGACGATCGATAGTGACCTTCACAATGCTGATACTTGGATCGTCGACGTAGATGACATCTAAGCAGATCAGTCAGTTGTTGCAGGTTGACAAGGTCTGAATGATGCATACTTGGGCGCTGGTGTTCGTGTTGAAAGCCGATGGCGTGCCCGAATTCATGGGTTACTGCGACAACCCATGTTTCTCTCAGGTGGTGGTCATCAGGTACGGCGAATGCAGGCGGACTCAGCAGCATGGTCTGCCGACGACCTGGCACATAGCCAATATCTGTGTCTGTGACGTCGCCAGCGTCACCCCATTGGCCCAGAGTGATCCGCAAGGTCCTCTCTTGAACGTCATGGAGGTCTACCAGGGTATCAGCACTCCGTTGGAATTACCAGCTGAACACTCATGACCAACCGCATCTGCAGGACTCATCGGCGTGAAGGAACTTTGGGCACTCTGGATCAGGGAAGATGCGAAGGAAGGTTTGTCATGTCGGGCCCACCTGGTCCAATCGCCGCTTGCCCTGTAACGCATAATCAATACCAGATACAACGCGATTGGGTTGATCCTTTACATCTAGCGATGGCACCATCTACTAGATACCGTAGGCGTTCCTCGGCCTCTGCGCCGTCGTAGCAGTAGGTAATGATGCTCGCGCCGCCTCCGCAACCTGCGGCGGAGCATGAGTACGAGCTTTTTGGATCATCGCGATGATGGGATCCTTACTCGGCCATGTAGTTCCCATATGTCTATCTCTGGTAGGATCCAGCTCCCAGAGGACTCTCTCCTCTGCGTCCATGACCGAGATCGATCGTTTCGTCTCGTGGTGTTCATCTGCGATCTCCTGGTGGCCAAGGGCACTATGTCTGTGCTCGTGCGTGAGTGTTTGCACCGAGGACAGTTGCACTGTTCGAAAGATGCCGAGGAGTGACAGGAGGATGATCATTGCGATCATCGTTACTTTAGAGCGCATGCTGGGCCTCATATACATCGAGACGAGGCTCGATCCTCGGTATGTATACTGGCTAATATTAGCGGTCGTTCGGCACTGCTCGAATAACGACTTTGTTAACGTGCGCGACTCTGGGCGATGGGTGAGTATCAGCAAGAGGGACACAAACCTCCGGCAAAGTATACATCGAGTCCGCAAACAAGCCACTAGACTAGCAAACTACATGAGCTTTGATGTCGGGCACATACCTGGCACTGATACAGCTGCTATGTCTGCTATAAGTGCGACAGCTGGCATGCTGTTCACTACTTTGAGTCTACTCAACCTCCCGTCCACTTGCTGGCGAATAAACACTGACACGGCTCTCAACTCATTGCACAGCAGATGCAAGCGATCCTTCGCTAGTCACTCTTGACCTGTTCTCGCGCACAGCCGATAGCGCGGCAGGCTCGCCTACCATGCCAGCAAAGTCGCCAATTGAAAGTCTGCGGTCGTCTTCGACCCCAAACTCAGAGCTTTGGCCGCTCATCTGAGAAAGGCTTGAACGTAGACCTCCCCGTCCGCGGGTCATAGTATATCGGCCGATATGGAGGCGCCGGACGCACAGCCCTGGCAGATCCATCTGGCCAGATCACTAGCATTGGCTTGAAAGCTGGCACGTAGCCAGACATCGTTGTGGGTATCTCATCGAGAGCGACGATGCGAGGTTGGAAACCGCCGTGGGGGGCAGGAGGGCCCACTTGTCGAATGCGTTCCATGTCCGCCAAAGTCAGTGGTGGATTGGGCTCTGAGTCCATCCAGACTAACGGGTCCGTGGACAGTATGATGCGGCTATTTGCGAGGTCCGGCATGTCGTAGTGGTTGGTGAGGGTGATAGATCCCAATCTAAGACTCCTCTGCGTTGAGTCACTATAGTCAGTGGCAAAGCCAGCAGATAATGAGGCATGGCAAAGACTCACCACTGTATGCTTTGTCACTATATGATACACCGTCTACGATCGAGACAGGGCGAGGTCGTGCATCTCCTCGATCTACTTTACATGAAGCGGCAGATAGACGATCTCGGGCGGGCCAATAATCCCGTGTACTTACTTCCTCTGTCTTTATTATCTTTCTGACGGCATGCTGTAGGGTCAGTATCACGCGGCGAATTGTCACACTTTCGAGCAGCAATTAACTCCGCCCCTGCTGCGGAGCTACTTCTCTCGAGTCCCTGAGAGCTACGACAGCTTCTACTTGTGCAGCATCACGTTTCGGCAGATGTACAGCTGTGCTTCCGGGACGGAACTTCCACGTGTGACATCGATCGAAGTTCCTAGCACATGCCTCTGCAGCGATGTCTTGAGGGAATATCACCTAATCATACTATGCTCTTGACGCAGAGCTTGTTTGATACGATCATGAATCACCTGACGCTGCTCTGCTTCGCGACTCTATGTATGACCGTATCACCTCCTCAAAGTTTAGCCAACTCCCGTTCGCCACCGCCCGTCTCAGACTTTTCGCCGTTCCCTCCAATGGACTCACTAGAAGCGTGGGAGCTGACACTGGTCTTGTAAGGCCCGCCCAGCATACCCAGACCATAGCACTTCTCGGGATCCTGGAAGACTGGTCCAAGAAAAGCCGCATAGTCATTCCCCGGTGGGATGGGTGGTGCTGGCCGCACAATTATGCCATGACCATGTGGCCAGACGACGATTTGAGGGACAAGAGCAGGTCGATAGCCTTCCACAGACACCACTAGTGGGTCTAAGGGTACCAGTCGAAATTCGTGGCCGTTCACTGGGTGGCCTATGTTCCGGATTCGCTCCATGTCGGCGAGTGTAAGCGGTGGATCTGGCTGCTTTGTGACCCACACTGGTGGATCCATTGACAGCATAATGTGAGGCTCTTCATAAGGAGACATTGAGTCCCTCGAGTTCAGGTAGCGCTCACAATGGAATTGGGCGTAGGCGAAGTCAAGAAGACTGTTCTTGTCAGCAAGATACCGCCTAGTCCCATTCTCTTCTTCTTCTTGCCTACATTAGGGACTTTCGGGACCAGGCGAGAAACTGACAGCGTGGAGTGATCAATGTAACGCTGTTGGTGTGATACTCAGACGTAGTCTGGGTCAGCAGCAAGTGAGTGCTCAGATTCGCGCGAAAAGAAGAGCTGGAGAGTGTCCAAGAGCAACTTATCTGGCGTGCTACAGGACGGAAGCACATGACGCAGGTGGCACACCCTAGTACTGCAGATGCGTGCAGTGTTACATTAGCTGATTTGCCGCCGTACGCAGGTGAGAGGCGGACTGACACTTGCGATTGCCACCACGCTAGGTAGTGGTTATCGGTAATATTGGGTTGCCGCAGCTCGTGTCTGGTGTGTGACTGTGTCTGGTCACACCCTACCAGATCAAGAAATTGCGTTGTCAGTGTCTGAAAGGCACACGTCCCGCAGGACTTCGCTGTGAAAGCTACTGTAGTGAGACACAGTAATGCATTTCGATCTTCAGATACACTCCTGTGCTTCCCCATGTGCCTATGTCACAATGCATCTCTCAGTGACAGCCTCACGATTGCACCCAGCAGGTACTTCCGGCGTGGTCCAAGTAAGGTGCTCTGCGATCCCGCACCCAAGACACAGGAACCGATCGGCAGCAGCAAGATGCCATCGCAGTTTGCCGCCAGAGACTCAGCTCAGTCCACAACGGTGAACTCAGCCGCGTGATTCGTAGGTTGGACGATGCTTTTGATCGCGAACGGGCCACCGAGCACGCCTAAACCCATCGTCTTGGTCGGATCGTTGAATGCTGGACCTAAGTACGACTCATAGTCGTTCCCTGACGGAATCGGAGGTGCGGGTCGCACAGTTATTGTAGTGGTGCCCATAATGACAAGGCGAGGTTTGAAAGCAGGCTTGTACACATAAGTAGCACTGCGGTTTGACGAGGTACTGCGCGGCACGACGACGCCGGCTCCTTCGAGTGGGTACATTGCTCGTACTCTGGCAACGTCCGTGTCAGACATGCGCGCAACTCGTGGATTGGGGTGCCCTCCAATCCAGACGAGGTGTTGATTTGGTGGGTTGCTATTTCCAGGGCCGATCTTGGGGTGAACGCCAAGAGTCGCGAAAGGAATGACATCGACACCGGCACGCCCGACGTATCTAGTAGATTATCAGCTGCAGAGCCCAAGGATCGGTCGTGGATGAGGAGCAAACCTCATGTTGTAGACGCTATTGAGATTCATGATACTAAGGGTATCGTAGTACGTATCTTGAACGTGGCCGTAGTTGCGTGCATCGTTTGCGCTGGTCGGCGTCCATTGTATCACTCCTGTGTTTTGGTGAGCATCGGTGGAGATACTGATTCGATGTCCAACCTACCCGGCCAATGCGGTTCCCAGTACTTCGCTGCTAAGTTCCAATCTTTGAATCTGACGGGAATCAGTCTAGAAATACTATCGCGGAGGACCAGTAGACTCTACACCACGACCATGCGCTCTGTCGGTGATAGGCCACGGAAGACTTCCTCGCTGCCTGGGAAATCCTCTCTCACTGGTGTCTTCTTGACAACATCCCACGTCTCCTTGTAACCTGGCATGCGGTTGAGGGCGATGTTTATCCCAGCGTCGTTAGGATTGTCGATGTCGTACACGTCTCCACTTTTCGGGTCAGTCTTGCTACCAATCTCAAACATCATAATGAGGAGAAGTACTTGGTCGTTGATGTTCATGGTAGAAACCTATGGCATGGCCGAATTCGTGAGTCGCAATCAGTACCCACGCTTCCTGCAATTCTTCATCACGAGGTAGGATGAATGGCGGTGGGGTCAGCACCATGAAGTGCTGCAAGCCAGTCGAGTATCCAATCGTTGTTGACGGATCGTCGCCATAGGGCCCAAGTGAGATACGGAGAGTGTCAGGAAGGACCGCATGAAGATCTGTAAGCGTCAGACGTCTCAGATTCTGAGAGCCCGGATACATTGCACGCTCACCACATCGACAGGAGTCTTGGAAGTTGACGAACTTGGGACAAGAAGCCGCTGGCAGGATGTCGAGCGAAGTCATCCGCATCTGGCCTGGTGCGATTGCTGCGTACCCTATCGAGGCGGGTTGATCAATGCAAAGCCGATCACTACGCACGACATAATGCAGATTGTGACTTACATCTTGCGATAGCTCCGTTTACCAGATATGTCAGACGCTGCTCGCTCTCCTCGTTGGCGTAACAGTAGGACACGACGCGAGGTCATCCGGGTCCACACGCTAGCACCAGCTCGTCAGAATACTCTGTATCAGTCTGAGTGGACTTGTTGCGCTCACCAGGCCAGACAGTGGGAAGCCCTCTTTTGTGTGCGGGATCTGACTCCCAGATGGCCATTTCCTGCTTGTTCATTACAGACGCAAACCGTTTAGTCTTGTTGTGGCCATTGTACAGAGCGGGCTCGATCTCGCTCTGATGTGATTGAACACTAGCTGTGGATGCAGACAAGCTGTAGTCAAGTACGAACAGTGGGAGCAGATAGATCGCGCAAGCGACGAGAGTCAGACGCATTGTCAAGTAGGCGGCAACGCTGTGGTGACCCGATTCCCTTGATCAGTGTCCTTGAGCTGTAGCTCAAGCAATGTTTGAGGCTGGAGGCTGCAGTGTATATTTGAAGACGCAGGATGTTAGTTGAGTATACGCAAGAGGGATCGAAACACTCGGCGAAGTCCTGTCAAGTCCGCAAACAGACTGGTCAACCAGCAAACCACAACGACGTAGCAGCAGTCAAGACGGGCCTGGCTCAAAGACAAGCCTTGCTTTGCACAAGCCCCGCGTCGCGATCACCTTGTAACGTTCTTCTTACCATCCCCAGACATCATATCTGCGCGTAGACCAAAGAGTACCTTCGAGCGGTCGCCATTTCCATGCAGTGTTGATGCTGTAAGAATGATTGGTGGCATGAGCTCTTCCCTGACCCGGAAGCTGGTTCGTCGTGCAAGCAATCATGATTCGCAGGAGACGATTTTGGCAGCCTTGGTTACGGTACATAGTACCAGATGTAATTCGCGGATGTTTCGCACACTGCTTGAACTCTCCATCAATGCTCCGATCGTCGTGACCATATGTTCACGTGGCCTCGACTACAAATCAAAGAGCCTGCCGTCTTGCTGTAATCTCGCTCCTCAGCGCATACAAGTCGTCCTGCCGGTGACTGACAGTATTGTTCGGACCCAAAGTCAAGATGTGGTAGCCCTCCGGTTTGTATGGAAGCCCTGGCTGTGGAAGCCCTTTCCCCCAAGCTTTGAGACGACTCATCCACGTTGTTCGTATGTACCAGGGAGCTGCACGTGAGCGGAGTGCATAGTAGCGATCTGGATGTGTGGAAGACGGCTTGAGAGCTATGTAATGCTTTCGGAACGCGAAGAGACGAGGCAATGCGAAGTAACGAAGAAAGATTTTGCGCAGTTGTATGGTGTACGCGATGATGGCGCTCGACTTGAAAGATGGCAAGGGTATGCTGTGCACGTGGTTAGCACGTGGGGAGTAAAGTCCCACCGATAGGCGCTGAATACGTACCCCATGGCATCACAGAGCCTATGACCCATCAGATACGCAGCTAGAGTCCTCAAGAGACGCTGCATAGGTGCCGACTTTGCTCCAACAAGAAGCTCAAGGGTAGACTGTGCCAGTATGGCATTCGACTCGGCATATCGCATGTGCTTTGCTTCGTACTCCTGACTCCAAGCATCCAGCCTTGAGAGCCACTGCAATGCGTCAGCATCCTCGTCACATTCTAACAGGGTGTACGGAATGTCAAAGTCGTGGCCGATGTGCCTCCAGAACACCGCGATGGCACAGCGCTCAAGATCTGTTAATTCTCTCCACTCATACTTACGGACCCATCGCATACCTTCCAATGCGAACAGACTGAGGGTGTAGAGCATGTCATCGTTACTGATCTGACCTTTCTGGCGGAACGGTTGATGAAGGTGTGCAATGCGAGTCACAGCATCAATGGCGCGCTCGGAACTTGGAGGCGCAATAATTGCATTGTTCAAGAGCTGACTCGTGTCTGCCATGCGTCGCGCGAGGCTTTGCAGTGTAGTCATGTGACCGGTGGAGACTAGCAATGAAGATATGGACGGTATACCGTATGTCTGAGCAAGCGGGTCAGTCTAGTGCATGTTGCGCTTCGTCGTGTTGCACATCCAATCTCACTTTAAAGAGCGCGAAGAATACGGCAATCGACAGCGTGGTCGGAAACTCCTGCTCCGCAAGCCACCGCTGAATGATAGCCCCGTCTTCCAAAGTCATGTCATTCAAAGATCCACCCCTTCGATCATAATACCAGTCATGCATTCGCCGGCATGCCCTATACCGCACCGTGACACATATGCCAACATACAGCGGCAGCATGGTAAGCACCGTCAGCAGAATCATCCTCTCGGCGGTATGGCTTGCACACGCGACTGCGGTCTGGTTTGCACAGTACGCAACCCGGACTGAGACCGTTGCCACGCAGCATTACCACGAGCTGGCAAAGCCGGTACTGTGCAATGAAACGGCCATGTCGCGGTGCAAGGAGGTGGTCGGTGAAGTAGTGGAGATGGCGGAGTCCGCAAGGATGGCCGTCGTTACGGCCACAACTGAGGTCACACGAAGTGGATTTAAGCTTAGCGTTAGCGCCGATTTTTGGCTCCGCAAATAAACACGCCATTGGATCTGTACCTTACATGTACAGTATGCATACATTGCTGATTTGCCGCGCCTGCTGCTTTCTTCTGCGTTACATCTCCAGTACACATGCTACTCAGCAGATTCCTCTCGCTTCTCGGCTTGGAGGTCTGACGCCCACTTCGAACGTGCGACACTGGCATACACGGTCAACACCTCGAGCTCTCGCATAGCAACGGCACCGACTGCCTCGAATCGAACGCCAATAGCTGTATCTGTCCATCAGCAAGGGCGAGAAACGACCAGAAAGAGTCAGTATCACTATGGGGGCTCCTGCAGTAGCGCCCACGCGCTTCCCCTGCTGGTGTCGAGCTACGTACTCGTGGGGTGGAGAGAGCAAGAAGGATCTTGGAATAATCGAGGGTGACCTGATTGAAGCATTGAACGCTGGCGATGGCTTGTGGTGGACCGGACGACTACGAAGGGACCCACGAGCGATTGGGATGTTCCCATCGAACTTCGTCGATGTGCTGGACGAAAGCTTCCAGCCAGGCGTTCCGAGCCGACAATCGACGCCAGTACAAGCTGCGCCTGTTGCTAAGGGCAAGGCGTTCCGAAAGCCGTTCCAGGCGTACGAGAAGACTGGTACACAAGTTACGGCAAAGGCAGAGGTGAACAAAGTGGTCGAGCGTCCGGTAGAGAAGAAGAATGCTTTCAAGCCGTTCTCCAGCATGAGGACAGCCCAGGCACCGTCTTCAGCACCTACACGGCCGATCGATCATGGGTATAGAGCGCCCAATCCGAGAGGGAGTGGATCAAGAATGAGCAAAGCTGGGAGTCCACTGCCGTCACGGAGACCAAGTGCCTCGCCAACACCCACGCCCGGATACGCACAGCAGCAGTCTTACGAACAGAGCAGCAGGCGTGGCACGTACCAGAATGATTATAACCAGGGCACATACCTTCGTTATGGTCCACAGGACGACTATCGTGCATCTTCGCCATATCCGTCACAGCGAACGCCGTCACCGAACCCAATGCGATCTGCGTCTCCGATGCCGATGTCGCGCGCTACATCTCCAATGCCGATGCAACGAGCTACATCGCCCATGCCAATGTCACGCGCTGCATCGCCTGCACCTCCCAGATCACGATCGCCACTCCCGAACAGCTACCATGATGGTTCAGCTTTCCCTCAATTACTACCGCAAAGCAGTCGCGCCCCATCACCTGATCCATTCTACATTGGACATCACGGATCACGAGCACCTTCGCCGGTGCCGCCACAAGGCCAATGGCAGAATGTTCGAGCTCCATCGCCTGCACCTGTGCATGAGTATGCCTCACATTCTCGCGCTCCGTCTCCAGCACCTTCATTTGGGTACGAGCCCTACCGACGGCCGTCGGATGCGTCATTCGGCGAGGATGTCGGCTCATCTCCGCCACCTCCTCCGCCCGTTCATCGAATCGCGTATCAGCCGAGCAGGGCGCCATCTCCTGCTCCCGTGCAACATGATGATCAAGGCTACGACAGAGGCGGATCGCGGACACCGATACCGACTTCGGCGGGCGGAGCTAGCCACGCGACGCCATCGCCCCTTCGAGACGCCATGAACGATGTCATGTCCTCTTTACATGACATGAGCATGTATCAGAGCTCGCCACCGCCACCAGTCAGCTCACACGCTACTGCTCAGTCGCACAATGCGCAGATGTGGTCACCCGACGGATTTGAACACGTTCGAACTCAGTCGAGGAATGAGATGAGAGCCCACTCTTCCCTCGGATTCGCCAGTGGTGGCGAGTATGGAGCAGATGATCTGACGCCCTCCCTTCCGTCGTCCAGAGATGGGCCAGTGCCACAGCTGGCGACCTACGCGGAGCGCATGGAACATCAGCTGCAACACCGCGCTTCAGTTGCATCTTACTCTGGCCACGCTCCCGCGCCTCCGTTGAAGGGCTCGCAATATGCATCTACAAGACCCACCACCGCGACCAGTCATTCCAGCAACGAGTCTGCAAGCTCGCACCACTCCATGCACTCCCAGCAGAAGCATCCGCACCTTCGTCAACGCAAGTCTGCGCACGAGCTTGGGCGTGAGAGGCTCAATCGGACTTACACTACGAAGACCACAGCGACGCAGTCGTCGTCCGCAACACAAAGCAGTAATAGCACCGCGCTCACAGACCACAGCTTGATGTCTGGCTACTCTGCTGGTGGCTTCAGTGCGACCAGCGCAGGCAGTCTGGCACGCCGCAAGTTTGGTCTTGGCAGCACGAAGGGCACACATCGTCCCATCAACCTTGGAGAAACGAAGACGACTGGAGACATGAATTCAAGCACCAGAAGTGTAGCTGCGAGCTCGGCCTCGGGAGGTTCTGGGCCAAGCTACCATGAAAGCCACGCTTCTGCGGATGGGCCACTGCCAACGCCACGCGCGGACTGGACGAAGGATCCGATGGAGTCCGCAGGTATACTAGGCGGACTCAGCAGTGCACCGAAGTCGAAGAAAAGCGGATTCTTCAAGAAGATGATCGAGTCTGCCAAGACCACAGCGAAGACTGGCGCTGCCAACGCGAGGTCAACGATCGGTAGCGCAAACGGCAGCCGTCCAGGCAGCCGCGCTGGTAGTCCGACGAAGAGCCTGCTGAATGGCAGCGGGCCGACTGGAATTGCAGGTGGCCTTGCTTCACGACCGCAGTCTGCCGCTGGTGGCGCTGCTCGCGACATGGGCATGGGAGGCGGCGAATGGATGCAAGTGCGTCGCGATGTCAATCGATCCAACACCCTAAGCCGAAGAGAGCGTGAGGAGCGCGCAGAGCGATGCGAAATACTTGCACTGCCTGTGCTGAGCCCAATTGAGCAGCTGCACGAGATGGCAGAAGGCGATGAAGGTCTCGATGGCATGCCTGTGCACGAACCGACAGACTTCCAACTTTCCAACCTGGCACTTGTTGATAAGAGCACACGCTTCATCAGCAGCATCCCGCCAATGATCAACGCTGCTGCCCTGGCTCAAAGCTATGTCTGCAGGCCGCATCGTAGCGACGTTGCCAGGCTTCGTGCCATCTTTACATGGGTAGCTGAAAGAGTCACATGGGAGGAAGACTACGAAGGCCACTCCGACTCACGACGAGTGGTGCAGACTAAGCGCGGCTGTAGTAACGAGATTGCTATGCTCGTCCGCGACATGTGTAATGCCGTCGGTCTGCACGCCGAAGTCGTGCAGGGCTTCCTCAAGACTCCAAGCGAGTCTAATACCATGGACGACCTGGCCCAGCCGAATCACTACTGGAACGCCGTGATAGTCGACGGTGAATGGCGCATCCTCGATTGCGGACTCGCCAGCCCCACGAACCCAAAACGAGCCCTCTACAGTAGCGCCTCCGCCCAAGTCGCGGAGCCTTGGTACTTCCTCGCCCGGCCCTCCGAGATTTGCTACACCCACATCCCTTCTCTTGCGACCCAACAACACATTGTCCCTCCTATCGACGCCGACATCCTCCTCGCACTCCCCTGCACAGGCCCAGCCTACTTCCGCCACTCCGTCGAGCTAACTGACTTCTCCACCTCGGCCCTCCACCTCGACAACCTCGAAATGGCGCACTTCGCCTGCCACGTTCCCGCAGACATAGAGCTCGTAGCTGAAGTCTCCTTGCGAACCCTAGCTCAAGACCCCGAAGGCGACTTCTACGACTCTCCCGAGCTCACTGTGACTCCCGCTCTGACCCAGCCATCCTGGTTCGGCACCCGCAAGCTCGTCAAAATCAAAGCCCTGATACCCTCCACAGCCGGAAGCACAGCTACACTGCGCGTCTTCGCTGGCAAACGCGGACTAATGCACAGCATCAAAGACAACCCGCATGCTCTCGCCTTCGCCCTGCCCTTGACCCACAGCGGCGCCCAGAACCCGCCCTACGAGTTCGTGGTCCGGCATCCGACACCCCATGCGCAGCGACGGGACCTCTACATCGCGCAGCCGCAGTGCAGGACCTTGGGCGCGAACCACACCTTCGTCTTCCACATCCGGCAATGGCCCAGTAGCCTCTCGCACTTCAGTCCAGATACCTGGTCCGCTCCTATCCGCCACCCGGACACCTCCACCATTCCCGCCCGTCCTGGTAGCGCAATGAGCACGCTCTCCACGACCTCCTCGGTTCCGCTCTCCAATCCCTCCACCACGTCCTCCAGCGAGGGTATGACCGCCGCACAGCAGCGGCCTGTGAAGTTGGCGCTGCAGAGCCCGAGTCAGAAGATCTTGCGATTGACTAGACGAGCTGAGACTGAGGGCGAGGAGGGCTGGGGCAGCGGGTGGGAGGCTGTGGTGAAGGTTAGTGAGAAGGGGATTTGGAGGGGATTGGTGCTCGCAGATCGGAGTGCACGGTGGTGTGTTTTTGCGGAATGGGAATGTGTTTAATCATGCCTTGGGAAGCGATGTGTGTGATGGAGCTTTGTATGATTATGGCGATGGATGTATTTGTATTGCGTGCATGTAGTATTACAGTCTTTGCGCTTTCGCTATCTTACACTTTCATCAACTTTTTGGCGTGCTCGAGCCTTGCTGCACCTTAGCCAGCGCCTGTCTCGCATCCTCCACAGCCTTCCTGGCACGAGCCCAGCCCTCCACCTCGGCCTGCTGCACCTCCACCCTGCCTCCACTTTCTACCACTCTGCGTAAGTGCCCTTCAACCTCACTTAGCGCCCTCCTTGCGAAGTCACTGACGTCGCCTGCGAACTTCGACCTCTCGATCCCCCACTTCTTCTGCAGTCTCCGCAGACTCCACACCAAGCCCAACGCAGCCACAGCGCCAGCTTCATAGACAGCGACACCAGAGGTAGCGACTACGAGCCAGATGCCGAGGGCGGAAGTGGCTGCTGTCGTGGTAAGAGACTGCAACAGCAGAGCCTGAGCTCGAGCATGAAAGAGCGGAATCAAAGTATGAATAAGATGCATGCGAGCGAGCGCCAACGTCTGCGGCCAAGGCGGATTGAACAGCGGATTCAACCCACTCTGCGCCTTCACCCTCGACAATAGCGTAGGTAACTGCATCAGCTCAGCCACACTCTCCTCTTGATCCTTCACCTTCTCGTGCGTAACGAGCTCGGCCTGCATACCCTCCGGCACCAGCGCCTGGAATTCCGGCTCCCGCAGCGTTGCTGGCGTAGCTAAGCCGGCTTCAAGAAGCTTGCCACTTAGACAAGCTAGTTCGAGCTCCGCTTCCCGCAGCCAGGCGTGCTGTAGCAGGTGCGTCGAGACTTGCGAGACGTCGTCTATGCGCCAGAGGAGCCGAAACCAGGCTGTACGGCGCCAGGTGGGAGAGGCAAAGGCCGCGGTGAGGTTGAGTTGGAGGTCTTTGTGGGCGGAGGCGGACCAGGAAGTGAGGTCTGTGAGGAGTTGAGCGCGTTTTGGCGGGGATACGGAAGCGGAGTCGGCCGTCTGGAGGGAAGTGTTCTCGGCGTCGTTGGTTGCTGTTGTTGTGGAGTTGAGGAGAGAGGCGATTGTTGAGGCTACGGCAGGCTTCGGGCTTGATGCTGAGGCATGGGCAGCCGTGATCATGAATGAAGCTGTTGCGGGTACATTACTGGCTTCCCACTCGTGACTGAACTCTGCGCCATTGGCTTTGCTTTTGCGGAAGAGACCAAGTGCATGGTTTGCGAGACTGATGTCGACGATCTGACCCGTGCCAGAGAAGATCGAAGTCTTTGCCATATCTGACCGAACAGGCAGATCCAGTGCTGCACCGACCAGTGCAGTGTCCAGCTCGACCTCGAGTATGCGCGCTGCCTCCACAGTACCTTCAACGCCCTCTCCAACCAGTAGAGCCATATGCACCGGATACCGTACAAACCCCACCTGCCCACGTGACGTGTTCGGGATCGTCAGACTGGGTACAAGCAGTTGGCTCTCCAGCTCCTCACTCTCCTCTGCAGCCAAGCCTCCAGTACTGAATCCAGTGATGAGGATCTCCAGTCCATGCCGCTTCAGGAATGGGCTGGATATGTCTATCGTCTGGACTAGGTCCTTCGTCACGGACACTGTATCAATCTCATCGCCATACCGCAGTAGCAAGCCTCTCCCGTCGCCCGTTTCGTCCTGCAGCTGTTTTTCCCATGCCTCCTCCGAGCCAAGTGCATCTGCCAGCAGTACCCTAGCAAGTCTCCGGGCTGCCTGTACACCTTTGTCACCCAGTCCGAGGAATGCCACACGAAGCGTTGGATTAACGCTTTCTAGACTTCGCAGTGCAAGCTGTAGCCGCGACAGATCGGCAAAGCCGGAGGCAGAGTCCTGGAGCGCAGCAAGACGAGCATGGAGCTCCTCGTAGGCACTTGGTACCGTAGATGGCGAATTCACAGCCGTCGATGAGACCAGCGACGAGTTATGTCGGCCGTTTGATGCGCTGTGCCGCCGTCGCTGCGCGCCGACAACGCCATATCGTTCATCCCTTCGTCTTGACGTGCTCAGCGGAGGTGTTCTTTCCGCCGCAGCACTGTGATATAGCGCCCGCCGAGCAGCGCGCTGGGATATGCATGAGGGGCAAGCGTGTATCTCGCTCGTCAGAAGGCGACGGAGCGCACCAGTATGGCGGGACATATTCGACATCTGGGTACTGATCACCGCACAGAGAGATCTGAGGTCAAGTCGCGAAAGTGCCCAGCCAATGAGCGTGATTGCAATCGAGGTGACCGTCGACAAGCCTATTTGCTAGCTTCGAGGTTTGGCTGGCCAATGAGAGCGACTTTGGTTTCCAGCGCCTTGAGTCAATTCTGTACATGCTTTCTACCTTACCACAGTTCGCGTGGCGGGGTTCAACCTCACATCAGCCAGATGACTGGATGAGAACCCTCGCGAGGTCGGCATTAAGCGGTATGGCTCAATCCCGGTGGACGTTCTGATTACCGCGCAGAGTAACAAGGCACCGCAAAGACCATCAGATCTAGAATGCGAGAGACGTTGCCTCACATCGCGACTCGTTGCGTTGCTTCCACGCCGTCGTACTCTGCTCGAGAATGGGCCTGTCCGAAAGCGAGGACTTCACCAGTCCCTTCAACCTCGAGACGACATCGCGATGGCACTAGGCACCTTTCCTCTCAATGAATTCCTCAGGAGGACCCGAGATCGCATTACGCTGGCTATTTCGATAGCATGTAAAGGTGACTGGTAATCATCCCGTTGGGTCGCATGCAACGCGGCGAGCGTGTGATCAATGACTTGTGGCTTTCGGTATCGACGCACTCCTGAGCATATGTATGGCGCTGCAGACTGGGCCACGTTAGTGTCCTCACATGCCATATGGCCTGTGATTGGCAGACAGTCAGCGACTTTGCGCGAACTCTGAGTCGCGCGTTCGACGCGGCACGTCGATTGTTTGAACTTTGAAGATAGTAGGTACATGTCCTCTTGGTCTCGATTCTATTCATATGAGCGCTCCCCTCGGATTCTCGTCCGACTACTACTCAAGTAGTAAGTCCTACACAACAGCGTCAAACCTCTTGCTCTAAAATCCAGGTCAACTCCCAACAACCTTCATTGTCCACTTCGAGCAGATTGTGCTCAGCATGGCGATCAATACCTCCATCGCACCTCCTCGTCTTGACCTGTTACAAGAGAATGACGACCACTGTATCTTAGTCCTCGAGCGAGGAATCGGAGATCGGTATCCTGCGGGTCTACTCGTCACAAACACCCGCCTCGACGAGATCTTCTCCGCAGCATACAATGACCGCTACGCTCCAACGAACGCCGAAGAGGTTAAGGCTCGGCTAAGAACCATCTTTCGGAACTATCCAATCATCACGTACTGCAGCGCAGACATCAATCACGCTTTCGGAGAGCGTCGCGGCACTGTGAAAGGGACCGACGTCTCGACACAACACCTCTGGTCCACAGAACTTGTGAAGCGGAAGGCGAATTCTACAATGCCTGCTGGTGTCGAGAAATCGATGATCCATCTAGAGAGCTCGTTTCACCCGGGCTCGAATCCTTCGAGGGATCTATGGGAAGATGCTCGGAATGTACTGCTCCTGCATGAGGCTTCTCGAGAGAGTCTCGAAGCTCAAGGATCTTCGATTTCGGACGAACTACAGCGTCTGGGAAGTGCAGAGACGCAAAGAAGGTATGAGCAGAGTCGACGAGATCGTGCGGCTCACGACAAGATGATTAAAGTTGCCGATGAGGCGGTGGCGGTGGCTTGGAAGCTAGAGATGGAGAGAACTGCTCGAGAAGCGAAGGCGCTTGTGGCACAAAGGGTGATCGAAGCAGAGAAGGCACTGGAGGCGCAGCAAGTGATTCGAGCGGCGAACATGGCAAATCATCTGACTTTGGGGATGGAGAGATATGCGTCTATGGTGCAGGAGCAGTGCAAGACTGACGCTTCCGCTGCGACACTTACAGTCGAGCAGCAATCGAGTATGGCCGTTGCTGCAAAGACCAAGCCAATTGACAAGGCGAGCGATGCCTTTGCTTCGTGTTTGGTGCTTTTCAACAAGCGAAAGGTGGTCAATGGTTGATCGTGGGGAGTGACTAGATATGTAAAGGAATGTATGGTTATACCTGGCAGATTGTGAGCAGCTAGCGAAGCTCCTACAAATGTCACGAAGACTGGCAGTAAGAGGCTACTATGTGTGCAGGTTTTCTTCAGGTACACAATGCTAGCGACATGGTGCTCATAGCGGTATCGTCGAATTGACAGTTGTGGGCTGTTAATAGTGCGCTGGCAACAACACTGTACATACCGGTATGTGATACTCCCGGAGGTGCGCCGAACCAGGTTAGCGCATTTACTCTGTCCTGGACCTCCGGGCATCAACATGTATAAGGACTACGCGAATCAAATCCTGTCTAGCCAATGTACATACAAAGAATAGAGTAACATCTACATGTAGTTTCCAACAGTGTCTCTCTGTAATGTGGCACCGCTTGTGGAAGTTTCACTTTTGCTATCTGTCTTGCCTTTGTTCGCTCTGTGGCTTGCTGCTTTGTTCATCGCTTTGGCGTTACAGCTGAAGAGTGCTGTCCCTCTTCTTTATGATTAAGTTGTTCATCTCCTAATCTCAGCTAGCCCTTGGTTTACCTCGCGATGCTCACTACTCAATACTGTACCAGCTTTTGAAGGGAGAGGCATGTCCCCATCAGCACGGATTGCAAGTCTGCGTCCAGCTGTTTCTGAGTTCGAGAGCACATCTCATATATACTCTATCACTTTCCTCGAAAACTTGGAGGAAGCCGCTATGCCGTGCCCATAATGCTGACCGCCCGACAGAGTCCGCACGTCAAACGTAAGCGATTGCTATGAGTGGTCTACGACGCCATATTCTGTACACAGATATGCAGAAACGGTCCGCATCCTTGGTAACCCGGCTGTATATATGGACGCTGAGCCTCGACAAATCATCGAATACAAGTCCGACGAGCTGCAGCGTGGCAGCAGGCGCAGCAATGCTGGCTTCGCACAAGTCGCACGCTGGACTCGACCGTCTATGCTGTATCTACGTGCAAATCTCGGGAAGAGGCAACTACTACTGCACCCCTGGCGGGCGAATTGTAGCTCACTTACGATATGGGTATCGTCGTAGCCATCCCAGGCACTCGAACACCACAGCCATGGCCGGCATCCCCATCTAGCGCACGATCGCACATAGATGGGAGCATCACGCCGTACCGAGAGCTTGTCTTCGCACTGCAGGTCCGCCCCGCGTGCCTCGAGCTTCACCGAGAGGACAATGGTCTTTGTGGAAGTGAAGTGGGACTCCCCCACAGCTATGCATGATGCTGAAACATTGTTACACGTACACTCGCCTTCACTATACAACTTGCGTAACACTACAGCGCAATGCTGTCATCTTATTGGCTGGCAGATGTTGGGATGTGAATATCTTGACGACTTCACTCATCTCATCGATGGTCCGAGCGTTGCCGCTGGCGTTGCGTGAGCGTAAATGCGCACCAAGTCTCCGCTACCTCTACCTCCTGTCAACACTCTCCAGCTTCCTCAACACCCAAGACCTAGACAACGACCTTTCCCCGAGCGCATCTCCAACCCTTCTCTTGTACCACTGCTTCCGAAAATAACGGGTATGCCCTCCGTGGATTCATTGCTGCGCTGAGTATCACTGACCATAGCTGCAGGCAATCCACCAAACTTCTATCCAACTCAAACAATCGTCGCCATGCCTGCTTTCGGCTGTCGCGCCACGCAGCTAAAGCCGCTTTGGCACCTTGTGATCGGCAAGAAGGTCGTATACTTCGACGTCGAGTTCCAGGAATGGAGTACCGACGGAATGAAGGGCCACCGCCACCGTCTGGGTCGCGTGTCCGTGGTCACGGAGGACGGTATGGTCATTCTTGATGTCTTCACGTTTTACGACAACGAAGAGGGTGTCAACAAGCATCTCCCACCACCGAAGAAGAAGCTCGGCGTCTACAGGGACGACTTGAAGATCAAGAATGGGGCTGTGCGTGCGAGCACGGTCGAGTGTTGGCTCAAGGACATCTTCGATGGACGTACTGTCGTTATGCATTCCAAGACCCACGACATGGATGCCTTCTACCTCGAAAAGTATATCTGGGCGCGCTCTAAGACTGTCGATACTCAGAAGATGTTGGCTGGTCATCCAGCCGTCGGATGCAACAAAAATCCGGGTCTCTCCACCTGCGCCACTATCATGCTTGGCAAGAACATTCAGGTCGTCGAACATTCGTCCCGCGAAGATGCACTCACCACGGCAGAGCTGTATCATCAAGCAGTCCACGTCCACAACATCGATCCCGCGCTTTACACAAAGGACCACTCAATCACTCCGTACTACCCATGGGTATTCCAGGACCATATCATCTCATCCGCATCCTCGACTGTCGGATCAGAGGACTCCAAGCCAACCACACCTTCGTCCGACGCCTCTTCAGCCGCCACTTCCGTCACGAGTCTCGTCATCACGTCGACTCCTCCCTCAAAAGCACCAGCACCCCGTCTTCTCGGCGCCTGGATGAAGCCCCTGCAGCTTACCACAACACCTTAAAACGCATCAACGACTCAACAACTTACTTGCGCCACCACCTCCGCCGCCGGCGGAGCGTAGACTACTTGTTTGAACAGTCACCAGCAGCTCTCTTCGCACTGTCAATGAAGATAGTACCGGCGACTTCACATGCATCAACATTCATGAAAATAGCAACGACAATCCGCGTACGCCCACGGAGACAAATGCAAAGGGCATTGGGGAACATCTGGCAAATGTGGAGGCGGTCTCGGGGTCGAGCAGGCCAACTCCAGACCTTACCACCTCACGGAGGCGTTGGTACATCGTATTTCCGCCTCGAGGCGAGGACTCAAGGCTGAGCGCAGAGCCCAAAAGGTACTGAGTTGCTTGACTGCGCGAACGGAGTGAGCTCGCTTGTAGACTAGACATTCTTCAATTTCCGTCATACTCAACCGCCTCCACAGCGTCCGCGTAGCAGTCGAAGTGCCTCTTGTCGCCATCCTTGGCCGCCTGACCACATTCTCCGAGGAACGTCTTCATCTTCGGCGTTAATTGAACTTGAATAGCGTACTTGGTGAGCAGCAAACTATGCCGAGCGCAGAAATTCTGGTCAAGGACGTTGGTTTGGGGACGGTCGTGTCGGCCTTGCTCTGCTTGCTCCCAGCCCTGCTGTTCATAGCCGGCTTATTCTCTTCCTTACCCTTTGCCCTGGCTCTTGGCAGCCTTCTTATCCTTCTTCTTCTTCTTCTTCTTATTCTCACTCCAGCCTTCCTCTTCATGATCCTCGTCAAAATTGCGCTGATCTGCGCCTTCAGAGTCAACGTCTCCATACAACGTTACCTCCGACGTAATGGCAAGCTCATCGGCGTCATCGCTTATCGCCTTCCAATTTACCTTGCCCTGCAGCGCTGGCTTGGCCATGTCCGGGTCCCAGTCGATCGAGTCGATCTGGAGGTGGTCAAGCTTAGCGTGTAGCTCTTTCTTAGGCACATTATCGAAAGTGTGCTCACCGTAGTTTTCGAAGGCGGTTTGAGACCTGAGATTGAGGTGGGCATCATCTGTCCCTGCGAAAGTAGACTGAAGCCAATCGGGTTATACAGGCCACGCATCTGCTGACCGTGTACTCTCTTTGAGAAAGCTAGTCTCCGCAGATGCCGAGCGAGAGCTACTGGGTGCAGCCCAGCCCGTCCGCGATCGCCGCGGCACCAAAGTATGAGCCAGGTACAGTAGATGGTCGTTGTTGTGTCCACGAGGATCCAACACCCATTGCACCACACCCACATCTGCAGCAACGCGTTACCAAGCAGCACCCATGAAAATCACCAGCTTCAGCCGGCCGGCACTTGCAGCCCTTACACGCAAACAGCAAATTGTCATCTACCAAAAGCTCGTTACACTCGTCCCAAGTGCCGCAGCTACAACAGCGATGGCCTGCGCCAGTGTCCGAGATATGTTTGCAGATAGAGGGAAGTGTCTCGCCATTGCGAAAGGCGATGTTAACCGTGTCGGCTACAAGGGCGCCATCAAGGAGCGCTTCATATACCTTTGCTCCGGTGGTGAACTTGTCGTCTACTGTGTCCATTACCATTGCCATCCGTGCCCAGGACCGCGATGCAATGTGGATGGCGCGAGCGCGACCGACACGAGTATTGTCACCGCCAACACCAGTACCCCATCCAGACATTATGGTATCCGAGAGAAGGAGCATAGCGTTTCCAGCTCGTCTACGCTAAAGATATAGAAGCTTTGTGCCTTCTCCATATCGTCCAATGCGTTCCTTCTGGTGGAAACGGTACCCTAGGTACCGGCTGGTAACGTGATGTAGCCAAGCACCGAACGTCGCCATGCTGTCAAAGACCTTGCTTGCGATTTGCAAGCCGAGGCACGTCTGGAAGTGGATGACCGCACTATGCTGGGCGAGCGTAGCACCACCGAGTAACGAAGATCCGCGCCTATATCCGGGACGTGATTAGAGGACCGAGGGGAGTGGCTCGCCGTTGCGGAAGGCTTCGTTGACGACGCCAGATTCAGCAACCATCAAGGATTTGTTTCATACCTCAGGCCTCGAATGCTTGGTACAAAGCTCGATGATGTCGCTATGGTCCGAAGACTTCGATAAATGGACAGGAGTATCGTCGTCGCTGACTGATATCCAGTCTGTGATTTTGGACTAAATCCTGCTATCCATCACACTTTAGCAGCTTTCGCCTTGCTTTTCTCTCTTCGTCTCATGTTGTTGACTGAAGACTGAGTCATGCGAAGTCAGGTTCTACACGCTTTCTGTGCGTTTGACAAATTGCTCAGAAGCTGATGGTAAGTACAATCCATTGCCTCAATCTCACTCGGAAACAAGACACAAAAAGTCTACCTTCTCTTACCTACAAGAAAACAAGCTACCTCTGTCTATTGCCTACCATGTTGTCCTGAGGTGCTCCAACGGTCAAGTCCAGACACCAATATCTGATACGGAGGCTCTACCCGAACTTGTATGGCGACGGCACGACGGCCCTACACACTAGCCGAGGCACTCCCCTTGGCGGAGCTACCGACACAGGAAGCCTCTGCGTAGGATAGTCGGCAGCCGATATCTGGAGACGACGATCAGAGATCGCATCTGCGCTTACAGTCTGCTCGGGCTTGCCCACGTTGGAAGCAGGGTCCTCTGCTTGCTACGCATTGACTAGAGCGGCTATCTTGTGTCCAGGGCGAGGGATGTGCGTCTCAGTCCATGATGCGGCCCTTTCCAGCACCCGTATATGGATTCCAAAAGCGACTCCCGCGTGAGCTTTGGTAGGATGGCAGAGCTTCTTGTCTCGGAACGTGCAGAGCTGCGTCAACGCTGTGTCGATCGTCACTGGAGACACAGATCAGCGTAAACGAACTCTGGAGTCCTTACTCCTCCTTTGCCACTCAACGACTCTGACCCCTCCACCCGGCTCCCATATCAAGTCCGATCCACCCTCAACTGCCTCTATCCGAGATCGATCCTCCTCATCCTTCTGGTCATCGAATAGCGATACGAACGAGATGGCTCCATACGTTTGCCGAGCAACACAGACGTACCCACGCTGGGATCTCATCCGCCACTGCAACACATTCGCCGTCGACGTCGAGTTCCAGTGAGTGCTATACCCTGGTGCCGCGAAGTGGACCCAGCGCATCGGCCGCATTGCCTTGATCGATGAGAACCTGCACACGCTCTACGACGTCTACGCCGCGTACAGAAAAGAAGCCGGTGCCAAGAACGAGATGAATCCAAAGCGCTTTGGTGTCATATGGAACGACCTTAAGAGCAAGAACGGCGCTGTTCCGGCCGCACTTATCGAGCGCAATCGTCGAAGAATCTTGAAGGGCCGCACCGTCGTCATGCACGCTTCTTCAGGCGACATGAATAGCTTCCGAATCGAAGAGAACGCATTTGCCAACTCCACGATCGTCGACACGCAGAGCTTGTATCATGGTCCGATGGGCTTGCGCCACTCGCCTAGTCTGGCTGACTGCTCTGCCGACTATCTTGGCCAGACCATCCAGATAGGCGTGCATAGTCCTGTGGAAGACGCGAGAGCGACCATGCAGCTCTACCTGCTGCTCAAAGCTGGAAACCATCATACGCAACGCGCCAGGCTCGAACAGCAGCGCATTGAGGCATACGAAGCCGGCCGTGGAGACACACTTGATGCCTCGGAGCACATGAGGCCCGATGCTACTACGCTAACTTACTCGGACGTTCTGGCTCGCGATATGGCCATCGCTCGCATTGTCCTCCGTCTTCGGATCACCATAGACGAGGCGAGGCGACGTGAAGTTCTCGATGCGACACCGAATAACGATGAAGTGAAGTGTAACGATGTTGTCGATCCAATGATCAGTACGACTGAGGACCACAGGACTCATGATATCGAGAGTCTGGAGGACTTCGATGATATGGACAGTGATGAGCATGGATTTTACCCCTGAAACGACGAGAGCGCATTGCGGAGATAGCGCGGGCTGCAGTCTGATGGACTGAGGCGGTTGTCTCTTGGCAGCGATCTCCGATGACTCTGGGTCCGATGGGTCGGTCGACACTGGCGTTTGCTTAGATGGTAGTCTTCATCATAAACCCTGCTGCGCTGCCCACCTGTCGAAATGCCTTTCCGTTCCTTTCGTGTAAGCTGGTGATACAAGGGTCGCCAAATACCTCGCATTGCTACTTCCGATGTAAACTCTACGCTGATGCCGGATGTCGTGAGACCATGTGGACCCAGCTAGAGGCGAATCAAGCTCAAGCTTTCACCTTCTTCCTGCCCACCAAAGTATTGACGTGCGTAGTCTCAGCCGCCGTTAGTACCGCCGTGTCGATCGAATCGTCCACCTTCCGTTTCTTCTTCCTCACCAGACTCCCCAAGTCATTAGTCGCCGGCGCGCCGTTGCCGTTCTGCACGTCCCCTGTCTGTGCCGTGATCTCCGCTGTCCCACGGATATCTGTTCCCCAGCTCTCCGCCGTAAGTCCAACCATCCCACTTACATCAGACACCCACCTTGCAGTTGATCGCGCTGCCTCCTCAGCACTTGAGAAGTCCAGCTGTAGCAACGTCTGCATGGCACAGTCATAGCCCTCATTCGTAAGCATTGGACCATCAGACTTGTCGCCGATCAAGCCGAAGCTCGGCTCAGAGGTGGCTGATATGTTAGACGAGCCACCTTTCAACCGAGGCTGGCGGGCAGTGATCGGTCCGGTAAGTCGACCTCGCCGCTTCTGTGATGAAGCCTGCGAGTCGATCGAGCTCTGCGATGTTTGCGAGGGCTGCGACTGGCTCTGTTGAGTGTCGAGTGACGCGTGATCGATCAGACCAATGGACTGGGAGCCCTGCACAGGCACATCCGCCGTTACATCGTGCGGTTCAGTCTGATGACTCTCCTGTACCAGCCACAGAAATCCCACCACCTGCCCAGACGAACACTCCTGTCGAGCCTCCATCACGGTCCAGAAGGTGTCAAGGTTCTTGACACTTAGCCAGGCTCCTGATTTCTTCTTCGATGGGCTTGCGGTCACAGTGTCCTCAGTCAGCCCTACTTCATCATCTAGGTCCTGTATGAATCGCCCCTTCGGATCGTCCGGAAAGCGGGGAAGTAAGCATCTTGGCGGCGCGGTCTCTGGCAGCCCGCGTGTAACAGCGAGCTCCTGCAACGGATCACCACACTTCCATCGTGGCGTCCTCGGACTGCTGGTATTGTTGGGTGGCAGAAATCGCCTGACCTCTGCCATGTTATTGAAGTTTGGTACAGTAATGTAACCCTGCCAATATCGATCTTGCTCAGGCACTTCTGCTTTCCTCAGTATCAGTGAGTCAAGCACACGTACCCACCAGCCAGTTAGCTGATGATCTGTCAAGACATGCTTATCTCCCTTGATAGCGGAACCCGGGAAGAGGTATGCTGGCTGCGCTCGCGCAAAGAGCGAGATGACCAGACGCTTCCGTGGGTGCCTAAGCCGATCGCTAAGCCATGTCAAGAAGGTCGTAGCTATGGCTTTGATCGGACTCGGACGACGGTACGGCAAGTAGCCTGTGGAGTCGGCTTTGCTGATAAAGAGCGTGGTCAGTTTCCGAGTCGTGTAAACCAGGACTTCCATTGCGAAGACGAAGTGATGCTCTACATCTGCTTCTCTGTGACCATCGGCGGACGACTGCAAAGGAGTGCTGATCGTTAGGAAGTGGCTAGCCAGCTTCGTTCGCTCGGGATCTTCACCTGGTGGCGCGGAGAAGAGTGACTCGCATGGCTTCGCCGGGGTATGAGTGTAGCGAATCCGACACCTGAAGTCCCTGGACAGCGCGGCCGCGAGCGCATCGCGTAGTCGAGGCGTCTTTGTATTGCCTTCGGAGTCCGAAGTGAACGATGCCATGATTGAAAAGTACAACGGATTGGCTCGAGTATGGTAAGAACCTTTATGTATGGCTCCTCACGTTTTCCGCACGATGGCGATTTAGCTGTCACATGTGATGTTTTCCGCAAGCTGGAAATTCAAATCAAATTAGGTCTATCAGTGCTATGTATGCATGTGACTGAAATTGAAGTAAGTAACTAGATTCCTCACGACTTCACGCGACTGAAGTCGCGTCTGACTTTAAGCTTTCGGCCAGATGATCGCCCGTCCGGCACGGAGATGCCCAATGCGGTATCAGCGAATGGACCTGTGTGTAGTTGATGAAGCAGAGCGTGAAGCGCATGCGAGGCAAATACTCGAAGTGGACTTAGCCATGCCTCCCTCATCAAGTCCCGCATTCGTCTGCTCATCATGCGCTCGTGCTCTTCGCGCCGCCACCACCAAGTCACTCTTCACCGCCTTCAGCACCTCCGCCCTCCACTCCGCAGAATCTCTTCCGCTCCGATCAGACGAGCCACGGTGGAAACAGACTCCCCCGCGCATGCGAATGCCGCAGCGGATACGACCACAACCTAAGCAGCCGATCTGGAAGGTCAATGACGAAGCTGGGCCCTTAGATGCAGCATTCGACAAATTCATTGGAAACGCCGCAGGGCGAGACGTGAGAGGGAGGGAGACGCTGGACGAGGAGGTCAAGGTATGTGTGACCACATTGTAGAGCAAACGCAGATCAGGGTTGATAGTCTGTAGTGGCAATCCCTGACCCACAGATCCTTCGACCACGCCCGTCGCCCCTATAACGACAAACTAGCCTTCCTTGGTAAACGCATCCTCGATCTACAAACCTCGCTAGCTCTCCTACGATCTCCGCCCTCGGCAAGACATACTGATGACTTGGATTTGCACGTTTTCGCTCACCCAGCACTCTCAACGCTCGATAACCTCACGCCTCACACGAAAGCTTTCACGCTGAGCCCGAAGAGATTGGCGCAGCTGGCTACTAGCTACGGACTGAAAAGCGTCGTGAGATGGAAGCCGAGACAAACGGCTAATATGGAGAGTTCTGGCGAGGATGTGGTGTTGGCAACGGCGGTATATGCTGTTGTGGGCGCGCTGGCGTTGCAGAAAGGAGGTGAGGTCGCTGGCAGGGTGGCAAGAGAAAGAGTACTGAAGCCGTTGGGTCTCAAAGACTGAGGCGTAGCGGGATCAATCAAAAGCGCGATGAGCAGTGCTCCGCAATGCACGCAGCATGCATACGTGCAGGACTCGTAGCCGCGGAGGACAATCAAGCAAGCGCGTCGTGCGTCAGGCCACCACGAGGTGCTTCATTACGCTGCAGAAGAAGCCCCTGCAGATGACACGGTCAGAAGGCTACTACACAGATCACTGGGTGGATCGGCAACCCGCTTGCGCGCACTTTGCCGTGATGTTGTGGCAGCGGCATATTGCAAATAGTGCAAGCCACGAGGAGCCAGAGCAGTGCGTGGTCTACCAAAACAGAGCGTGTTTTGTCTCACCCGCGGCACTTGTAGACGCAGCAGCCTATATGTAAGATATGTACATACCGCAAAGCATACCAATACCAGTTTCCTCGTCTGCACACGCTAAGCCATGGTTTCTTCATTCATGCGCTCATTCCGAGGGTATCAATACATATCTCGTAAGTCGTGCTCTAGCACAGTTCTGCTAATCATCACCCATCACTCCTCAGCAATACTCTCCCTCCCCACAGCAAAACTCGCCGTATGTCTCCTCGGCCTTGTGGTACAGCGCGCAGGCTTTTCCGCAAAGCCCAGCAAAGGCGGATGACACTGCAATGGATTCGGCAACTGCTGGCTCTGCGCCTGCGCAACAGCCGGTAAAAGACTGGCAGAGCTGCTATCCCGTCTCAAGTCAGTCCAAGAAGCCCCAGCACCGTCAAAGTAAGTGTTAGTACGCGGACGATAGCTCGCAGGCGTCGCTGGCACAAGCGCAGGACTCGCGACAAGACTGCCAGCGTTGCCGAGCGGCGGATCAGTCTCCCACCCACACAGCAGCGAAGCCTCCTAGAACACCGTGCCGTCGGACAGAATCATGATGGGCGGTTCCTTTGTATTCGGCCGGCTAACTTCGGCAATCTCGCGGCCACCTTTCCAGGTCCCGGCTTCGAGCATCTGGGCTAGAGAGAGCTTGTCGCTGCCGTGGAGATCGAGGGCTTCGTTGACAGTCACGAGGAGCTCGTCTAGAAAACCGACGGTCAGTGCGCGCCATTCGACTATCACGTCGTCGTCGGCTGTGAAGAGTGGGACGACTTCGACAGACGGCTGGCCTTGGCGCGTGGCATTGGTCTGGTACTGCTCGAGTCCCCTGCGCGCGTCTTCCGGCTTGAGGGTCAGCAGGCCGGTGTCTACCAGTAGCCCGCCATTGCGGTATTCAGGTAAGCCAGTCATGAGTTCCACGCCTACGAAGCGAACGTTTGCGAGTTTCTGCATCGGGACCATGAGGCTGTAGCAGAGCCATTGGGTGAGTTTGTGGAAGGGGACGATGTTCTCCCAGGGTTGTGTGGGGTGAGAGGGCATAGATTGGCATGGCCAAGCGTCGCCTAGAGGAATTCCATCGACCTGTGTGCGGGTTGCTGGCCAGATTGGGGAGAGTCCGTTCATAAGAGTATCCCACAACGTTGGAAGAGGGACGATCGGGACGGAGGAGGCAGTCGTGGAGGGGTGGGAGAGCAGGTAGTCGAGCATATTACCGGGGCGGCTGTCGGGGCCGAAGACTTCGAGGTTGAGCAGAGCGTCTCCGAGGCGAATGAGCAAATTTGTCCGGCCTTCGAGTCCATCGATCGGGTTGTCCTCGCTGACTTGCAGACCCTTCGCCATGCGGTCTGAGGTGAGTGTCTTCAATCCTGCGCTGTCGACCTGGTGTGGCTGCTCCGGATTGCTTGAGAACATGCCCGTTTTGAACATCTCGAGACTTGCTACTGCCAGCCCTTCGCTTCGCCTGTACACTTTGCCACTTTCTTTCGACTTATACTGCCACTTGGTACCTGCACCAGCGTCCAAGAGTACGGAGACGAGGAACAAGTCAATCAGCCTCCGAGTCCGCTCTTGCGCATCCAGTGAGGATGGCCAGACAGCCATGAGCTGGTCGATGCGCGGCCGACCTCCCACCTCGAAGTGCTGCCAACGACCATGTGGCGGGATCTTGCTGTAGTCTGGCTCGAAGTCGCGCTGTTGGTCTCAATCAGTCCCAAGACATCCTTATCACTGCAGCAGCAGGCAGTACCTTTATGATCATGACCACATAATTCGCCGTGTCCCGAAACTTCTCCATGTCCACATTGAAATGCCTCAGCTGATTCCGCTTCGCCTTCTCCAACACCAGCCGACTCCGCTCCCTCACAGCATAGATACTCCTCAGATATCCGGCAGGGTCTACCTGTGGATCTGGCGCCTTTGGTAGAACGATCTCTGGTGTGCTGGCATGCGCCGCAGGGTTCCCATTTGCACGCTTCATCGTAGTGTACTTGTTATTGCTGTAGTTGTCGGAGTTTTGGTCGTTAGCAGCGGCCTTATTATGACTTCGTCGTGAGAAGAGGCCCATGTCCGGCTCCCTGCAGCTAAGCTGCGCCTATCCGACAACGGTGTGATATGGGTGGGGATCGGCAGTGAAGATCGTCGAATCAGCAATCAGTCTTATGTACAGCGGAATTTCGGCTTGGAATTCTCAGGATTTCTCAGGTTCAAAGAAGGAGTGCACGACATGCGAACGGCGCAAACACACTCCAGGTGAATGCCCTCGAGCGGCACACTCACACAGGTAATGAGCTCTCGAGTGGAGCCGCAAAGCATGGCTAATTGAGCAGGGGCCACCGTTGCGCACTGGGGAGGGATTCACCGGCTCGGCCACGTTTTCGTGCCGCCTCGCCAACGACGCGGGAACCCGCGCGGCGTATGCACTGACTCTTGAGATCTCACTCGATCGATGGGACCACGAGTCGCTGTAGCGGAGGGTACGAACAGGGCCTTGAGAGATCCGCTGCACTCACGATTGTCCATCGCTGCTCACACTACTCCGCAACTTCGAGAATGACATGCGATTGAGCTGGCAGTGTCATTAGGGTTCAAAGGATGCGCTCCCTGCGTTCAATACTGCAAGGCTCGGCATTCGTAGATTACTCCGTAACATTGCGATGCATTGCATCGCCTGCAGCCACCGAGGGCGTCATCTCGCCTACACTACTAGTGGCTGCCCATCTGGACTTTACGCCGATACTTTCGCGCCGAAATCTACAAGCATCCATCTCACGATGCACGACGACACACACGGCAGGTCATGGCCCTGCTCCGCGACGGACTATCTGGCGCCTGATCTAGTTTACCTACCCACTTTAGTAGCACAGCTGAAACCGCGTCCTGAGGTCGATCGTAGCGAGTCGCTTTCCTCAAGATCACATGCGGCTCGTCGCCGTTACGATTGTGGCCAATGCAGCGGACGGCATCTGACAGCCGCCGGCTCGCGCGCGATCTCCCTGCACACGGGGCAACACCTTGACTTGGGACAAGTCGTGCTATCTTCAAGCACGCTTTTTTGGCGACATGATCAAGCAATTCAAGGCCTCGGACCAGCTCAGTATGGCTTCAAGACACGCCTCAAGCAATTAGATACCTTCAGCAAAGGATGAGGCGCACCAGCTCCGCAGAGGGCTACATGCGACCTACGAGCGGCGTCCACCTTTCCGCCCTGAAGACCCCTTGTCAAAGCAGACGGCTCGATCACGCAAACACGTTCCCAAGTGCCATCGCGTCGGGAAGTGCGGACACGTGGGTGGAGTCCGTGAGCTGCTCGTGCACTCCCTGTCAGAGATAAGACGAGGCGGACTTATGTCCGAAGCCCGGTGAGGTAAGACGTAGATTCGTGCTTATCACTCAAGTGGACATGCGGAGTATGGAAACCCAAGACTGACACTGTACTGATGGCGGCGCGAAATTAGTCACCTGACCTCGCGGAGACTAAGCAAGATAGATGCCGCGAGGCTCCTCTGGTAGCTCGAGTCGATGCATAGGCATGCGGTGTTTGGTCGTCACGTTGAGAGGGGCATGGAGTGCTTACGGTCCGGTATAGTGGACTAGGCTCAGGTAACGAAGCTCGTGACCTAAGACGTCGTACTTCGTCCAAAAACCACATCACTCCAATCTCACTCGAGTGAAGCTTGTGATGGGGAGTGCATACATTATAATGAAACGTTGTCGTTCGTTGCATGGCGAGCTCACGCTCGGCCCGACCGGAGCCGAGCTTCGATGGACTTCATGTCATGTTCACTGTGATATGTGTATGTAATCACAAAAGTCATACCACACAGACTGCTACCGTTCAAGTATCTCAATACGACTCCTCCAAGCTTCTCGCTGGAAAGCTCTTCAATCTGATAGTTCCACAACCCTTTCGACTCCCAAATATGACCTCCGTCGCCTCGAAACGGCTCTTTCAAGAGTACAAGCACCTCACTACGGACCCACCAGATGGCATCACAGCCGGCCCAGTGAACGAAGATGATCTCTTCGTCTGGGAAGCCATGATCCAAGGACCGGAGGACACGCCATACGAGGGCGGCATCTTCCCCGCCGAGCTCAAGTTCCCAAAAGACTACCCTCTTATGCCGCCTACGATGAAGTTCTTGTGCGATATATGGCACCCTAACGGTATGCTATGACTACTCGATCTGAATGGCATTATTTTGGACTAACGAACGATGTAGTATACCCCAACGGTGTAGTCTGCATATCAATCCTGCACCCTCCCGGCGACGATCCAAACCACTACGAGCAGGCTTCCGAGCGATGGAGTCCAATACAGAGCGTGGAGAAGATCTTGATCAGTGTCATGAGTATGATTGCTGAGCCAAACGATGAGAGTCCGGCAAATGTGGATGCTGCGAGGATGTGGAGGGAGCGGCGGCCGGAGTTTGAGGCGAGGGTGAAGAGAGATGTGAGGAGGAGTCTAGGGCTGTGAAGTGGAGCAGCATGGATGTGGAAGAGTAAAGCATTGATGTTAGCGAGGCGTTGTCTACTGGTTAATGTATAGTATCCTGCGATAACGACTTGGTGTCGATGCTACCTTGGAGAACTGCTGAAGCACACAACACTTTCTCCGAAACAGTACACACTGATTCACTATCGCGGCGCTGCACATATCAGCATTATCCATCACGGTGAATGGCAGAACGACTCGCTTTTGCTGTCACTCTCGTGCGGACCGATGTCGAATACAGTCACTGGAGCTCTCCATTGACCGCATCGTACAGCGTGGTATCAGCTCCGGTCGCAGATGCTGCTTCTCTCTACTCACTCATACGCCCAACGCCCCCAAGAGCCATCGGCATCCATCATCTCGGCTGTATTGAAGTAACACTGGGACCAAGGTAGCATTTGCAGCAACTACAGAACTCTACACCATCATGGCAAGCCCGCCTCCTGGCTGGCAGTCATCAAATGACACAAGACAGTGGATCGCTCGATCTCAGCCCGTTGCCCGTCGGCCGGAGGACGAAGAAAACTTCGAGCGGAATTGGAGTTGGAACTCAGGCAATGCAAGTGGTGTGGTCCATGAGAGTCGCCAGAGCTGGAGCACAACGACCCAAACCAGCACACCACAGGTCATCACGACGTTCTCAGCACCGCCGATGCCCATCACTCCAGCGATCGCAATGCCCGTGATGCAGCCTCCGATGCCTGCGATGCCGTCGATGCACGACTTCCATCAGCAGTCACAGCAGATGATGAACGACTTTCACCAGAATGCACTCGACTCACACAGTCGGATGGTGGAGACCATGAACAACAGTATGTCGATGGGCATGCGGAGTAGCTATTCGCAGCCTCAGCAGCAGGTTTCTTGGCATTCTTCGTCGACTTTGCTAGAATCAGTCCAGCAGCAGATCACGTACCAATCGTCGTCGACTCAGGCAGCACCTGTGCAGCAACAGCTCACATATCATTCGGCACATACTCTATCGCCACCAATTCAACAGCAGCCGGCGCAGATCCACTACACGCAGAATGTGTTTCACCAAGCCCCTCCGCAGCCACAAAAGCAACAGCTTCAGATATCTCAGCAGAACCGTATCTTCAGTTCCGACGAGAGCGCACGCTTCCAGGCCATTGAGAAGACCCGAGACAGCGATATGCGTGAGATCAAAAAGCAAGGCACGGCCATGAGAACACAGATGCACGAGATCGAGCACCAGTTGAAAGAGGCTCAAAAGCGCCAAGACGACTCATCTCAGCGCCAAATCAAGGATCTGCAAGATCGAATTGCAGAGTCTGCACGCCGGCAGCTTGAAGACGCTCGCAGACACGATGCGGAAATGGAAGAGCTTCGCCGAAATCAGAGAAGTGCGCGACAGCCACAAGCTCCCGCTCTCGATATGGATGCACTGCGGACGGTTATACTCGAGACGCAGGCAAAGCAGATCTCGGCTGCTGACGTGCAGCGGGCAGTCGAGGAAGCTGTAGCTCAAAGATTGGTTGGAGTAGCTCGAAAGGAGGACCTCGAGGCTGCCAGCTCAAGCATGCAGAAAGCGCTTAGTAAGGTGCCACAAGGGGCTAGCGAGGAGCAAGTCCAGAACGCCTTGGGCAAAGAGCTAAACAAGATCGTCGAAAGAGTCGAGAGGCATCAGAGGCGTGAGATCGAAGCTGCGCCGCCACCCCAGCAGCAACCGTGGGCGAGACCGCAGCCCGAATTTACAATCGAGGAGATTGACGATGATGAGCCTGCGGCAGTACCGGTGCAGGCGTACCAGCCAGCAACTGTGCCGGTTCAGCAACATCAGCCTTCATATCAGCCTGCGCAGCCGAGAGCTAGTGCGACGACCCAGGTACAGTACGCACCACATCCAGTGGCAGTCGCCCGAACTCGGGCACCAGTAAGCACGCAGCCCCGTCTCCAGGGTGTAGCAGGACCGCAAGCTAATCAGACGACGATGCCGATCCGAGCTCCAGTAGTCTCGAATACTGTGTCGTGAACGAAGGTTCCGCCTCAGCCAAATCCAGCTCCAGCAGCACCTGCTGCGCCCAACGCCGTGCCACGCAATGTGTCGGCGCCGCAAGCTCCCGGGATTCCCTCTGCGCCTATCCGAGACTCGACTTCGACTCATCGGCCAGTACCAGCGACATCTCAGGTGCAGCCCATGGTGCGTCAAGCGGCGCCCGTCACTTCGTCAGCCCTTCAGTCCGGATCGGTGGCGAGAACCAAGAAACCACGTGACGCGGCTCCACCACCAATGCACTCAGCTTCACCGATGTCTGTGCCGTATCCGACTCAGTTAGCATCCGTGCCGATCGCCAATACTGCGCCACAATCTGGCGCCATAGCAAGGATCAAGAAGTCGAACAACCCTGCACCGCCGCCTCGGGTCCAATCGAGCATCACAGCCGTAGTCAGATCTAGTCATTCACCTCCAGCGCAGGTGCATGCTCTACCTCCAATGTCTGGAGCCGTGGCACGATTGAAGAAGCCGAGTGAGCCCGTCGCCGCGCCGCCTCCCACGTCGAGCACAGTCATGGTTAGACCAGGTGCGAGGAACACACCGGCTACACCGGCTCAGCAGCAGCCTATACAGCAAACACCCAGCGCGCCAGCTGCTAGACCTGCGAGACAAATGATGCCTCCACCAGCTCCTACGGTGGCGCCAAATGGCGCCCTGGTCAGGCAGAGTAAGGATGTGGCGAAGAAGCCGCGGTGAGCTTGCACAATCGAGCACAATGTGCTCAAGAATGGGCCGGAAAGAAAACAAGTATAAGGGGGTGTAGCAGCGCTTGAGCAACGAGCGTCCGCCGGAAAATGTGCTCAGACTTTAGGAGGAGCGGAGGTATAGACCGTGCTAGAGTACATATCTAAAACCTTTGTTATCGAGCTCGGTCACATCGTGCATACCTCGGTCGATTGCAGCCCGTTCGATCTCTTCAGACGACTCGCCCTCGACCGCAGCCTCGCGATCGCGTGTCTTATTGATCATCCACATATAGACGTACAACACGATGACAGCCGTGAGCTTCACACTATATCCCACAAGCATACTGTTCATGTCAGTGAAGGAGACATTCTGCTGGAGACCGAACGGGACTTACGCAATGTATGCCGAAGGATATCTGGGGGCCTCGGAATCCCGAAACGTCTGTGGGCCAATACAGTTGCCGATGCAGTATCCAGTGAATAGGATAGCCGATGTGAGCTGCTTTTTTGTAGATCCGCTGACATTCGAGCTCACAATCGTTAAGCTTATGCTGAAGCCCAGGCCTTGGAAATAGCACAGCCACAGCGCTACAAGTCGGCCCCACTTCATGCTGTCCGGCAGCCCCACCAGTAGTGCAGCACCTAGGATACAGATGAGGTTTGCGACGATCATCGTAATGCAGCGAACGTTAGGGAACTTGCTGCATATGAACCCGCCACCGAGAAGAGACAGAAATTGTACGGCGCCACCGGGGATTGGAAGGTATTGCGTGCCGAGGGTATCGAACCCGAAACCTTTGACAATCAAGGATGCGAACCATATATGTCAGTTAGAAGTGGTTCTATTGTAGCAGATTTAAGCCACTTACGCTGGTCAGAGCCGAGTTGGGCACTTGTGCTCCCACCGCCATGACGAACAGAATCCAGGTTTTCGGATCATAGAGGGTCTGCCACATCTGGTAGACCTTGAAGTGGCTGTTCTTGACGCCTTGACGGTTGCCAGCAACTCTCTCGACCGCAATCGAGCGCTCTCTTGCGTTCAGAAACTTTGCTGTCGATGGCATATCGGGTAGGAAGATCAGTGCAATAACACCCGCTGCACAGCTGCATGCTCCGAAGATCAGGAAGACATACATCCATTGCGGTAAGCCACTTGTGATGTTCCCGACTGCGTAGCCAATGAGCCCACCGAACATTGTGGCGATTCCATTGGTACAATAGTATGCTTCGAGACGCAGCGGTTGCTCTGCAGCCTTGTACCAGACAGACATGACCATGACGAAGCCGGGGTTTACTATGCTCTCAACAAAGCCTAGCAGAAAGCGATTGGTGGCCATGCCGGCGAAGCTCGTGCAAGCTGGCGTTGTGATGACAATAACACCCCAGGCAAGTGTCGTGCAAGCCAACACCTTGCCGATCGGCAGCCGCTGTATGGCATAACCAGCCGGAAACTGGGCGACCAAGTAACCCAGATAGAAGATCGTGCTCAGCCACGCGAACTGCTGGCCTTTGAGATGCGTCGCCTTTTGCAAGCCGTACACACTTGCGTAGTTGATGCCATTCTTGTCCAGGTATTGCAACAAATAGATCATAAACAGTATCGAGACGATGCGGAGATCGATCTTGCGAAGGACGCGTCTGATCTCTGCAGAATCGGCTGGCGTATTGTTGGCTGACTGCTTATAGATGTCGTATGTGTCGTCAAGTTCAGAGTCTCCTGTAGAAGAGAGAATTGGCGAGTGGGGCGAGGCTGGGTGGACTGCAAAATCATGCGGTGACCTTGCCGATTTCTCCTCGTCCATGGCCATCCTTCTTAAATTGAAAAACGAACGTAAAGAGATAAAGTGAACAGTACTTAGGAGACATAGAAATGAATACCTCAAGATGCGCAAGCACTCCCAACCGGACCCACTGCCGAAGAATAACTACGCCGGCAATGCTCCGCGGTGGCCATAAGTCCTCTGGAAAGAATAGCAAACACGGCAATGAACGATCTTCGAGGGCGTGCTATGACGATGGGGCCTCTGAAAGATGTGCTTGTACAGCCATTGGCTGTAGGCCGCCAGTACTGAGTCGAGCTTGCCTATTTGGTCGATTGCGTGATTGGACTCTGGAGTAGCTGGCCGAGAGAGTGAGAGACCACTAGCGTAGCTGGTCATTTTCATGGGAGATTGTCGGTGGACGGAAACTCATGTTCGAACCCTTCATGGGATTGGGAAGTATACATTGTATGATCGTGCGAAAAGTTATTGCTCCGAGAAGTCGGATCCGGGCGGGAGATAGAGTGTAGCTGACCTGGAACCGATGTTCGAGCCTTCCCTTACGAGTGCTACATAATACCTCTTGTGGTATGACGGGTACGCAGCTGTCCGTCAATTTGCTGCCTTACTTGGCTCTTGCCTTTGATTAATTGGACAGGAAATGCATGTGAGATCGAAGCATTCATACATCCTGTGTCTTGGGTGCTCATATCAAGCATTGAGACTATGGCACGGGTGGTATGAATATGAAATGTGTCTCTATCTATGTGCAGACATGCTACTTCAGCACTACCTCCTGTTGAAGTTCAAGTACCGACTTCCCAGAAACAAGAAGAACAGATTGCTCCCGATGAACGCAATCAGAATGCCAATGTCTCTCCATCTGGTATCGAACGAGATCCCAATCGGCTCGTAGAACTGATCGCCGACCTTGTAGGCACAGTACTCGCAGGCCGATGTAGCGTTGTTGATGATATAGCCCGCGCCACCGGAGGCAAAGAAGCTCTGCATGTAGTCCCCACAGGTCTGTCCAGCAGGAGCCGTGAACGTATTCAGCTCGGCTGATGTACATATTACAGGCAAGTCATGCAGTTCAGTTGATACCAACGCGCTGATGAGCCTTGTGAAGGGGTCTAGTTGGTAGAGCCAGGCTCGCCAGAAGCCAGGGATCTGAGGCTTCGGGACGGCCACACCGCAGAAAAGTGCGAAGACGATGATGATCGGCGGGTTGAGAAGCATGGCGATGAATGTGCTCGGCGTGATTGCTGAGACCATCTGAGCGAGGGTCACTGCGAAGACTTCCGTCACAAGGACGACGAAGAAGTTGAAGCCAGCCCTCGAAGGTGCAGAGTTGAAGCCGGGGATGTAGTAGAGAGGCAGGAAGAACCCCACTGCGCAGACCAGCGAGTAAGGCATCTCTCCCAGAACCATTGAGAGGGCGAAGGGTAGCTGCCGATATGTTTTCGAGGCTGCTTCGCGGTAGTAGATAAGACGGGAAAGATCGTACTTGGGCTCCACTTGTGCCAAGATTAATGCAGGCAGCACGGTGACCTGGAAGATGACGAAGATCCTGTACTGTAGCGAAGATCTCGAGTCGTCCAATTGCACGAACATGAGTCCAGTGAGCAAAGCGATGATCACATGGTTGAAAAAGCGGGTGAAGCCATAGTTCGGCGAGCGCCAGAAAGCCTTCTGTTGCCGCCAGTTGACGATCTTGATTTGATGCCAGAGCGGTGTCGCGTATTCCTTGGGCTCTTTCTTGGGCGCTGCGCTGACCTCCTCGCTTCGGACAGCTTTGATGCGTATGATCTCCTCCTTCGTGGCTGCGAGCTCCTCTGAATCCTGCCAGACTTCGCCCCAATCTTTGTCACCAATGCGAGGCTGGATACCTGCACCAATGGCGTCAAGCATCCACTCTGCAGGATTTGCGTCGGGTGGGCATTCGGCACCGTGATTTCGGAAGTACCCAATCAGGGCCTGTGCATCTTTGCCAATATCGCCGAAGTACACCGTCTCGCCTCCTTTCTGCAGGAGTAGTAGGCGGTCGAAGTTCTCGAACAGCGATGCATTGGGCTGATGAATCGTGCAAAGAATGGCTTGGCCGGCTGCAGCGAGTTTGCGCAGGAAGCGAACGATGTTGAAAGCAGACTGTGAGTCGAGGCCGGAAGTGGGCTCGTCAAGGAATAAGAGAAGCTCCGGCTTTGCGGCGAGCTCGACCCCGATGGTGACGCGTTTGCGTTGTTCCACGGCCAGACCAGCGTCAGGATCGCCGATGATAGCATCTGCGATATCTTCCATCTCCAGCAGTGCGATGATCTCTTCCACAAATTGGTACTTCTCCGACTGCGGCGTCTCGTAGGGCTGCCTCAGATCGGCGGAGAACCGGAGAGCTTCCCGGACAGTCTGAGTTGCTTCGTGCACATCTAGTTGCTCAGCATAGCTAGTACCGCGCTGGAAGTCCATGCCAGGGGGCAGGCCATCGACCAGACGATCGCCACCAATTACTCCGATGTTCTTGCGCGAAGCCAATACGTCGAGCAAAGTAGTCTTCCCAGCACCAGAAGCGCCCATGAGGGCAGTCAGCTGGCCAGGCTTGACATACCCGAAGATGTCCTTGAGCAAGCGGAGCTGTCCAGAAGGCACGGGGACATCGTAGCACAGATTCTCCCATGTAAGTACAGCCTTCGACTCGACTGATAATCCAGCATCGTTGTCTTCGCCACGCTTTCGGTTGCTTCGTTTTTCTTGCAAGGCCGCGTTGAGCTTGTTGCGTTCCTTATCCTCTTTGGCGAAGAACGTGATCGTTCTCCCGCCAGCACCCCACTTCACGTACTCACCCAAGAAGACATTGGCCGTCAGAAACCCGACCACTAGGGCGATTATGATCGCCCAATTTCTCCATAAATCCGAGACACCATATCTAAAGCCTTGCTGAATGTAGTCTCTGCCCGAGACTTGAGGGTTGCCAGCTTGACTGCCGGCCAACGTGCAGACCTGGTGATTGATGTCTGTGTAGCCAGGGCCATAAGGTATGAGACTTGCGCCATCGCAGGTCAGGTCGATGCGTCCGAACTCATTCGCCATTAGCGCGGCGAAGCCGAGACCAAGCGCGTTCAAGTAGAAGATCCATCGCAGCCACACTTGTTCTGATTGCCATTGTATCAGGTATCCGGACGCTGACATATGTCAGCTACTTCGTACAGGTATGCAGAAAGGTAGATGCTGTCATACTCAACACGAAGAGCGTTATGATGGTTGCAGCAAATTTCATCGCGTAGTCGAAGTCGGGACATAGACAGCCGACTGCAATGCGTTAGTAAAAGCCACAGCACTGTCGCGATATCACATGTTTAGAGCTTACCCATTCGGAAGAACAGAGTCATCGCAAGGTAGGCGCTGACGATCATCTGTGACCAATGTTAGTAGAGCTCACTGGTATCTGGCTCAGACTCCTGTACCAGATAGAATGTGAAGAATGCTCCGGCGTCGAGCACGAGACCTACGAAGAAGCTGTCAGCAACGGTGCTCGGTACACCATTGTGTTCACAAATGATACACACCGCACATAAAGTACACGATGATCGAGAACAGCAGGATCTGCGCTGCGGAAAAGGCTAGATCCACCACGATCTGTGCCAGCCACAATGCTGAAGGTCGGTGAAACGTATAAGCACGATGCTTGTTGACGATCGGCCGTCCCAGCATGGTCGAAGCCAGCTCTCCAAAAGCTTGGAAGGCATTGAACAACAGCGCGATGAAAAGTAGACCACCTCGGGTGAAGGCACCTGATGAGCTTTTCGGCAGCTGAAGCCAGACAGTACCCAGAACGATGGCGATCAGTACCGAAGTACCCCAGGACGTGTACAGCGAGAACTTGTCTTGCCATTTGAGAATGAACTGCCGCTTCATCAAAGCCCAGATCTGAAGATGTAGCGGGATGGAGTAGACCGACTTCTTAGGTGCGTGTCGCTTTCCCTGGATGACGGCCGTCTTGAAGTCCTCATACACGTGCTGTTCCTCCTTAACAATCTCGCGGTACTCGACCATTTCCTGATCAAGACGCTTGGCGTATTCTGATTCTTGAAATGCCTTCGCGAGATCGTCAGACGATGCGGGAGCATTGCTTGCATCTCTGCCCTCCTTGTACTCTCGCTCGAAACTGTCCGTGCAGCCAGTCAGGTAGTCGGGAGTCGTCTGTCTCGGCTTCTCGAGGAACCCCAAGCCTTCAAAGTAGCTCCTGGCTTCCTTCACTGGCCCAAAGTACACCTGCCTGCCTTCATCGATGATCATGACCTTGTCGAAAAGCGAGTAAATATTCTCCGAAGCCTGGTACAGCGAGACGAAGGTAGTCGTCGAGTAGATATTTGTCATAACCCTGAGGGACTTCGTATAATCCAATGCCGTCGATGCATCCAGGCCACGCGTGCTGTTGTCGTGGGACAGAACGGCACCTCCCGTGATCATCATTTCGGCTATACTGACTCTCTTACGTTCGCCGCCTATACATCCGGTCAGTCACTAGGCTGTACATAGCTCGAACACAGTCAATAATTACCAGAGCAACCCCTTACGTACGGGTTCCCGACGATGGTGTTCTTCGTGTGCTCGATGTTGAACATCCGAAGGAGCATGTCGACAACCTTGTCCTTGAACTCGTTCGCGGAGATCCCGCCTGGTCGCTTGCCAGGCACTTTTGTCTCCAGCGCGAAGCCAAGCGTCTGCCCGACGGTGAGTGTGGGATGATGGATGTCGTCCTCCTGACAGTAGACTGCCTCGCCTCGATACCGCTTCTCGAATTCTTTGCTAGTGAATGGGCCGTACAACACTTCACCCGCGATGTCAGTATACCCGAATCTCTGGTTGCTGATGACCTTCAAGAACGTCGTGCTGTGAGAATGTCAGTACACTGCTATCACATAGATTCATGGCTTGCTTACCATCCACTCCCCGGCTTTCCCAGCACAAGCACCATCTCCCCCGGCTTCACCACACCCCGAAAGTTCCTCAAGATCTCGACTTCTGAGCCCTTCTTTCCCAGCCCAAATATGCTCTGGAAAGTACTCCAAACATTGATGAAGTTCCAAAATGCGTCGGGAAAGGTGGGCTGGATATTTTTTACACCACCGATCCCTTTCACAGTCAGCCCGTCCCATATGACACCAATCTTCTTTCCCTTGATCCCCGAATCCTCTTCCAACTGCTTGTTGCCTCGCAGCGTGTCTTCCAGATCGAACGGCTCGGCATCGTCGCTTATGTCTGAGGAAACTGCCTTTTCGACATCCTGGGCTGTCTTGCCGCGCTTTACGCTCGTCCGTGTGTTCTGTCGCGAGATCTTGCGCGAGTGCTGGGACTGGCGAGAGAACTCGCGTTGCAAATCTGCGAACTCATTCTCTGCGCCATGGACATCTACGCCTGTACCGCGACGTTCGAGAGGTGGAGGTTGCAGTGAGTGATACTGCTTCTCTGGATCGCTTGCGTGTGCTTCTCTGCTCGAATCGGAGCTCGAATCTGCGGTGTTTGTTTTGCTATTGCTGTAGCCATTCCAAGTCGCCGGATGCACGTAGTCCGGATCGCCCTCCAGACGCTTCTCTACTTCCTCCATATTGGCCCCAGTATGCTGAAGGATCGAAGTCTGTCCCAAGTACCGAGGTCTCTACCACATCTCCAATGCCCTTCACACCAGCTCTTACTTATACCGGTATCCACACAGGTCCAAGGAAATCTATTCGCAACACGACGACAAAAGTAAATGACTCAACCTGCCTCACACCCCGAAAGCGACACCGCGCGACAGATAGGCCAAGCAAAGCTGCAAGGCGAAGTCACTAACCTTTGTACACAAGCGTATTATGCGGGCGTATGCATCATCGCACGATTTATCAGGTCCACATTGCTTGCATGCCACGCCGGAACCATGGACCTACCGCGATCCGGGAGACCACACGAAGGGCTAGGGTAACTCCGCTTTTGCATGGCAGCCGGCGTAATTGTTTGGTAGTATTGCGGAGTTGACTTTTGACAGAACTTGGGGAAGGTACAGAGTTCTCGGCTGAGTTGCACCTGCCCCGCTTCGCTCGTTGGCAAGTGAATGACCGTGTGACATCTACAGTACACTCATCAGAACGAATGGTCGTTACAACATTTGCACATTCGTCGCGGGAGAACAGCATGCCATTACAAATATCCGAGTACAGTACACCGCTCGGCCGGACCTGTCTGTCGCAGTACCGAGACACAGCAAATTGAGATCCACATGTCGGAGATGGTGGGCAGGCATTTTGAGTCAAGTGTGCAGCTATCTCATCTCATGTCTGACTAGTTACGCGCCCGAACTGGCAATTCCATCCTCCCACCCCGAAGATCAAGCATCTTCTGGGTATCGCAGGGAATCGCTCACATGCATACCAGTTTGCACCTCATGCCCTGTCTCATCGCTCTGTATATCGTACGACCTGATACACGTCAGCCATGTCAACATCAAAGTCCACGGAAACACTCGCCGTGTATGTCTGTGTCGTGTTCGCAGTTGAAATGCTTCCCTTATTCCGCAATCGCGTCGAGGTCGCTTAACGCCGAGCACTGCTGACAAACCCACTTCGCGTTCGTGTGTGCCGTACCATGTAGGTGTCTTCGGAATGATCGAATACGCCCCGTCGCCTACCAGGGTCTCTGCTGCAGTTCCCTGCTGCCTTTGCCGTGCGACGGTGGCAGGAAGAAGAGATGACACCACTCTGATCATCGTCTAGGTCCAGTATCAGCAGCCTCGCGCTCGTACTGTCCCTTCTCATCTCTCCATTCAACTTGCTGTCTTGCACTTCCTTCCTCACCCCTTCTTGACCTTCCCGCTCGCTCGAGCCACCTCTCAGCAGAGTCGAGCGTAGCCGTGACCACCTGGCTTACTTGACTCATCATGTCCAGTCCCTCAGTAGCAAATGCGATCATCCTATGCGCGCCTCTGCTAGTCTCACTTTCGCCTGTCTGGTTCCTACTGACCAGCTGCCATCGCTGCGGCAGCGACAACACTTGGCTGCGGACGAAATGTCGCGCGTTATCTGGAAGCGCAGCACCGGTGGATTCCGAGATGTAGTTCGTAACGTTCTTCAGCGTATTCCAGATCTCGTCCGAGTGATACTTGATGACACTAGCCATCTGGGCAGCAGCATCGTCGTGATCAGGAGTGTGCTGTCGCTCGTGGCCTTTCTCGAGATTCGATGAGCTTTGTTGCCGCCAATTGGTGCGCGCTTGGTCGTATTGCTCGAGTACCAGACGTAGTGCTTTCATCGTAATGTCAATACGGATGGCACCTTGGTTGAGGAAACGAACGCAGGCCTGGAGACTATGTCGTGAGGTCGCGGACAGAGCGACGCCGAGACCAGACGTCATGACGAAGACTCGCTGGCTAAGTGTGCGGTTGTGTGGTGGGCGTTGCGAAGGATCTTGCGCACGCTCGGCGACTACCGGACTGTAGTCTTCGCGATACGAGGGCGGTTTGCTGGCGCGATACGCAGGAAGTATCTCCAGAGACTCACGATGAGTGCCGTCTTGGTCATCGATGTCCATGGCATCTTCGCGATCGCCACGGTCAGGTTGCTTGCCTTCTGCACGCTCTAGGTCTGTCGGTGCGCGACCGTCGAGATATCGTCGAATGCCGCCTTCAACACCGGTGATCCTGCCAACCGAACCCACCGTGTTGGCGAGTGGTGTGGCAATATTCCGTTCCACCATCGTCGCGCTGTTCTGCACGAATCGTGGCGAATAGTGCTTCGTCGTGTTGTACACATACATTGACCCGTTGATGGAGCCGTTAATAGTGCCACCAACCCATGGGTGCTTACTGGCAAAGAGCTGAAGCAGTGGCTCCTCCTCTGCGTCAATATGCTCTGATGTTCTTGATAGCGCATCTCGCTCCCGAGGTGACATAGTCGGGTGCATGGCCTGACTGGGCGATTGCACAAAACCTACGAAACGTTAGCGATTCCGTTTCACAATGATCGACTACCACATCATGTACCAGGCCCGGACAGTCCAGACAGCGCCTCCGCTGCAATCCTCTCGTCCATCGATACGACACTTCTCGCTCGCCCTCTGTCCAACTCGCCTTGCACACTTCCAGTGTCTGAAGGGCTATGCATGACCACATCGTCCATCCCGTTCATGTTCCGTCCAGCATGCCCGACATCGATCGGCGGTAGGCTCCTCACTGATTCGGGCGAGCCATATCGCTCATCTGGCCGCTGCTCGAACTGCGGCGACAGAAGATCCTTCAATCCAGGTAACGTGATATCCGATCTGCCATAGCTGCGTCGAGGCAGCTCATGACTGGGCACTTTTGGGAATTCCAGTGTCTTGACGTCCACAGCACCCCGCGACCCAGGCGCCCGGCTCATCTGCCCCTCCATCTTTCAAGTCCAGGTGGTAGCCAATGTCGTCCGGCCGCAAGGTCAGCACCGCTTCGTCTCAAGTCCACTCAGCGCAAAGCCAACACCTGGAAACATGGGACTATGCGTTTGCAGTCGTGAAGTGCGAGATTGTCTCGCCTTATATCAGCGCCAAAAAATCATTCACGTGCTATCAGAACTAAACCAAGTAAATGCTATCACAAGCTTATCATACATAGAATACATGTGCCTGCACGAGAAGGGAATGAGATGGTCGCACGTCGGTGAGGAGTTCAGATGTGCGGATTGTCACATGTTCTTCGGCTGATGTGTCTGCGCTAGCTGATCTTAGCGAAGGAGAGATCCATGTCATTGGCAGGGGAGTGCGGCAGAGTGATAAGAAGCTTTGAGCGCTGGGAGGGGGGTGCGTTTTCACGTGCTAGATCTGGTGGAAGGTTTGCTTGTGTGAAGGCCGAGCTACATAACATGTGCTGTCGATGGACTCTCAGCTGCAGACGTGCAAAGTACAGCCCTGAGTTGGGATTTGTAGATGCGCTACAGAGATGAAGCAAGGTGCGATGGGTTTCGCACCAAGGCGCCCCCCGCAGCTTCACGAGACCGTTCAATGATGGAGAGAACATTACCGAACGTAGTAGTCTTCAAGTTCATTGCATCGTCAACTCATCCTACACTTCCCGCCCAAGCTCCCATAGTCTCATATCGTGCATCGTGAGACCTTCACGTGCCATCGTTCGGCGCAAGAGCATGTAGTCCCGACAGACCGGCAGCTCACCGCCACAAATCATGCTTACTCCCCTTCCTCGCATGCCCCTTCGCCTCCGCTCCTCCGATAACAGGCGGCGGCTTCAATCCTGACCAAGCCGACTCTCCACTCCCCCACCTCCCCTCTCTACTCAGCGGCCTGGGGACCTCCTCACTAGGCACAGCCAGGAAACCTCCAAACCCGTTTCCCACAATTACGCTCTTCCGTGCTTCGCCTCCAAAGCCACCCTGAGCCCATTGTGGTCCCAAGCCGCGTGAAGCGGAATATGCTGAGAGTGGTCTGCCGCCTGAGATGACACTCCCCCGGCGGTTGGAGGAGGGTGGCGCAGGGGTGACTGAGGTGAACAGCCATTCTGTCTCGTCGAGTCCCTTGGAGAAGACTTCCAGAGTCTGCGAGAAAGATGGTTGTTGAGGTGAGCCCAAGTGTTGTGACGTGGGAGGTGCAAGAGGGCCGCGTGAGGACGAATTGGTGGAAGATTTGGAGTGGAGGGAGCTATTGCCTGTGTGGCTGGCCGGGAGTGATGGCATGGGTGGTAGGAGTAGGAGCTCAGGAAACTGTGGATCGCGGACGTAGAGTGTTGTGAGGCCAGGGAGAGAATTCGAATGCAGGCTGTTAGCCAAGTACGCGTAGTAGGACTCCGCAGGCTTTTGCAGACCGTGAACGTCTTCGCTTGAGGTGATCTCGTAGTGGAGGGTGTGTAAGCTTATGCTTGTGAGAGGTTGAAGGTCCGTTGTGGCGAGGCCGAGCGACTTGTGGGCAATCGCTGAAATGGACAGCTCAGCTAGACTGCTGGCGCCCCAGAGGAAGGTGTGAATGTCTTGCACGAGTACACCGGTGCTCGACAGTGTGAGCGCAGATAAGTTCTCCCTGCAATGCGGTGCCTCCAGGTATGTCTTAATGCCTTCAGCTGTGATTCGAGGCGTGTTTTCGAGTTTTAGCGTCTGGAGTGGCGGAAAGTCTGGCAGCTGCCCAGGTGATGAGTGAAAGATCGTGTCGTCTATCCAGTCCAGGTCCGACAGCGTGAGATCGTGCAGCGTCGGCAGACATCCGAGCACTATCCTTAGCGTCACCGGCTCGATAGCCAGACTCGAGATTTCCAGCATCTCCAGATTCTGCCAGTACCGCTGCGCCAATAACTCCAGAGCCTCCTCCGACCCGGCCCGACAGCTCATCTTCCGTATATCCGGACATCGCGACTGCAGCTCCTGCCTCAGCGGATAGCAGCTCGGATCTCCCGTGAAGAAACCCTCGGGCAAATCCACGTATCTCAGATTCGGCAGTGCTGACACAGCTCTCGCCAAATCCCCTTTCGAAGTCTCCCGCGTCATGTACGGCACTTTCAGGAACAACACCTGCGACGCCAGCGTCGCACTCTCCCTCACAGTCCTCGCCAGTAACGAAAGCCTGATATTCGGCACCTCCCCAGCCTCAACATTCGACTTACTCCGGAAGTGCTTCGCGGCCTTCCTCCTCCGCTCTGCCAACTCCTCCTCCAGCGCACAATAATGCACCGCATCTATCCTCACACTAGTATAAAGCAACTTCTGCGCGACTCGATACCACTTCCTAGTCACTTGCGCGCTGTGCGCCAGATCGCGCAAGTCGCAGAGCATGCAGCCATCACCTATTTGCGAGCGTTCGCTGGGCTCGTAGGTCTCGTCTATGGTGTGTGGGCAGACGTAGGTGAAGATCCGCTCGAGAATTGTGTCTGGGAGGCGCGTTGTGAAGTCTCGGCCGTAGCGGGCTGGCATGTAGGGGATCGCTCGGTCGGGGGATTTGGGGCCTGGGTCGCGGAGATGCGATTTGGAGCGGAAGTGCTTGAGGAGGCCCATGGTGGGCGGTGATGGAGAGCGAAGAAGAGGGCTTGGTGTGGGGTGAAGGGAGGGGAGGTCCTATCGTGGTGGTGTGACAACAAGCAATCCGTCCATGAGAGCTTGCAATGAGTGGTGATTGTCAAGCGCGTATTGGTGAGTTGAACATATGTACGCGCACGAGCATACGCAGTGACACAGCGACGCCGCAGTCAATGGCGAAGGTGCGAATCACAGCAATTTAGCTGAATAATGCAGTGCAACAGGAGCCGGGTAGTGAATGCAGTGGCAGGGGAAGGGGTGTCAATGGAACGCAGGGACACCTCACCCCGCGTGGGGCTGAAAGTCAAGATCCAATATCCTCCGCCAAAAAGGCTTGATTCCACGGCGAGTTGAGCAATGGTGAGGAGAGTGTGAGTAATGTAGTCTTCATGAGGCTATCAAGGGTACAACGGTAGAGTTTCGTCTGCCTGATCTCACATGACTATCAGCTCTCCTCCCTTCCTCACGTAGTACACGCCATTATTCATCATCCCAGGTCGCGGCTCTTCATACCCCTCCTCCTCATCAATCTCCTCCTCGAACTCCTCCTCCTCATACTCTTCCTTCTCATACTCCCCCTCACCATCATTGATCTCCTCATCAGACTCCTCGGCCTCCTCCACCTTGATCTCGGCCTCATCCTCATCATCCTCAATCATCACTACTTCATGCTCAACCTCATCAAGCCACTTCCGGATCCTCTTCTCAGACTCCGTCTCGCCCCGCTCCCTGCCATGTAATCCTCGGTGCACAGGTCCCTCTCCAACATTCCGTCGCACGCGTCGTCCGAAATGCCCCGCACAAACCGGCGGAATCTCAGACCTCCTCACTCGCGCAACGGTAATCCTCGGATCCTCATCTGCCCATAAGTCGCCGAGAGCTTCAGCAGCGATACTAGTCGTCAGCCCATCCTTCCCATCAACTTCAACAGTCACCTCCTCAGCCCGACGGCATTGTTGCACAAGTCGGTCGACTGGGCGTAGAGCCATCTTCACAGTCTCCTCGATCAGCGCAACATCGTCGTCCTCATAGAATCGATCGAGAGGCTTCAGTCCGGCTAGGGTGAGCCGGATGTGTATCTTGGTGCAACGCCTCACCAGTAATTGCATACTCGGAACGTTACTGACGCTTGCTTGTGCCAGCAGTCCGGCGGTCCTTGCGCTATGATTGCCGTCCCACCATCTCGAGACTGTGATCTCGGCTCCGAAGGTCGAGATCTGGTAGGCGCAGGTCTTGAGCGCCTTCGTGTGGGAGTGAGAAGCTAGGTATGTGGTCCATTGCTGTTTTGTGGACATGTGATTCGGTGGCGTGGCGAGGAGAGTCGCAACCAGTCGATTGTGTTCTTGTTTGGCAGGTGCGCGGTGCGCGTGGCGAAAGTTTGAATGCACCTTGGTGATTTTGGCAGCGTAACGGCGATCTGGGAATAATGTGCCGCTGCTGGTCTTGGTGGTGATGGGTGCCATAGTGATTTGGTATGAATTTGACCTTGGCAGATTGAAGGGCCTGAAGTGAGGTGATGGTGTCGTGATGATGTGTTGTTGAAGTAAGGAGTTAGTCTTCTGATAATGTGTTGTCAAAACGGATTGAGTAAAGTGGTTTGAGTAAGGCGTGGTATACTCCTGACTTGTGTAGTATGAGAGTAGAAATCTGAGCGGAACAATAGAGAAGAGGAGGTTGTTGATAAACAGTAAGAGCATCAGACGCTGACCTACATTCGACGCCGAACGCTCGAGGACACTTGCTTGTCGTACTCTTCGGTGGCATCCTCAAATCTACCACCATTCAGGCAGCCGTCCTCATTACCGACAGAGCGGACTCCACGTGCAACGCGCATCAAGTCAAGTTTCTATAGCGCCTCCTCGACGTGCATCGTCCAGGGACTCTCCGCTCACTGTAGGACCCTTCCGCTGCCCCAGTCTAGTGTATAGCAACACCCCGGTAGTAGCGTGAGCCAGGACGCGGAAGTGAATTCGTGGAACTGTGCGCAACCTTGATGGTCCCAGTCACGTGACGTTCCTCACCAAAGTCTTCTGCACGATTGGTCGTTCAGGTCGCCATATCCCAGATTGTGACTCCGCCGTCGCCGCCTGCACTCGCCAACTGCTTTCTTGCGGTGTTCCAAGCAACAGCCGAGACGACGTCGTGCTTCGTCGTGGCCGCGTCAGACTGCGCACGAGGCTCACCCTCGCGATGCGACAGCCGGTATCTCAGCTCGCCAGTTAGCACATCCCAGCACAATACTTGCCCGTTTTCGCTTCCGCTCACAGCCAGCGAGTCGCCCATAGCCAGCGTTGACCGTATACGATAGTTCTCGCAGATCATGCCCACATCCCAAAATGTCTGCAGACACTTTCCCGTCTTCCGATCCATGAGTCGCAACTTCGAATCCAGCGTACCCACCAGATAGCTCTTCCCATCCCCACTACTCACCACACTAGTAACCCCCTCCCCAATACAATCCTCCTCTACCCTCCCTGCCCTCAAATCATACCCCCTGACCCGGCCATCCACACTTCCGGCCAAAATCACACCCTCCCTGACATCCACACAACTAACCGCATCCCCCGCCTTGCCAAAAATTGCCACAGCCCTCTCCCCTCTGGACCTCAAATCCCATACCCTGACCCCTCCATCCCAACTCCCACTCACAACCACACTATCCCCCTCCCCACCCCACGCGACGCCCTCGACCCGTCCACTATGTCCTACGAATCTCCGCAAAGTCTTCGCAGTTGCAACGTCCCAGACGAAAACAGTCTTATCCCCACCTCCACTCACAAACTGACTGTTGTCGGTGGAAATCGCAAGGGAGAGGACGGGATGGGCGTGCGCAGCGTAGGACTGCAACTTCAGCTTCTTCGCTGGGTTGTATAGCGTTATGGAACGGTCTGAGGAGCCGGTGAGGAGGTAGGAGCCTGTGCCCGAGGAGAAGGTAAGGGCGTTTAGGGGGGCGGCAGAGGGGAGGGGAGGGAGGCGGATGGGCGTGAGGGCCCAGGAGGGGGTCGTCATGGTACGTCGAGGGTCATTGGGTGGTGGTGCGAGTGTAGCAATGGTTCTAGCAGGTGTTCAATGAGACTTTTCGCGATTGGCGCGTTCGCAGCCGGCGCTAAAAGTTTGTTAGAGGAAGCTGAAGAGCGGATCCAATGAGAATGTTCGATTTTGGGCACTATAAGGGAAGTAACGACATTGACTAGCACGTACTTGCCGTGTCGGAGTGATGAATATGACCAGCTAGGGCGAAAGCTGACCGATGATTGTCTGATGAAGAGGGTGGGCACTATCGACAGATCCATTACACTAGCTGCCAGCCCTAGAGTATCATAGACCCAGCGACTTTTCCTTCGCTCGGCACCCATAACGCAACTTGATAGAAACAAACCATGGTATCTTATCTGCCTGCCCGTGCTCCTCAGCATGATCCTCAGCATGCTCCCTCTCATGCACACTTGCTCACATCGCGCCACGGCGTGGTCACCAATCTCACGTAAAACGCTCTCAGCGCAAGATTCAGCGACGCCCAGTCCTGCTCATACTCCCCTGCAGTCCCTCGACCTCCTGCTCCAGCTGCTTGATCACCGAGTGGCTGACCTCCAAATCCTTGTTCAATCGGTCCCTTTCACTAATCAACTTCTGCTCCCACTGCCTAAACCTCCCCTCCTCAACCTTGACCTGCTCGGTGAACCGTCTTCTCAACATCTCCTCCTCTTCCTTGAACTTCGGATTATCCAGCTTCCTCGGCCTCGCCTCGCCGAATTTGCGCGTCTCCATCTGCTGCGCGCGGTAAGCCTCGTAGTGGTTCTCCTCGGTCGTGTGGATCAGGTCGAGCATGTGCGTGCGGATCAAGATGGCGCGGAGTTTCTTAAAGTCGCAGTGGTCTTCGTTCTCGACTTCGGCCACACCCCAGGCATACTGGCGGCCTTTGACTGTGCGGCCGTCGGGGGTGGAGACGTCGCGCTCGCTGCCGATGACGGAGAAGGGCATGGCTTGGATGAGGGAGCGGGCGTGTTGGAGGCCGGGCTCGTCGTCCTCTTCGAGAGGAGGGGTGTAAATCTTGATACCTTGGGCTTCGATCACGGCGCGGATCTGTTTCATTGTCAGTGATCGTATTTGCTGAGACAGTGCAGGTAGACATACGCGGCTCTTGAACTTGAGCAGGTCTGCAGGGCTGAGAGTGTCGGCTTTGGCAATGACAGGGATGAGGTTGACCCGCGAACACAGGCGCTTCATCACTTCAATGTCAAGAGGCTTCAGTGTGTGGCCGGTCGGGCGAATGAAGTAAAGGCAAGCATGCACACGCAGGTCGATCTTCTCCACACGGCGCGGCTGTTGCTCCTGGAGCATATAACTCTCATGCTGATCGTCCAAGAACTCAATGATGGGTTGCCATGAATCGCGGTTGTTGACATAGTCGCCGAAGCCGGGTGTATCTATGACAGTCAGGCGGACTACCAATGCTGTCAGTGAAGGTCAACGCTCGGTGTCAGTGCATGCACCCACCCTTGAAGAACTTCTCCTCCAGCTCGGCCTTGGTGATCTCGATCTCCACAGTCTTATCAATCTGCTTCTGGTGGCGGCGACGATGATCGGCGTAATTCTTGATGGTGGTTGAGAACAGGGTGTTGATGAAGGTGGTCTTGCCCAATCCGGACTCGCCAGCTACCATAATCGTGAAAGCAGCGCCGCGCTTCGCAACGATCTTGTGGCGTTGATTGGGGAGCTGCTGACTGTGAGCATGCATACTTCGTCCCGCCATTGACTGCCGGACTCACATTGGCGATGCCGATCGGCGACAAATGCTCCGCCATCGTGGTAGGCTGTGATGTGGGCGTTGGATCCAGCTTGATGCGGCCTTGCTTGGACAACCAGTTGTTCGTTGCTTGCAGCGCTAAATTATCGTCAGCGGTGATCTCGAGCTTCTGCCCTCCGGCATGGTGTGCGAGTAGCTGCTCCATGCGCTTGACTGGACTGGAGACGAAGCGTTTCACGGTGCCGCGCGAGTGGGTGCTCCAAGGCATTGAACGTACCAGTGCAGTGAACGAGCTTTCAATACTTTGCCCTGAGCTGTGCAAGTTGCGGTGCTGTGGTGAAGTAAGGGCGGTGCGATTGTGTGTAGCAATCGCAACAAGTATGTGGGAAACGGCTTCTCCTTTCCCTGACACTTAATGCGGTTAGTGAGGCTCTGCGGCGAGATCATCCAAGGTTTGTGGGGTGCATGAGCCCGATCTCCGAGGCAGCTTCACAAAAAGTTTTGGCGTAGACTTTGAATTGAGACGCATATCAAGCATCCGAAATAGTATCCTCTTTCACGGCGTACGGCGTTCATTCTGGTCTTCAACATGAAGACTGACTTCAATGTAGGTCGTCCGCCAATGAAGTATCACTACCCTCCACTAGCTAAGTCCATTCCCAGTTCTCCAATCTTCTTGGCACAGTCTATCGCAAAGGGAATCTCGTCTACACAGACGACGGCAACACCTTGCTTTCGCCAGTGGGCAACCGCGTGACCGTCTTCGACCTCGTGAACAACAAATCGCATACTCTGCCCTTCGCACACCGGACGAACATTGCCCGGATAGCATTGCATCCGCAAGGACAGCTGCTTCTGACTATAGACGAGCAAGGGCATGCAATACTCAGCCACTTCACCCGGAGAGTAGTGCTATACCATTTCTCGCTGAAAGGTGCGGTCTCAGCGCTTGTATTCTCGCCGAATGGGAGGTTCTTTGCTGTCGCGCTTGGTCGGAAGATCGAGGTGTGGAAGACACCGTCAACGCCAGGCTCAACAGAGGGAGACGAGGAAGGCGCCGGCCTGGAGTTCGCACCTTTTGTGAGATACAGGACATACGTGGGACATCATGACACAGCACAGAACATTGAGTGGAGCAGTGATGGACGATTCTTCCTGTCTGCTAGCAAGGATTTGACAGCGCGAATATGGAGCTTGGATCCGGAGGAAGGCTTCACGCCTACGGTATTAGCTGGACATCGTACAGCAGTGCACGCTGCGTGGTTCTCATATGACCAGGAGACGATCTACACAATATCGAAGGACGGTGCACTGTTTCAGTGGAGATATCTGCCACCACCAGATGTAGATCCGGATGCACTGACTGCGGACGACGAGCGGTGGCGAATCGATGAACGACACTACTTCTTCCAAGACCACGCACAGCTCACCACAGCAGCTTTCCATGCCTCGTCGAAGCTGCTGGTAACTGGCTTCAGCAACGGAATCTTCATGCTGCATGAGCTGCCAAGCTTCAGCGAGATACACAAGCTGTCAATCTCCTCTTCAACCATCGACACAGTCTCGGTCAACAAATCTGGCGAATGGCTAGCATTCGGCTCTTCCGCACAAGGGCAGCTATTGGTCTGGGAGTGGCAGAGCGAAAGCTACATCCTCAAGCAGCAGGGCCACTTCGACAACTTAAACGCATTGACATACTCGCCGTCAGGCGATCGAATCATCACATGCGCAGACGACGGCAAGATCAAGGTATGGGATGCCGCATCGGGATTCTGCGTAGTGACATTTACGGAGCACACATCAGGCGTCACTGCATGCGAATTTGCGCGGAGAGGTAACGTGCTTTTCACTGCATCGCTCGATGGCAGTGTACGCGCTTTTGACTTGATACGCTACCGATGCTTTCGCACATTCACTGCGCCAAAGCGACTGAGCTTCAGCTCGATAGCTGTTGACCCCAGCGGAGAGGTAGTGGCTGCAGGTAGTCTGGACGACTTCGATGTGCACATCTGGTCAGTGCAGACTGGTCAGCTGCTTGACACTCTATCTGGACATGAAGGACCCATCTCGAGTCTCTCGTTTGCGCCAAATGGTGGGACTTTGATATCTGGGTCATGGGATCGTACTGTCCGCTTATGGTCGATCTTCCAGCGTACACAGACGTCAGAGCCATTGCAGCTACAAGCAGATATTCTCGCGGTAGTAGTCCGGCCAGACAGCAAACAAATCGCTGTCTCTACCCTTGATGGCCAGCTGACGTTCTGGTCTCTCACATCAGGCTCGCAAGAGTCAGGGCTTGATGGCCGACGAGATGCGTCTGGCGGGCGCAAAGCCACTGATCGACGTCTCGCAGCGAACGTGGCAGGCACGAAATCATTCAACACCATCGCCTACTCCGCGGATGGTACTGTACTCCTTGCAAGCGGCAACAGCAAGTACATCTGCCTCTACGCCGTCGAGACCGGCGTTCTGCTGCGTAAGTTCACAGTCTCTGTGAACCTCTCTCTCGACGGCACACAAGAATTTCTCAACTCCAAGCTTCTCACCGAAGCCGGACCTCAAGCTCTCCTCGACCAGTCAGGCGAGGCGTCAGACCTGGAAGACCGGATCGACACCACTTTGCCCGGCTCGAAGCGAGGCGATGCCGGCACCCGCAAAGCTGCCCCAGAGGTCCGCGTACCAAGTGTGGCATTCTCTTCCACTGGCCGAGCCTTCTGCGCCGCGAGTACGGAGGGCTTGTTGATCTACTCGCTCGATAGCACTGTGACGTTCGACCCGTTCGATCTCGATATCGATGTCACGCCGGCTTCGACACTGGAGACACTGCAGCAGGGCAAGTGGCTACAGGCGCTCATCATGGCGTTTCGACTTTCGGCACCGAAGCTACTTCGGCAGGTCTACATCTCGATAGCTGTCACTGATATCGACCTTGTAGTACGCGATGCACCGGTCGTGTATCTTGAGCCACTATTGCGGTTTGTGGCAGTAGAGGCGGACACTTCGCCACACTTCCAGCTCAATTTGATCTGGATCGAGGCATTACTCAGATTACATGGCAGAGTGCTGAAGGAGCGACAAGGCGAATTCGCAGAAGTGGTGCGGCTCGTACAGAGGGCGGTCGGTAGGCTGCAAGGCGAAATCATGAGGATGACCGAAAGGAACGAAAGGACTGTGGAGTTCTTGCTTGCACAGCCGAAGGCTGGTGCTGAGGCGCAGGTCAAGGCTATCGGTAACGGGCATGTAGAGACGAATGGCCACGCGAATGGCGGCGCAGACACGCATGGTTCAGACGATGAGATGAGCGATGGGAGTGGGGAGGCTGAGTGGATCGGACTGGACTAGTTGGAGATGTAGATACATGTATAGATAGGTCTTCGATATGTACAGCTGTAAGATTGACCTGCCGTACTCTCACGCGCACGGGAGGCAAGATCGATGTCTAGACCGCATCAAGTATGGGGAGTGATGTCTTCCTCCTACCGATCGTGCACGTCCTTGCTTGAAAGGAAGTCGAGGAGCGACCCGGAATGCTGGGAAGGCGAAGTAAAAGACAGCGTGCACCGTCAGCGAGCACTTCATAAGAGACGATCCGATTGTCCAGCATAGCCCATGGCAGTCCGCCACCACTCGTATACCCCTCGCCGCTGCATCTGCAGCCCAAAATCCTTCACCGTCTCGATCTCCCTCACATCGGGCACCGCAGACAGTGAGTCTGTCGAGGACACCTCGCGAACAAGAGCACTCGGCCGAGCAGCTAGATGGTAGTCCTTGTACCGAAGATTCTACATCACCGGGTCAGACATGTGTCCACCAAGTGATTGTTCAGCTCCAAGTCGAACACGTACAGCCACAACATCCACGCAGCCTCTCACCCCGCCTTCAATGCCTTCGACGTACATGATACCTGGCGGTCCGCCACTTCGTAAAAGTACGAAGACATCATGCGATTTGGCGGCTTGCGTGAGTTTTGCGATCTTCTTGCGGGAAGTGATGTGGTGGGTGCGGATAAGGGCGTTGAAGAGGGTCATCGCCCAGGTGTGTATGGCCTCGTTCTCATGGCTGTGCTCACGGCGACGACATTGACTAGTTGTAGGTGTGGGCTGTCAGTAACGCGAAATTAGTGTGCAGATCGAAGGTAAGGTTGTATATCGAACCTTCGCACCTGACTTGGTAAGGCGCAGATTCTTTATGGATCAACACGTATTATGATCGACAGCATCTTATCACTGGAGCCGCGATCCGGAGATATCGTGGAATATGGATCAGAGAGCAAGCTACTAAAACTAAGATACGCTTCAAGATATCGCTACATACGCTCAACACAATCAAGGTATCCGAAACCGACGCGCTGCAAATCCGGAACACCTACCAGATTCAACATCATCCAAGCCGACTACTCAATGCTGCTTCCCATTGCCATACTTGTCCTCCAGCACCTCAACCTCCTCCGGCTCGACTCCTCCCTCCCTCCTCGCAGCCTCAATCTGCGCAGGCGTGAAAGGTCCAGTCTTGTTGAAGAACGCTCCACCGAGCGAGAGGAAGTTGTTCATTCGCAGCATCTAGATAGTAGTGTTAGCACTCTCCACACAAGTCATCGGAATGACCACGGGGATACACACCATGACATTATACATTGTCAGTCCACACACAACGATCTCCTCTCTCGCCTTCTCATCATGCGCCTTGGGTCCCAGGAATTCAATACGTCCCATCTTGTGTGTGCGCCAGTTGTTTGACACGAACTTCGCCACCGGATTCTGCATGTCATCTACGCAGACAAAGTCCCAGGTCTTGAAACTCGATTGGCTGGTCCACTCCATGGGCATCGGGGCAGCAGAGTCCGAGTACGCATATGATAGATGCGTGTACTTCGTCTTCCAGTTGCTCAAAGCTTGCAATTTGCCTTTGCGGCCGTGGAGCGTCATGTTGCAGTGGATCGAGACTGGGTGGAGGGTCGAGAAGCCAATGACTTCGCCGTTGCTAGTTTTCGTGACGCGGACGTTTGGCGCGCGGAGGCGGCATTCGGCTTTGTAGGCTGGGTTGTTGTCGTTGCCCTCGGTGAAGACTTTGGCAGAAGTCCACAGGCCGTTGTACTGGATGTACAGTGGGTCGCCGTCGAGGTGAGTAACGTCGCCAGGAGCACGAAGCTCAGTGCCTGTTTCTGCGTGCATTTGTGCGGTTTTGAGGGTGGTTTGAGAGTGAATTGTGAGAATTACTGGAAGGTGCTGAAGTGCTGTAGACGAGTGCGATGATGTGGAACGGAAGAAAAGGGCAGCGAGAGTCGTACTTATCTGTAATTCTGCTCATGCTTTGAGACACAGCGATGGAGATCCTCATCTGATGGTCCCGACAGTCATGGCGACGCCGATGCATATAGGTGGTCGTGGCTGTACAGTCGCATCGGCGGCGCGTCGCACCCAATGCGGTAAGTATCGACTAGCGCGCCAAGAATGTGGCCTGACAGGGCGGAATCCTTCGATACAACCAAGGGACGGGGCTGCGGTTCTGCATCACTTGCGCAATGCTGCGGAGCTACAGTCAGGGCTTGCATGAGATGCACAAAGGTTCAGTCAAGCTGCTTGTCACGACATGCATTGCCAGCTCCTGATTGTCGCGGCGTCACACCGGTCTCAGTGTCAGACTCGACACCGTTCTTGGTACCTCGTAAGCAAGCAGCTACAGCCACCGCGCGGTTGTATTCCTGAAGAGCCTCGGTCGGTGTCTTGAGCATGCAATCGTCTGCGCTAGAGGAGCAAACGTTCCTTTGTTTTGGCATTATGTCGCACGAGAGTATGCCGGGAGCCTTCTTGGACTTGCTATAGGCCACTAGGGGGCAATGAAGAATCCGACTTCTTCAGCGACACCTTGATGGAGCAAGCGGCCTGGTCTTGGGACGGTATCGTGCCATGTGTACCGTTGAGGAGCTGGTAGAGCGAGTGGTCTGAGTATCATGCCACGCCAATCGCCCGCCGGTCACACACTGAAATCGTCAGACACTGGTCTCTTTGCAACAACACATCTGACCGCAAGCGACATGCCTGGCAAAGGGTATGATGGCTATTCGATCCAGGCTGTCTGGTCTCGAGTAGATGAATAAGATGTTCGCGGTGCCAGACGACCAACTATACACAAAGCTACCGAGATCAGGCCTGGGCATCTCGCGTCAGGATGAGTCAGCCGCAGTCCGTATGAGGCAGTATCTCGCATAACCACAGCGAGCCCGAGAATGAATGCGTCGACGGAAGACACAAACCAAATTGGTCATAAGCTGGCTATGGCGAACGTAATAGTCGACCGAACGCTAAAGTCGCTTACAGTCATCATCTTTCCAAGAGCATAGATCTTTTTGGCGGCTGGCAATGACAGTGACTAGCAAGTGTAACGTATGCAGGGCGCGCAAGATCAAGGCAAGTCCTCTTGAAGGCGACAACCACGGCTCTTGATTGACAAGCTACAGTGTGATCAGAAGCACCCAATATGTAGTGAGTGTGATATTGGCGGAAGGCCATGTCAGTACCTTTACCGTACTGTGAGGAAGGCCAAACGTCTCGGCGAGGCCGCGACGGAAGGTGCAGCATCTGGTAAGTACTGCAACGACTGCTCTTAATCATCAATCTTGGAAAGGGAAATGGTAAACAGGTCACGTGAATCTTGATGCGATCGATCTCGATGAGACAGGAGCCGAAGGCTTACTTCCGGGACTCAATGATTGCGAGGAGACAGCGAGTCTCTTCGTGTTCTCCTTGGAACTCTTTGTCGTCCACAATATGTCCCAAGCGGCATGTTGCGACTTGCCATCTGTGCAGGCATTGAGCTACTCAGAGGCACCTCAATTTACATCTCGCCCGTGCTGCACGTTGAAGACTCACAAGCATGAGTCTCAGGCTCAATCTAACCACGGCATCAGTAGACACAGAAGACGAACAGAGTCTGACCCTTCGCGGCGCCCGAGTCGTCGGCGATGGCTTGTTCCAGACCTTGTCAACAAGCAAGGACAAGTCTGGCCGGAGGTGGCGCCGAGAGCATCTGACAGCGCCGTTAGTGATCAATCGGCGCAGAGAGCATTTCCGCTTACTGACGCTCTGGCAGTCACTCCGCGTCACTCGATAATCCGATCGCTAACGGGGATGACTTCCGTCAACAAGCGATTGTCACGCCTATCCAGCATGTTGGAATGTACAGGCAGCAGTTGACGATGTTTGCACTTGACATCGAGCTTCCCCTGGGCACATATCAGCGCACTGAGCTATTGGATATTTACAGCCAATGGTTCCAGCCTCGGGGAAAGGCCATGTCGTCTGCCATCGACTGTGCTCTCCTGCTGTACTTCGGACGCGCCAAACACGTCCGGGGCCTACTGCCGGAGGTTTCGCGCCTCCATGGTATCGCTCTCGGCCGATTGCGTAACGAGATCGTGGCGCCCAATGCACTGCATGACGATGGGGTTCTCGGTGCTATTGCTGCCCTCGCAATGACTGCTAATTTCTCCGAGCTGGCATCAGACAATGAGTACTGGACGCACCACGCTGCGGTCGAGCAGATCATCCGCGCCCGCGGCCCAGGCTGCATGTCATCCACATTCCCACGTCAGGTCATAAGTAATATGAGCATGGAGGCGCTTGTAAGGTCCCACACGGACAAGCGGCCACTCTTGCTTAATGGCCCGGCATGGATCGAGGCGCTACGCCCGTATTGCACATCACCGTCATTACGACTGGGCCTTGCTGGACTACAAGCCACGAAACTAGTCCCAGCTCTCGACCGTCTCGATGAAGGAGGAGTGCACCTGGGAGCGTCCGCACTGGCCTTGGTGGACGCTGTACAGCAGACAAAGCTGGCCATCCGACGCGAGGTCCCCAACTTATTCGACTTGACCTTACCTGGGCCTTACACGACGCCGAACCTAGTCTATACCCACAGTGTCGAGGCCTCAATCGTGCAACGCGAGTACGACGACACAGTCTGGCCTTTTGCGCCGCCACTGAACTTCAAGAACCGCTTGAGTGGCGTCTGCTTCGTATACTACCAGGCGTTCATGTACTACGCCGATGAGGTACTCCTGGACACACTTTCGAAATTAGACTCTCACGGCATCGCCCTGCCGATCGGCGACGATCTCATCTCCGTGTCCGAGATCACCGCCCGTCTTACCGCCCACGCCGAGGCGCTGTGCCGCGCGACACCATACCTACATTCCGCCGACAACGTGGGCGATACCGATGTGTTTGCCCATGGCTCACTGGTCCACGCACTTCGATGGTTCGAGCGCAGCGGAGCCGTGAAGCAGTCAGCATGGTGTACGCGTGCGAGGGACCGCTTGCACACGTCGCAGCTGGCTCCGGCCGTGTACGATGAGGATTCAATGGCGAGAAGAGTGTTTGGCGCCTGGCCGATGTTGATGTGAGCGTAGCAACACACAGATTCCATCCTCGCTCAAGGACAAGACTGGTTTCGTGTTTCGACCCCATGCCATGATCATCGCGACTAGTGTTCACGAGGGCACTTCCAACATGAAGGTGTAGAGTGCGGCTTGGAGATACGTCCCCTCCCTCAACATCGTGGAAGCCATGTGCGGGTACTATGCTTATCGTGCCATGTGGCGTTCATCACTATGGTGGGAGCGTTTGCCTGTTGCTCTGCATCTCGAGACATCATTTCAAGTGCTCTACAGGGCCATCCACAGTCATGGCGCCGATGATCAATCCGCGAGCCGCCCATTTGATGGTTCGAGACTATCAGAACAGCTCAGGCAAGCAAAGCGCAGCCCCGCAGCCCTGTAGTGGTCCCCATCGCCTCACTATCACGAGGGTGGCCGTCACCGACTTCGAATTCATACTTGTACTCGGCGACAGCTACACGTCCGTGGAGCCAGCCATGCACACTCCGCCCAATACATGCGTCCCTATACCATGTAATGGCAACTGAGTCGGCGACAGGAGAGCAAGGATTTGGAGACCAGGGATTTGACATCTCCTTCTGCGATGTTGGCAGAACAACTGGACTCGACGTATTTCTGCTTGCGAAATTGTACACCTCGTCAAGTCCAACCGATCCCAGGCTTAATTTACGTGAGTGCTGGCAACCTAGATACACACACCGCCTCGCTCAGGTCCTGCGAGACGGTCCAAGATATGCATTGCTACGGGCGGGCGACTGTGTCTTCTCCACCTTGTCGGAGCCACACATTCTGAGGTCGCTCGCGTCTGCGCAGATCCTGGTGCTGCGTCCGATGGCTGCTCAACATACCTACAGCATCGTCCATAGCCTATCCGCAGGTTGTTTGTCGATGTCACAGAGCCCCGAACCGTCTACAAGTTCCTACGATGTTCCTTTCGAAGCCGTCTCCAGGGCTGGGTGCCGGCTGGTTGCTGTGCGACGACCGATCCGGCGCAATGAACACGGACTCGATGATGAACGTGTTCAGCACGCAGTGAAAGCTGCTGACGCTCCATCCAAGACAGCACACGGAAGACGACATTGTTGCATAGACCGTCGCTGAGTAAATGCTGTAGCAGTGCTGTGGATATCAGCATTCTCCATGAAGAGGGCGAGATGAGCAACTCTTTCGTCTTCTCACCCACGTGGTAGCGGACACGGGGGTGATCTTACCAGCGCGGATACTAGGATATGTGGTCATCGAGTGATAATACACCATGTGGATAGCCAAGCCTACGAACACTTGCGCTAATCTTCAATCCTCACAACGCCGTACACAGGACTGCCACTCAAGCTGTCGACTCCGTGTTCATAACTGCGCGAGAATCCATTTACTCCTCATATCCCACTCCGATGCACCACCGCGCCTCCCCGTCGAAATTGCACCGTCTCCCTCCTCACCAGGACCTGCAACGCTCTCCCCAGCGCCTGCTCTGAATACCCCTTCCGCTCCACGAAATCCCTTCTTAACGTCGCCAAGCTAGCCGTAAACCCCATCGGCAGCCGTCGTCTCAACTCCTCCTCAACCTTATGCACTTCCTCCACCAATTCCCGATTCCCCTGCATCCCCAACGCGCTCGTGTCCCCGCCAGCGGACATCACGGCATCCATCGTGGAACCGAGGAAGAGGCGGATGGCTTCGTCGACGTGTTTCTCCGTGGCGATTGGGAGGAGTTCCAACTTGGCGAGGGACTCTGTGATGCGGACGAGGGACTCGAGTTGCCGGACTGTGATAGGGATGCTAGAGCGTTGGTTGGCGTCTGCTTCTGCACGAGCGACTTGGCGGCGGATGGAGACGAAGTGGCTTGATAACTTCTCTGCGGCTTCGGCGGAGAGGCGAGGAGCGCAGCGCGATTTGGCGTAGGAAATGTAGCGTTTCAATTTCTCTACAGGGATCGCGGCGTCGTCTTGCTGGACTGATTCCGTCCGACCATTCGTTTTCGACTGCCCGTGCATGTGGATATTCATGACGTGCTTGGCGATCGTTTCGTCACGGTTGCGGTCGTGGTCGTCGCGGACTATGAAGATCAGGTCGAAACGTGAGAGGATCGTGGTTTGGAAGTCGATGTTTTCGCCTGGGGTTTTCAAGTCGTCGTACCGGCCGAATATGGGATTGGCGGCTGCGAGCACAGAGGTACGGGCATTGAGGATCGTGGTGATGCCTGCTTTTGCTATGGAGATCGTCTGCTGTTCCATTGCTTCGTGAATGGCGACGCGGTCTTCATCGCGCATCTTGTCGAACTCGTCTATGCAGACTACGCCGCCGTCTGCTAGCACCATGGCGCCGCCTTCGAGGTAGAATTCCCGTGTCGACGTGTCGCGTTGAACTGAGGCTGTGAGACCTGCCGCGGAGGAACCTTTGCCGGAGGTGTAGATTGCTATGGGGGAGCATTTCTCGACGAACTTGAGAAGTTGGGATTTGGCGGTTCCTGGGTCACCGAGGAGGAGAACATTGATGTCACCACGCAGTCGCATGCCGTCGGGGAGGATCTTCTTGCTGCCGCCCATAAGGAGGCAGGTGATGGCTTTCTTGATGTCTGCATTTCCATAGATGGACGGTGCGATGCATGAGGCGAATTGGTCGTAGAGATCTGGCCGGCGGGACATTTCGAGAAATTCTTGCTCCTCTTCGGAAGAAAACTGCATCGTGGCACCGCTGGACTGGTTGTGAGAGATGTCTGTCTGGATGCCAACGGCTCGGAGGTATGGGTTTCGGATTGCGACCGCGCCCGAGTTTTTACTGTTCTTCTGGCTGTTGTAGATGCTGAAGACACCCATCACTGTGCAGCGCGAGCCGGGGACTACACGGTTCGCCAGGTAGCGATCTGCGCTGACGAGAATGTGGCGTGGGAGTTCGCCGACAGGGACGTCGTCTGGTGCTTCTTGTAGCTTCAGCACTTGCTGGTCGATGAACTGACTCTTCTCGTGCACGACAAAGTATGGGTCCAGTGGGCACTTGTCCCCGTCATCTTGGCCCGTCTTTGGTCGGCTGCATACTCGGGGTAGCGTCAGACCCGAGAAGCCTGATGTGACTGCGATCTGTTCGCTGTGATGGCAATTCCGACATTCGATGTGGACCGCAGTTGCCTTTGAGGAGAGAGTGCTGGCGCCGATGACGATACCGGGTATGCGCACGAGATGTGAGACATTGGTCGCAGTCAAGCCACGGATCGATGTCTGTGCGACAGATGAGTGTAGTAGTAGCTGGTGGTTCGGTAGTGCTTTGGCAAGCTCGAGGTCCTCCTGACTGCGGGAGGGGTAAAGTATTCGTTGTGTGCAGGTCTTGATGGCGCTTTCGAACTATGTAGAGTCAGTGCTGCCTAGTATAGCCGACTGTCACCAAACACTCACCAGTGGTATCGTGTCTGCTGGCTCATTCTGCAACCGCTGTGCCAGATCCTCGTCATACTGGATGAGGTGTGCAATGTCGATGTCGCAGTAGTATTGCTTCGACAGGACGTTCTCTCGTATTTGATCACTATCGTCCTGTCAGCACTGGACTGTGCTCACAATCTCGCCCACTGCCTACCGGTATATGAAGATGTGGTCCACTGCAAAAGACAAGATGAACTCGATGCACTTCTTCTGTATCTGTCTGTTGCTCTCCTGTCCCTCTGACTGCCTGCTTCTGTCCTCCCCCCAGAGATCAAGTGTGTAGACTGATTGTCGGTCCATGGTGAGTTCGTATGCGATTTGCGTCTTGTTGGTGTCGCTATCTTCCCACAATGATGGGCACGACGCGTCCCTCAGTACAGGATACGCGCCGGGAAGTGCTTGCATGAGAGCCGCTGCTAGCGTGTTGTCGGCGTTCGGATGATCTCGGTTCCGCTCCCCGACCATGGGGTTATTGGGACAAGTGACATGAGATGGAATGGCTGTAAACCACGTCGAGAATCTACTGATGAATTGGCCAGACCGTCGCTCATAATGCTTCACAAACGAATTCCGATATAGCTGATCAGGCCTCACACTCAATGTCCGGACAACACACGCCCCGACGATCGCCCAAGCGACGTGACTGGTCGCGGCCATGTCGTCAAACTCTCCTCGCTTCACCATTGACACCTCGCTGACAGCCTCGCCTACCACCTCTACGCCTGGCTCACCACGTCCGAACTCAGGCTACCCCTTCCCAACTCAGGCATCACTCGATCGTCAAGTCTCTGCAGGCCGATTCCAGTCGCGACGAGGGAGCGCAGCGAGTATCTCCACCGTTGCTTCTATTGGGGGTGGCCTCGATACCAGTGTTAGACGTAGCAGCACAGTCCGCGAGACCAGCCAGAATGCCATCTCTACTCTCTTACAACCGCCGATCGTGCGGACGGGTCTCATACCCCAAACGCAAGCCGCCGCCGCGGCTGCTGGATTTAAAGCGCCGACAACACGCGACATACCGCCTGTGACCCTCACTAACATTCCTCACGTACCGCCCGAGAGCTTCCGTGACTATCTCACGAGGATAGGACCGCTCTTTGAGAGCTTTCAGCGGGGGCGTGCCGAGCCAGAGCAAGCGCAATGGCTGAAGAAGGATGGCGAACTGGAGAAGGCGGATCGTATGGCCGAGGCATTGGAGCGGAAGATGAGCAGAGGCGGACCTGTATCGCCAAGACTAGACCGACAGAACTCCAGCGCAGCGCTGTCACCACTCGAGAGTCCCAGAGATCAGACGCGCAGGAGATCTTCGGCCCAGTACCGACGAAGGCATGAACCTACACCACTCTCGACAATCCCACCCGTCTACTTCGAGGACCAATTCCAGCTCGAGAACCCACGCACGTTCGATGTAGTCTCTGAGCGGGCAGAAATAGTACGTCCGCCGCCTGGGACACCTGCAGTAGAGCACCTGGCAGCCAATGGCACCCCGTTACCTCCGAGGAAGTCACTAGCGACCAACGCAATCCTCCAAGAGAAGCTGAGTTGGTACATGGACACTGTCGAAGTGCACTTGATCAACAACATCTCTGCTGCAAGCACTGGCTTTTTCGCCGCGCTGGGCAGTCTCAAGGAGCTGCAGACTGAGGCTGAGGAGAGTGTGGCCAAGATACAGGGCTTGCGAGAAGACTTACGGCGACTAGATCAGGAAGTCGCAGTGGGAGGACTCGAGGTAGCAGCCAAGCGAAGACGGAAGCAGAATGTGCAGAAGCTGGGGCGAGCGACGAGGCAGGTGCAGCAAGTGGTCGAGCTTGTGAAAGACACAGACGAGAAAGTCGACGAGGGCAACTATGAGGAGGCAGCCGATCAGGTGGACCAAGTGGAACGACTCATCTGTGGACACGCCGCGCCGAACGCACCAAATTCAGAAGACCTAATCGACCTCCGCTCGCTACGGGCTTTACAAGGACTGGATGCTGGAATGCAGGAGCTGCAGTATCGCATAGGATCTGGCTTTGCTGTCAGGTTTACCACAACTCTTCTCGCCGATCTAAGGCAACATATCGCGAAAGTACCGCCAGCAGAAACCTTGAAGCGCTGGTCGCGACAACGAGGCATACCTGTCACATATATGGAGACCAGCAAGGACTTACGAGATGATCTGCTTGCCAATCTGAAAGGCCTGTCCCGAAGTGGGCACACAGCACCTGCAATCGCAGCCTTCCGGGAGACGGCGATGAAGGAGATGAAGTCACTGATCCGCAAGCATCTGCCTAGTAGTACAGATGACGACGTGGACAGTATGGTGTCTTCGAGCACGAGAGGCGGCAAGCAGTTGAGTCAGCAGGAGAAGAGCACCATTCTTGCGCGAAATTTGCGCGCGCTCGATACAGAGGATTCGGAGAAGCTGCTTGTCAATGTCTACACATCGGTCGGTGAAGCATTACGAAGACTCTCGACGCAGACCAAGGTGCTCCTCGATGTGACCAGTCAGATGCAAAGTCCGCCTCCAAGTCGGCAGTCAATGGAGAAGTCGCGGTCGCCGCCACGATCACCTATGCTAGCGTCTATGGATGAGCGACTCACTAATGGCGGCCCAGCACTGACCTTGAAGATGAACGTGCAAGATGAGCTCAGTCAGGCTCTGGACATGTCCAGTCTGCTCGGACAAGCAGTGGATACCGCTCAAACCCAGATCACCCGAGTGCTCAAGGTGCGGAATGAGCAATCAGTCAATCTGCCCAAGGATGATTTCTTGCGATACTTCACGCTCAATCGACTGTTCGCCGATGAGTGCGAAGCCGTGTCTGGGCGAGGAGGCATGGCGTTGCGAGGCGTGATCAACGCACAGATAAGTGGCTTTGTGCAAGCACTCGGGCAGTCAGAGACGTCTAGAGTGTGCGAAGCGCTTGACAGAGACAGCTGGAACGCTACAGACGTCAAGGAATTGGACCAGAAGGCGCTTGATCGCATAGTCGGAGCGATGGACAAGGATCCCCCGGAGTGGACTGCCAGCGCTCGTCCAATTTGGGAGCCGTCCCTGCCGCATGCCAATGGCACTTCACCAGCAGCGCTGAACGGCACGCCCACTCCAGGAGCCACCAACGGCACCAGCACGCCTCAACCCGCAACGAAAGCAGCGGCGACCAAGCCTGCCCAGATCGATACTCACCGCTTCATCCTGGTTCCATCCGCTCTCACTCTACTCCCCAGCATTGAGACCTTCCTCGGTCTCACCACCACTCTCCCTTCACTCACTCCAGCCCTCTCCACAGCGCTGCTAGACGTCCTCCGCGCCTTCAACTCCCGCTCCTCGCAGCTTATTCTCGGTGCCGGCGCAACACGCATAGCAGGGCTGAAAAACATCACTACCAAGCATCTCGCCCTGAGCTCTCAAGCCCTCAGCCTAGTCATCACACTCGTGCCATACATCCGCGAAGCGATCCGTCGGCACCTGCCCTCCACTACTGCTAACGCTAGTAGCGTGCTAGCAGAATGGGATAAGCTGAAGCGACTGTACCAAGAACATCAATCCGGCATCCACGATAAGCTCGTCGAGATCATGACGTCCCGTTCCCTGACGCATACTAAGACTATGCTGGCCTTGGACTTCGATACGCTGCCTGCAGCTGACACGCCGAACGCATACATCGAGACGCTTACCCGCGAAACACTCACCCTTCACCGCGTACTCTCGCGCCACCTCAGCGAGCTCGATGTGCGGCTTATTATGAGCAGGATCTTTGAGATGTATAGAGAGCAGTGGTGTGGTGCTTTCCGAGCGGCGGATCTGGACCAGGAAGTGGGCGGTAGGGCGTTGTTGAAGGATGCAGAAGCACTCACAGAGCGCTTGGGTCGAATCGAAGGGTTCGACAAGGTTGGCAGTGAGATACTGGGCGTTGTCAAGGGAAGGGTGAAGGGGCTGAATGGGGGTGAGGTGTTGTTCGATAAGGAGGCGGAGAGCGGGACTGAGGCGGTGAAGCAAGTAGCTGGTTAAATTAGTACGAGGCGCCGAAACGGACCTGCATGGCCTGATGCTTCCGAGTCTGGCATGGAGAATCTGTCAGAAGGTGCTGGAAATACGTCTGTCGCTCTGTGATTGATGTCTGTGTGACGAAGACAGGAGAAGATGCTTACATCTTTATGTACACTTGCAGCGTCTTTGGTAATCAATGTAGGTCTAGATGCTGCTACATACGCCTACTACAATCTATCCAGTGCTACATTGCGCGACTGAACTCGTCTACGTCCCTATCTGGTGTATCAGGATCGTTCCTAGCTTCCTGTATACTGTTCCTGTGCTTCACAGCTTTCACATGCATCTCTTATATGAATGGTAGGCGAATCTCATAGACACCCTAGTCATCGCCAATCTACTGGAGCACGTGGTGTTTCACGTGCCGGCTTCTGCCTCACAAGCTTTCGGCTGCGACCAACATGTGAACCTTAATTTACGGCTTGTGCAATGGGCGGAACCACGAGGAGATGGAAAAGCAACTCTCTCCTCCACCACCCACCTTTACTGCTCATCTTTGGAAGCCGCCATACATATACAGTTTGGATCCACGACTGCGGTACTGGGCTCCACAGAGATTGCAGCAGAGGGAAGGAATATACAGCAAGAGTCCACCTACTTTGAGGTCGACGGCAGCAATGGCGAATATACAGGATCAGTAACACTGGGTCTGGCGTCAAGGTGACATTGACCTTGGAAAGAAGACTGTCTACGCTTTACTCTATCACACCGGTGCCGGCGCCAGTCACCATCCAGGACCAGGTGATCGGACATAGACCCTCAAGCCAGTCCGCCACCCCAGGCGCAGCACACAGTAACCCCCATCCGCCTCCCCAGTACCGTCACTCGCCATGGAAGCCGTCCGCACAGTCCGAGCTGCCATCAAGCGCCGTCTCGGCATCGCGACGCAATGGCTCAACATGCACACGCCCAAGTTCCTGCACTTCAAGATACCCTCCATGTCATTTATCCTGGTGCACTACCTCTACCTGATGTCCTGGTCCATAATCGGCTCCGTCATGCTGTTTGGGCCAGGCGGAATGGATTACATCGACTCTCTGTTCTTCGCCGCTGGATCGTCGACGCAGTCTGGATTGAATACCATCGATGTCAATTTGCTGTTTACGTATCAGCAGGTTGTGCTGATGCTGATAGCATGTCTCTGCAATCCAGTGTTCATCAATACAGTGGTGGTGATGGTGCGATTGTATTGGTTCGAGAAGCGATTCAAGGATATTGCCGAGGAAGCGAGGAGTCAGCGGCGGAGTTTCGCGAAGAGTCGCAGTATGGCGAGGTCTAAGAGCCAAGCGAAAGATGGTGCGATCTTGGAAATGGGAGAGCTTGAGAAGGGGGCGGAGGTTGTGAAGCAGCGGGACCTCGAGGCGGAGAAGCGGAGGCTGGCGGAGAAAGAGGGCAATGAGGAGGAGTCGAGTGGTGGGAGCGCATCGAGTCCGCCGAGGGAGAGTGGGAGCAGTGCGGAGAGTAGTCGCGATGCTGCGAAGCGGCATGATGCGGAAAAGGAGGGCGTGCCTGTTGAGGAAGACCACCATTTGGGACTCAGTAAGGCGTTGGCGAATCGAGAGATTACGTTCGCGGATGAAGTGAAGAAGGCTCCGAATGTTGATTACGACGATGATGATCGACTGCCCAGCGAGCGGGATCCGGCGCAGCACATTGCATTTGTGGAGAAGCAGAAGAAGGCTGCGAAAGAGAGGGAGAGCACATTGCGGATCCCTGGGCCTCGAGACTTTGATCGAGGCGAAATGCCGCATCAGCTGGATGACTCGGACGACGACGAGCTCGTGCGTCCGCAGACCAGGAACACGCTGCGCCACACGATTAGTGGCTTTTCGCGGCGAAGTTCTATGAGCCAACAGGAGAAGTTGAATGACGACGATCATCCTGTGAGGCGCGGTATCACATTCAACGAGCCTCAGGGGCGCGTTCGAGGTAATACGGATGCGACTGCGCCCGGAGCGGAAAATGAGGACGAAGAGAAGGCTAGTACGCTACGTGGTTTTGCGCATCACCTGCGGCATCGACGCACTCGTTCGAATGGAACTGAGATACCTGATCGGAAGAGCACGTGGGCTCGCACGATTGGCAGTATTACTACGCTCAAGGACAAGGGAGACCTCCAGCCTGCAATCCCGTACCTGTCCTGGCAACCTACGATCGGACGCAACAGTGCGTTCGTGGGCTTGACATCCGAGCAGCGTGAGGAGCTTGGTGGAATCGAGTATCGCGCGCTCAAAATGCTAGCCAAGATCCTTGTTGGCTACTTCGTCGGCTTCCACCTGCTAGGCATGATTGTCTTGCTCCCCTGGATCATCCGCACACCACCCTGGGACTCGATTCCTGCCACAGACGGCTTCAACCCTGCGTGGTGGGGCATCTTCACACCGGCATCGATGTTCAACGATCTCGGGTACACTCTCACGCCTGATAGCATGATCAGCTTTCAGACCGCCACAGTGCCTCTCCTCTTCGGCTCCTATCTCATCGTGATAGGCAACACTGGCTTCCCTTGCATGCTCCGCTGCACGATCTGGATCCTCTCCCTACTCGTGCGCAAAGGCACGCCAGCCTGGGAGGAGCTGAAGTTCCTGCTCGACCACCCGCGCCGTTGCTTCACCCTCTTGTTCCCCTCGAAAGCAACCTGGTGGCTCTTTGGCATTCTCGTCGCGCTCAACGGGCTGGACCTACTCCTCTTCCTCATCCTGGATCTCAACGACGAAACAGTCATGTCTATCGCCCCCCGCTACCGTGTACTCTCAGGCTGGTTTCAAGCGGTTAGCACCCGCACTGCTGGCTTCGCTTGCGTGAACCTCGCGGATCTGCACCCGGCTGTGCAGGTCAGCTACATGGTCATGATGTACATCTCCGTCTTCCCCATCGCCATCTCCGTTCGCCGGACAAATGTCTACGAGGAGAAATCCCTCGGCATCTGGGGTGGCGAAGAAGAAGCGAGCGGTGAAGGCGAACAGAGCTACGTCGGCCAACATCTGCGTCGACAACTGAGTTTCGATCTCTGGTACGTCTTCCTCGGCTTTTTCATAATATGTATTGTCGAAGGAGACCGCCTGGCGAACACGAATCAGTACGCTTTTACGATGTTCTCCGTGCTATTCGAAGTCGTCTCCGCTTACGGCACCGTCGGGCTTTCCCTCGGGTATCCTGGCATCAACGCAAGTTTCAGCACGGAGTTCAGAGTCATCTCCAAACTCGTCATCGTGGCTATGATGATCCGTGGCCGGCATCGTGGGTTGCCGTACGCTCTCGATCGCGCCATCCTCCTCCCCTCCGAAAACCTCCACAAAAAGGAGGCCGAAGATGCGAATCGACGGCACGAACGGCGGAATACTTTCACGGCAGAGCAGCTGGAGCACGATACCGCTGGACTCCGGCGCCGACGTACTGCTGGCGATGCGCTGAGTCTCGACGAGGAAGGGCTGCCGAGACAGCATACTGGCTTGGATGGTATGGGTGATCCCATGCTTGCTGGAGCCGGGGGCGTTAGGCGGGAGACGGGGATGCAGAGACGGGGGAGTGGGTTCAGTACTGTCAGTCAGTTCGAGAGGCGGAAGCACGAGCGAGGGAAAAGTCTGGCTAGTTTTGTTGCTGGGGGGCTTGGGGCTGGGCCTACTTGGGCGAAGGACGATTTCAAGGATTGAGAGATTGGGTTGGAATAAATTTGCTGCAGGTTTGAGCGACTTTGGAGGGCGTTCCGGGGAAAGTGGTGTATAGGGACTGCAGACTTGTGTTCGCATGAGCTGCGCGCAATGTACATTGTCAATGTCTCTGCATGTCCAAACGATGGTCTCAACCATTGGACAGCTAGCTGTTGCTCTATTCGCCGGGCGTCAGGTCTACGTGAGACTCCGGTGGTACCTATCGCTGCAGCTCACGTTTCGGTGTCTCGTAGTCTACGCCCAAGGACCAATGCACTCGATGGACAGGAAAAGGCATAGTGGCCAGGCGCTGGGGAGGGAGTTGCAGGTGCTTGTCAGGAGAGAGATGGTCAGTTCCGACGGGGTTGGGCGGTGGTGCATCGGAGTGGGATATGAGGAATTGAGTGCTGGGAAAAGGTCGCAATACGCAATTGGAGTACTGTGACACGATGAGCGTTGGAATTGAATGCGGCGGGAGGGTTTGAGTTGCAGATGACTGTAAGGATCATGTTATCACGAGGGTCACCTGCCATCTGCTACGAGAGTCTGAAAAACTTTTGCTACCGTGGTGCTCGCTACGAGTGTCAACTTGGATCTGCTACCTCAAAAAGAGAGCCTCTGCCTGGCAGCATGTGTCTCGCGATCATTTCGTGAATGCTCCAGACAAGGATCTCCATCCGTTGAGGTGTGCAGGGAATGTATGAGCTTCGTTGTAAGCCACTTGTATCACACAATCGTTACGGACTCGAGCTGATCATGTCGGAGACGAGCTGCGGGCGATCCGGTGTTAATACGCGAAGTGTGCAAGTACATGCCGTCCAAGTCCACACAGTCGACGAGGCGATACGTTGCCTGCATTGCGGTTGGGCTGACTCGTTCCGTGGCCGCCTCGGATCCGTGGACTTGTCTGGGCGAGCGACGGGGGGCCGTGCCGGATACATGGTGTAGGAGCCAGCCAACTTGACAGTTCAACATCAAGCCCAAGACGCACGATGTCGCACGAGCAAGCTCCAGCCATTGACTGTATTGCTCGAGCTGGTCCGGCGATATCTTACCCAACCACTTGTGCCGTGCACCGGCCGCGTGGAGGCAGCCGCAGGTCGAACATCTGGCCTAGCGGCTCGATGATGGCGCCAATTCGGGGTCGAGCAGCCATATGGGTAACTTGAGGGTAGAGCCCCTCGTACTGGCTTGGGTCCGCTGACTCCTACTTACAATAGTAGTAGAGACATCATAAGTGGTCATCTGCATACTCATACCCTCGATACTGTCCTGTGCAAACAGTCGAGCTGCCAATGCGCGATGGTCACCCGAAACCAAGCTTATCGAAGCGTGCCAGTCTGGGACCTACGATGGCAGATCATCCCTGCCTTCACTACCGCCTGCGGCACCCTTCATCAACAGCGCACACATCAGGACTCTGAGCACATAGCCCTGCTCTATGAATCGCTGTGCCATGCGCGTTGCCAGGATAGAGTACGGCAGCAGGTAGTCCACATCAATCTCTTCCACGTCGTCACAGAGACTTAGCAAAGCGAAGAAGCGATCATGTGGCAGAGAGCATTGAGCATCGAGGAAAGTCCAGAGTCGAGCTAGCAGAGAACGTGTGGCGCGTTGCGAGTATTCTCTGGGATGTTGCGGCCCACTCCGTGCTCTTTCCAGAAAGCCAGACGTAATGATCTGTGGAGCTAGAACAGGTGGATCCATATCACTGAAGCTTTCAGCGAAGTCAGCGAATCTTTGTGTGGACCACATGTGAGATTTGAAGAGCATAAAGCGGTGGGCCGGAGCTGAGGACCAGATCTCTTGGAGTATCCATCGTCGCGTAAACCACGGTGCTGTGTAGATAGCGCTCAGGCCAAGTCGCATCAGTTCATTTGTCTTCACACCGAACGCTGACCATAAGTCGCAAACACGTTCGCTGGTGCAGGCGTTCACAACAGCGTCAATAGCAGCTGGATGCGCTGCGCCGGGCAGCGTCTCTCCGAGCCATATTAGAAGGCGACTTGAGTTGCCATATATCCTGCCCATGAGTTGGACTTGCTGGGCCCTTTCGCTTGGGGTCTCCTGATCGATACATAGCGCATCGATCCAGACGAACGGCCGCATACCAATCGGCTCATTGGGCCATCCACTATCGAGCAGATTTCTGATACGCCGGAGTGCAGAGTGTAGATGCTCAGTCACGCGTATAGCAGCGTCATCGCACACAATGCGTCCTACAAGATGGTCGCCATTGGACAGTGTAGGTCCCCAGGCATACGAAAGGGCGATGTACGGAGGGCAGACAGAGGGCCACCCCTCCTCGAGATAGTGGTAGTGCATTGCGGATCTGATCACCTGTTCTGATCTGTCCGCCGGGAAGATTTCTAGAAGTCGAAATGCATTGTTCCCACGTAACGCCTGGTATGAGTACGGTGAGTGTGTCGACTCTCCGCGTGGTACCTGCACATTTCCAGAATGCAGATCATTTTGTGCGTGTAGGTGTGACCAGGCTGGCTCGCTATCGTCGCTTTCACTACACTTGCCGCGTTATGAGGAGCTCGAGTGCCAACCGCTGCTAGACATTACCTTCGTGAGCTTCTCGGCGTGGCGTGACAAGTGGTGTCTGATGACTCGCTGCGCACTTCATCGAAGTCGGCACCGCTGCCATCACTAAAGTGAGGGTCACAAGCGGTCGCAGCATCTATCGACTTATCGAAGATGGCCATCCGCAATCCTACATGTGTCCTTGGCCAGTGTCCACGATGAGCGTGTCTCTATTGATGTGAGTACACATTTGCCACAAGGTTCGCGAACACGTTGCCCTTAAAGGATGAGGATGCCATGCCGGCCGATCGTGGAGGCTGTGTGCAGCAGCGGCGGCCTTACACAAGCAGTCTGAGGCAGTCATGCAGCGTGCCGAAGGGCCGCTTGAGATCTATTGTGGACGATAATCATACAGTACACTGTCTAGATCAAGGTCAGTTCGACACACGCCCGCTCGTATCAGCCATCTGATACAAGACCGAGACTCGTCATCGAGTGCCGTATCACGTCTGTACCATGTGCCTAGAAAAAGCACTCGAAGGGAGCCCACAGAATACCCTTTCTAATGCTATCGCATCAACGCAATGCAGTGCAAGTGCAGATCATGACACAAACAGTAGGGTCCAGAGGTGTGTGACGAAGCGCTGCCAGCATCCTGATTCTGTTGCCGTGGCGCAAGGGATCTCAGGACTCATTGGGTGTCGTTGTCTGAACGCGAGAAGTCGCGCACTAGCGCGAAGAGGTGGACCCTCACTCTGCCGACGCGACGGTTGAGTTACACTACTTTTACTACAATTTGTCTATTACACAGTCTTCACCTTTCCATTGATAAGATATTAGCTGTCAGCATTCAGCGTACCGAAAGACAGTAGAAGGACGGCTTTTGCTGGAGTCTGAGAGACGACACTGTCGCCACCTAAAGACATGGCGACAGTCCTACCCGCTGTTAGACAGCCGTTCGGCGAGCTGAGCAACTCTCGCATGCAGCAGCTTTCGAGCGCAAAGAACCGCCAAAATGGTGCGTGCTAGAACGCATGGTTATTGCATGCCCTGTACACTGAAAGCATGCTTACCTCCACTAGGTCTGATCTCGAAGAGCTCGTCCTTGTCCGGAAAGCCACTGTCCGTACCGTCTAAGACAGCAAACAAGCGTTCATACACTCCCTCGCCATATGACGAAGCAGATGCGGAAAATGTCGATCCTGGGCTCTTCTCGCCCTCCAAGAAGAGCAAAGGCGATGACTTCAGTACGCCTGTTAAGCCATTCGCTTTCGTGCTGAAGCCCACCACTTCTATGCTGCCACCACCTGCGCGTCTCGCCACGCCGCTTCGCGCCAGCGTGCCTTCGCCTCGGGCACCTCTCACGGCCCCAGCTGGTCGACCACCGAAGCGGAAGATGGCTACGAACCGCCGCATTTCCGCGCCCTTCACGCGTATCGACCCTCCTTTCTCCACCTCTGGAGCATCTACACTCCCGTTCAGCCTGGACGCTGCTCTCAAAGGTACTCTGCCGACATCCACCTCCGCCATGCCAGAGCTCGGGGCTACGATCCAAGAAAGCAAGCGATCGGACCTGTTCTTTGAGATCTACGAAGACACGCCGGAGGAGGAAGCTGCGATCTTGATGGAGCACAGTACACTCACCTTGGACCTCAGCTCAGACGATGAGGCAAAGCAGGCTGCCCGGTCGGATCGTGGGAAAGAGAACACACCACCAGAGGGCTACGATGCGCCCACTGCGTCACGGGCTGTAGCCGCGAGTGTGGCTGAGGCTTTACTGCCGGCGCCGACGAGGGTGAAGAAGGCCGACATCGTCCGGAGGAAGATCGCTGAAATGGACGATGGTGAGAGGACTCCGCTCAGCGACCTGGAGACCGAGCCTTTCATTCCCGAAGGTTTGGCGAAGGACTCGCATGTGGTGGTTGATGCCGTGGTAGAGAAGCCGAAGCTGAAGGTCGAGGACCTGTTCGCCGCCACGCCAAAGACCTTCACCGCAGGTGTGAAGAAGCGCTCCAGGCTCTCCATCTCGTCTCTGTTGCCATCGCCGAAGAAGACCGGCCCTGAGGTCGAGCAGCTCATTGCGATCTTCGAGGACAGTGATGATGCTCAGGTCACCGGCCCTCTAGCTTCTGATGGCATCACACAGAGCAAAAATGAGGTCGAGCTTGTTGCGGATGAGAACTCGGGGCCTGGTATGGACGCTGTCATCTGAGCTGTGGAAACAGTCGGAATCTCGTACTTGCACTGTCCCTACCTTGTTACTCACGCTATCTTGGCTACTTGTTGGATGTAAATGGAACGTGGGTACGAATATGCACTGTTGGGTCTCATGTGGCGCATTGGATGATCTTACCGTTTTGCTTAGAATCATCAATTCAATGCATTGAAGTCAATGTAATGGGAAATATGCATGCGTTCTGTACTACTGTGTGCGCCACCGCTCCATGTTCATGTCCAGTGTCCTCGGCCGCGATGGTCGCCTTAACCCTCGTTCGTATCAAGGGGCTATTCGAGATGCATGTGCGCTCCTTTTCGATTTCATGCAGCCTGTATCGCAGTAAAGCATGTGTAATGACGGGGTCGCAGTTCGTCCTCGGAATTTGTTGAAACGCATCGATCGACATTCGCTCCACGTTTGCTGGAGGTGTAGCGATGCTTGCTGAACGTTGATTGAAAATATCAACGCATCCCCGGGGCTGACAACAATTTGGGCATCATGCAGGCCATGCTATTCAGCCCTCTCAGTGGAGGGCATAGGCGCCTTCCGTTGTCTCTGTAAAGTCGACTGTAGCTCGAGATGGCTTCGAGCAATTTTTGAGAGTACGGAAGGCTGCGAGTAGCCAGGACCACACGTTGTCGGTGAGATCTAGCGTCTTCTCAAGCAGTACTGTTCGCCCTTCACCTGCTGTACTTGCTATACCCATAGACGTACTGATCCGGAGCGCGATACTTGATCTTCCGCCCGGATCGATACTCCTCCAATCGATCCCTGCCATACTTCTCCTCCGCGGCACGTTGCGATGCATCCTCAAGCCTTGAACAGTGCTCACGTAGTCGATTTCTTGCAGCATGCTCGCGCAGATCATCCTCGCGTTTCCGTGCCTTGTTCTCCAGCTCGCGGGCATTCCGGGCAGATCTGAACGCGTCTCTGGCCTGATCATCGTGATCTCTGTACTCCTCTGCTGAGCCGAATGCGTTCGGATACTTGTCGAGGAAGCCAGCTCGGCTTGCACACTCCCTATACATGCCAAGTTAACCTACTAGTGATCGCTCTCCCGAATAGATTTGAGCAACTATTGCTGCCATGCACTCCTCCAGATCAACTTTAACAAGCCGTGCAGTATCGCTGAGAGAGCTGCATTATGTTAGTTGACTCGCCGACCACTTACTTGCTTGCATTCATCCTCCACTCGGCATTGTTCCTCATCCACGCTGCGTTGTCAGTCTTCTGTTCGTACTTCAAAGCCGATAAAGTCGCCTCTCTCGCAGAGGCCAAGTATGGCTCGTACTTCTTGTAGTCACGGTAGTCTCTATCCATACGTGGAGTGAAGCTGCTCAGTCTCTCGGGCCTGGAGAAGTGATCAAGTGTCAGGCGTGAGAACGAGTCGCTCAACTCCCTCGGCCTCGTCGGGTACTGCTCGTAGGGTTGTTGAATCTCCCTTGAGGACCACTCATGCGACCAGGAGCCGAATCTCTCGGTGCGGAACATTGGTGCACGGCCGTCGGGGTCTCTTGGTCTCGGAGCTCGATATCGAGGTGGTGAGATGCTTCGCGACATGGTTGAACTAGATGCGTGCTTGGCGCGTAGTCAATGTTGAGATGTACTACAGCCAGCTCGTAATCGATGAAGACACTTCTTGCGCTGCTGTCAAAAAGGCCACGATCAACGAAGTACAAGGACAGTATCACTGAGAGAGTCGATATCGTTGGTGGTAGCAAATACTCTTGCCCTTGACAACAGTCGGCTTCCGCGACAGGAACAAAGTACTGCAGGATAGCTGCAAGCGACAATGATGCCAGACAATCGTGCTGTTCTTCTAGCGCAATACCACAGCCTCGAGGTCCACTGTGCAGTGTCAGCGCGATTGTGAACAGCGGCAAAGTGCATTTCGGCGTCGACTGTAAACAACGTAGCACTAGCGTATTTCAGATTTCAGTGCGCTAACCGTACATGGCGATTTTGCCAAGTTCACTCTGAATTCACCTATAAGATTGTCCGGTGACACATGCTTAGAATCAAGTGACTCTTGCACACGAGTATGAGCTTGAGTATATATACGTCGGTCGTGACAGCTATTGTTCCTCAAGTCTTGATATCAAGGGTTCCGACATTTGTCAATTTGGAAGGATGGACAATATAACGAATTCTACTGCCGAATCGCATTTTGCCGTGCGTGCACACGTTGGGCAGGCGTCAACTCCCGCAAATACCTTCGTAAAGCTTCCGACAGAGCTTCGGATCAGTATCCTTGAGAGCTGTGCCGATCTCGATGATCTACGAAGTCTCGTTGGATCTTGTACAGCTTACCACCAAGCGTACCTGTCGGCTAGGGCACCCATACTGAGCCTCGTCCTGAAGCGCATCACAGGGCCTTGGCTTGAGGATCTAGTGCTGGTCTTTGAAGCAGGGACGCTAACTCAGACCTTTAACTGGGCCAAAAAGCAAGAGCCTGTGTTCGCACTGCTTGATCGATATCGGCGCGGCACTCTTGCGGACTGGCATGGTACCAACACCAAATCTCAATTCGCTCCTAACATCTTCTCACTGGAACAATGCCTCTCGCTGGTACAGGCGATACGAATGGTCGATTGGACATGTGACCGCATATGCCGGCAGTATGGGTCAAAGCTAAGTGACGATTCGGCGCCAACAATCACTCCCTCATCTATCGAGAGGACTCGTCTAAGTCGTGCGATCTGTCGGTACGAGGCTTTCTGCGCGCTCATGCCGTCTGCATGTCAGTCAACTACCTGGAACGCAGACGCTGCACGCGATGTCTTCCTACGAATCTTTCCTATATGGGAGATCGAAGAGATTGCTTGCATATACGAATTCCTCCAATACGAATACGGCTGCGTGCTGATAGAGATAGCGAAGCACTTCTGCAGTCTTCACCCAACAGCAGACGTGAACGGATGGAAGAAGGAGGAGGGCTACTTTGACGCTTTCGAGCCATTCGACATCAGGCCGGGCTGTATGTACCATTGATGATGCCAGTCGCTAGATACTGATAATACTTTCAGGTGACTGTTTCGATCGCGGCCGAGAGACTTTGGCTAGCCTGGGCCCGTCTCGTCTACACGAAATGCACCGTACCCGTTGCCTGAAATTCATCAGTGACGCCCACGAGGATGGGTTCGATCATGACCATGACTGGCGCCTCACGCCCGGGTACTTACTGCCAGGCTTGCTACACGACACATACGATGACGATACTTCCCTTCATCACATCTTCCCCGCAGAAGAGCATGTATTGCGGGAACGCTGCAGCACAGAGCAGCACGTGAAGCACAAGCAGCCAACTACCGGGTGGCTGTGGCTCCAATCAGATGACGAGAGGACGCTGGCTGACGCACGAAGGCGCTACGCCGAGACCACTCCTTTTGGGCACTTCGATATGCGCTACTGGGGCTATGTCTTCTGGGACGAGGAGCGACTGCAAGCGATGGGACTTCCCTCTGAGTATGCGCCGTTTGTGCTGAACTCAATCTTCGACTGGGATAAGTGGCGAACCCACGAAGAGGAAGTCTGGACTCGAGAGAAGGCCGCGCCAATCTCGGACCACTGGGACTACGACGTGTTCACCAACCGTGTCCTGCAATGACGTTCTTGGCGAACGCTCATCGACGGCGGACCAGAGCCGCGCGGTAGGCAGGAGGCTGATAGTCAGGCCAAGGTCCTCAGGAACATCAAAGCTAAGTTGAGACTGCAGCGTTGGGCACTACGGCTGCAAGGCAAATTGGACAAACCACATGCAGAGACCGGTCTCGCCCCTCGGTGAACATAGAGGTCTGCGCTTCCAGAATAGTAGTCGCGTATCGCGAAAGATATGAACCACACACTGTCGGACTTGCGTGACACTTCTCGTTCCTCGTCTCACAGCAGTACTGCTAGCCCTCATTAATCGCTGTGACCGATGTCGCAGCCTTGATGACCATGCGTCAGACTTTCAACAACCTCAGACAACCTCTTCTCGCATTCAAACTGTGCAAGATTGGAAGCATGATGGTGACGACCGATCAGATGAAGTTGTCCAATCGTCCACGCGGCTTGGCGTGCCGACGGCCGTATGTCATAATCTCGGGACCGGGAAATTGACTTTTGTAGACGCGTGCTGCCGAGGCCACTCACTTCCAATGGTCGTGCCCCTTTCAGACTCGACCTCTAATATCAGCCCCACGCGACCTCTTTTCCAGCCGCTTGTATTCCTCATTTCCAGTCACTCCTTGCAGTCGTTGCAGTAGTTCTTCGATTCCATTCTCTGCCTACCAGATTGGCGGTGCTTTCCTTCTCCTGCGTCTGATCCGCGGCTTCCCGCGCAAAGATCTTCCGGAGTAAACAAGACTCGATCAAGGATCTCCCATCAGTCTCTTTCGGCCAGCGTACAAACATCTACCGCGATCATGTCTTCACCAGCATGGCTCGAGTACGGCGCACCGACCCTCGAGCGCCCCTTCGGCGTCGCACTTTGGCCAATCTTCCGCGAAGCATTCAGCAAACTAATCGGCTATGCGCCTGAGAAATTCCGCTTCACGCCTGGCAGCACGCCAATGGCCACGATTACCGAGACGGCAATCGCGCTGGTCAGCTATTATGTTATTGTCTTCGGTGGGAGGGAGATCATGCGCGATCGCCAGCCATTGCAGTTGAACGGGTTGTTCAAGATACATAACTTTTACCTTACGGTGATCAGTGGGGTGCTGTTGGCGCTCTTCGTTGAGCAGCTGTTACCAACATTGGTCAACAAGGGGACGTTCTATGCGATTTGCGATATGAACGGAGGGTGGACGGATAAGCTCGTAGTGCTTTACTTCGTGAGTCGCCTTGCGACTTTCTCAGCAATCTCGGACACTAACAGGCGCAGCTCAACTATCTTACGAAATACCTCGAACTCCTTGACACGGTGTTTTTGGTACTCAAAAAGAAGCCCCTGACTTTCCTGCACACCTACCACCACGGCGCCACAGCCTTGCTGTGCTTCACTCAGCTTCTCGGCAATACGGCCGTCTCCTGGGTTCCCATCACCTTGAACCTCACAGTCCACGTCGTGATGTACTGGTACTACTTCCAGTCTGCGCGCGGCATCAAGATCTGGTGGAAGAAGTACATCACCATGCTGCAGATTCTGCAGTTCGTCATCGATCTCGGCTTCGTCTACTTCGCCTCTTACACCTACTTCACGTCGAGCTACTTCCCCTGGCTTCCCACTGCGGGCAAATGCGCGGGAGAGGAGTTCGCGGCTTTCGCTGGCATGGGTATTCTGTCGAGCTACTTGGTGCTGTTCATTGGATTTTACGTCTCGACTTACAAGAAGCCGGTTAAGAAGGGCCGTGGTAGGGCTACGAGCGCATTGATCGAGATGAAGGATGAGAGGATTCCGACTGTCGCGCAGGTGTCGAGGAGGATGAGCGGGGGATCGTCTACATTGAGCCCGTCGTGGAGCTCGGGGAAGGAGAACGGAGCCACCAACGGAAGTGTTCGATCGACCAGATCGAGGAAGGCGTAGGAAGTTTCCCGAGATGAGGAGGACGGTGTATATGAAGAGAGGGGTGGTTTCGCAGCGATGCAGAAGCGATCGTCACTGGGTGCACTCCAGGAGAGGTGCATGCCATTGTAGCAGGGCAGCCGCTCGCCGGCAATGCAAGGTCTGGTCCAATGATCCGCGAGGCGTTGTATAAGCGCAAGCAACAGATCGCAGCCGTGGAGAGAGCACTGAGGTGGTCTTAGTGAGCGTAGCGCGCAGATTCGCAATGTATGAATAGACGAGAGATATAGAATAATCGAGCTGTACCGTGTAAAGTGCTCTGTCCGCCAGAACTTCCATCGATCTATACCCATGACCCGATGGTCACAAGAACAACGATTATAATCCTCATAAGAGCGTGTAGCGTTCGCAGCTCGCCTGCCCCACGATTGCACGTTGCTTCGGCGTGGCCGTGACAAGAAACAACTCCGTCTGTACCTTAGCCTCTTCGAAGTGGCTTGGCGGCTCGTCACCTTCCCTTCTCGAAGAGCCTCATCCCACTCCACACCCAATCGCACAAGCACGAGGTATATTTTGTATGCAGGTCCCAACCTTTTAGTGTAGAAACTAACGCGATGCATTGCTGATCCAACTTGATTTTCGGGTCTGATGGCAATGCTATATACTGGAGGTAAGTCGCGTCGCAATCTCCCTTCGTACAGACCCTCTCTCTCCTTGGATCATCATCATGAAGAACTCGATCATTGTCGCCGCGGCTCTGACCGCAGGCGTGTCTGCTTCCTTGTACGGCGAGAGCAACCTCAACCACACCTGCCAGCTAGTCCCCGACTACCTGTCGTGCTCTGCTCAAGCCGACCCCAGCAAAGTCGACTCCTGTTGCGTCGAGACCTTTGGTGGACTATTCCTCCAGACCCAGTTCTGGGACACCTACACCGGCCTCGAGTCGCAAGGCCAGCTCCTCCCCGCCGATAGCTGGACGATTCACGGTCTCTGGCCCGACTACTGCAATGGCTCCTACACTCAGTATTGTGACCTGACTCGCCAATACGATCCCTTCCCATCGCCCAACACCACCAACGGTCTCCCCAACGGCACTGTCGTTCCGCCTTACAATGGCACAGACATCACTGCCTTCATCACGCCCTTCGGCCGCTACGATCTGCTTGCATACATGAACAAATACTGGATCGGCCAGAACCAAAAAAACTGGATCCTTTGGGCCCACGAGTTCAGCAAGCACGCCACCTGCTTCTCGACCTTTGACCTCCCATGCTACGGACCACAGTACGTCAAGCACTACGATCTGGTGGACTTCTTGGAGACGACCATTAAGTACTTCCTCCGTCTCCCGACCTACGACTGGCTAGCAGATGCTGGTATCGAGCCTTCCAACTCCACGACATACACGCTGAAGAAGATGGAGAAAGCACTGAAGCGGGAGTACCGCGCTACGCCTTACCTGGGCTGCTCGGGACCGAGGTACAATGCTACTGCTGCAGGTGCTGGGTCGCTTGACAATGGGCGCACGGAGCTGTCAGAGGTGTGGTACTATTTCCATGCCTATGGTCGGCCGCAGGACGGAAACAGTGTGCCGGTCGAGCAGACTGGCAAGAGCTCTTGCGCGACGACGAAGGGTGCGATCAAGTACTACGAGCGGGCTGCCAATGCAGTCGCAGGTGGTAGCGGCAGCAATGCGACTTCTTCGGGTCACTACAGGTTGTAGTCCAGTGAGATGGACGAGACCATGTGTACATAGGCTGACCAGATTCATCTGTGTCAATGACAGCAAAAGTGGCTTTACAGTTCACAAGCCATTGTCTTTCTTGAATTTGTCCCATGCTTCGTTCAAGGTGCTGAAGACAGCAGCGCTGATCATCCTCTGCTCAGTCGTTGCCGTCTGTGGAATCTACATCATTTCGTTAGCATCCAAATCCGTTGGGCTATCATGTCGAATCACTCACTTTATCAGGATGCACCTTTCCAATGGCCTTCATATAGTTGATCTTGACCTTGTTCGGCATCACCAAATCGCCCATACCGACTTTTTTCCAATCCGCCTCAGGCCATAACACTGTATCGAGACTCTGCAGCAGCGCGCGTAGGTTGTCAGCTTTGCCACCTTTCCAGGCTTGCAGCCGAGCGTCCACCTGATCTGTCAGAGCGAACTTCTCGTCGTCAGCTCTGTCTGCAGCGGCGTTGGCAGCGCGGAGCTTATGAACAGCTTGCTGCGAGACGGCGCTGGTGAGTGTAGCACGTTGCATGCTGTTGCCCAGAAACTTTGTAGGCGGCGCGCTCCGTGCTGTAAGAGCAGCCTTAGGCTTGGGCGCGGGCTTGAACTTGGGTGCAGCAGCTCGCTCGCATCGGTCACGACCTTGAAGGCTTACAGCGCCGCCAACACCTGCAGAGATTGCTACCCGCCAAGTAGCTGCTGCGTCGGACCATTTCTCCATGTGCTCGAGTGCTTCTGCTTTCCGCATGAGAGCTTTGCCGTAGAAATCACGCATGTCCTTGCTGCCGCCATCTTCGCCAAGATCAATGGTTTCACCCACTCCATAGCTTTCGCCAATGATTGTGATGGCCTGCTCGGCGTCTGATACTGCCATCTTCGCATCACCAGTCTTCAGCGCGGTGAGAGATCTGTTGCTGAGCACGATGATGGCGATTGGGTGTGTAGGTGGCAATCCCGACAACGCTGCAGTGTACGACTCGTGTGCAGCTGCATAGTCGCCGCGTTTGAAAGCATCTCCACCTCTCTTGCGGTGAGCGGCAGAGCTCGAGAGTGCTACGGCCGACACAGCTCGCAACTTGCGAGGTGCTATACTTGCCCGCGAGACACTTACAGGCTTAGTTGTAGGCGCTATACTTGTATTGGACAAGTTTGTCGCATTTGGGTTTGCTGGAATGATAGGCGCCGGGCTGAATAGATCCACCTCGGGCTCGGGCGTAGGCTCTGGTTTCGGCACTGGTTGTTTCCTACGTGCAGGGCTGACATATGCCTCAGCTGTCTGCTCTTCGACAGCTTGGCGACTAAGCTTTGCGAGCGGTTTCGGGCCCACGTGATTTTCTTGACGAACAGACCTTGGCTTTGCAGCTGCTGCATCCGACCTTGTCTCTGCGCTGATTCGGCCTCGTATGGCTTCGTCACCACTCGCGGGTGTCGCTGATCGAGAGGGTCGAGGTTCACGAGGTGCATCGAGCATGGCAGCTTCGTTGGTGATATCAAGGGTTGACTTCTGTGTCGCTCGAGGCACTGAACGTGGTGGTTGGCGCGGCTGACTGCTCGCACGACTTGACTCGCCGCTCGTAGCTTCCTGCATCCATCTTGGCTGACTTGAATCGCGTTCTTGTTGAAAGTCTGCCATCGTCTTGGCCATCTGCTTCTGACTTGCCTTCCAAATCGAGTTGGCCGACTTGAAAAGCTTATTGCCGAGCTCGGCAGCGACTTGTGCTGGATCCTTATCGGTACCATTCGCGGGTGATCTATCGTCACGTTGCCGAGAGGACGACTGGTCATCTTCGCGTCGTCGTCGCGGTGGACTCCTGCTATCTGTCGGAGGACTTCGCCTGCGTCGTTGAGCCTCGTCCTTTGCGGTACGTTTGGACTCTTCGTGAGCTTGACGTAATAGCCAGCCGACCGCAGCCTGCACGTCTCCATGGCCTTCGCTGAGTGCCAGCCGAGCTGATTCAGGTGCGAAGCCCATCTCTATTAGTTCAGCCAACGAGTGATCCACGTCCTCGTCGTTGCCATTGATGGCAGCCGATCGGTTACGTGGCTCAGTACGGCTCGTCGATTGTCCTACAGGAGCGACCTGAGACACTGGCTTCGCAAGGTCACCCAGGAAATCGTCATCGTCGCCGCCAACCAGGCTCCTAGGAGGCTTCGCATGTCCATTGCTCGGCTTCGCTACCTCTGCGAGCCCAAATGGATCATCGTCATCATCGAATGCTCCATTAGCAGCGCTCGGTGCAGCAGACCGGACGACCAGGTCGACTGGTGTGCTCACACCACTCACCACGGATGATGGAGGAGGGTAGTGGCTTGCTCGATCGACAGGCGCATTCTTATTGAATGCTGCTAGGATATCATCCTCATCATTCCCCTGTTGGAGTACTGGAGCTGGGGAGGGTCCTCTGATCTCGGGTGTCCCTCGTCCGCTGCCCAGACTGTCCCAGAGTGAAGCCTGTTGATCCTGCTGCCGTCGCTTCTCCTCATCTAGTCGCCGCTGCTTCTCCAATATGGACAGGTTGCTTCCGGCCTTCTGTGACTTCAACGTGGTCAAATTGCCGAAGACATCCTTGCCCGGCTTCCCGTTTGGCGCGGCAGTACCATTGACGGTGCTCGATGGCCTACTGATATTGCTCGGTGATGCGGTGCCAGATGCTGTGTTGTACTGCGGAGTGAAGGTACCGGGTCTCGCTGTCGATGTAAACGGCTTTGGTGCAGTCGGCTTGGCAGCGCTTTGCCAGTCTTCTCCCAGCAGATCGTCCATGGCGCTCCCTAGACCCGCCAGTAACTCCGGAGTATCATGTTCAAGCTCTGCGTCACTCCTATCTTTGTCAAATGTGAACACATGAGCACAGGTCGACACCCAATGTTTGTCTCCATGGAGTGCGGACGTCGGCAGATCTTAATTCCGACCGGAAGCCCGCAGTGCCAAAGGTTTGTCCCCACATCTTCGTTGACTTCATCTCCTACATGCACCTCATTTGACTCGACCATATCGCCGAGTGCCTCCTGTATCGCTGGCTCCTTGACGATCTGACCCTGTGACGAACGGCCTCCCGATGTGATTCCATTTAGCGAAGGGTTGCCTGCGTGCCCAGGGCATATTTTGTGATGCTGGGGCATCGAAGGGCGCCAGGGCGCAGGTGAAGCTTCGCCACGACACTCAGGCTTCGCACACGGCCTCACACTCCATACACTCCCAATCACCATGTGTTTGCCTCGCGCACTTCGATCTTGGATTCTCAGGCGTCTTTTGCCTCGACACAGACGCGCAAATTCCCGCAGCGTAGAGTAGAATTTCCGAACGCGCAACAATCATGTGCCCCAGCGCCCTAGGGCACCCGGGGCAGCAGGGCGACGACCTGTTGAAGGCAAGTGGTATCAAATGGCCCGCCATGTACGTTTTTCACTAGCATTCTCTCATCCTTTCCCTCTCGCCCCGCTCGTCTATCTGCATTCAGAAACATACTGCCTTTGTGTTCCATATCCTCACCGGTCGCTGTGCAGTTGTCTTGCGTTTCACAGCCACGTATTCTCGATCGAGGCTGTACACGTCAGGGGCTGCAGTAGAGTATGAACTCCAACGCCCCTAGCTATGGCGGAACGCCGGAATTGTACCCACTCAGCGACGGGTGCAACACCAATAACCCCAACTATGGCGTCGATGCCCGGGATGGTCTCGGGCAGAGAGTCGTTGGTGCAACAGCATTAGGCTATAGCTCACCGGTCGATGCCCGTGGCTACGATGGTGGACAGCACGGATTTGCGGACCACCTTTGGAGAACTCCACAAGTAGGAAACCCGCTCATGTGCTGCCAGTGGGATGCTGACATCTATATAGCCTGCTCACAACGCTGCCTTGCCATACACTCCCTCTGGTTCTACCGATCTCAATTTCGACTCGTCGAGCGGCGGCTTCAACACTCACTCAACGGGCGCATCATCGGTGTGGGTAGCCCAGGGGCATTCCATCGCGCCTTACACCATGTCCGATATGACCGAACAGTCGTCACCTACGCCCGCGATGCTGCCTGACCACGCTCGCGACTTCCAAAGGCAACGTACGGCAGCAGGCTGCTTCGCTAGCTCCTGGAGGACTCCTGTGTCGAATGGCATACTGGTGAGTCCAAGTAGCGGTGGCAATACTTCCTCGCCCTGGAAGAATCCGGTACCGTGCCCCAACACAGTCATGGAGGACTCTGATAACGAACCGCTCGAGTTAAGCGAAGAGCTCAAGGCGCATGTCGACGTGCATATCAACTACATGCTGAGCATTGGCGAGGATCCAAGAACAAGCCGAAGAGCAAGGGCAACGCTCGCTCAAGTCCTGAATGTCGACGCTTCCCGAATATGGCACCACCTGGGGCAGCACTTTGCCCCAACTATCCCGGCGGCACGATCCCCGGCCCCTTGCACTTCAACAGTGCCATCAGTCGTACCATTCGAGAAACAACCTGCGTATATACAGGACATCATCCTTGCCATAGTGAACGACTACGTTTCCAAACATAGCAAGCCCTGCATTCCTGGAACCTTCAATCCACCAGCGGAAGACGCATACCTATGTATCTGGCCAGATTGCGATTATTCCCACAGGAGAGAGGCACAATGGAGGCGCCACGTGATGCTCCACCGACAGCAGAGCGTCTACGTGTGCTGCCTATGCTTCAACTCCAACGCCAAATCAGACAGCATCTTCCGAGACTACCGCAAAGACAAGCTGCTCAATCACCTGACAGCCCACGGTCTGATGAAGGGCGATGATAGGCGCGAGCGAGTCGCACAGGCCTCCTGCCAAGCAGTAAACGACACCTACACGAGCGTGTGCGATCGGAAGCAGGGTAACCGCGCCTGCCACTTCTCGTCGCAGAGCTGGAGTGAGCACATCTCGCACGTGGCAGGCCATCTCAAACAAGAGATCGCGGCTGCTGCTGCTCGACGTTCATCTGGTCAGAGCGGGGCGAGTTCTGGCCAGGAAGCTCTTGATGATGTTGGTGCTGCGTTGCAGGGCGCGAGGAAGCGGTCGAGTGCTACTTCGAAGCGGGTGACGGGCGGTGATACGCAGGCGAGCACACGAGGGAGGAAGAAGGCTAAGAAGTGAAACGGGCAAGTCGATAGTCTCTACTCATCATTACCCTGGCGGTGACTGTGACGGCCGAAGGGCGAGGTTCAGTGCTGCGCTGGTCGGCATTCAGTCTATTCTATCTACCTTGTGGACGTAGCATGTCGCGTTGAATGGGAAGTACCATGCATATGGGACACGCTCAGCGAGATCCCAAGATCGTAAATAAGGATTCTGCCATGCAGCCTGTCGGCGAATCTATCGACGTGAAGCTTTTGTCGCGTCCGCAGCGTAACTTTTTATACGCCCTGCAGTATCAACGCTTTTCGATGTGCATTACATATTGCACCTGATGTGCGAGATGCGGACGTGCCGTTTGACGATCCTGAGTCGCGCTGCGAGATGATCACGCATCTCGAGGTCTACCTTGCTAGACGACATGATTATCAAAAGGCGACAGGACCATCGATCATACAGTCCAAAAAATCACGAAAAAAACTTGTAGCACTCTTTGTTTGCATGCTGTGAAGTGTGTCAGTATGTGTGCGAGAGATGTGTCAAGCGCGGGGTTCGAACTCACTGTCATCCTTAGTGCAGGGGCCATGCTAATCTTCTCTGTATTGTTTCAAATTGACCATATGGACCGAAGTCCACCAGATGAGATCTTGCATCAAATATATAGTCTCACCAAATTTTCAGCATCGATAGACATGCTGCACGCCTGAGAGACTTCACATATACAGCCTTACAACTACTGGCCTTCCGCAATCATCCTGATGGCTCAGTGATCGCATGATGATGGAGTTTAATGCGACGTTGCTGCTCAAACCTTCAAGCCAACAGTCATGTGTGCAGAAGAGCACGGCCTATGCGACTCAGCGGTCGTGTACAGTATCTCGAGCACTTATTCCATGCGGGTTACAATCTGAATAGGTAAGACAAAAGAGTACGGAGAATAAGTAGGCTCGCGCTACCCTCCCACATTTCCCTAGTCCCATAGCCTGTATGCATTTGCCCTTCCCGTAATTCGCCATCAAACGCACAGAAAGTCATCCACACAAAGGACACCACAGCACTGAAGTAGGTTTGGCACCAGACACCACTTCCCTCGCTTTTTCCAGGCGATCGCGTGCGCTCATCAGAGCTTCACCCCAACCCTCACGCTCACACCCCCTATCTTCCCGCCAGAAACCCGGCGTCCCTAACGCACAGCCCTCCGCTCATCGCCCAACCTCAGCCTCTCTAGCCGTTCCCGTCCCTCCACGTCATCCAACCTCACGCCCGGGCTCCGTCCTTGTGCTAGCGACCGCGGCTGCGCGGCAACGCCGTTCGTGAGAGCTGGCTGCTGCGTTGCAGCGGATGAGTTCTTCATGCTTTCTGCCAGAGCTGTGAGTCGATCCCACTTGGCTTGTCGTTGCTGCTTGACGTTCTCGGCGTTGTTCTGCTGCTCGGTGTATTCGTGGGAGCAGTCGTCGAAGAGCTGTGGGTTGACTTCCATGAAGAGTTTCATGGCGTTGTAGACCATGCCGTGGATTGTTCTGGGAGTAACATGTCAGTGACTAGTCAGTGTGTTTGGGGAGAGGTCTGCTCACCTATTCCAATGGCCCTTCGAGTTCTCGTACAAAGGCGCAAACATGATCGGCAATATCACCTCCACATTGTCGCCGACCAAATTGCAGAAGTACTCGTTGTTCCAGAAGTAGAGCGCTCGCTCTGCGACCTGGAAGTGCGGACTCGATACGCTCTTCGCCAGCTGCCCGAACAGTGCTTCTTGCACCTTTGCGAATTCACTCGGGTCCATAACTTCGAAGATGTCCTCCACCTCATTCAAGAACATCACCTCTTTGGTCGAGTTGGTCTTTGGCCAGTATCGCAGCAGTCCGAGGACTACTTCCTCCGTCAGCGCCGCGTCCTTCTCGAGGAACTGCACTATGCAGTACGCGAGCTGTGGGTGGTACATCGAGAGCGACTTCACCTTGTGCATCGGTATGAGCACTCTGGTGAGGAACAGCTTGTGCTCCTCTTTCAGCGGTAGCGCAAAGCCATTGATAATGGATCCCAGTATCTCGAGCAACTCCGCGATGCCATTGAATCGCTCGGTTTCGTAAATGAATTGGAAGAAGACATTGTTGATACTCCGTCTGATGAAGGAGCGCAGATTCAGGAATTTGCCGTATATACGGTGCAGTGTCGTCTTCAAGAAATCGCGTTCTCGGGGATCTTCCGAGTCGAAGAGCTCAAGCAACTGCAGGACGAAGCCGTGGTCGATGTACTGCTTCGCATAGTTCGTGTTGAAGTCCTGACTCTCGATGAAACGTAGGAAGAACTCGTAAACCACTTGTATATGCGGCCATGCGACTTCGAGCACTGGCTCGTCTTCCTCCGGGTCGAAAGCCTCGCCTTGTGGATTCATTGGCGGAGGTATAGGTCGGAACAAATTCTTGCTGAACATCTCAACTACCCTGGGGTACATCGCCTCCGATATGACCTGTCGGTTCTGCGCCACGTAGTCCAGCAGCTCGTGCAAAGCCAGGCGCTTGATTTCCTTGCTCTTCATATCACCTGAGGCATCGTTAAAGTCGAAGATGATATTGCATTGATCTAGCTTCTGCATGAACAGCTCTTGTCTTCGGTTTGGCGGAACCTCATGGAAGCCAGGCAGCTTATCTATGTCGCGTTCCCTTTGATTAGAGACGTCGAATCTTGACGAGTGTTGGCGCTTTGGTGTTCGAACACCCTCGGGTACAACGTCTTTGGGTGTTGCTTGTAGACCAGCGAAGAGGTGGCTTTTCGTTCCAGCTTTGGGAGGCGCAAGGTCTTGCGGCATGGTCTCGGTGGCGCCTGGAGATGGAACGTGCTGTTCTGTGTCAGCTTTGTACATCCTCTCTCTGTGCTTCGTCTCGACTCACAGGTGCGCTTGGGCTGATGACTACACTCGGCGGTAGTGGTCCCAGTCTCCCAGGTGTATGCGTCGGCGCTTGTGCTGTCGGAGCTCCACCGCCAAAGCTGTGATGCTGCTGTGGGAAGCTCTGTTGTGCAGGCGCATTGGCGCCCATACCTGGTGGTGCAGGTGCTGGCGCGCCGGCATGTGACTGTGTGGGACCTTCCGTCCCTGTCTGAGGCTTCCCTCTCGCATCGACGAGATTTGAAGTGGAGGAGGTAGGGGTGGCATTGGTGGAGCCAGCGGGGGATTGGGTGCCGGTGAGGGGTGAGGCAGTGCCCGAGGAGCCTGCGTCTTTCTTCTTTGCGAGTTTGTTACCCTCCCGATCTTTATCTCGTGAGCGCGACAGCTGTTCGGACTGCGTTAGAGAAGGGGATCAATAGACTGCGCACTAAGGAGATGACGCGCATGCATGTGCTGGAGGGGTGCTGCGCTGGGAGGACTCACCACTCGCTGTCTGAAGCCCTTCATTGTGAAGTGTGTATGCCGAGCTGTTTACAGATGTCGCACGACAATCGCGCCTTTCTTGGGTAGTCCGCCGGTAGAGCACTGGACCTACTTCCAGAGTCGTCCAGCTGCTATTGCGGAGTGTATCGGCGGATGTGGAAAAGCGAAGGTGCGGCTATGAAGCGCGTCGGAGCTGCTACAAGACCATGACTAGCGCTGGTTTGTGCGTGCGGGCGTGTGAGGACGATGTCGAGGAGTCTTGTTGACGGATTGGCGAGGTCAATCGGGTAATCAGGTGGACGTCACTTGATGAAGCTGTATGCCAAGCCAATGTCGCGAACACACCGATAGCAGCGGCTGAGGTAAAGGCAGGTGGAAAGTAGTTCCAAAATATGTCGCAGCGGAAGGTTTGATGGCGGATGCGAGGTGGTGGAGCGGTCTAGGCGATGGCAGGGGGATGTTGTCTGGCGGCGGCCGGCTCAAACATCGAGGGGGGTCCAGTCCATTGCGGCTGCCACATGACTTGACGGTCACGAGGGCGGCACAAAGAGTACCTCGATACATGTACAGTAGTTCAGTAACATTCACATTGTCGATTCAACTACAGCTTTACCAGCGAGATTAAGGCCTGTCTGCGCATCCAACATGCCCGGACGAATCGCTGTCTCACCAGAGCTCGAGCCTAAGGAGCAACATGCGCCGACATACGTTGTCCCACGTGAGCGCATAGTCAGTATCGAGCACCCATGCATAGTGAGGAATTTCGATAATGGCATCAAGTCACTAGGAGGCGAGCCGCAGCTCAAACATGTGAGCAGACTGGGACCACGATCTAGTCGATCCAAGCTTATACAAGTGACAGGCCCTCGAACACAAGGTAGGCGACAGCCTTCTCAATCTCGAGAAACCTATGGAGGAGCCGCAACTTGGACTTTCCCTTCGACCACATGATCGGTTCGCGAAGAAGTTGTCGTCTGTCGGTGTTCAGTCACGCAATGTTCTCATGAAGATTACTGTGCCAAAGCGGACTGGTCGCAAGCGAAAGCGTGGCTCAGATGATCCCTTCATCATGCAGTCGGAGACTGACATTCCCGACAATGGGAGTCTCACCGCACTCGACCTGCTGCGCTCCCTCAAAGACAACCCCGACGACTACCAAGTCGAAGCCATCGGTACAGTGAACGAGATTCATCGCTTCCGTAACCTCCCCGACTTCCAGCTCGGCTCGAGTGACAACACCACCCTACGCGATATCGCCAAACACGCCTTGAACCCTCGCTACGACTCGATTAAGAACCTTCACATCGACATGACCCCCGGCGCAGCCCACATCGGTGCCCTCACTGCTCCACCATTCTTCATAGGCCAAGCTCAGCCCTACTCCTACGCCTACCAGCAAGCCGCCGGCGTCTCAATCACCACCGACGCCACAACGGGCACAATCAAAACAACCAACAAGCAAGCTCCACCCAAGAAAATCGTCATCGCGATCGCCGCAGACGCGCCCTCAGTCCCCTCAGCCCCACCCTCCAACCTCACAAGCAAAACGCCCTTCGGCAGCTTCGTAGAACGCTGCGTAGCCGATCTCTCAGCTCTCCTCGAAACCCGCCCCATCATGACCAAGCGTGTAGCTCAGAACAGCCTGCCAAACTACTCCGACACAGTCTTCAAAGAAGCCACGCAATGGGTGTCCTACTCCTTCTCCTCCGGCCCCTGGCGCGACACTCTAATAGCCTACGGCATAGATCCACGCTCAGACCCAAAATACCGCGTCTACCAAACACTCATGTTTCAACTCGACCGCAAAGCCATGGGCGTGCACGCCGCGCCCTCCACCTCAGCCTCGAAATGGAACAGGAGCGTGCGCCACCTATCGGATAGCTCGAAATCCCACGAATTCACCGGCAAAGCCGTGACGAACAACGGCAAAACCTGGCAAATAATCGACATCCACGACCCTTTGCTAGCCCGTGTCCTCGCCACCTCCACCCTCCCCTCGACCTGTGACGTGTATACCAACGGCTGGTACCACAGCGGCACCATAGCCAAAGCCCGCACCATTATGCGCGATCACATGGAATTCTTGTTCGCCGGCTTGGAGCCTCCGGAGGCGGAGTACGAGGCTGTGGCGCTGCTGCCGGATGCTATTGGGGATGAGGACGTGGAGGGGATGGTGCCGGATGCGAGTAAGGGGGCTAGGGTGGCGAGGTTGGCTGCTGCGGTTCGGGGACAGGCGAGGATGAATAATAAGGATAGTAGGAGGAGGGTGGAGATGGAGAGGGAGTGGAAGGTGTTGAAGGGGGAGATTGTGGAGGGGGAGGGTGGGGTTGAGATGGGGTTGAGGGATGCTGTGGAGGAGGAAGGGGGTGGTGCTGAGGCTGGAGGCGAGATGGAGACTGTAGTCGAGGAGGAGGATGAGGGCTGAAGTCTCAAGAGCAGTATAGTGTAGTGCAGCAAACGCTCGAATATTTCAGTCCGCTAGGTGAAGATAAATCCTGCTGTATGAGTCGTATGTACCGTGCTTGCGCAGAACGCAAACGTAATGAGCCATCAATGATGTCAATTCTGTACAAAGTGTATTGAGCGGTGCTGCTTGAGTATTACACGCGCAGCGCGTTCTGGGAGCATCCCCCATCCAGCAGCAGCGCATCAGGTTTCCCATAGTACACAACCCCTCATCTCCTCTCTCCAGCTCAGCTTGCGCCATCCTCTCCGTCCGCCCGTTCCCACTCCTCAGACCCTTATTGATCCTTATGCTTGGCCCTCAGGGAACATACTCTCCTTCAAGTTCACCCCGAGCTCTGATCGGATGCCTTCCAGTTCTCGGAGGTACTCGTCGTACTGACCCTTGTTCTCGACTTTCGCTTTGATGCCTGCCGTTGCTCGTCAGTCCTGTCCTCATACATACTACGCTATCGCCGATGCTTCCTCAGTGACATACCTTCGAACACCCTCACTGCCGTAGGGTAATCGTTCACGCGTCGTGCGGCTCTGAGTGCAGCGATGATGACGCTAGGGGAGGGCACCAAATCGTAGGCAAAGGCGTTGTTAAGGTTCCGCTGCAGCTCGAAGACGTCTTGTACGGACTCGAACTCTTTTTCGTATCTGCAGAGGTGAAGAATGTTAGTGATTTGTCGAGACCTCGACCGAGCTGCCCATTGCTCCTGTGTGCATCATTGCCCAATCCTCAAGCGCCCACTGCGTGCCAGAATGCACGCAAGAATCTCTCTGGCGACTGATGTGCCCGTGTGCTATGCCTCAAGCTCGCCGTCGCAGCATACACCTTTCTCCCATCACGCCGAACCTTCCCAGCCCGGTCGATCCGATAATCCACCCTACCGCACCCTGTACTCAATCCACATACCTTGCAGTGAACTCCTCGAAGCTCTCCTCATGATGCGGGTCATGCGCATCGATATCCGCCGCCGCCAGTCTCCGGCCCTGCAGAGCAAAACCCCTTCTCGCCGAGAGCCTCAAGCTGGATGGTATCGTCCGTCGAAGAGGCGCAATGCGCGCGCAGCGGAGGAGAGACATCGTCTGTCAATGTACGGGATAACTACACGTGAAGTAGTGCAGAGTGGAGAGGTTTTGGAGCTTGGAGCTGTGCTAGATGGTACCTGAGGTTGGCGTGCATTGGAGGTTGCTGCTCGGAGCGAGTCGGGGGCTTGGCATGGAACGGAAGATGCCGGGACGTCTGAACATCTAACAACGACCTGGAGCATCGCCCCGATATCTATTATGCTCCTCAATATCTGGTATCACAGATCTGCGCAGCGATAGATCTACTCGCGTAGCGGTAGACATGCCTATGGTGTTGTGCTACTCCCGTCGGCTGTGCCTCAGTGATGAGTCACCGTCATGTAGGTCGAGTCTCAATCTCTCTTTCACTCCATGCATCGTATGAACTACAACCACATGATGGCACGCAAGACAGCACCTCGCAGATGTGCGCACTCGGGCATTCAGGTCATGCCCTCGTCCCACGCCGCACTTGCAGGCTACAAACAGCCCGACGAGAAAACGCGTCGCGAGCACGCGTCGACCAGAGCGTCGGATGTCGCCAAAGTCCAGGCATACGTACAGTCCTCCACCTTTCCAGCACCACTCGTGTTGCCTGGCGATGCGTTGGAGATTGAGCACCCAGAAGTTCCTCAGAGCGTGACAAAGTGTATGAGATGGAGGAATGCTGTGACACCCAAGCGTAGAATGGTGTACGTGGTTGGGCCTCCAGACGCTGCGGACGAAGTCGCACACGTACGTCCCAGCGTGCGTAGTGGATCCGATGGCAGCAGACCAGCGAAGAAGCAGAAGATCTACAACTCACGGACAGAGTCCGCGTCCCTTGACCCGCCCAAGATCGACGACATCGTAGCATATCTTCGCGCGTTCTACCACGGGCTGCCTGTCAAAGCCTGGCAACGCGATGATCTGGGGATCGTCAGCTGGACAGGCGATGTGCCCAAGGCGCCGCGAAAGTCGTCCCGTTTGCAGCAGCAGTGTCCTCCGTTTATTGGTCTTAGACACGGCACTGAAGCCACCCGAATACGCAGCAGACGTTCGCCGGACGGTCAATTTGCTGCGCAGCTTAGCCTGAACGACCTTCTGGATGTCGCGATCGGGATACTGCCCGCAGACGCCTACGCTCTTATCATGCTTGTTCATCAAGACATGTACGAAGACGAGACTGACGACTTCTGCTGTGGTCGTGCATACGGAGGTAGCAGAGTCTCGGTGGTGAGCATGGCACGCTACAATCCGATGCTAGACGAGCAGCAAGATGTGGAGCGAGAACATGCATGGCCGCTGAGCCACTGTAAAGCTTATGTCGAGCAGAAATGCGCATTAGAACATGGCGATCTAACCAACATCAATGACCTCCCATCAGCCTCTTCTACTGAACATACCGCGAGCAAAGGCGCCGTCTGCGCAGCAATGAAGGCATCTGTCGAGGTTCCGTTGTCAGACTCTACGGCATCACTCCAAGCACTCTGGCTCAGCCGAGTCTGCAAGACTGCGTCGCATGAGCTCGGTCACTGTTTTGGCATCGGCCACTGCGTCTACTATGCATGCGTGATGCAAAGCACCGCCCATCTTAGCGAAGATGCACGACAGCCGCCTTATCTGTGTCCTGTGGATATGGCGAAGATACTGACAGCGACTGGAGCCACTGAGCAAGCCTGGTGTCGGGCCATGCTTGCTGCGGTGAGCACATGGCGGCATCATGAGAGGATGTTCGCCGGATTCTGTGCCTGGCTAGATGTGAGGTCGACGGAGATCAGCTGAGATCTTCTATTGGATCGCGGCAGGATGGTACGAGTCTGACAAGCCAACGAAGCGCGTGGCCAATCGCCATAACGGTCACGTGACGCGGTCCAAATTGAAACCGTTTCTCGACAGTGTGTGAATATACATTGTCCCATACAAATCTACACGAAAACTGCCAGCCCCAGCGCACCCACCACACTCAACCCCACTACCGCCCATCCCGTCTTCTGCACCATCCCATTCTCAATCAAACTCGCCGTATCCCACGCCAAATGCCTAAACCCATTGAGCGAATGATACACAAACGGCATCGCCACCGCAAATTTCGTGAACACCTTCAAAGCCACCGGCCACGCCGCGAAGCTGGCTGCGATCACGCTGCTCTCAAGGTGCCAGCCCAGTGCTGGGGCGACCAAGTAGCCGATGCCGAACAGGTACATGCCACCGGAGAGGGCAACACCAGTGATGCGATTGAAGGCGCTGCCATACCAGGTTATCTGGGGCTTGTAGATGCCGAGATGGGGGGCGACGGGGCGATTTAGGCGCTGCTTTGCGAGGATGGAGTCGTGGGCTTGGAGGGCGGAGACGGTGGTTGCGGCGGCGTGTCTGGGGTGGATGGTCAGAAGGATGTCCTGCTGGGTTATGGGAGCGATTAGGAGCATACCTGCGCTGAGTGACGAAGGCATTGCCGAATGCCACTGCTGCCGGGGTGGTGAACTTGAACGCTGGTGTTTGTACAGCCACTGCGCGTTGTCAGTGAGCTTTAAAAGCTTTCATGGTGTGTGGGACTTACATCGCCGCAGCGATTGCTGAGCTGTCCTCTGTGCCAATGCCATTGCGCTGTTGAATGTGAAGCAGTAGCAATGCCAATCGCTATAAAGCGGTAGTGTCATGGAGGGTCGTGATGCTCGACGGTAGCTCTCGGCACTCGCTTCGTTGGCCAATCAGCAGGCAAGGGAACGTGCACAGCGGAAGTTGTCTATCAAATTCGTTCGCAACAGCTCCTGTTCTTCTCCTCCATCAAGCAACTCATAAAGCCGTCTGGACTCCATGAAGGCGCGGCGGAGACTTCTCGATCAGGCGTTATGCTTGGTCACTCGGAGTTTCACACGGTTGCAAGACAGACTGTACCCGTAGTTAATCACTCGTTGATACCAGTACCCATGTATCCGATGAGTTTCATATCAGGGGCGACATTACAAAGCGAATGGCAGAGTTAATAGGATCGCATCATTCTATGCGCAAGTTGGGCTCATGTGCTGCTGGTAGAGTCATAGGCTGGCTGTGTGGAACACTCGAACGGGCACAATATCTGAATCTAGCATACGATGCGCTATCACCTATCTACAACTCATGAACTGCACGTCTAGATCCCTCTTCACGTACCAGCGACCTTACTGTAGGGCTTTATCCCAGGAAAGTACATCGTCGGCAAAGCAGGAACCGGTATACTCGCCGTGGTGCCAAAGTGAGTCGTCAGGTCGGCGGCCATCGTCGGCGCTGCATAACCAGCGGGAGCAGTCTTCACTGTCGTCGTCGTAGCAGCATAGCTTGTGTGTGTCGAGCCACCTTTCAGACAGTACAGTGGCACTGGTCGGGACTTTGATGTATACGCGCTGCGACAGCTGTACCACTGACTGCTACCGGTCTCGGTCCACATGTTGAAATCCTCGAGATCCACGCCAGTACATGGCGCGCCGTCAGCACATGCAATCTTGATAGGACCACGCTGCGCTCCGTTGGCCTCTGTGCCAGTCCAGTTGCTGACGACGATGTTGTTCAGCTGGACACCATTCCCTGCAATAGTGTCCATACTGCTCCAGTATTGGTCAATGTCCAGACTGTATGCGTTCGAGTGGCCGATGAAGTTCTCGAAAACAGCGTTGGAGACTGTGCCTGAGCCTCCATTTGACTTGATCATGAGCATTTGGTTGGAATGAACTGTATAGACGTTCTTGTATGTGATGTCAGAAACATTAGTGTCCGCTCCAAGACTCCCTAATGCGCATCCACCAGACCAGTTGCAGTAGATGTTCTCCACTAGGATGTTCTTTGCTGGCGACTTGACGGTGACGCACTCGTCCTGGTTGATCGTCAGTACGCCTCTCATTGCAGTCGCGAAGTGCGGATCGCCTGCCAGCAGTGTGACTGACCTTGTTCGTCACCATCACATCGTGGATCCACATGTTCGTAGACCACACGTCTATACCGTCCAGTCCGCCAGAGTATCCTCCGCGAATTGCCATGTTGTACACTTCCCCAGAGTCGCAAGTGTCCATGCTGAAGTGGAAGGCAGGCGCATCGACAAGCGCAAAGTCGTGTGCACTGAAGTGGGTGACTTGGTAGAACCTCAGCAGCCTGGGTGCGCCAGACTTGTGAAGCTGGTAGCCAAGACCTTGAACCGCGCCTTTGCCAGTGGACGAGAACATCTCAAAGTCGGTCGTATGCTGAATGAAGATCATGTTGCCGCCTGCTGTTCCAGTCCGAGTGATGGTGCCATCAAGTTGGAGCGCCCATGCCTTGCCGCCAGAGAGCGAAACCCAGGTCGTCAAGTTGTACTGTCCCGCTGGAATTACGACGACACCGCCGGTCTTGCATGCTGCGAAGGCTGATGTGATTGCGGCTGATATATCGCTGCCTGCTTTGCCTCCGTATGCGGTGATGTCGCAGGTCTTGACGGCTTTCTTTGCAGCAATTGAGGTGAGAGGTCCCACTTTGCCAGCAAGGTTGGTGGATTGCGCGGTGCTGAAGAGCGGGTATGCTGCTAACAGCGCAGTCAAGACATTGACAAGCATTGCAATGCGAGAGAGAGATTGTACTGATAAGTGAAGTGACGATGCCAACACCATGCGAGATGATCGGGGAAAGGCAGATGATGTGTACTTTCACTGTTTCTGTCGGGAGACCATGGCACCCGCAAAAGTACTTATGAACATGATTGATGGAAGGAATAATCTCGAGCTTGCGGAAGCGAAGGCGAGTGAAACTTACTTGACCGTCCTCTGAGAACTGCCCTTCAATGATGATAATAGCGCTGCGCGCATGGGACGAACTCGATTGAAGGCAAACCTGCGAACTCCAACGTCTTTCGTTATCGACAGAGGCATGGCTCAGCACATTCTTACGATGGCTTCGCACTACGTTGACATCTTAGGCCAAGCAGCGCTTATTGTTGATAAACCATCACGGAATAATTGTGAGCGGCAGACATGGCTGCCCTGGTCACGCTGTGACATGTATAGTGCATCGGAGGAGGCGGGAGATGCTCAATTGATATTGCGAAGGAGCGTGAAGTCAGTCGGATGTGTTTCGCTTGGCACTCTTGAACTTCGGAAGCGGTGAGATGCGGACTTCACCTTTGCTCGTTAATGCATCGGCCATCAGCTCGCTCGATACTGGCCGATGACCAGTCGAAGCATCTAGTTCGGCGTGATGAGTACCCCAGAGCGCGGCAGGCGCCAGAAGCAGCGCAAAGTGCTGTTGATGGGACGCTCCGGCGCTGGCAAAAGCTCCATGCGCTCGATCATCTTCAGCAACTATGTCGCCAAAGATGTGAGGAGACTTGGCGCGACCATCGACGTCGAGCATAGTAATATCAGGTTCATGGGCAACTTGCAGCTGAACCTTTGGGACTGCGGCGGGTGAGAAAGGCTTGCTGGCCCATCCGACCAGGTGAGTGGCTAACGAAGATTCCTTCTAGTCAAGATTCGTTCGTGGAGTCTTATCTGAACAACCAGCGATCTCATGTCTTCTCCTCTGTCGCAGTATTGATCTTCGTCTTCGACATCTCGTCACGAGAGCCGGCGAGTGACATAGTAAACTTCAGCGCTACACTTCGTGCGCTACATGAGCATAGCCCAAACAGCAGAGTCTTCGCTCTCACGCACAAGATGGATCTCATACCGATGGAGCAACGCAGCGACCTCATTGCCGACAAGTCACGGGAGGTGCTCCAGCACTGCCTTGACGAGGGTTTCACCCAACAGCAGATCGAATGCTGTGCCACCTCAATATGGGATCAGAGCCTGTATCGCGCCTGGACAGAGGTGATCTACTACCTCGTGCCGAACGCCGCCACAATCGAAAATATGCTACGGAAGCTCGCCGATCTGCTAGATGCACGGGAGCTGATACTGTACGAACGCACCACCTGTTTAGCAGTCACACATGTGACTCGCAGCGCAGAGTCACAGAACCCATACGAAGATCGCTTCGAGAGGATCAGCAGCATCCTCAAGACCCACAAGCACTCCATGGCTAAACACACCGGAATGCTGCCCTCGGAAGCCGCTTTCGCGGAGCTGCAGGTCAAGACGGGCGAATTCATGTTCTTCATCACTCGCTTGACCGAGAATACGAATCTTGCCGTGTCCATGTCCAGTGATGAAGCGGCTTTCAACGCCGCACGGGTAAATGTTCAGCTGGCGCGGCAGGAGTTCGCACACCTAGATATTGTGAGTTTAGCATGTGAAGTGAGGTATGCCGCTTGCTGACCACCCCTTCCGGGATAGATTGAGAAGAGAGGCCACGAAGCATAGCGCGATCAAGCGTGTTGACTGGGAGCCGCGGTCAGCTATCCCTATCGCGCTGAGCCGCAGGGCTGCATCACACCGCCTCGATCACTCGAAGATATGGGGCGTGTTACTATGCAGACAAGAATCTAAAACAGCGGCGCGCATCCTCGTATCGGCCAGATGTGGACTATCACGGGCTGTGGGATAGGAAGCGGCACTATCTTCCGCTAGCATTACCAGGGTGCAGCTTTCAAGACATGATCCCAGAGTTGTGGCGAATTGGGTTGCCATTCTCCCGAGTAGGCTGCCGTGGCTGCTTACATGAGTGCCACGTGTGGCATGAGGACAAGGCTGCACTGACGAGCTACGGTCGCAGGTATGCGGGGGGGATCATCTGTCTGGACCAGTATCTTCTCTGCAGATTGCAGGGGAACTCTGAAGCGGTGTACAACGTTTCGCACTCCGCCGTCTAGTCGACATGACGATCAAGTACATGCTGTGCCGTACATGCGAGCTCGATCAAATGCAGAGCAAGCCCCGTAAGTCTGATCTTGAATTGACGGAAAGCATTACCAGGGCACTTCTCCCGACCGTTGTTCAATCACAGATGTGAGAAGGTGTTTTTTCGGTGCAGCACGTCCATGACCACCAGGAATATGCGGACTCGGGACACAGAAACATGGAAGTAGGATAATTGCGCCCTGCTGTTGACTCCGGTCAGGCACACTTCGTGCGGCGTGCAGTCCAGCCCAATTAACCGCGAGTAGGTTATCGCAGTGTCCTGGCTTACCGTCCCGTGTCCTTCATCAGCTCGTCTCATGCCGCCAGCCGCGTAGACGCCTGGCTGCGGCGCATGAACGTCGCTTGGCTGCAGTGAGGTAACCGCAACGTCTGTGTGCATGCAGATCATTTAGAGCCGAAGATCGGAACATGGGCCCATGCCGCTATGCTCGCGAACGTGCATACTCACGCATACTACTGTACATGTGCCATATCAACATCAATCTAAAGCCAACATCGTTATTCGGATGCGCGAGCTCCGAGTCGATCACTCGGGCCCTGACATTGCGGCGGCCGTGCGCATCGACGATTCAGCAAGCCTGCAGATACCCCACGGCTGTTGGCCCGCCCGCTCGCGGGGTTTCGGTACTGGATTGTGGCCCAAGGGTCCAGGGTTAGACTGTAAGGGCAAACCTGCCCTGATTAGACTTGAGCCTCGGGTTCGCTGACGTTTTGGGCAGAGCATGGTCGAGGCCGACCGTTGCTGAATGTGCCGCTCGCGTACTTCTGACACCAAAGAACCATGAGACGCTGAGAGCATCCAACAAGTTGGTGCTCACACCCTACATGACTGCACTGGAGCTGTTCCCATTCGTAGTGGCCAGATCAGCCTCAGCACGGCTGCAGGCCTGTAGGATCTACCACTTCACCAGAGATCGGGAAAGCGGCAACGCGCCTCCGCATCAAGACTGGACTTGTAAGCGAACAGACGCTGTGTAACAATCGTTGCTTCAGGATGCGATTGGGAAACTCGTATCGGCGATTGATGCAGGACTTGACATTATCGGCTTCCTGCCGACACTTCGGCTTGCACACCGGCGCCGACTGTGATCTAATACTTAGCAACTTGTATCTTCTCACGGATCAACTACATCCTTTCACATGTCAATAGCGGACATGAAGCCGGTGTCTCTTGCAAACAAACGGTACCACGGGGGTGATCTCTGCTTTGCCCAGCACGGGTGTGACAAAAGATGTATACCACTCTCGAGGGCCATAATGTCGATACTGCTTGAACGTAACGCACTGCAGAAATAAACCGCTGCTAGTCCTGCCCTGGAGAGATCTTTGGAAGACGAGCCTGACTCTCGACCGCAGTGTAGTCCCGTTCGTAATGTCAAATTGTTGCATGTATTGGCATCCTACTTCACAAAAATTGCTGCGCGGTCCGTTTCTTCTGTCACTCGCTTGACTAGGTGGTCCGTTACAGAATAACAGCATCAGCGGCATGACAATTCAGTAGAAAGATTCTATGCGAGTTCCTGGGCGTCCAACGATCTAGCCAACATTCAACGCCAGAGCACCCACCACATGCAGTGGCGGCTGTCGCTCGGAGGCACTAAGCGCACTGGCTACCTGATGCAGATCCCAAGTGGATTGCAGATTATAGCGCTGTCAAAACATTGGGTGCCATACTGTCGGAACCGAGCAGCTGAAATTGCAAGACCTGAACGCCGAGCGACAACACCACATTCGAGACTCATCGGACAAGGGTATCGAATTTCATGAATCGTCACTATCACCTCATTTATCGTCACTAGATTAGAGAAGTCGTAGGTACATGCCCTCGCCTACGTTCTCATGCCGAGATGCAAACTCTGTTTCCAAAGTGGTGATTTCCTGCTACGTGAGAGCGGTGCTGTTGTCCCAGCTTCGTGCGCGCATGCAATTACCATGACCTCGCCGCATTTGTGACCCCTGTTTTCTGTCGATGTGATTTTTATGCTCCTCCGGTAATGACTCCTCGAATGCATTGTGCCCTGCGGACGCGACTCCGCTCGATCCTGCTGTTCATCCAATGCGAACCGACCCAGATGCTGGTCTACCCTTGCCGGAAGTCTCCTCCAATGCTGCGAAGTAGATTTTCTCATTGATTCCATAAATGCAATCGGCGTCGGGCTCGATATCTTCATCAATTGGCCCCTCAAACCCCCAATGCTTCCCCAGCCAACAGCCACTCGTAGCCTTGAATGGTCGTGATACTACGTTCTTCAGTTGGTAAAGTCGGTGCGTGCCCGCCGTAAACTGCTTGTGAGCGCTACGCCAGAACTGCATCAACTCGCGTAGGCACTCCGTCCCGCCAGCTATGCCGTCCAGTGTAGGCCCCAGATTGCTTTCGGGACCACCAGCCCCAACAATGTCAATAGCTGACACCGTGGCATAGCCTGCGAACGGCGTAGAGAATGTGAAAGTGTGCGACTGTCCTGGCACTGGCTGTGAGATGTTACGGCGAGAGGCTTGGAGATCGCACATGATCCGTAGGACCTGATGTGAGCTCTTGTGAGCGATCTGAATGTTGCGCGGCACGAGATCAGGTGCCAGTGTATGGCGAAGGCAGCGACTAAGCTTGAGCAGGATGAAGTGGTGAAGCGTGTGGATGGAGACGAAGATCCCAGCGTAGCCGCCCTGGATGGCGCGCTCGAGGTTGCCGTAGCTGTACTGCATGTGTTCCGGGAGTCGTGAGACCCATCCCTGGAGTGCAGTCTCGGTCTCGTTGTACGCAATCTCGTAAGCTTCTCGGTACGTGTTGCTGTCATGGTGCGTGCTCCGGTGTATAAACGCCATGGTATTGCCCCAGATAGCCGAGATCAGGACAAGCCACGCCATTGGGGACACTGGACTTGCAGCGGTAAGTATCGAAATAGTTGGGTCCAAGGTGTGATTGTTGTAGAACGGTGCATCGGAGGGCTGACTATTTTCAAACATGTCTTCCCGACAGGGTAGACGCAGATAGATGTCGCCCGTGTTGATTGTGCAGCAAAGACCACCAAGTAGTCCGTTGTATCGATCCATCAGAAAGCCAGACCAGAAAGTGCGCCGCCTGCATTCTGCGATCTGTTCCTTCGTGAATCCGTACACATAAGATTCTGGTCGCAGCTCACCGTCTTTTGTGGTGGCCACTTTGCATCCTTCCTCATCATTGTACCGCAAGGCAGTCAGCGCCGAGACAGCGAGCCCGCAGAGGTCCCATGATAGACCGTCTGTACCCTTGGCGAAGTTACAGAGGCTGAGTATCAAACGGGTCTGAACCAGTGGAAGACCAAAGGAGCCAATCTTGCTAGCTGCAGCGTGCGAAGCGATCTGAGCACACTTGTCGCCGAGCGTAGCTACTTCCTGACCTGCGAAGATAGACCCCATGGCCAACATCGCATAGAGCACCATTCGCTCATTTTGGCACTGCTCACCTTCCTTGCGAGCACGCGTCACCCAAGTCAGGAAGGCATGTTGTGGAAACATGCTGTAAGTAGCACTGTTGACGTGAGCAAAGTAGAGATCCAACAAGCGCATAGTGGTGGCCGGGTCGATAAAGTATGGGTCCACCTTCCAGTCAAATCGGCTGTGATCCGAGAATTGGGAGACCGCTGTTGGCACTGGGTTCGATGGAGGGAACGATGGTACCGGACCTCTAGTGTGTCCAGATGGAATCACAGGTGACGCGGATCGATGCTTCTTTGCAAATGTAGGTTGTGCCAGAGGATCATCTTGCGCGTGCCTCTTGGCTGCATTCTCTTGAGCTGAAGCATTGTGTCCGGCTGTTGCGTCCTGCTCCATGCCGTGTGCTGTCTGGGGTGTCGGATCCGAAACGCGCTCTGCCGGACGGCTTTGTGGAGGCGAGCCTGCACTGGACCAGGTAGTACTTGCACCTTCAGTCGACGAGGGCTGGTTAGGTGCCCTAGTCCTTGTCAGCGCGAGGCCCAATCCTGAAGATCACTTACTACGTACCTCCGACAGATTCTTTTCGCCTTTTCGCATTGGAGACAGCTGCTAGCGCCAGGCTCGCACTTGATCTTCTTCTCCCGACAGTCAAGACATGCCAATGCAAGTCGCTTTCTGGGCTTGTTGGCCTTAGTGAGACCCCACTGGGGATTTACAGTGTCACCGTCCACATGCGTTGGAATGCGGAAGCCACCCTCGTAGACATGATAGCTTCCCTCCGGATAATCCTTGATACCAAGATACTTCCGCGACGACTCGGCGCCAGTCGGCGTGAAGGGTGGGTGGCCTAGTCGGTCATGGGACACAATGGAAGCCCTGTGAGCGAGTTCCTCGCTGGTGAGGGGGGTATATGGGCTTGTTACACTCTGTGTGATATACGAGCTTGTGGACTGCTGTCGTGGTCTGTCATGTCTTGCATCCATGTAGTCCCTACCATTGTGCTGGTACGGACCATAAGGGGACACAGGAGGTGGTCCCGAGCGCATCGGTTGTGCCTCGGCGTATTGCAGCTCGGGAGCACGCTCGTGTGCATCAGGATAGATCCGGCGTGGGTCATGGAGAGCCTGTAGAGCGAAAGGGAGATGTTCCCTCCCTTGGATCTGCGACCCTGTGTCCTGGCTGCGATGCTCCGCGGTTTGCATCAGTGGCGGTCCTGGTGTCCATGCCAAATGCATCTGTGATGGAGATGGTCTTGACACTGGGGAGAGTATGTCGCGGAGTCCCGGGAGTGTAGGCCCAGACAGTCTGTAGCCCTGTCCAGGATGGCCAGTTGGTGTGTGCACACTTCGCGATCTCTCCTCATGGAAGGAATGCGCTGCAGCGCCGTTCATGTGGTGCCCCGGATGTGGCTCTATTGGCCGTGGCAGATCCATCGGCTGACGAAGTCCCATTGATCGCGGAGCGCCGTCGTAGTAAGGGCCTCGCTGTTCGTGCGGCAAAGGCTCTCTAGATACCTCCGATCGGCTTGCTGGGCCAGCATACATTGCTGGAGAGGCAAGAGGGACGTATAACCGTCCGGTGTCGGCGACTGCCGACGAAGTTCTGCAGGATCAGCAACGGAGCAGTGTCACAATCCTCATGAATGGCGAGCTTTTGGGGAGCTGGTAACGGAGACAGAATTATTGATCTGATGTCGCGCCGATAAGACACCTAGTATGAGTTGTCCGGAAGAGGCAGGGTCACTCAAAGGTGGCGATAGGCATGTAGAGATCTCTAGAATCGCAGACCGAGCGGTCAGTGTCCCTGGAGTGATTCCTGGGCGCCAGATGCCTTGGTGCAGTGATGGAGAATCACCCAATATGCATAGTCGTGGCGTAGCCCAGTGGAGTAGGAAATCCCGCCCGTGAGAGCGTAATGGCCAGTGACTTGATCGAATGTAACGCAGGTCTTGCAACGCGCCAGAATATGCGTAGAGCTATGGTAGAATGCACCAGCTGACGAGTTGACCAGGCGGACGTCCAGAAACTCTAGTAGAAGGTAAGTAAAACCGTAGAGCGGCGTTGCGGCACGAAAGCTCGCGGAGTGGTGGGCAGGTGGTTCCCGATCGCCCAAGAACGAGAGAGGAAGGAGGGCAAAGATCCGCACCGCAACGTCGAGGGCAGAGCAGGTGACCTTTGATACCAGGCGAGATGGTCACCAAAGGTCCAACGACCTCTCTTGGAATTGCAGTTGAGCAGATGAGAGGAAGATCCTCAGGGATTATTGCAAGCCCAGCGGCAGGTAGTAGCCTCACAAGCGAAAATCACCAAGGGTTCATCTGGATGCCTGCTAGTGGCCGGCTCTTGTTGACCGCCGCATATTGCACTCCATGTCGTCGCAGCCAACACGATTGTCTTCCGAGACGCTAGATGGTAGCCGGACCCTTTGCTATGTTGAGCGTGCAGGTCTCCAGAGAGGTGGCCAGGATGAATTCGCTAGCCTGCCCAGCCGCTCTGCGACTGCATTGGTAGCTCGGTAGGTGCACGCCATGACTCTGCATGAGCCACTAGCAATTCAGAGCGTGGAGGCAACGGCAGGCAATGAACGGCGATCATGCACGGCGCAGACGAATGTCCCTGCACCGTGCATCTCGTGCCGGCATGAGAATGGGGAAATAGAGTACGGCTGATGGGGGGGCTGCTTGTCACACCACACATGATCGTAATGACACCCATGACGGCCTGTATCACGAATACGGCCTCGCCATCAGTCAACAATGTTCAGGACCATGCAGAGTTCAAAACAGCATGACAGGGGTACGCCTGAGATGTTTCCCTATCGACGAGCATCTCGTGGGGAGCACGCTACAGGGAAGAGGTGCCGTAACGTGTCCCACGGGAGTGACATGCATACAGACACAACAGGGTCTCCGATTGACTCCCAAAGCAAATGTCTCAGATGGCTGTCATGTGCCAGAATGTATGGGCATCACCACTTGTGGGCGATCGCTCGTCCAATACTATCCCACGCGATCGATGACTACACCACAGGACCTGCTGCCCGCATCGTTCAATGAGGGCCGAAGACCCGGGCAGAATACGATACGCTCGCCTATTGCGCCAGTAATTGCGTGCACACTCCACATGCATCAAAGAAGGGCAAACGCCACGGCATTCTCGAGCGCTAGGATGCTAGGAACGCAATGCGCGTGCGCGCTCATGCACGCTCAGCCTACCGATAAGCCAATCGAACGAGTCCCGGACCCGCAAATCAACGCCCTGCTCAGGGGAGCGTTGCGCACCCGGGGCGGAGGCTTCGGTCGTCGGCTCGTCCACATCTGCTGGTCCCTGGTGACGCAGGAGGATTCCCGTGACAGCCAAAAGTTACTTTGGTGTATTCAGTACCAAGCATGCACGACTGGCATGTTCATCATGAATATCATGCGACGAGTGTAGGAGATCCACATAACGATCGCCTCGCCCAGACAACATGCCCTACAGCATCTCGATCGCTCAGTCCAGTCGTGCCGCCCTCGAAGATCAGCTTGCGGTGACCAATGTCGACCGGTCCAGACATGTTGTTCGATACACTACTACGCTGGTAGCGGATCCTTCTGGGAGGAGATCTTGAACTGTAAATACCAATGCCACACGGAGCGACCGAGCCTGTGGGGACTCTGGGGGGCGCTATGCCTCATGACAGCTGCTCCGAAGATGGCGTCACCCAAGCGTGAGCTTAGATTTGACTCTGCGGGAGATGGTCTCTAGTTCGACACGTATCGAACTCAATACGCGACGTGCATACCAGACATTGTTGACGAAAATCCTGATCGACTAGCTCCTAGGCGCGAGTGTCGTCGCTAGGGTTGTAGTTCCAAGGCTATTGACCACGCGCGAGACATGAGACGAGCAAATCATCCCATTGTGAGGCACGATAGTACTGCGTCTCTCGGACTGCCTTTCCAAAGTCTAGAGATACTTATGCTGCTCTAGTAGTTGCTGCGCATGTCACTCCGCGCCCTTGCGTACGATATGCATGTCGAGAATACGTATGGATTTCGATGTCAAGTCGATTGCTTGCTTTCTACTAGGGTGCACTGAATAGACTCTCAAGTCAGGAGCTTATCCCATCAAGACCTTCCCACTTCGCGAGAATGTGGGCAGAAAAGCCCCCGTTACCTTGGATCTCGATGCTGCGTTTGCGTTTGCGGATGCCCAACATGACAATAGACCGCCGCTGCGTCGGTGTGATCTAGCTCAAGCATGCTGTGGAGCTGCATAGGCGTGTCCACGGTTCCGAACTACGCCGGACACGAGCAAATCCACTGTGGACCTTTGCTGTAGTGCTTCGTTGAGTGCCGGAAGTGTCTCGAGAAAACCGTTCGAGTCAGGAGGAACGTGCCTCTGCCGATGTTGGTGCTTCATGGAGGTTTCGCTTCCTTCGGCTCGTCAAACTTTACGGGCTCGGCTCATTAGGGCTCATGACGGGGTCAAGGATGTGATGAAGCATAATAGACCACTTTTTCCGTGAACCAGGTCGGTCCTTCTTGCAGTGCTTCTAGAGTCGAGCACAAGACTATGGCACATCGTTGCTGGGTTATCGGCCGTTGATCGAACATGAGACGAACGAGCGACTTCCGCTGCTCACAACCTACAGTCACCTTCATGCTACTACGATTGCCAATGCTACTTTCCAACGTGAACTCTCGTGGCCTGTAGTGCCAAGATAGTTCTTCCGTAGCGAGTATCCAACGGGTCAGGCCTATACGCTCTCCCACAACATACACCCCGGATGTCTGTTCAATTCAGCCTGTTAACCTAAAGGCTATCCCGTTAGAGGCCTGTCAAGTCTATGTTCGACTCATGATGGCCTGACATGGCGCGGGAACGTGCGGTTCCGCGCGCTGCACAGCAGTCAGGAAACCCCAGGTCATCAGATCGATAGCTTAATCTACTGTACATGATATGCCACACGCGTGCGCACTCCAGATAAGTAAACGGCATCCATGGCGCAGTTCCTTGGTCACCAAGCCGACCGCAGGATTGCGCATACCCATCCGAGACATCTGAGACACGGCAGAGACCGACTAAGACCATTTTAGCAGCTCTGCAGTCGTCGCTTGTGGCTTCGGACTCCTTAGAAATCTCACGATCGCGCATAATGGCTTGATGGCTTCGTGGTTGTGGCGTGTTGAGGCAGTATAAGTCAAACCTTCTCAAGACCCACGTCCACTGATGCTTCGTGGAGGTCTCGGTTAATATTCCTGCAACGGAGTATCTGCTCGGCGGCACAGCATGGCTCCAGCGAATGCAACGCGCCATTGGCACGCAGCTCGGACGAGCGCGATCTCCATCATGAGCCTCCCAGTCCCATGCGAAAACGTGCCCAATCGTAGCTGTAAATCGACTGGGCGTGAACAGATACCACGCCGCATCCAATCATGGCCCAGAGGTCGAACTCACGATCTTCAAACCATCCTTGTCAGCCAGCCGCCTCTGCCGCTATCCGATCGTAACACTCTATCGGTGGCATGTTGACTACCGAAAGCTACCAAGATCAGTCACATGATCGGAGTAGCACCCTTATGTAGCCCAATGTGCGAGGGTGCACACATCGAACCACCAAACCCGGCACGATGGCAGATTCGATATTTCGCTTCGATCGCCATGAGATCTGCATATCCAGCTTGATCAGCGTCTTGGCAGAGCTACAGTCGCTCAGATCACACCCTCTGCTAATACTCACGGACTTGCGAGCGACGGCACGGCCTGCAGATCCGCCACTGCGGCGATGTGGTTCAAGAGGTGTGACCAGTGAGAGAGACTGTCGGATTGCGCCGCGCTCCGCTTCTCTGTGTGTTGGCGCAGAAGGTGGGTGCATGATGCGATCCAAGTCGGATATGGGCTAGTACGTGTCGGTCGCAGAACCACAACCTCGTGCACGGCGACGACGTGATCAAGGACAGGTTATCTTAGCATTCGCGCTGTAACAAGTTTTGCGAGTCTGACGCCTTTCTTGCGAGGTCGTTGGTGAAATGAAATTTGCAAGCGCGAAGATATGTCTCATCTCGAGTCAAGATGAAGTTTGTTCATGCTACTACCCAGGACATGGCAACAAGAACAACTGGAATGAAGTCGATTGATCATGGAGCGACCGTGATGGATCGATCTGGTAGAAGATATCATCTGGCAAAACGATGTCGTGTCTCTCGAGCGTGCAGCGATGAGAGGTCAACTATACTGAATTGTTTGACAGCAACACAATCGATCTCCATTGGGCTGCGGGATGCTCAATTAGGTCTGTACAGTCCATGCTAAAATACAGGTTGTAATGCGATACTGTACAGGTAGGCACCCATGGATCAATGTTCTCATCCAACATACTGCAATCATGTTTTCCCGCCGGCACCAGCAAGACTCAGCGCTTCCTGCGCTTCCTGAATCTCCGCACGACTCTCATCTTCATCCTCGTCGTCCTGTGAAGGCCCAGGCTTCTTGTCGTGCTTCTTACTGTTTGGCGCTTCGCCCTCACTTTCGCTACTCCCATCGTCCCCGTCGCTGCCATCGTCTTGGGCATCGTCAAGCGGCGGTTTCCTCTTTCGCTCGTAATCCTGCTGATGCGCGTTGAGCATAGTACTACCAACGCGACGCAGCGCTCGGGCGATAGGAGAGGAAGCCGCAGTGCCAGTCTGCCTACGCCGTAGCGAAGCAGCTGCAGAAATGGGTGTGATGCCATGCTCGAGATCGGCACCTGTAGTGCGTGTGGTGTGGCGGCTGAGTTCATCGCCGGAAGCTGGAGCCGTGCGGGGTCGATGAGAGGTAGGGGATGCTCGAGCCTTGGGTGGCGAAGGCCCAGCTCCGTCGACTTCGACGCCGTGGCCCAACACGCGTGCGTCCAGAACGTCATCGTCTTCAGCCTTCGCGAGAAGGCTCTCACGGCTCCTGTCGTCTATCTCATAGGGCAGTGGAACGTCTCTGCTCGCACGGAATCGACCGACATTGGTGCAGTGCTCATTCTCGACTCGGAACAGGGTCCACATGCCTCGACGGCAGACCTCGGAGAAAGCGATCATGAATGACACGATAGATGAGTGCTGGGCATCGTAGGCGTAAATCACGTAGAATATCCAGTTGAACCGAAGTATAGGGTCAAGACACATGGCGACGTAGTACCACCATACGTTCTTGTATGCCAGCGTTTCGCGAAGGAACTTGTGTTTTGCACTCGGCACACCAAGACCTTTTCTACTGTCAGCACAATGTCATCAATGGTTGAGCATCTTGACTCACTCCAGTCCATGACCACATCCCAGATGCTGCAATAAATACTGTTGACTGTCGCACAAGTAATGAAGAAAGCAAGCATGGGTGTAGTCTTGTTCATGCGAAAGGTACTGAGACTCAGAGCGCCGAGAATGGTGAATGTGTACTTTCCGCCGTTGACCAGATGTGGGAACACATTGCGGGTGTCGTAGTAACGCCGTAGGCACTGCATACCTCGCCAGATACCTGTGGACGTTGTTAATAGTGCGATCTTTTGATCAGACGCAGAAAACACTGACCAGGTAGACATGTCAAGAACCCAAGTAGTCGTGAGTGCGAGCTATTGCACACATCCGGGTGACTCCAGTGTCGCGCATACAGGCAGAAGAAAACTTCGATGTTGCCCATCGCATAGGTCATGCTGCAAAACATATCGCCCAGGAAGAAGTCACGAAACTCGACAGGATAGATCCCAGCAAGCGTCAGGCGCCATAGAGAGTACATGAACCACCTCCGGGCTTGGTGGTAGAAGAACGGAAGCGGAGAGCAGAAGATAAAAAGGCTCAGACCGATCAGCACGACAGGCCAGTCTAGGAGACAGGTCAGCAAAGCCAGCGCATGCAGCTGTGGTTGATTCCACTACTCACAGATGAACATCTCCATCCCGCCAACTTGCTGGAAATTGAGCCATATGGTGAGACCGAGCAGGAAGTAGAACACCGCTGGAAGCTATGAAGATTGTCAGAAGCGCTCGTTGTATCTGGAGCTCGTTGTATCTGGAGGAAGTAGCCTACCTCGCTCAGCTCCTTCCAATGCAGCATATTCCTGTTGTCGAACTCGAACACAAATTGGTAATTGACCTTCGCCCTAGTGAACGCACGCGCATCCATGACGAAGAAGCCACTCAGGAATACAATCAAAAAGAACCCTCCATATAGCTGCAGCAAGTAGCTCGTGGTAGTCGACAAGGCGACGTTATCGTTCTGCAGAAGCTGCTCTGCCCCGTACACCAGGCCCTGTATCCCGAAGACAGTGCCAGCGGCGACAAATGCTGCCTGTCGCCACATCGATCCAGTGTAGTCGCCCGCTCGTGCAATCTTAGCACGCAGCTTACCGACTGCCATCTTGTGATTGCCACGCTCGAAGTATCGCGCATAGAGATCTTCGACGGCGGTAATGTGGCCGTCCACTACGTCCGAATTGACAAAGTAGGCTTTGTTGACTTTCTCGGCCATGTAGCGTCCGGCTGGTCGAGCATTGACAGCTTTGTCGTACTTCTTGTTGATCTTGCGGAATGCAGTCCGGTTGAGTAGAGCGTAAGATTTGAGCAGCTCCAGTCCACGATAGTACTCCGCAAGTGCCAACTTCAACTTCCGTTTCGCCACACGGTAAGGTACATCCTTCTCTGGAGCCTTGCGAGAATAGTCGCGGTGATCAGGAAGGCCCGCTGCATGCGCCTCGAGACCTTTCGGTGCGTCTGGAGTGCCAAGCTTCGCGAGAGCTTGCGAGGTTTTGCCCACGTGACCAGGGACCAGCTTGTCGACAGTCTGATCTACAGTCTTAGCCACGCTCGCGAGCCAGGGAGCCGCTGACGAGCGGCGGTGAGCCAAAGCCGTGCGGTCGTCGTCACTGTCCATCTGGTTCGGCGCGGCGACACCGTTCGTCTGCTTACCATTCATAGCACCTTTTAGATTGTGTCGCTCAGCGTACACTATCTCCTCCAGTCTCCTATTCCGCATGACGTGCAGTTGCTCACGCAAGACTTCCAGGCGCTTGTTCGATTCATTCTCTTTAGTCTTGTAGAAGTCTTCGATCTTCTCCAGCTGCTTGTCAAGGAACATGAAGGACTCTGCTTGCCGGAAGTCGAGCTCGCGGTAAGCCTCCAGAGCGATGTCAGTAGTCTGAGTACCTGGCGCGTATGGGCTGGGGAAGCCGCCGGTGAAGACTCGCTTGACGAATGGTCGCAGATTGCCAGGCAAGGAGTTCATCCGCTTCGGCTGAAATAAGCTTTTGTACCGCGGTGCATCCAACCCGCTCAACGGTGCATTCGGCGCTCCTCCACGTGCATCACCGTTGGTGGACTTATCTCCCTTGCCACCATAGCGGGGAGCTGTGAAGGTGACCGGCTGGTCCACATCCGAGCCAGCGCCTGCTTGCTGTCCCTTCTTCGGTGCATTAGGGTCCAATGCAGGATCCGGCAGCTCAAGCAAAGACGCCTGCTTCTGCAGCTGTGCCATCGCTGGGCTCTCCTCAGCTATTGGCGGACTACCAATGATGCTCCCATAGCGCATCATGCCGCGTCCTTGCTGCGAGGTCTGACCATCGTTGTTCGAACGCAGCGGGCTACGCTCGTTGATCGGTATGCTCTTCGCACTCGCTTTGGGTGTTCGATCGCCATCCTCCTGCCCTTCGTTATGACTGTTCGGGCTGTCGCTGACGCTCCGGCTCCTCGTATGCATCAACCCTCCTCGAATCTCTGGCACTTCGGCCTGAGATCGCCGTCTGTCCCGGTTGAGCCATGAGTATACCGGTGCATTGCGAAGGGACTCCGGGCCATTGGTTCCAGCCGCGTTGCCCTTCACAGATCCAGGTGACTTGTCAGCAGCCCGTATCGCGCGCGCAACATTCTTGAGCTTCTTCTTCGCATTCTTGTAGTCCAGGTACTTCTCCTGCCATTCAGGTACCAAGCTGTCCTGGAGTTCTTTGGCGAACTTCATCTCCGCGTTTGTTATTGGCGCATATCGCAGCGCGATGCCATGCGATGAAGTCTATGCTGTCTGAAAATGATGGCAGATGAGAAGTTCACCTACCTTTCTGAACTCTGCAGACTTGCAGGCGCTGTTGCTAACAACATAGGAGCTCGTCGACGGCAGGAGCTTGGCTTCCAAGCAAATGGCCGAAGTTGCTCTTGGAACGTGCATGAATTCGCCCGGGAATGACGTTTGCCTGAGTCGCTACACCCGAAGAACTGACGGCATCAAGAGAGTGTGAAATATTGCCACTTAGGACAATGGAAAAGCAGAGGGAGTCATGCTACGTAAAAAGAAATGAAGTGAGAGGGCCAAGGTCAGCGTACGTGGCCGCCACGGCGCCTCAGCATTGACTTCACATCCCAAACTCCGTCGACACGCGAGAACCACACGGCCAAGTAATTTCTCGGCTGGTCATGCCGAAATATATATCTACGATCGCTTCTTTGCGTTCACGTTCCGCCCTGCACCAACCTTGAGTCTTCCTCCAGCTTTACTCCGGTCTCCTGTTAAGATACTAGGCAGGTAGTCTTCGTCCATCAGATTCCTCTCCTTCGCTCTCTTCTCGACCTGGCTGTGGCGCTCGTACTCCTTCTGGTCCTCCGCGAGTATTAGCTCGTTGCCCCACCCACCCTTGCCTGCGCCCTTGATCCGTCCGTTTGCAGAGCCATGTACAGGTTTCGGGATGCTGTAGCGGTCGCCGCGGCTGTTGTACTGGAAGTTCTTCTTCAGGTGAATCTTGAACTCGCCATTTGCAGTCGTCGAGCAAGACACCCGAGTGAGGGTCGGCTTGCCGCATCGCGTGCAAAATTGCTTGTCCATTTGCTTCGACACCAGGAAGCACGCTTGACAACGCATTGCGGTACTTCGCACATATCGCACACGTTGTAATGAGGTAGACAGTAAATTGAGATTCATCTGGAGGATTACATTTTGCATGGCGAAATCGGTGGTGATGACAGCGACTTCCGTCTGCTGCTCGGTGTGATCCTCCTGAACTGCGCCGCCAGCGTCCTTCGCTTGCTTCGAGTCAAGGTTGTCGGGAGTGATCCAGCTGTCAGGGTCAGAGTCTGATTCGTCTTCGTCAGGTTCAGATTCTCGAGCTGAGTCAACCTTGGGCGGGGGACTCGAATGATCCTCATTTGGGGTGGCGATGTCGTTGGTGTGGCCTTGTGCCTCAGCCGAAGCTTCTGTGTCGACTGGGGCCGGAGAAGGTTGTTTTGATGGCGACGAAGCACGGTCTGCAGCTGGCTTCGTGGCGTCATTCAGATTCGAAGACGTTGAGACCGGCTCTTCGCCCTCAGGCTTCGCAGGAATGCTCTTTGGTGCGATCGCGTGACGAGATCGTACAGGCTTGCGCGTGGGAATTGTAGTCCACTCCGGGTCTGCATCCACGGCCTGCTGTGCTGCTGGTTGAGTGTCTTGTGATCTACCAGGGCGACGCCTGCGCGGTCTACTCGATCGTGACTTTTGCGCAACGTGAGTCTCGGCAGGACGTGGGTCGGTCTCGGGTAGTGAGTCCTCCTTTGGTACTGCTTTGCCGTCATCAGCTTGAGGTGCGGTGGCAAACGTTGCATCCTCTGACTGTATATGAGTCGTATATTGGCCGGATACAGTCGAGCCAGTCTCTGCTATCGTTGACTGTGTGCTGAGTGCTGCACTTTCAAGCGTAGCCACTTGATCAGCTGCATCCGTCGATCTCGACGAAGGTCCATTCAGTTCCTTCTGCCCCGGAGACCGCCGTAACCTCCAGTCGCCACCATTTCGCTCGCACTCCAATTCATAAGTCAACGCAATGATCAAGATATCAGGTTTGCTCAACACATCCAGATCTCCCGTGCGCCGTGCAAAATCTGTGACGAATTTGACACTTGAAGGCGAAGGTTGCCGCAACGTCACGAAAGGCTTGAGAAGCGTCTCAAAGCGTGTGCGCGTGCTCTCATCACGGATCTCGGAGACCACAGCGGGTATTGTGAATAGTGACTCTGCTTGTGCGAGTATGGAAGATGATGAAGGTTCGTTGCGGATGATCGGACCAGAGTCGACCACGAGGGCGTGAACTCGTTTTGAATCTGCCATCTTCGATAACTGATTATGTGGCTTACAATGGATCGATTTCAAGTGATTATGCAAGCACGAAACTTGGTGTAATGTGTTTGATCTATGTATCACACATTGGTGGATAAATTTGTGTGAAGTCGGGCTTCAGTAGCGGCGGCAGCATCCGAAACTCAAAATTGGGCTGATTGGCGGAGCGGTTCCTGCCTCAGGAGGATTGAGGCCACGTTGGAAAAATGATAGCCGATGCTGCAGTCATTCCTCTGCTTCTACTTTCAACGATCTCTGGCCATGGCGTACGCGACGCACTCTAGGCCATGGCCCTTCATGATTCATGCTCTCACCGCACCGTCCTTGTCGTGTCGCATATGGCCTTCGAAGGCATCTCTGCAACACGAAGAGCAGTCAGCCTCCAAAACCGTCAAATGCTGGCGGTCCAGTGTGCGGAACCGAGCGTTCTCAGTCCCCTGACCATAGGAGATCAGCCTTCAGACTCGTGGGAACATTTCGGTACTTCTCCTGGACCGTCTCGCCTCTACATGAGCGTCGCCCAGTGTACGCCGATACTTCTCGATCGCCTGCTAGGATGTGGTGCTCAGCCTGGAGAGTCGGCCAGAGCTAATCTGCAATCCAGTATAGCAGCTGATCGACAGACATGCGAAGGCGCTGAAATGCCACGACCTAGGTGTATCACAAGTCTCCAGTGGACTGGCTCCAGAGGCCTACCGGTGGTATCGTTTCTACGATCTCGTGCTCCAGGCACAATTTGAGACACCAACAGGTGCCGCCTGCTATGGTTGCACGAAGTTATCAGGACCGAGCCGCACGATCACGAGCTCCTCATTGGCCCCAGGATAAGGCCCGATACTAGCCGCGACCATCATCAGTCTCAGGGAATGGACATCGGTCGATATCCTCGTAACACATGGATTCTGCATAGCTTGGATACTTTAAAAGTGCGCCTCTGGTAGACGTCGCTTCGCCGGCATTGTCACCCACGGCCAACGGATCCATGACTGACACAGGCATCATTTACGAACACACACGATGTGCAGTCGGTATCTTGAGCCTGCGGGATCCAGTGCCGTATCGGATCCTGGCCGTTCGGTAGCCCAGCCTGCCCTGTTGGAAAAGAAGGCAACCTTCGTCGCTTAGCGAATCGCATGAGCTTGCGGACCGCGGACCCCAACTTGATCGACACTTCACGTTCGCACAAGACCGCCTCGATCCGCCCAGGGCGGGGCCTGAGGGTAGCCTTTCTCTTAGGCCCATCAACTGGGTGACTTTCGGATTGAAGTGACTGCCACAAGTCAGAACGTGAAGTGACATAGTCCGCAAGCATACCGGCAGTCTGGTTCATACTACAGCCCGGGAGGCGTCGACACCCTGCTGTGATTGGCTACGACTGTTCATCGTGCATGAAGTCGAATGAAGCCCAGGCATCGGCTGCCGCTGTTAAGCCCCACCTCTCGCCGGCTAGTCGAGCTTCGTGCGACAGAGAGGGCCTAGCTATATACCCTCTGCCCGGCTGATGTGATTGTTGAGCCGCATCACGTCCCGGTGACAGCGGTTACATCACGTGGACCTCCTTCTGGCATATTTTCAGTTGTATCATGGTCGGCAAGTCGGAGGCGAGGCGGGTATCTCTATCATCGTACCTTGCTCAACACCAGCCGAGGATGTTGCGGACTCGCTGTACATTGGTCTTGCATGCAACTCACGCAAATGTCGACATCGCGGTACGAATTATATTGACAGTCGTACGGTGATACTGACGACCTCGGCATTAGTAGCGCTCGCGCTGCTCATTACTGTACTAATGCCGGTCATATTGATCGACGACGGAGAAGCGCCGCTCGCCGATATTGGCAGACAGAATTTTGGACTCGTCTCTCTCGACATGTTCGGTCGTTACTCGGCAGAATTTCGTTCCGGCGCGAGAGCAAGCGCTTGAGCTCGCGACAATAGTACTGGCGCAGAGTCCTCGTTCTGCGCCTGCTCAGATTCTGAAGCAGCGTTGTCGTTGTTGAGACACATCGCATATACATGCGAGCGACGCTACGATCATCGCAAGGGCCCCCTCTGTCGCATCCGTCAGTGTGAGGAGACATGGAACAGAGCAACTCGATCACGCTTAGGGCGGCTCGTTTTGCTAGCTGCCCTACCTGCCGGACGTCACTGGTCCATTGCTCCGAGCAGGCCAGGGACCTTCACCGGTCCCATCACAATTTAGTAGAGGTGCTTACTCAAGCTTAGCAAAAGCAAGCAACGATGTCATCGATATCATACCCCAAGGGTGAATCAAGGGTACATACACGCACTGGCTCACAGTCGCCGAGCGAAAGGTGCAGAAGAGACCATCAACAAGCGATAACGCTCGAGCTCGGTACGGTATTGTCGTACATTCGCGCTGGTGATCCTGATCTTCAGCGTGCCTCCGACGCGCCAGTGATCTGGTGAGACGCACAAATGGCAGTGGACTTCTACTTCCGCATCATTGGCATTGAAGCCGACACCGAGAACATCCGGATAGTTGATGGGGGTTGGCGGCCTCCTCGAGCACAGGGCAAGAACAAGTACAAGCTCTGGCCCTCGGGCTGGCAGGACCATGCGCTCTTCCATCACGGTAACGGCATCACGACGCGTCTACAGCAGGCGTCCCTCGCTCCGCCCCTGGATAAATACGGAACGTGCTCGATGTACGTTGCGAATGGCAGTATATGGGTCGTCAATTGCGATGCAACGCAGAAGGCGATTCACGACGGCGAGGACAACGATACGCCAGATCGCGGAAGGACGCACCATCATGAGTATTCAACGCGCGACTGGAGTCATGTACAATTCAACACGGTCAGCACCCAGATCGATCCCACACGGACCATGTCTTGTGTTACGTATGATGGCGAACAAGAGAAGCTGATATACCAACATTACGATCAAGAGTGGGCAAAGAAGTTGTTCCCAGATCGCTACTCACGGATGGGCGATCGCGCTGTGGAAAGGGGACCCCGACTCGGCGGTCTCGTCGGCGAGCTGCCGATACTGCTAGGTCTTGTAGCCTTGTCGGTGGATCCAAGGGGAATGCAAGAGCGGATACCAAACATCGTCCAAGGACCTCCTTGGGTCCTACCAGATGGCCTAGGAAGAACAGTAGGCTGTAAGTCCCTCCTAGTTCTATGCAATGTGCTCAGAACACAAGGTTGATTCAGTGACAGGGGACGATAGGCGCGGTGTCCTCGTTGAGGTCTGGACAAAGCATGACGACTCGCAAAGTGTCGACACCTTGAAACGGTACGAGCAGGGAGGATTTGGCAAGATCTTCGCATGATTGATTATCTAGAATGAAATGACTAAAATGCCCACGTCGCGTAGCATTGGGGCGGGCTTACACACACTTCCTGTATCCGGAATAATACCAATCACACAATCCGCTACCCCACACAGCTAAGTGGCAGCGACGCTACTTCCGCCGTCTCCAAAAGATCGAATACGCCTGCGCTACTATTAGCTCCGTCGTGACCGTGAACAGATTATTGCTGCGGCTCTGAGAGCCGGGACAAGTGAGCAAGCACCTACAAGTCTACCTTCGTCTCTCTCTCTCGCCGTTGGTCATTGATACCCTACACCCTTGCAGGTACACGAGTTGCAGCACAGGAGCACTCAGACTTTTGCAGAGGTGGAGGCACAATACTGGGACCACAGTGGTGTTCTAACTCGAACCATACGCCTCAAGCCTTCACATACTTATATCGATACTTCTGCTTCTCCCCCGTGTCTCCAAACTCCTCCCGCCCCCAAGCCCTCATCAATTGATTCCCCAGCTCCTTGTTCAATTTCTCTAGCTCACTGACCCTTAATGACTGCTTGGCCAGCTGCTCTGTAAGCTCCGCCGTACTCGCCTTGGAACTCTTACTCCCTCGGTGTGAGGCACTGAGCTGTCGTCGCGGACCGTCAACCTCTGCAGCCTTCTCACGCTCGTGCTCTGCCACCGTACGCTGCAGCTCAGCTGTATGAGACGCCTTCAAATTGTCTGCCGTGTGGTTTGCGATCTGAAGTTGCTTGGCGTAGCGGGTGTTGAGACGCTCGAGATCGAGCGCACGTGCTGTTGCGCGGTTGTAGTCTTCTGTACGAAGGGCGAGCTGTGCCGCTGCAACACTCGAATCGTGCTGCTGGGGTATTGGAGCTTGCTGCGTAGGTTGGGACTGCTTTGGTTGAGCCTGAAGCTCATTTGACAGCTCGGCGATGCGTTGGTCCCGGGTAGCGAGCTGTAGTCGCAGCTCAAGCAATTCATCCTGCAAGGCCCCAGTCCGCTTTGAGGATGCTGCAGCTTCCGCAGCCTGCGCTTCTAGCGCCCGGATCGTCTCCCTCGCTTCGTCAAGTTCCTCTGCCACGTGCTTCTGCCGGTCTACTTCCACTTGTAGCTGATCGATCTCTTCCTGAGCGGCTTGCAGATGGTCCTTGGTGATCTTCTTCACCCGCTTCAGCTCATCTGCGACCTGGCGTCGCTCTCTCTCCGCGGTCGGTTTGTCCTGCGATTTCTGTCCCAGCTGCGCTCGTAGCTCCTTTATCTCCTCGGCGGCATCCTCAAGAGCTTTATTGTGCTGAGCTTCCAGGCGATCAACGTCTTGGAGGTGCTTGAGTCGTTCCTGCTCTACTACAATAGTGTCGTCAACGTCAATCTCGGCGTTCTTCTCCCTCGACCGCACAATCTCATTCCGAACGCTATCAAGCTCTCCTTTGTGACGGTTTCGCTCCTGCTCGAACGCTACTCTGACCTGCTCCGTATACTGCGCCGCAACGCTCTTGATGTCAGCCTCCCGTGCCTTCTTTACGCTCTGCAGCTCTTCAAGCATCGCTTCTAGCTCCTCGCGATGCACTGACGTGACGCGCTCAACCTCAGTAGTATGCGCAACCATGTCTGCCTCACGCATACGTCGCTCTGCAGCAAGGTCTTCCTCGAGGCGCTCAATATGCGAGCGCATGAATGCCACAGCGCCTGGTGCTGCTCTCTCGCGGGGTGGTGAAGATGACGATGCTAATCTCGTGCGTCCCAGTCTACCACTGCCACTAATGCTGCGCGGCGGAGAGTCGAGGTCCTTGCTGAGTGGCAATCTCCGCACCGAGTCGTCTCTCTCACGGGTCATGGCTGGCGTTCCAGATATCATTGAGCGCGTTTGTACGCGCGCAGGCTGTCCAGCCATGTAGTCCACCAGGTGGATTGTGAAGTCTTCGGGACCGTCGATCGCGTCGCTACGTAAGGAATCGTGAGATTGATCCTTGGATGGCGAAAACAGGCCACCAGATGAGGGTATGATAGACATATTGGCTTTGAATAGAGGTGAGGGTTGAAGCCCGCCGCCGCCCGGTGTTGCATCGGGCGCCGGTGAGGAGGAGCGGGTAGCGCTTTGCGGCGGAGACGATGCAAGGCGACTAGAGTCCATTGTCGTTGATCGAAGGCCTTATGCTATATTGCAAAGTAGCGATAACATATGTTTCTGCTCAGTGTTGACTTTCGCATCATCATACTGCCTCTTTGGGACGATCGCGAAGTGCGCGTTGGAGCTTATGTCCGCTTAACGCCGACTGCCGAACATCTTCGCTCTCTCCAAAAGTCTGAACATTCGTGTGCTGCTACAATGACACCTGCGATAGTGGATTATCGACTAAGCTTCCGTGGAGGAGATATCACCTGCAGAATGCGAGGAGTGTCTGCTCTCACGGACACGTTGTTACAAGGCTTCACTATCGTGGGCAAGCTAACATGAGCATTGTTAACACTCGAATATTATGGAGAAGCAAAGAGACAACGCTGCTGGACGAATTTGATGATCACAAGTTATCCCAGTCAATCAGAACCCTCGCGGAGGCTGCGCTCGAATGGTCACGGTCAAATGTGTCACTATCGGGCACGCTGCAGTCGGACAGTAAGGCATGATCCGAGCAAAACGGTATCTCGCTACCAGACCGATCGGTCGACAGCTACTTGTTCGGCCATATCTCAGCCTCCGAGTTTATACATCTTGCCATGAGCCCTCCCGGTTGAACGGGACACTGTGCATGCCGTGGACATCGCCTACGTGCGTTCAAGAGCAGTATAGGCCTCAGTACTGAGCCTTGTCCTGAGGATGCGCCTCAGCTCCCGCCTTCAAGCACGTCGACAGTACCTCATAGTCGATCTTGCGTGTCACCGTGTGAAGCTCGTCTGGGTCCATCATCCTCGTATTGACACCCATCATGTTGCTCTCTGCGATTGACTTCCAGTACATATCGCACCCACATACAGAGCAGAAGTGGAACTCGCTCTCCTTGTCACCCCAGACGTATGCCTTGGTCGGCGAGCCATCCTTGACCGTGATCTTGACTGTCTTTGGCTCGTAGTATGCCCACGCCGCTCCGTATCGTCTGCAGATTGTTGGTTCACCTAGGGGTATGCACATGAGGTCGTAAATGGAAGACGGACCTGCAGATTGTACATTGGCACTCATTTATGTCGCGAGGTCGGTGGGGAACCTGGACTGTCACGATGCCGCAATGACATGTTGCGTTCAGCGGCGCGCTCGCGTTCGAAGGCATTGTCTAGACTTTAACGTTAGTGCGGACATGCATGCCTTCTCCTCACGACGGCGTCTTACTACTGGTAGCACGATTGTCGATGTCGTTCTTTGGAGAGTTTGAAGCCAATGCTGAGACAAACTCAATGCTGCCAAGACCAAAGCTTGACGAAGCCCTCACTCACTTCTGGCCGAGGAGCTTTCTGCTACTCTCCTTTCAACTCATTTGCAGGCGTATTTCCTATGTTCGGTGTGGGCGCTGAGGTGAAGGCGCCAAACTATGACCATGACGCCTCCATGATAACATTGTGGATTGCCAGCATCTGTCTCGGCTGGTACATCTTTATCACACTGGTGTGCAGCATTGGGTACATCCAGATGTATGGACAACAGCCTCAAATTTCAATTCCAGACTGACCTCGCGCAGTCGCCGCCACTACTCGCGCGTGCCACAACATGTCCAATGGGGCTCCGATGCACCAGATGTCACCATCATTCGACCTGTCAAAGGTCTTGAACCGTCCATGTACGACTGTCTAGCGTCAACGTTCAGGCAGACATATCCTAAGGACAGGCTACATGTCCGCTTCTGCGTCTCGTCGAGCAGCGATCCTGCTCTGCCCGTGCTGAAACGCCTCCTCGAGGATTTTCCAGACCATGATGCTAAGATCTTAATCGAAGATGACGACCCTCTTTTGTCGAATGGTGGTCCGCGACTTGGTCCAAACCCGAAGATTCGCAACATGAGCCGTGCCTACCGTGAAGCTGTTAGCAATCATATCTGGATCATCGACTGCAATGTCTGGGTGGCGGGGGGCGTGTGTAGCCGCATGGTGGCGACACTCGAAGGCCGTGGCCAAGCGAGGAAGAACAAATTCGTCCATCAGCTGCCTCTTGTAGTTGACACATTGGGCACGAGTGCGAGACAGGAGACGCATGGGCTCTTGGACGATGCATCGAACGGTCACCTGCGGACCACAGGATCCTCCGGCATTGATACTCTGTCAAACACTAACGAGGACCGCACAGCTTCCTCGATCGGTGGCGGACGACTCGAGGAGATGTTTCTGGGCTCAGCTCACGCGAAGTTCTATATCGCCATCAACACAGTCCTCGTAGCTCCCTGTAGTGTGGGCAAGAGCACTATGTTCCGACGCAGTCACCTTGACAGTCTCACAAACGGCAAAGGTATTGACTTCTTCAGCGAAAACATCTGCGAAGATCACTTGATTGGTGATCTACTCTGGAAGCAAAAAGTGCCCGAGGAGCTGCAAGGTGAGAAGTGGGGGAAGCATGCCTGCTGCTTTGGGGATCTGGCGATTCAGCCGATGGCAAATATGAGCGTCAAGGAGTACTGGAGTCGGAGAGTGAGATGGCTGCGAGTCCGGAAGTTCACGGTCACACTTGCTACCCTGGTCGAGCCAGGTACCGAAAGCTTCCTCTGCTCTGCGTATGGCGCCTTCGCAGTCTCCACTTCACCGGTCTTCCACGACAAACTCGGAATTTCACCCACGTGGCCGTCGTTCCTGCTCTTTTGGCTGCTAAGTATCAGCATCTGGTGCGCCGCAGACTGGACCTTGTACAATCTGCTGCACTCCAGCAAGTCGATCGAGGTCGATGGAGATACACCATCGTTTGCTCGCCCTTCGCCAGGTCGCTCAAGGCGGCCTCTCGGACAGTGGGTCCTTGCTTGGGTCGGCCGAGAGGCTCTCGCGCTGCCAATTTGGCTGTGGGCGTTCTGGGGAGGCACGACAGTCGAGTGGAGGGGAAAGAAATTCTGGGTGGGTATGGACATGAAGGTGCATGAGATCGTCGGCAGTGTCAAGGCAAGATGAGGGAAGTCTACATTGTCATCATCTCCTCGCCCCTTTACGGCAACACTGTCACTCTTTGAGGAAGATGACAAGTGAAGTCGAGGATATGTTGATGGGTCGCACCTTCCTCGCCCACTCCTCGCCTTGTGCACGGGCCGAAGGTTCTCGCTGAATGTCAAGCACCAGCGCAACACCACTTCTTCAACTCGTCCAATAAAGTCAGTTCACTCAATTCGCAAGCCTTCACTCGCCACCATGGCTCACCGCTGCATCTGTGGCGAGAGTTTTCCGAGCCCTAATAGTCTGGAGGTACACGGATTTGCAGAAGGCCACACGTACCTCTGTTGCGGCGCGCTGTTCAGACTGGCAGAGACTCTCAACGCACATCGGCGTAGCAAAAGCCATGTTCGTGGCCATCATGCCGTCGAGAACCTTTCTCTTCGCGCGGATAAAGATTGCGGCTTGTGCAACAAATATGGCTTCACCGACAGTCGTCTGGAACAGCACATGCTTACCAAACATAACCCCAGGATCATTTGCCCTCACTGTCCGAGCAAGGCATTCAACTACGATTTCGCGCTTGCGCAGCACATCAAGGCCACCCACCACCCCTGTCCACAATGCTCGCACACATTCCGCAACTCCGCCATCCTCTTTGGTCATCAGAAAAACTCCAATCACCTCTTCTGCCTCGAGCACGATATGGACTTCAGCTCTTCGGCTGCTCTCGCCCAGCATCTGCGCGAGGATGCGCACATTAGTAGCTTCGAATGCACTACCTGCGACCGCGCCTTCAAGACTGAGATCGCACTGAACGACCACCTCGACAGTGTCGGCCACGCCTGTGTAATCGAGGCGGCAGCGCGCCAGATCGCAGATGCTCAAAATGCCTCCACGGATATCGCACGCCGTGAAGAGAACAAGTTGTTCTGCGAATCGCACAATCGGAAATTTAAGACGCTGAGGGCCCTACAGCAGCACCGGAACTCGTTGAAGCATAAGCCATTGAGCGAAATGAGGTGTACCCTGTCCGATCAGTGCACTGGCGTGTCCACCTCACCGTCTGCGCTACTGTTCCACCTCGAAAGCAACACCTGCAAATCTGGTATGACACGTGAGAAGCTCAACTCGGTGGTTGCAAAGTACGACGTCAATCGCCACATCACCGGTACCAGCGGCACTAGTAGTCTTGCGGCGGTCGAACATGATCGCAGTCTCAGCGCCACGGCGCTGCCTAGATCGACTCCCACACTCGACAGCCTCTCGATCTCGGATGCGAGTGGCGTGGTGCTCACGCCTACCAACACGAGCGTCGGCCATAGCATTGCACCCACCAATGGTACCTACGCGGGTAGCACACTTTCCGCGAGCAGTGGAGTCATGCTCACCCCATCTGCAAGCATCGCCGGTAGCGAGACCTACGGAGAGGAAAGTGGCATGCTCGGCCCGCCCATTCGTCACCACGCTGCTCGAGAGTGGTCCTTCCTGAACGACGTTCTACCCGTGGTCACCCAGACTTCATCCTCGCTCTCCATGGCTATCAGCCCCAACGCCGCGGGTCAGTGGCCCTGCCACCTCTGCCCTTGCACCTTCCGCAAGCAGTATGACCTGCAGCAACATCTCAGTTCCATAGCTCACGCGCCGAGCATCTTCCACCGTCCTACTGCGCTGCTTGGACTATCGGGCAGCACGAAGCAGATGTGTAGCTTCAAGACTCTGAGTGGGCTTGCGCAGCATCTGGAGGCGGGTGCTTGTAAGGGAGGGACGGGCATACTGGGCATGATCGCCGAAATGGTGGAGAGGGAGATCGAGAAAGCTGGGGGAGGGAAGGTGAAATTGTTAAAGTGAGGGTTACGGGAGAACTATGCTCGATACCGAGCAAATTGGTCATACTTTTGGAGCGTGTACATCGCTCAGCATAGTGTCAGTTGAAAGGATCGGGCGGGTGGCCGAATGGGTCAAGACGTCGGGTTTGAATAGTGAATATTTGAACATTCAAAAGATTCGCATTCCACTGGACATCTCATTGACATGGCTCAGACTTTCGTTCCCGGGATCGGATAAGATGTGTCTCGACAGACACGTTGAACGCTGTCACAAAGTCCCCAAAGCCTTCAAAGGAAGTGAGTCGAGGCGGCGACCCGTGAAGAAGTGCGACAGACTGTGCTTGATGGACGATAGTCAGGTACAGCAAGCCGAAGGCCTTGAAGTGTGTACCGAGCTTCTCGAGAGTGCCCTCGGGAACCTCGCGCTCGCTGGAATCGTCCCAAGATTGCGCATCTGTGGCTACGACACCCGTTCTCCTCCATATGACATCCCATTCGGGAGCAGTGCCGTGAAATGCCAGCTGAAAAGTCTGGGTAATCCCCTCCATGACGGCCGCGAACATATCGGTAGTGGAGAGGTCCACATGACCTTACTCGCTATCGCCCAGTCCAGGTTTCCCATCGTGGACCTCGATCTTGCTGGCAGCCCAGAGGACTACCCAAGCGACTCCTCCGCCTTTGGAAGAACGGGTGCGCCATGGAACCTGCCGTGGGCCAATCTAGCTCGGCTTAGAACTTACATCGGCCTTATCCTCATCGATCCAGATTTCCACGAGCAATCGCCTTTCCACTCGTGGCTTTTTCATCACTGCATACTCTGCAAGAGCTTGAAAATCGCCTTCGAATGGCCGGAGTATAGCGATATAACAATTTCCGACGGGACCGTAGACGACTGGACGAGACTGCTGGGCAGAGCAGTGCTAGGGCGCATAGCGAAGTGCCTTGAGAATACGCCGTTGACTACACTTTCGCTGGGCGCAGGCCGGTTCGGGAAAGAGGGCACTTTGCACTTCTTGACTTGCTTGAAAATCCGCCTACGCAGTCTCCGTTTAATCTCGAGCTCTGTCATCCACCATAACAGTGGTGCATGCTTTGGTCTGCTGAAGTGGATCGCAAATAACCTGGACCTGGGAATTCATCGAAGTAGAAGACCTGACTAATATCAACCCTGATGAGATGTTCACCGACGCTGGGAGAGATCGTTGACCTTGATCCATGTCGCAGAGAAATGATCACTCATGATGGGGACTTCGGGTTCAGTATCGATGGAACACCCGACTATGTCAAGACCGGTTTGCTAGACGAAATTGAACGGCTCGATTTCGAGGATGATGTGTCCAGTGATACATCTGACGATTCGATTGGGGAGAGCGACTGGGTCACCAACCCGGACTGGAACTGGCTTTCGGATGTAAATGACAGCAACCCATCTGGGTCTGATCTCATACCTTCGTATCGATGCAAGGTAGCAAGTGCATTGTAGAGGAAGAGTGTGGCCGAGTGTCGACAAGATGTCCCAAGAGCTTAGCGGAGGCGCTTCAGAGACTTGAACTCGGATGATGTTCATTACAGCATCTGCTGTAATCTCGGGGGTCCTCCCGGCCTACGATGTACCTTCGAAGTCTCCAGAAGTTTGGAACGTGGAGTCTCCTCCTATCGGCTTGTCTAGGGAAGCGCGTCACTACACCGCAGCGTCTATGAGAGCTCGTGGCCATACAGTAACGACACCTGCAAGCAGTGACGTTGATTCACAGGCATATTATTGCGGGTGCACTCACAGCAGCGTGGGAGCGTTGGAGGGTTGGAAGAGCCGAAAGCACGATCGCGGTTCTTGATGCTCACAGTGGCCATCACTTCTTACCTTTGCCCTTCGACTTCCCCTCGGTCGTATCTACGACAAAGCCACCTTTAACCACCGCGTCTCTGGCAACTTGATTGATCAATCTGAATCGGTCAGGGCCCAATTTCACGCCGCCATACCATCTGCTTACAACAACAAGCACATTCCATACTCCTACTAGCTCGAGCAAGTGCAGCAATCGACCTCCTGCAGCCGTCTCGCCGTCATCGTCGCAATCTTGGACCTTGACATCGGCGTTAGCAGCCGATCGGATGCGCCAGGCCGAGATGTTATGCGTTGCTTTCGCAGCACGCTTGTCCGTGTTGAGCAAATGAGCGATTGCTAAGTGAGCTTCTTGCGTCGAAGTGACAGGCGTGCAGCGGGCGAGGAAGAGGGATTTCTTCTCAGTGATCGGATCGGAGAGGGTCCAGGTCGGTGGCGGGAAGTCGTCGTCGGGCTGAGAGTCGTTCAGCACGTGGATCTCGGCTTCTCTAGACCGGTCGTTCACACCAATGGCATCCGGGTACTCCTGGCTTGCGGCATCGGCATCGAGACGTGGAAGCCTCTGACCAGACTCCTCGATGAGGTCAAAGATGCATGGCGAGCCAGGGATGTAGATATCCGCAAGGACGACTCGAACATGCTCAACGAGATCCTGCCCATCGCCTTTGGCAACACGATCGCCAGTGTGTTGGGTGCCTAGGATTGATGGCGGCGCAGAAGGATAGTCATGTGGGAACTCAACTCGCAAGGAGATCTCTGGATGAGATGGCAACGTCAAGGCAAATATCGCTTCGTCATTGGTAGACTCCAAAGTAATCTCGCCATATATCGAGTTGATTGAAGTGATTTCATCCAGAAGGTCCTCGGACATGTCGTGAGATGCACTGCAACGTCGCCATGCTAGGTACCATGGAACATCATTGCGGCGGCTTAAATGACTGGCTGGTTGAAGATCTCGAGTAGTGAAGAGCATCTCTGTGATACAAGTACAACATGTGGAGTGACTGCAACAGGGCTTGGCAAGCAAGGGATGCCCGATCCGGACTGTCCGACTTCTTCACGAGTCATGAACGAAGATTGCCCGGTCGATTGTACGATCACATTTACACTGATCATCTGTGCTCACACCTATCCTCAGCATGGCGACTCGACTCTCCCTCAGTAGCGCTCTACCGAAGCCAAAGTACAGCGGCGAAGAGGAAGCTCTCCCACGGCACACGCAGCAGAAAGGACCCCGAGTAGTCGATGCTCGTGAACTCGAGAGCTCAGCACTGGTAGTGAAGCGCTCTGGACCACCCCCATACGGACAGCGAGCATCATGGCGACCGCGGAGTGCGGAGGACTTTGGGGATGGGGGTGCCTTCCCGGAAGTGCCCGTTGCACAGTATCCGCTGGACATGGGCAGGAAAGGTGGTGCGAGCAGTTCGAATGCGCTGGCTATACAGGTGAACAACGAGGGCAAAGTCAAGTACGATGCGATAGCCCGGAGAGGCCATGACGACAAGCGCATTATACATGCCAGCTTCAAGGACTTGATCCCTTTGCGCCAACGGGCAGATGTGGGCGAGATTAGTCTGGCGAAGCCGAGCGAGGAAGAGGTGCAGGAGGCGAAGGAGCGGACGCAGAAGGCGCTGTCAGGACTGGTAGCCGGCGCTTTGGCTGCGCAGAAGCCGAAGAATGTCAAGGGAACTACTAGGCCCGAGCCGACGTTCGTCAGGTACACGCCTACGAATCAGATGGGCGACAACAGCAAACAGCAAGATCGAATCATGAAGATTGTGCAGAGGCAGCAGGATCCGATGGAGCCGCCGAAGCATAAGATCAAGAAGATTCCGAGAGGTCCTCCCAGTCCACCGCCTCCTGTGATGCACTCCCCACCGCGCAAGTTGACTGCTGAGGATCAGGAGGCTTGGAGGATTCCGCCGCCTGTCTCGAACTGGAAGAACCCAAAGGGTTACACTGTTCCACTAGACAAGCGATTAGCGGCCGACGGCAGAGGCCTGCAGGACGTTACCATCAACGACAAGTTTGCTCAGTTTGCCGAAGCATTGCATACTGCCGACCGACATGCTCGAGAGGAAGTCACGCAACGGCAGCGTATGCAGCAGCGCCTTGCCGAGAAGGAGAAAGAGCAAAAGGAAGCAGCCCTGCGAGCAGCCGCACAGAAAGCGCGCGAAGACCGTGCCGCGGCCATGTCCTCAAATAGGCCGGGTGGCCGATCTCGCAGTGTCTCATCAGCATCATCTCGCTCCTCCTACACCTCCGACTCCCGCTCTCGATCTCGCTCACGCAGCGCCTCACGACGCCGATCTTCTGCGCAAGACGACGTCCGCGAACGCGAGCGCCTCCGCATCGAGAAGCGTGCCCAAGAAAAGCGCCAAATGCAGCAAAAGACCATGGGCCACGAACGCCGCATGCAAATGCTTGCGCGCGACCAGAACCGTGACGTCTCCGAGAAAGTCGCCTTAGGCCTCGCCAAGCCGACGCAGAACAAAGAAGCAATGTACGACTCCCGCCTCTTCAACCAGTCTTCCGGTTTCAATGCCGGCATCAATGAAGACAACGCGTACGACAAGCCCTTATTCGCTGAGCGTGATGCATTGAACAGTATCTACCGGCCTTCTGTGGGGAATGATGATGAGGAGGATGGAGGGGAGACATTGGAAGGTATTGTTGGGGCGAAGAGGTTTGAGAGCCTGGGGAAGGCCCCGAAGGAGGGATTCAAAGGGACCGATACGCAGGAGCAGAGGAGTGGGCCGGTGGTGTTTGAGAGGGATAGGGGCGATTTGCCGGATGTGGAGGCGCTGATTAAGGAGGCTGAGAGGGGCGCGAAGAGGGCTGCTGAAGATGGAGATGGGGGAGGAGGGAAGAGGAAGAAGGTGGATGATGAGTAGTGATAGTGCACCACACTAGCGAGCGTAAAGGTGGACATCTCGATAGTGAAGGGCAAAGGGACCCGGCACATTATGAATGTGCATTCACTACGACTTCGGTCACCACGAAGGTAGAGGAAGGCGCACACAGTGCTCTAACTCGCTACTTCTTCATCCACTTCTCACACTCGAATCACACCCTCCGAGAGACCTCACTCGAACACTCGAGGACCACATCCAAAGCCAACTCGACAATTTTTGAATCATTCGAACCATCAAAGGCTAGCGTCATCACCATGCCGGCCTTGCAATCGCCTGAGCCTTATCGGCCGCTCGCAACACAAGACTCGATGGCCTCGCCACCGAGGGCGAACTCAGATATGCAGCCTCCGGTACCATATCAGCCTCACGGTGGCATGCTAGTGCCATCCTCATTACAGCCCGCGGCAATATACCCGCCGTACGGTGGCATGGGCTTGCCTCCATCCTCGACGGCGAACACCTTCTCTAGCTTGCCATCCGATCTACAATCACCGACACCATATCAGCCCTTCGCCGCACTGTCGATGACAGGCGCGACGCCGGCGCAAAGCTCAGTGACCCCAGGTGCAACGCAGCCACCGGTGTCGTACGCTCCCTTCGACCACGCAGATGCAACAACAATTGCATCACCCACTACAGGCGGTCAGCGAGGCATCAATAGCGATCTGCAGAGGCCTGCGCCGTACCGACCGATCGAAAGACGGGCAGCTGGGTATTCGAGGCATAGACTGGACGAAATGGCTCAGTCGTCTATACGTCCATTTCCGACTGCATTTGCGACAGCCACCCGAGTCCAGTCAAGCAATGGCACCAGGACTTATCCGACCTTGATGAAAACGCCAATGTCGTTCCCGCTTTATCGCTTCCCAGACTGGCCGCCGCTCCAGGTCTTCTCACTCATGGCACTCATGTTCTCTCTCTGGCTTCTAGCGACAGTGCTGTATTTCGTCACCGTCCCTCCACGCAACGGCTGGCTCAAGCGCGTGTTCCGTCGCGACGGAAGGCAGAAGAAAGGGGACGGATACAAGAGACTGCAGGATTACGACAGCGACGAAGGAACTGACTTTGAGGATGAAGTCATGCGTGGCGACGGAGACATGGGACATCTCGCCTCCCTGCGTGGAAAAGCAAAGAATCGCCGCGCTGAGGAACAGAAGTGGGTCTCCGAAGTGGTGAATGCTGATGAGGAGCAAGTCGGTCTGGGCATTGCGTCTACCACCGGCACGGACTGCCACCCTGGAAAGCTGCTTCGCCAGCGTCGCCGCAGGTCTCTCGATCTGCGCTTCCTGATGCCGGAGAAGCTGAAAGAGACCATCGACCAGATCAAGGACGCGCCCGTATCGGCTCCATTGCCGCCCGCTCGCAGCTTCGACTCGTCGCCGTCGTCTTCAGCCGTGTCAAGGAATGACAGCGAGGAGGACCTGGAGACCGGGGTGCACACCCCCCTGCTGCTATCTACGCATGACCAGGAGCCGAAGAATGGACAGAAGAAGGGCTATCGATTCACTGCTTGGCTCGAGACGGTGAATGCCGGTATCGAGTACGCTGCTGCGAAGCTAGCGAGGGCGGCGCATGATCATGTCGTTGCGCCGGAGGAGGGCTTGCTGCTGCCAGTCCGAGATGGGGAGAGGGAGGTCATGGCAAGTAGCTGAGCATAGCGACCCAGCTTCATAGCTCTAGTTCCGATCAGTAGTCGTATTTCATTCAGCGGCGTAGCATCATCCTCAGCATGAGCTCTCATTCCTTCTCTTCCCACCTGTGGTGCAAACCCACTCTTGAATCCCTCAATCACGACCGCCCAATCTGCTCCACCACCCTCCTCACTTCCCTCCTCTCCTCTTCTCCAACTCCCCACCCATCTAACATCCCCTCCCTCCGAAACAGCACCGCAGTCTCCACAGCCGTGGGCTTCCCCACCTTCAACCCCGCCCCAGCCCGCACCAACACCTCCACAACCTCTTCATATCCCTTGAACACCGCACCAGCCAAGATACTCTGCCCTCGATCGTTCACAGCATCCACATCAGCGCCCTTCTCTATTAACATCTCCACAGTGGGGAGGTGATTATGATATGAGGCGAGCATGAGCAGGGTGTCGCCGGAGGAGTTTGTGAGGTTTGGCGGGATGCCGGCGGTGATGTATTGGGCTAGGAGAGGAGTATCGCCGGTGCGGGCGGAATTGAAGAGTTTGGTTGCCAGATCTAGGGCTTTTGGGGGTAGGGTTGGGCGGGATTTTGGGGCGGAGGTGGAGGTGGGAGGGGTAGTGGGTGGGGTGGTGGCTTGAGGGAGGCCCATTGCGAATAACACTGTAGCTGGAAGACGAGAAATAAGGATAATGCAATTGTAACGAACGTTGTTAAAGTGATTTTGCTATTGACTATATGGGTCGAGGTAGAGTGGCGAACTCGTGACGTTGGTGTTGCGACACCACTTCATTCGGCACTGGTTGTGTCAAGAAGCACACATGTAGCATCACAGATGAAAGTAGTACACAGTATGCGAAGGAGCAACGACTCAGACCAAATTCAGTCAGGTAAAGTGTAGAGCACAATGCTTTGCGCTGCTACAGACATGCTAATCGTAACTCATCAAGTTGGGTATACCTTTTCCCTCCGCCTTATCTTTCCTTCATCACCTTGTGATCCACACGGATGCCAGTAGCGCTGTCACCTGCCAGCGATCCGCCGTCTCCTGGCAGCTGCTACAGAAGCGTCTGCTCTCATCTCGCCAGCCCGACCTCGGAGCTCACCCTCCTCTCCTTCTGCAACTTCATCGGCGCACCACTGGGTGCATAGCTCTTCGGTACAGGCGGCAACTTCAGCGGAAGCTCACGCTCGCTGGCACCACGAGGAATGAGCTTCGGTCGCTGCGACGATGTACTCGGACGGCTTGGCATATAGACCTCTGGCTTGGCTGCTTTTGACTTGACGAGAGACTGAGTCGAGTACTTCGCCTCCGCGAGGCTGGCCGAGATGCCCTTGTAAGCGTTCACGGTGGCTCGGTCAGTCCGACCCATGCCCATGGCCGAGCCGAACTTCTTGAAACCCTTTTTGGTAGGCACGAGCGGCGCGATCATGTGGTCGTGCATCTGGCTTCTGAGGGGATATGGGTCGTCGTAGCTCAGGAACTCCCTCCAGCTCTGGCCTTTGATGGGCGCAGGCTTGGCAGGCTTTGCTGCCTTGGTTGGCACTTTACGCCTGGTAGGCACGACCGGCGAGAACATGTGATCCTTGATCTGCGTCTTCAGTGGGTATGGATCATCGTAGGTGAGGAATTCTCTCCAGCTCTGGCCTTTGGTGACGTCGGGAGCAGTGGCGCGCACTGGCTCTGTGGGTGCAAACGAGGCCTGTTCGCGAAGTTTGAGGCTTAAGATCTGCGAGGCTCCATCGGTCGAAGTGGCTGGGGTCGAAGGTATCGAGTCAATAGATCGGCCTTCGCTAGACATGCGAGGTGTCGATGGGAAGCTGTCATTGTGAAGACTGTCGTCGGTAGGCTGAGATCGCTGCGATTGCTCTTCTGCGAATGGGAAGCCGCGGGAGGATGAGCTTGGAGTGCTGCGATGGGTTCTCGGGCTCGCTGGTATGTTGACGAGCTTGGGAGATGCTTGGGAGTTGGTTTTGCCCATTGGTCGCATGATCACAGCTTGAGCGCGGTAGAGCTGTCTCTCCGTGCGCGGTGTGTCTGTAGTAGGTGTTTTGGGGATGAACAGCGAAAGTCTTGCAGGCACCGCTACAGCTTCAACGATCTCGCCACTGGAGGCAGAGCAGATGCTGTATGAGTCGCTGTCGGCGGGAGTCGAGACGCCCTCTTCGTCCGAGTCGTAGCCACGCCATTGGAGCTGCTCTTCCAGTGGATCACCGCCCTCAATCGGGCCATCCTTGCAGGCAGATAGGCTCGTCTCGCCCTTACTGATGCTGAGCAATTCGAGCGAGCGCCTGGCACTAACCACCTGCTTCTGCGTAGCACGCAAGACCTCGTTCTGATTCTCCATACTTGCAATAGTAGGCACAGTAGGATTGATCAGAAAGTCGTCCATATCGCGTTTGGCCGAGAACATCTTCGCAAATCTCCACACGCGCGAACCGCGTGCTTCTAAATGATTTTCCGCTCGCATGGTGGTACAGGGGGGTGTTCAAGATACTATAAAGTGCATGGGTAAGCTACCGGAGGAGAGGGACGCACGGTAGAGTACAAAGGGTCAGCATGGCAGACGAGGGTGTGCGGGTGCGGAAAGTAGTTGAGGCTGCTGGTTGGCTCCTTCCAATGCTACTTTGCAATGGTTGGCTTCTGCCTCCGCTGCAGATCGGGCCGTGTACGAAAGCTGCGCGGAAGGATGCAGGTGGAAAGCTAGTTCGCGAGGCTCTGCAGGAGGATCTGCGGCTGGGGGTTGTAGCAGATTAGCGAAGGTTCCGACGGTGGAAGTATTGAATTCGAACATGACGATTCTTGGTAGCGATGGGTTTCATGGTGAGTTGTGTTCGTCTCGTACCTATCCTCGCATCCGTATCTCGAACGCGATCTGCATCTTGTCGACGTCACAACATGAGTGGTATGCCCATGGCAAGTTGCCGCAACAGCACCAATGCGCTCCGTTCCATCCTGCGCTCGGAACAGGAAGGTGCTGATCCAACCACACGCGCGCAAGTCATGGTCGCACTCGCGCCTCGCATCAGCGAATCGCTCGCGCAGGCTATACTTCCGTGTTCTCGTCACGAGGCACCTCACAACGACCCGGACAAGCTTTCGTAAACTCACCCCAAGAGTTCATCCAGAGTTTCCAACGGCTGCCGAATGCCACGTTCACAAACCTACAGTACATGCTTCCAACACCTCTCCATCACTCTACATCTCCGTCTTCCGCACACCTCTTCCCTCTCCACACCCACAGTCAGCACGCACGTAGATCACGCGGTGCACAGGCTGGACCCTCTTCGCCCGTGGCGATAAGGCCGTGTCGACCCGCCAGACCGTTTCTGACCCGGAGCCGGCTGAAGAAAGAGGCTCTGGCCGCAGCGTTTCATCCGCAGATAGAGTGCGGAGCAGCGTTATGTGTGGACTAGCCTCGACGGCAGTAGCGCCCGGCGCAAGCGCTTCATCAGGCTGATGAGATCGGCGTGGGGAAATGTCGGGCTATACAGCGCTTGGCGTGGGACATGGAGAGAGAGAGGTAGATTAACCGGCTACTTTGTCGAGTTGATGTGCGCGAGTCAACTGCCGGTCTGAATGATATGGCAGCTACGAGGTTGAACAGTAGTCTGGACTCGAGGCAACCGGCTGGAGAATACACGGCACCGGTGTAGACGTCAAGCATGATCTCGTCCCGACTGCGCAGACAGCGGCAGATGTGGGAACTCTCTCCTCACAGAAGCACTGCTTGCAATGCAACTCGTGTCGAGCTGCAGCGATACACGCGCACGGCTATCCTGTCACGAGCAGCCAGGCACGCCAGCCAAGCCAGGGCATCACTGTTGTGCAACACGACGAAGGATAAAGAATAGAACGCTCGAGTCGCACCCGCTACAGTGGCATTGAAACATGATGGTGGTAGCAGCTACTCGTGCGAGACGGGTGTTCTCTTGACGAATATGTAGTGCGGATTAACGCGCGACCAGCACAACCTGGCCTGCTTGTCGCTCGACAACGCCGAGCATATCATCCGCTCCTGCCCAATACCCAGCTCAGTCCACCCTGACATTGCTTCATCCCTCAACAGCAGCCTCGCCCCTCCCCCTCCCACCTCTACCCCTGCCTCTCCCTCGTGCAGCACCTCCCCTCCCCCTTCCACCCTCTCCAAGCCCAGCAGGCGGCGGCGCATTGTTATAACTCTGTGGCTTGAACGCCGTGTTATTTCTGACAACCCCCTCGGTAGGATCACTGTTGTCCACCATCGTGTATCCACCCCGATTGCCACCTCGACCGCGAGGCGCGAAACCATTTCCTCGTGGAGCACCGTTGTTAAGCGGCTGCTGTTGCGGTGCTGCGGCAGAGCCGAGCCCACCGCGGCCGCGAGGCACGAAGCCATTGCCGCGCGGTGCGGCACCATTCATTGGCGGTGGTCCACTGCCGCCGCCTCGAGGGACGTGCTGGCCGTTCATGCCTACCCCTGCCACAGCGCCTCGGAAGGAGCCGCGGAGTGGGCCAGGGGCAGCAGCAGGTCTCAGCTGCGCGCCTGGCGGGCCATAGCCGTTCATGCCTCCCCGTGCGCCCCCTGCGCCCCTGAGCGGCAGAGTCTGCTGTACGGGCTGCCGTGCGGCGGCCGCAGCAGAGAGCGATAAGACTTGCCGCTCGCTGAGGTTGAGTACGGCGTCTGACGGAACAGTGGAGCCGCGGAATGGGGAGCAGCGCTCGTTGAGGGTCGTGCCACCCATGAATGTAAAGTCGTAGACTACGTCAAGCAGCATTGCGCGAGGAGTGCGGGTCAGTCCGACGACAGTGCCGCGCATAGCGATGGGGACCTTGCCGGAGTCCAAGACATAGACGACGCGGTCGCCGATGGTGAAACGCTGGCCTGCGGTGCGCTGTTCGGCGTCTTGAGGCTTGAGAAGAGCAGAGCGAGGGATGTTGTTGATCTTCTTGCCGGTGATCTGACCTGCTGCGTTATTGTTCTTGTCTGCCGCAGCTTCGATGAGCTTGACAGTCGTCTCATCGAGCTGCTCAGCTTCGAGTGGCACACGATCAAAGCCCTTGGTCTCGTTGGATTTGAGCCAGGCACCAATCTCTTTCATCTTCTGCTTCGCTACCTGGGGGTCGGAGTAGAATGTCGTGTCTTCCCAGCCATCGCCTTGCGGATTCGCGGCGATAGTTGCGATGAATTCGGGGAACTTGGTCATGTAGGCTGCTAGCAAGTCGATGGCTTTGCGAGAGTACTCCCAGCCTGAGTTGCCTTTACGACTGTAGCCAAGGACCTTCAACTTCTTCGCTTCGAACTTGAGATTCAAGCCCAAGTTCAAGCGCAACCCGGAGGAGTTGACATTGAATGCAGACGTCAGCTTCGACAGAACAAGAGGATGCAGATGCAACATCTTCGTCACTTGATAGCTGGGATAGTATGGGTCGCGGCCCTCAGACTGCTGGGCGATATTGTGACCGAATTCCTGTTCGCGGACAGTGAGCGTGCTCACCCAGACCTCTGCTTTCTCGCCATCGGCGCTGTGGCCAGTAACCTCCAGCGGACGACCGTAGGCCATGTCACCAAGGAAGAAAGCCTTGGTACCGATCGCGAACTCTTCGCTCATGGGTAGAGCCTCCTTCTCCAAGAAGCGCTGATCTTCGGATATGACCTCGCCGACGACCGTCTGCGTCGCGTAGTCCGGCTCCACGCCAGGAATTGGGGCGTACTGCTTGATCGTCGCTCCAGACTCCGTCTTACGCAGACCTACGAGCGGCTCGACCTGGATCAGACTCTCGACAGAACCGATGATCATGCCCAACCGCTTAGAGTAGGTAGACTCGATTCTGTTCGCCTTCCTCTTGAAGTCGGACATGCTGTGCGGCTGATGCGGGATCTGCTGAACGTTCGCCCCAGTGGCAGGCTGGGAGGGGTCTGCCAAGGTGTATGTGAACATCTCATCGGTGACACTGATCACCTTGACCTCTTGCAGGAATGGATAGTTGACGTGCACGGCCTTGCCCAGGTAATCGCGAGCTGTTGTTGCGGTATTCTTCTCTTCGCCTTCGAGTAGCGTAACAACCATGCTCTCGTTTCTGCTTTCTGATTGAAAGATGGACACACCATGGAAGCCGAGCTGACCAGCATGCGGGAGCGTGTGCAGCGAGGGGAAGCCAGCCAAGGCACTCGCTCCTAACTTCACTCCATCGATCAGACCGACATAGACATCAAGCCCGTCCATAGTCGGCAGCTCGTATATGTTCTCGATGCATTTGCAGTGATCGAGGTCCGGGAAGATGCCAGGCAAGCTGCTCGGATAGGTAAAGTCGGTATTCTTATCATACACAAATTTCATTGTCGTGCCAAAGCTGTTGCGGATCTTTTCGTCTTCGGTCAGAAATGGATCCTTTGTGGCCATCGCGGGCAGCAGGCGCGTCTCATCAATGAATGGAATTTTGACCACAGCCTCCCATTCCTGTTTCTTTCCGTTCATGTCCAATTCGAAGTCTCGCGGGTAGAAGTCGATGATCGGACTTTTGGGATTCGTCATGAGGTCATGATACACTGTTGGTACAATGCTCTTGCTGCGATCCGGTAGCACGCCCATCAGCTGCTGGAATGGCCTAAATGGCTGGCCGTGCGTAAAGTTCATATCAGCACCCAAGCCATGCTTGACGTCGCTGATCATAGGGGAGTAGTGATATCTATAGTACCACGGCCAGCTGGCCACACCGCGATAGTAGTAGTACAGCACCCATTGCAGGCCCTGCACGTAGTTCTCAGTGAGCTTCGTGAGCTCTGCCTGGTTGCTCAGGTCCCACTCGTACTTCTCCTGGTAGTATTTGTTCTTCCACTCTTGGAACTTGGCCTCGTACTTCACAGCCGCCTTGCCTTGCGCTTCTTCGGCAGACACATCCACAATCTGCGCTTTGTCGTACTGCTTGAACACACGCAGTAGTGCATTCTGCGCCTCTGGATCTTCATCGTCTTCCGAGTCATCCAATTCGAGGCGCTCTGGGAACGAGAGCTGGAGATGACGAGTTCCCTCGTCATCTGCCAGATTCTTGCATTGTAGGTGCAAGCTCGTCGCTAGATCCTCGATGAATGCTCTATCCGCAGCCTTGAGAGTCGACGGCATGTCCAGCGTTTCTGCTGCGCCGTCTACACCTGCACGGGCATTGACGTACTTTTTCACCGCTGTGTAAAGCTCCTTCTGCTTCGTCGTCATCGTCTGGACGCCCTTCCTCTTTATCTTTTGCATGACATCCTGCTTCTGGACGCTCTTGTCCTTCAGCCAGCTCGCGTCGTGGTGCTCGTGTTCGAAGTGACGGTACTCCACGTGGCTCAACTCCTCGAGTAGTAACGCCAATCTCTCCAAATTTATCTTGCCTCCTTCGTTGATGTATCCGCCTGCTCTCGGCAGGACTTGCTTGTATACCCCGAACATGAGCGCCAGCGCTCCCTCGTTGATGTGCAAATGTGGCAGATTCGGCAGGAAATCATTGCCGACAAAGAACGCCATCAGTATGAAATCGTCAATAATGCGTTCCAAGTCGAACGCAACGCCTTTTAGCACATCTGGCTCCTTCAACTCCTGGAACTCCAACTCAAGATACTCGCGTACTATGCAGAGATGCATCAGGTAGAAGTTCTGGTGCTCGAGTTCCTTGCTCTTCGCTTTCGACCTGCCGAACGTGACTTCCTCACGCAGCAAGCTGAAATGCGGGTCGTGGGATAGTAGGCCCAACATGATCAGATCTGCGTCCAGTCCGTACAAGCAGTGACGGACATTCGGGTTGTAGTGCGGCTGGCTCTTCGCTTGGCGGATGTACTCCATGATCTTGTGTTCACCCTCGCCCGGCACCTCATGGCCTGAGAGTACTATCTCACAGCCCTGCCACTCGACGTCCTCGCTGATCTTCTTCGCGACGAAGTACTTCAGCTGGCGTGTCAAGCGCGCCATGAACTCGGTACCAGGCGTGATACAGTTGGAGTCGAACTGCCCCTCCTTCGGCAGCTCGATGCCCTCGCGCTCGGCCTTCTCGCGAGCCATCTCAGCATCTAGAGCTGTGCGAAAGCGACGCGCACGCTGCTGGTTCATCTTTGCGCGAGGAGCCACACCATCGATGGCCATGAAGAAGAGCTTCTGCGGCTTGATCTTGCCGAACAAGTGCTCGATGTAGTTGAAGATCTTGATGAACATCTCATCTTCGGGCGTGTGAGTGGTGTTGGCATGCGAATCGGTATGGGTGCAATTGTGGATGATGCCGTTCATGTCCAGGTAGAGACAGTCGAACTCGGGGATGCGGTTCTCGGCGATCAGCTGGGAGATGGCCGGATATCGCTCCGACATCCAGCGGAAGAACTTGGGGACACCTGGGTCTTGTCAGTGGAAATCCACGTATTGAACCTGTCTTGAGGCGCATACCCATGATTGCGGTGGCGTCGGAGAGTGAGATCCGAGTGAATGTTGTTTCTAGCGGGATAGGTGGGGTTCAGCGAGGGGTAGCGGAGGAGGAGGCAGTGACGGCGGCGTTCGCGACACGGAGTCTTCGAAGAAAGGAAAGGAGGAGAGTCTCAGTGTCGTGCTGCGGCGAATGTGAGTGCATCTGAGAGGAGCACGGGCCGCAAAGATCTTATCTTATCTTATCGCCAGTAGCTGCCACTTTCCACGCGACGCGACTTCACTCAGACGAGGTTCAATTGTAGCGTTGCTTCATTACATATTGCGAATGCGATACTCATTGACGTCCCTTCCTGCCCAACACTCATCACACATTGAAGGCAGCCATCATGGCAGACGTCGGTACGTTGACAACATCTCACTACATAGCACTCCCCCAGCACAGCACCCCATACCCTTGCACCTTACACCACACCACTATCCGCAACGGCCAAGAACAAGACCGCGGAAATGTCCAGGGAGCTCCGAGGACTCAGCCACATACCTACGGACGAAGACGACGATGGCCACTCCATATTCAGGCTACCACACGAGCCACTGGATCCTCGCGCTCGTCAGACGAGAGTGCGGTCCATTGTGCCCCCGCCCCACCGTTCTCGCCGTTCTCGCCGAACACAAACCACCAAGGCAGCAGATGGTGGGGATGACGCCTCAGAGGAGGAGCATGGGCCATCGGACGAAGACTCTGAGACTGCGGGATCGGCAGATACTGCCAACGTACCTCTAGCCGAAGAACTCAGCGGAGCTAGGCCCGTAGACAATGAAGAGGTACGTTCTTCACTTGTCGAAAGCTCACGTCAACATGCGGACTCGGACTCCAGCTCTCCAGCCAGCCCTCACGACAGGACCAGGCCCGCCAAGGCGCATACCGATGGCGAAGGTTAGGTACCTGAAGCTGCAGCCAATGAGATGCACCGAGCCCAGTCTGAGGAGGCACAAAGCGAAGTCGACACATTGCTACAGGCCGTGTCTGCTGTCGATCCCACAGCTGATCCTGCTGTGGATGAGTCCTCTTCTCAGCCGATCCAGTCAAGAGCTGATATCTGGGCTACTATTCTCAGCGGTAATAACCAGGCAAACGAGGACACTGGGTCGGATGGGTCTAATTCGGGCTCGCGCATCGACAGCGCAAGAAATTCGTGATCAAAAGCCTTCGAATTATTATACCTGAGTTCATGAGCATGTCCACTGACTATTACTCTACAGTAATGGCGAACGCGGGCGACACCGAGGAGCAGATCCAGAACAAGATGATCAATGAAGAGTACAAAATCTGGAAGAAGAATTGCGTGTTTCTGTACGACATCATCTACAGCCGCGCGCTCGAGTGGCCGACTCTCACAACACAATGGCTGCCCGACGTGAAGGACATCCCTGGGAAGCCATTCCGAATGCACCGCATGATCATCGGCTCGCACACCTCAAATCAATCCACCGACCATCTCCAGATCGTCCACATCACCATCCCGAACCCGCCACCAGCACAGCTAGACGACTACAACCCACGCACGGAAGAGCTGGGCGACTATGGCGCCAGCAAAGAGCCCATGAAGCTTGAAGTAGTGCAGAAGATCGTCCACCCCGGCGAAGTCAACAAAGCCCGCTACCAACCCCAAAATCCTAACCTCATCGCCACCTGGTCACCAGACAATAACGTCTACGTCTGGGACCGCACGAAGCACGACTCAATTCCCTCAAGCAACATCGCCAAACCCAACGCCATCCTCAAAGGCCACACAGGCGAAGGCTTCGCCCTCGAATGGAACCCCTTCGTCGAAGGCCAGCTCCTCTCCGGCGCAGACGACTCCGTAGTCCACCTCTGGGACCTCCCCCGCGACTTCAGCCTCCCCAGCAAGACACTCAGCCCTGCGCGGACATTCTCCCACCACAGCGCCACCGTGAATGATCTCCAATACCACCCCGTCTACGGCCAGAACCTCTTCGGCTCCGTCTCCGATGACCAAAGCTTACAGATCATGGACCTGAGGCGCGCAGACAACAACAAACCCGTCATCGCGTTTCCCAACGCGCACCCAGACGCTATTAACACCCTCTCCTTCCACCCCACCATGGACAAGCTCGTAGCCACAGCCGGCGCCGACAAAACCATCGCAATCTTCGACCTCCGGTTCCCCAAGCACGGCCGCATTCACACCCTCGCAGGCCACAAAGACTCCATCACAAAGATCTCCTGGCACCCCACCGACTCCGCCATTCTGGCGTCAGCGGCCGACGACCGTCGCATCATCTTCTGGGACATCAGTCGCGCGGGGATGGAGCAGTTGGAGGAGGATGTTCCTGATGGACCACCCGAGATGCTGTTCATGCATGGTGGGCATACGAACAGGGTGTCTGATTTCGGCTGGAACGCGAATGATGAGTGGGTTGTTGTTAGTGCTGCGGAGGACAATTTGATTCAGGTTTGGAGGGCTAGTCGCGGGTTGGTGGAGAAGATGCCGCCAGGGGTGCAGAGGCAGGAGGTTGGTGAGGCGTAAGATTGTGGCTGAGAGTACTGGCATTGAGAATGAGAGAGCACAGGGGTGTACTTAGCGAAGGCGTTTCTGGTGAAAAGCTTCCTGCGAGGAAAGGAATGCAGACTTTGGTCTGCAGTGACCTCGAAATGGGTTGATGAATCGTGCAAAGCTTTCTGAATCCTACAGTATTGCTTAGCCTTCGCCATTTCCAATGATCGCCACTATCCAATACTTCTGACTCCTCTGCGCCGCCGGCTCGCATTAGAGGGCGCAGCAGTCCACTAGTCCCCAGCGCCATCCAAATCCATCCTCTCCCCTGCCCTCGCACTCCTAGCCCTTCCTTTGGCCCTCGTCCTCGCTCTCGCCTCATCCGCCCTTCCAAGTAAACCCTCATCAAGTGCCCTCTCGTCTTCTCTACCAAGTACAGTGTCGTCCTCTATTCCCGCGAGCACTTTACCGAGCAATTCGCCGGCGAAAGGATCCTGCGGACTCACGGCGAGCGCTTCGTGCAACGCCACGGCGGCCTCGAAGAGCATGCCTGATTCAAAAAGGACGAGGCCCTTTGCCGCGAAAACGCCGGCTTCGCGGACGCCGAGGCGTATAGCTTCGGAGTACTCTTCTAGCGCTTCTTCCAGCCTGCCAGCGCGGCGATGAGCATGCGCGAGATTCAGCCTCGTATCCGCAGTCTGGCTCGGCGGCGTCTCGTTCTCAGTCGACAGATCAAGGGAGAACTGGAATTGCCGTGCTGCGCTCTCAAAGTCATCCTCAAGATACGCCACGACACCTAGCTCGTTCAGCAGCGCTGGGTCGCGATCGCAGAGAACGTACGCAGCGGAGAGATACTCCCTCCCAAGGCCCAGATTCCCGAGCGCGATTTCCTGCATACCCAGGAACATCTGCGGGAGGTGCGTTCCTTGGAACAAGCGCGCGGCGGTACTGTAAGCCGCGATCGCTTGATCGGATTCGCCCTCCGCTGCGAACGTGTGCGCGAAGCCGATCCACGCTGGTCCGAAATGCGGGTCCATGAGCGAGGCTTTGGAGAAGTAGGCGCGGGCTTCGGGGATGCGGGAGGTGGATAGATAGTACGTGCCTACTGCGAGCCAGGTGGTGGGTTCAAGTGGATGCGTGTCAGCGAGATCGTGGGACAGAGCGAAGAGCGCGGTGGTGTGATGTTGGTGGTGCAGTAAGGCGAGATGCAAGGGTAATGTGGCGAAGTTATAGGGGTCCTTCGCGAGGATCTGGGAGGTTAGGGTGAGGGCTGGAGGGAAGCGTGCGGTTGTGTAGAGGATCCAGGCTTTGGCTAGGAGGACGTCGGAGTTTTGCGCGAGGTTGTAGTGAGTTGACAAGGTATCGAGGGCGGTGGCGAAGTCTGCTTGTCGGGTATACTTCGAGAGACGGGTGGTGTAGAGGTTCTTTACGAAGGCTGCCGCTTCGGGCGGGTGAACGGTGTCGAAGGAGAGGGTATCTAAGAAGTCCCATTCCTCGCCTGGCGACATGAGGGAGTTCTTCATCAGCTGGTCGAAGGCCTCGAAGCATTGGACGTCTATGCGGACGGCGTCGCGGTAGCATTCTTTTGCGCGGTCGAAGGCATTCTGTTTGGCGAAGCAGAGGCCGCGGAGATGGCACATGGCTGCTTCGTACTTGAGCGTAGTGGAATCTTCGGAGTCGCGCTCTTCACTCCTGTCTACCCTTTCCAGTTTTGTTGGGAGTTTTGCCTTGCCGCTTTTCTTGGTCGAGACGCCGTTGCCATTGCTCATATGCTGTAGTTTCCGCCGTTCGATGTCCGCGGTGATGATCAGGTGTTTGGGGTTCTTGTCACCCAGTATACTCAGTGCATCCTCGTGTCTGTTCTGCTTGACATAACAGTGCGCGGCTAGGTATTTGCTTGCTGGTGATCGTTGCTGGAGCCGACCGTCGGAGACGTATGTGAGGGCGCGTGTGTAGTTGCCGGCGGCGAAGTGTGTCTGCGCGAGAGCAAGTCCATCGGCGTCGGAGTTTGTCAAGGCGTACAGCTTGTCGCACACGAAGATGGCTGTCTCGTGGTTGTGCTTGTCAAGTGCTTCTTTCAGCCACTCTCTGAGGAAGGATTCCATGTTTGCGGTTCTTCATCCGTGGTCATCATGGGGAGCGCATGGCTTCAGGGCACTGAAGAGAAGATCTGACGAATGTGAGTGAGAGCGATGGGCCATGTTGGGTAGCAGTACAGACCTGTGAAAGTCAAGATGAAGTCACGACGCGAATGTTTGCATCTTCCCCACGCGACACGCGATTCATCAATTGTCACATGCTTTGCGGGGCCCTTTCTGGCTTGGCAGGGTCGCTAGTACAGGCAACTGTACATGTACACTGTACAACTATCAAAGCTCCACTCAGTACTCAGTATGTCTGTTAGCTTCCCAGTCCAAGTCAGCATTGAGATTCACTGCGGCCAAGACATTGGATGATTCTGGCGGACCGACATGGAGTCATCTACATCGCCTGAAGGTGCGGTGTTCAGACTGCTGGACTTGCCTCCAGAACTGATCTCCAGCATCGCACACGCAACGAGTGCCCTAGATGATCCTACACTGCTCGACTTCCGACTTGCCAACAAATATGTCTCCGCCTGCTGCGACGATGCCTTACTGGAAGGGTTCTTTGCACATCGACGGCATCTATACACGCAGTTCAGCCTGCGTGTACTTCACGAGATCTCGATGAACGCTCGGCTGCGCAGGCGCATGCACAGTCTTTCCATTAGTCACCCGGGTCAGGAGTCCACGTATCACCAGATATTCTGCCAACGAGATCATGATCGTGAAGGATGGTATGACGAAACCTCGGACGGCGAGCCCGGTGAAGAGCCCCCATGTCCATGCCACGGTCCCGAACCTACAGACCAAGCGAATTAGGAAGCCTGCTCGAAGATCCTCGCAGCAGCTCTCACAAATCCGAAGCTTGCAGGTGTCATTCCCGCTATCTATGCTCGTCGCTGGAAACACGATCGAGGCCAAAAAGTGAAACCCTACGGAACTCAGGATCTCGAACGGCGGGCCGACGAACTCATAATGGACGATACATGGTACGAGTCGTCGCCTGACAACGACTCGGTCGCAAGTATTTTGACCGCGATCGCGAGATCACAGTTCCCAGTCGCACATCTGGACGTGGCAAACAAGCATAGCAAACGCCCCTGCGAGCCCGAAGCATTCCATTCAATACATGCAGCGAGAACATTCCCGTGGGCTCATCTCAGCTACCTGAAGACCACTATAAATTCAAGCAACTTACAGGCTTATTCGTCCCAATGGACAGCGTTTCAGACTTGGCTGAGCTCGCTCCGCGCACTGAACCATCTAGACATCGCGTTTGAAACCCCGAAGCCTCACACCTTCGGCTACGATATTGACGTGTGGCCCAGGATGGTCTTTCTGCCACCCTGGAAACGTCTGGCTGAATGTCTAGAGCATACCGCCTCATTGTCGAAGCTTCGGATTGGCAGAGGACGATTCGGCAAGGAGGGTGTCTTGCACATTCTGGAATCGCTTGCAACCCGCTTGCGCAGTCTAAGCATAGAATCCTGCTGCATTGTCGGTGATCAGGGGGTGTGGATTGATGTCCTTGCGTGGATTGCAGATCACCTGGTACTGGACCAGATCTCCACTAGCAGTCTGAGCAACGAGCGCGGCAAGATCGTGACTGCGTCGGGTGACGATCGGTTCACTATTGAGGGCGACCCTGAGATTGTGAAGAGCCAGCTGCTTAAACATGTTCGCGCATACGCTTCACAAATGACGTTGCAAGTGACGGGAGAAAACGGAGCCGGGTTAGTCGGCGGAGGTCTGAGGAGTAGGCTTTGGAGTACGACATCGTGGACACCGAGATCATGACAGACGGCGAAAGGTCATGGGATCCATCATATTAGAAGCTGTATGATGCGGGATCACAGGGGGCAACATCGAGGGATTACAGCGCAGGATGGTCAAGTATGCTCCGTGCATCATGCCTAGATAGTTCAGATATTGTGGGAGATCACATCGCAGCCAGACTGGTCGCTGCACATCGACCGCTGAGTCACCCAGGAACCTCGTCTTGCGCTCCCATATGCTGTATTGTCCGGGCAGCAGCATCACAGGCGATCTTAACTGCTTCTTCAATATGCCACTCACCTAGCCGATGCTGTCGAACACACTCCACGGCATATGCTCCAATAAAAGTATCGCTGTAGGATCTTAGCCAGAATGACCATCAACAGCGGAAGTTTGCCACTTACCAAGCGCCAGTGGCATCTACAACCTTCACTCCCTGCACAGCCTTCACATGGCCACCATCGCCATTGCTCGTACCCCAGTATGCTCCTCCGCTGGCTAGTGTGACTACCACGTTGCTGACGCCAAGTTGGAGGAATATCGCCACAGCCTCAATAGAGGACAGGTGGTCTTACAATGGATGGGTTGCAGAGAGCATGTGTTCGCAGGCCATCGCTTTGGACTCGTTCACGATCAGGTGAGTTACGTTTGCGAAGATCGCCCTCTCAATTTCCTGGATGGGCGAGGGATTGAACAGCGTTGGCACACCTTCCTTTGCAGCCGCCGCGAAGACCTTCAACACCTCTTCTTGCGGTGCTGTCAGTTTAGCGACAATGAGATCAGGCCTGTCGCCCGACGTCAGGCAAGCAGTCGTGCTCGGGTCCGTTATGCGCCAGCTAGACATTGCGCCGTGATAAGCGAAGCTTCGACTGTCGTTGATACTAGTCTCGAGCATCACGATGCCGGTCGGTGTCGCCTCGCCGTCGGTAAGTTGTACTCGGGAGACGTCGACTCCACCACGCTTGAGATGCTCGAGGAGGCGAGCGCCAGGCTCGTCCGCGCCGACTGCGCCGTTCAGGCAGATCGTGACATTGTCACCGTCAGCGTCCGTGTGAGCACCGTCGTGCTCGTCACTGGCTTTGCCGCGTTCGACACGTAGACTGTCTCTCGCTCTGCATGCCGCCATCGCAATATTCGCACCCTTGCCGCCCGGGTATTTGGTCATTGAGTCGGCCGGGCACGACTCTCCCGGGCCCGGTGCTCGACGCATAGTGAAGACCATGTCTTCGTTGATCCCGCCAACTACGGCTGTGGACGCTGGACACATTGGCGCAGTCGACTCGACCATAGACAAGGTCGCACTTGAAGTGAGGCACTCAGGCGATTCGTGCAGTTCCGGCGAGTAGATTGTGTACGCGAGCAAACGAACGTACCCGCATGCACAACGTCAGCTTGCAGCAAGCCGGCTCTCCGCCATGCATGCCCTTGTCTTCCATAAGCTGTACGAATCTGTACGGTTGTAGCAGTCTCAGCCTCACCTAGGCTAGCTGAACTTATGCTGATGTGATCGCCTTCTGCCGCCGATTTACCTTCACTCGCTACATTGTCTTGTCAGCTGAACATAATTCCGTCGCCTGTCAGCTTCACTGAGACTGCCAGAAACGTGTGGAGGCTCCAGCATAGATATCTTCATATGCAGCAAGCTATGTCCTATTCTTCGTTCAGCGAGCTCGTCAGCTATCACCAATTGCATGCACTCCATCTCCTCGTAACGGCCCTGGGAGAGGTGCTGTCTCAGTCCACAGCCACGAATCGCCAGACCTTGTCTTCCCTCTTCGTGCCCACTTGTGCAAAGCTCGAGCCGAGAGTCTCCTTGATCACATCGTTCGGGATCTTTGGGAACCTGTACAGCACATCAGAATAGTCTCTCGCTTCATGCAAATGGTTGTGGAACTCGCCTCAGCTTCAACGCCTTGCAAAGCTCCGCCTTGCCAAGCTGACTACCCACGACTGCATCCCTGAACTCGTCCAAGTCCTCCCGGCTCAGTGTTCGTGGTGCGGGCTTGCGACCGCGTTTCTCGCCTGTGCTCGACGGCGCTGTCGACGCAATGCTGTTGATCGGACCTTTCTCACCTTCTGCAGCTCCAACAAGTCCGGGCAAGTTCGTGTTGCTGCTACTTTGGCGTTCCTTGAGGGGTGGACGAGATAGCCGCGAAAAGGCGTTGGCACCGGGCTCTCGCGCAGGCAGTGTGGGTGGAGGCATCACCTCCTTGGTCCAGTACGTTGAGCAGAACGGATCGATGGTGCATCCAGTGAATCTAGGTATCAGAACGTGCAGTTGCATTCCAGTCATATTGCTTGCTTCATCGTGTCTTTCGGTGCTTTGCATGATGGTCCTGGATTCGTCTTCCCAGCATAGACCAGTGCTCACAGGCGCAAGATCACTTGTGATGTATTTACGCCTGTTTTTCAGCTCGTCGTTCTCGTCATCGAGGAATCCCTCCATCTCGTCGGCGTCCCCAGTACTCTCGGCTTCGTCCTCCTCGTCACCAAGGATATCCTCGCCTTCCTCGGGCTCTTCCCACTCGTTTTCTGAATCATAGTCATAGTCAGTGTCCTTTCGTGCACGCGTGAACGGATCGCGACAGATCCTCCGGGTAGATCGCGGAGAGTATGACTTTGTATACGTGCCAAAGTATGCAGGGCGCACATCCTCGTCAAAGTGCAGATAGCGTCGCGGGAGAGACTGTAGCACTTGCAGCGGATTTTGGGGTATGGCGTCTGTTGTGAGGTCTACAGGCTGTTGCGTGGAACTGCCGTGCAGCTGATCATAGACGCGACGGACTGACGTTACAGGCACACCGCGTTGCTGCGCAGATTCTCGAGCGAACAAGTCGACAACACTCGCGTACGAAGCAACCAAGCCAAGATCATAATTCTCCTGCAATAATGGATCTTCCAACAACCGATCAAAGTCATCCTGGTTCTGCTGCACGGTCGTCGAATCTCGCGGGTCCGCCAAGGGTCGTGAAAGGGTGGTGTGGTTTTGAATGTCGAAAGGTAGGAAGTGTCTGCGGTAGTCTGAGACGGACGGCTTTGCAGACCGCAGGGGTGTAGCTGCCTTCGACTGCTTTGGAGTGAGCTTGACTGGTGAAGCCGTACCAATCTGGTCTGCCACTTCATCGTACGTTCCCAACGATACTGACCGGCGCCTAGCACGGACAATAGTGTCGTCAAGATCCGGATCGTTGGTAGCAGTGCCGGAAGGCGTAACTGGCTTCTGGAAGAAGGCTCCCAATCGCATTTGGGCACGTTCCTTCTTCATTTTCTCCTGCACCTTGCGTTCCTCTTCAAGATCCTTCTCACGCCGCTTTGCCTCCTTCTCCTCCGCCTTCTGCCGCCTCTCCTCGTCCCTGACTCGCTTCTCCTCATCCTTGACGCGCTTCTCCTCCTCCTTCACCTTCTTCTCCTCAGCCTTCTCAGCCGCCTTTGCCTCCTTCTCCGCAGCCTTTGCCTGCTTTAGACGAGCCTGCTCGAGCTTCTCGGTCGGACTCAGCTTTCTCCTCTTCGCAGGAGGCGGACCAGTGCTTGACGGGGCCGTGGATCCAGTAGTGGTGGCCGTGGAAGTTTCTTGTGTGACCGAGCTGTCCAGAACGCTGCTCAGAGCCGAGCTGCTAGGGGCTGGCGATGCATCCCGAGAGTTCGTCTGGTCTGCCGTTGGACTGCCATTGGCAGAGTCTCCTGTATCTGGTGGAGATGGTATCATGAACTGCGTTCCTTTCAGGTTGAGCGGTATTCGTGAAGGAGAGTCCTCGTCGGCAGCAGGTCTTTTCCGTCCCTTGACGGACGCTGGCGAGGATATGATGTCGTCCATGTGGGTGGAGTGGCGGGATGCTGCAAGATGTTATTCCTATCTGCTGCCTCCAATGGTGTCGCGGAGGAAGTCGCGTCTTCGAGCGTGCCGCGAACTCTACACGTAAGGTCTTGGCGCTTTCCTCACTTCACCTCACTTTACTCTCTTCAACAACCTGGAGCACATCATTCAGATACCGATATAACACAGTTGGCGTCGTATGCTCCGCGATGGATGATGACTTTGAGGACCTGTCCAACACAAGTTCTCCACAAGATGACGAGCACCAGATCTGGCAGTCTGACCATGGCTCACCACCGATGCCTTCAACAAGCATCGAGCACAAGACCATGGACTGTCCTGCCTTCGACGAAACTGCTACAGAGCATGAGCTCTTCAGCAGCAGCATGTGGTCGCCGGCTGGTAGCGAGTGCGCTGAGGTCTCGGCAATGGGAGCACTGCCTCTCGCAGATGCATCTGAGCAGACTGATGACATGACCTTGCCCACCGGCGCTGATCGACAAAGGTAGCATGATGTGGAGGCAGTGGATTTGAACGCTACTGACACGACGCAGACCGGATGTACTGACCAGAATTGAGACAATCTTCGAGGAAATGCTGGATGTGCTACTGAACGAGACCGGACAGATGGGCGTGACTCTGAAGTATCGACCCAGATCATCTCCAAGAAGACGCTCCGAACCTTTCACCATCGCTGACGAGCCTCTGGAGGGAGAAAGGCGGCTCTGTTTCCCGGGAAGATCGGACACGGAGGCGTGGCGCTTCAGTGAGCACGCCACCTTGCGTCCGCTTCCCCGGTCTGGTTTGACCTAACGGTATTAGCTGTCGTTACACGCATTCTCGAGCTGGTGCATGAAGCACTGCGTAATGATACAGTCTTGTCAAAGCGGTAAGCAGGCTGATAGCATAGGCGACTTCTATACTAATGTTATAGTAGCGACATCTACTATCGCGATCCCGCGCTGTTCAACAAGCAATCGACTGTCGATCGCTACGTGGACGACATCGCATATACCTTCGGCGTCCCTCGATCGTCTCTCAATGTTACTGCCGTGGCAAAAGGTCTCATCTTGGGTGCCGCGACTTTCATTCGTCGAGATGGATCGAGCTCATGTGCAGCTGGCGATGCTGAGGGCATACTGGTGCCAGCTATGCGTGACATCCTCTCCTCCAGCCTCTCTGACGTCGCTTGGATCCTGGTCATCGAGAAAGAAGCCACTTTCCGCTCTATCGCTGCATCCCCGTACTGGCAGCAGCACTCCGGCCACGGTATTCTGGTGACAGCAAGGGGCTACCCAGATTTTGCCACCCGCGCCTTGCTGCAGTTCCTCTCAACGGCGACGCCGCAAAACGGCTTTGGATCGCCACCAGTCTACGGGCTTGTAGACTTCGATCCTGATGGTCTTGCGATCTTCACGACCTACAAACATGGCTCCTCCAAAATCAGCAACGAGTATGCCCGGCTGAAGCTGCCTGGTATGCAGTGGCTGGGCCTGCGCAGCAGCGCTTTGGCTAACGCCGACGACACTCATGCTAGCCAAGGTCTGCTCCCTTTGACACCTCGCGATCGCAAGCGAGCAAGGCTGATGCTGAATTGGGGCGTAATGGCGGATGAGCACGAAATGCGTGCGGAGCTACAGAGGATGCTTATGCTTGGCTTCAAGGCTGAGCTGCAATTGCTCGATGCATTCACGGACGGCATGGGACAATTGCTTTCGAGTGTGTTGCCCACGTCGGTCTTCTGAAAATGGGACCCTTTGCTTCTCCATGAGCAATACCGTACGTACGTCCATTTCGAGTCGATGAAGGCAGCACATGGCCGTGTGTGCTCGGTCAAAGTTGATGATAACCTCGCGTCGTGACCTCGACCACTTATAGTGCGCAATTCTTCAATACTTCGTCTCGAGATTCCATTCAGCTCTACAACGTACTCAAATCCGCCGTCGGCACGCTATCCGCGCTCCTGAACTCGCCGCTCAGACTCAACCCCGGTCCGTGGGTAGAGCTCAGTACGACTTCATGTATCTCCTTCGCCGTCCGGTCACTCAACCCAGCCATATCCTTCTTCAACGCCTCCACAAATGCCCTGATATTCCTCTGCATTTCCTCCGGTGTGAAGCCAAGCTGCCCAATAGCCATTCGAATGACGCCAGCCCGTTCCCTGTACTCCGATGCACCTACCATGTCCTTTACGCTCGTAGACACGTCCTTGACTACTGTATTCGTCTTCGCTGAAGGCATCAGCCCTCTCGGACCGAGTATCCTCGCCACGCCTGATTTCGAGAGCTTGGCTAGGGAGTCGGTGTGGCATATACACCGCTCGAAGTCGATCTTGCCTTCTCTGATCATGTCGAAGACGTGCTCTTCGCCTACTAGCGAGGCACCTGCGGCTTTCGCAGCCTTCCCTGCTGAAGAGTCCGGCGGCGCAATCACACATATCCGCAGATCAGTCTTCACAGGATGAGGCAGTCGCATGCGGTTCCGCACCACGGCGCCGTTTTTGGGTGTTTTGAGCTTTATGTGGAGTTCGTATTTGGAGACTGTGGGAGACACGCCTACTTCGGCTGCGCGGAGATATCTGGCCATAAATTAGTAAATGCTGGAACAATGAGCTATGGGGCTGTAGTGTACCGCATGGCATCCACGAGCGAGAATTGTATTGCATTCTTCAGGTCTGGTGTAGAGTATGTGGTTCGCCCTTTCCGCTTTCTGCTTGACGTAGGCAGATCTTTCCGCTTGTACTTTGCGGCGTTTGCGGACTGTACTGCAGCGACAGGCGTGGAGGCGTGGAGTGCTTGGGAGGGGGTCGTGGAGAATGGCCGTGTGAAGGGTGTCGGCACAACGCGAGAGGACTTCAAGAGGGTCGACGAGGAGGTGCGCGACAGGCAGGCGGGACAGAAGCGTGCGGTAGCCATTGCAATATATCGATATGTAATTGTGGCATAAGGTGATGTTGAGGGAGGGTGTCTCAATGCAAGTTCGGGGGAGAGCGGCTATTCCCGCACTGGGAAAGCACTATGTGTTAAGGCATGTATATATTTTGCCCGCACGTTTCCGCACTCGCAACCAGGTCATGTGAAGATCCACGGAGGTGCCGCTGGGAGCACTCGTTCGCCAAGATGAGCGCATTCCTCCTCGCCAGCCCGTCGCAGTCTGCGTCCTCAACTCCAGCCTATACGGACTCTCCAGCATATGGCTCCGACGACGACGACGACCAAGACACGCTCCCATATCCCACAGAGCTGCCTCGACGGGACTTCTTAGCATCGGACTTTGACCCACAGACGTATCTCTCGTCTCTACGAAACCGGCACCAAACGCTTGAAGATCTGAGGTCAGATCTCCGTCAGCGAAGTCAATTGCTCAATCGAGAGTTGATGGACCTGGTCAATGGCAATTACGAGGAGTTTTTGTCTTTGGGAGGTGATCTCCGGGATGGCGGCGAGAAGGTTGAGGGCGTTAGGGTCGGGTTGCTGGCTTTTCAGAGGGAGGTTGAGGGGATCAGACGTGCTGTGATAGAGCGGGCGTCTGAGACCAAGACGGCTTTGGATGCCAGAAATGGCGTCAGGAAGGAAGTGGTGCTGGGCAGGAAACTACTGGATCTTGCTGACAGGGTGGAAGAGCTCGAGGGGAGGCTTGGAACCGCTGATGGGGAAGCAGTCGATGACGAAAGTGACGAATGCGACCTTGACGACGGCGCGAATGACTCAAACCAGGCTGGTAGTAGTAATGGGACGCTATCAGGCAGCATTCGAAGACTCGACCGCCAATGCGTGAGCTACATGCTTATCACTCGGCACGCCGAAGCCATTGGCAGTTCTCATCCTTTCGTGGCCACACTACAGCCTCGTATTGATGGGCTGCAGAAGACAATCGTACTGGACCTTTCCTCAGCGCTGCGTCATGCTATCTCGGCTGGGGATAGCGCGTCCATCCTTTCTCTCACGCAGCTGTTCGCTGATCTCGGTGGCGAGAAGGACGCAATTCGGGTACTCAGACATGGCTGATTCTCAGTCGCCGAGCAACGTCTTGTGGACGCCATTATCGATCAATCTCGAAGGCAATTAATCAGGGGCCCGCTTGAATAGCAGACTTGATATGAAGTGCTCGAAAAAGCCGAATTTCCAGCGCAGCCAGCTTGTCTCGTGACTTCCCTAGAGTAGCGACAATGCTGGACAATGGCACTCTTGAGAATACACCAGTGCGTCGGATCTGGCTTATAGCCCGGGACAAATCTCAGCATGGCGATCGCTGTCTGGCTTGCTCCTCTGTCTCGACAGGTGAAACGACCTCAATTTGTTTTGTTTGCGGACTTCTATCACAGACGCAATGGAACCAGACACTAGCATATGCTGTCCAAACGAAGTTTACCACAGTGACGAGAGTGGTCATATAGCTCCAAGTGTGTCGTGCATAGTCGCCTGCAATCGCGGATCCCGACAGCATGCTATTTGACATCAACATGGGCAATGCACAGTCTTGCAATGCTCTTGCGAACTTTGCCGTGCGGGTGCGTGCTTCGAATGCACCTGCAGAATTCGATCGCACGATTGCTGTATCAAGACAGCAATCCCTGCCGCGGAATGGAGCTTGCAGACAAGGTCAACACTATGGAGGGGTTCCGCCAATCGCCAGATCCTGCCAGCTCATATGATCGGCGAGATTACGGCGGGACATAAGCTTTGTCGAAACGCGGGGAACACGTGCTTGTCTCCAGATGACTAGATTTATTACCGCCAATGAGAGTGCACGTTCGCAGCCTCATGGTCTAGACCACCAGCTACACTTCGAGTCAAACGCGCAATTGTGCATAACTTACGTACATACCTTGCCGTTCACAGGTACAGCGAGCCGCGAGATGCAGCAACGTCCGGGCGACTCGAGCGTTGCTCCTTTCGCGCGAAAGGCCGAAGCGTAAATCCGGTGGGAGGGCTAGACGACGGCTTGGTCTCGCTTCACTACTGACAGCTTTCCGGTTGTAGCTACTTGTAAGGTCTGCGGCAGCGTAGCTTCACGGCGTGGCTCGCTAACACAATACGCGGGATTGCTTCAGGGAGGCCAGACTTCGGCTAGACTTCACTGGTACTACTCCCATACCTGGTAGTCTATTGGGCTAGATGCTGCTTTCTAAGGTTCGCAAGTATGGCTGGCGGGAATGTCTTGCGGAGATGTCTTGCGGAGATGTCTTCCGGAAATGGCCTCGACCGCACGGGCTAGGGGTAGCATAAGAGTATGAGTACCCACGACGCACTCAGCTTCATCAATCACTTCTGCCCTTCTCACTGAGCACTTGTCTTCATCTCGATTATCACGACTCCGAGTATCCTTGATCAGAAACAACCAAAGATGTCTCGCAATCACGACGAAATCGAGACTCCACCTCACAAGCACCATGGCGTCGATGAGCTCGAAGATATTAACATCCTGAAGCCTACCCCCTCGCACTTCGAGAAGCTGTACCTCCAGCCTGAGCAAGCAGTAGCAGGTAATCTGCGTCTCACCTTCGGCAATCCTACCCCAATGTACGCTCTCGTAGGGACTTCCTTGGGCTAAGATGATGTACTGACAGCGACTACAGCGCCCTGGGCGGCTTCCTTCTTGCCAATACTCCTGCGACTATTATGCTCATGGGCTGGCGAGGCGCTGGCGGTGGGACTGGAAACGCCTCAGCGGGAATCGGATCATACTATTACTTCGCAGCGATTTTGCTATACTTCGGGTAAGAATCTGCTACTGAGCGTCCCGAAGATCCGCATGCTGATGCAGCTCTACAGTGGCGCAGCTGAATGGGTGTTGGGCAACACGTTCCCCTCGGTTGTTTTCTTCACCTTCGGCGGCTTCGTAAGTTCTCGATCAAAGCAGCCTCTGCAACACGGACTGACATCGTACACAGTGGGGCACCTTCGGCGCGACTCTCACACCCTTCTACAATGCCATCAATGGCTACGGTGACGAAGTAGCAGACTTCTACAACTCCTTTGCCTTCTTCCTCGTCTTCATGGCAGTGCTGTGTCTCTTCTACACGATTGCGGCGCTTCGGACGAACATCTGTCTGGTCATCATTCTGGCCTGCTTCACGGTCACCTTCCCGTGCCTGTCTGCGTCGTACTTCTACGGTGCTGTTGGAATGGCCACTTTGAGCAAGTCGTGCAGAGTCGTGGGTGCGGCGTTCGCGTTTGCAGCGTCGATGGTGGCATGGTATCTCGTAAGTCCCCTGGCTTGTGAATTGGTGTGCCAAAACTAACACGCTTCACAGTGGTTCTCGATGATCCTTGAAGCCGTCGACTTCCCGATCTCGCTACCGGTCGGTGATCTGAGCAAGTATATCAAGGGCAAGAGTGAGAAGACCAAGCGTGACATGGTGTAAAGCAAGACATCTAGCTCAAGCAGAAGATTGTGAGCTTCGCTGTACATATTAGGTACAACACCAATGAACCACTATCCGATTCAACACAGGTGTGTGTGACGATCAATTGACTGCAACACATGGTACACCTTGACGTGGATATGCGTTGCTGCAAATATCAAACTCGAGACAGACACTTGGCTTCTCGCATTCAGAGCTTTGGACCATGTGCTTGCTAGCGCAGCCCCGTGGCTTCAGCGTGGAGATGCCAGGTCGTCCATGAGCTGTACATCGGACTCATCGAAAGAGTCACCATAAATCTCCTCATCGTCGGCATCAGTATGCTGCGGTGGTATATTTCCGAGGCCCTCCTCCTCCGCTACGGATAGCCAGCCTCTTTCATCTCTAAGAAGTCCTGCATCATCGTCGTAGAACTTTACTGTCTTGATGAAGTGCTCTAACAAGGTTCTCACAACATCTGGTGTGCCTCTAGCTACGAACTTGTTATCGTCGTCAAGCGTCGCCATTTCCGTCTCATCGTGGCTGAGATCGTAGAACTCGACGTACTCTAGCTCGAGGTTGTGAGCTATCCAGTGGAAGGCTCTGGGCCATATGAGAACGTCGTTCTCTTCGGTGTCCACGAGTCGGGCATTCGAGATAGTGAGCCATCTCAGGCGACTTCTCAGTGAACTGAGTAGGCGAACAAGACCGGCATAGGGCATGCGACCAGTGCCTAACGTCAGACTGAAGATTGGAGCGTGTTCCAGACACTGGATCAATCGACTCCACTTCGCTGCACTGAGCAGCTCGTCAGGATCATATTCCGAGTCAGGTGTCATGAAATGTATCTCAAGAGTCTGTAAGCTACGGAGAGACGCCAGCCAATCTTGAAATGGTGTCCATTTACGTAGAGGGGACAAATTACTGGGGTGGATCGCAGTGCTCAGCTTTACAAGACTGGTCCACGGGAATTGACGTGCCGCTACCATAGGCTCAAAGGCCACAGGCTCGCAGGGAGATTCCTCGTTCAGTCCACGGATGTTCAAGTCCACCACCGGAAAGTCAGCTCTGACTATGGCAACAAGTATGCGTGACACTGCTCCATCATTGCTCCGATTACGAAACGAAGGACTATAGTCGGACATATTTCGCAACGTTCGCTTCGCCGTATATAGCCCATATGGGACGCCTGTCAGTGAGTTGCGATGCATGTATCCAGCGGCCGCCAGTTTGGGGATGATACCAGCAGCTCTCAGTTCCATAAGTGCCGCTTCGAGGATTGTTGAGCACTCTTCCTCGATCTCATGGGCACGTTTATCCCAGTCACGCCACAGGCAGTGTCCGTCCCGGGTAGAAGCGAAAACCCTGGGCTTGCACAGCGCACCCAACCCGTGACATCGACGTGCATGGTCCTGGAGACTAGATAGATGTGCAGCAGGGAAATGAATTGTGAGTCGTGACAAGCGACGACGATAGCGGTCGTCCCTCGAGATCTCGTACAGTACGCGCAGGCTGTGATCTGTGTAGAGGTGCCATCGAGACGTGAAGAACGAGTCGAGAAATGCATCGTCTGCGCACTCCCGTATACGACGGCACGTCAATCGTAGATGAAGCAAAGCATGTCGATCAACAGCCCCGGTCGAATACGCAATGGCTTCAAGTAATTCGGCCGGGAGAGCGGTGAGCAGATCCATTGCTGTGTGCACCATTCGCCGGTGCTCGTATGAGGGAACGGAACAGACTCGGGACGCGAAGCGACGGCTTTATCCTAGCATAGTCTTCTCATCCAGGTCGGATGCTGCAAATCCTATGCTTGACGCGGATCATATCAAAGACAGGTCCCATCGATGTGGCTGTCCAGCGTTGTAACGATCATTGCAGCGTTGACCACCGCCCTTCACCGAGCATTGGTCCGAATTGAGAGCCTGACGCATCGTGATTCAATATCAATGATGGTTATAATCAGACGAAGGGAAGGTTCTAGGTACATGTACTCTTGTCTGCTATCCACTGCTGCCAAGACGGATCTTCATCTGCCGAGGCCTGACGTCGGGTTCTACTGTACAGTAGTAGGTACACAAGGACTCTGAACACTGCTCGCAGCTTAGTCTTCACCATACAACACTACTCAGTGCTTGTTGAGTCTTCATACTTAGAGCACAATGCTTCTCCTCGGTCTCACTGGCAGCATTGCTACCGGCAAGTCGACCGTCTCTCAGATCCTCGCTGCCCCACCGTACAACCTGCCTGTTGTTGATGCCGACAAGGTTGCTCGTCAAGTTGTGGAGCCAGGTACTAGTGGTTACAGCAAAATTGTAGCTCACTTCGGTCCTTCGACTCCTGATCTCCTCCTGCCCGCTTCGCCCGAGAATGGTGGCGAGCTTGGACCCCATGGCAAGGGCAGACCACTCAATCGGCCAGCATTAGGCAGGAGGGTCTTCGGTCAGGGTAAGGACGAGGATCGCAAAGCGTTGAACAAGATCGTGCATCCTGCTGTTCGCTCAGAGATGTACAGGCAAATGGGTTCCGCGTATCTCAAAGGCGAATGGGCGGTGGTGCTAGACGTGCCATTGCTGTTCGAATCAGGCTGGGAGCCGCTCTGCGGAACGATAATGGTTGTTGCGGTCAAAGACGCAGAGACGCAGCTAAAGCGTTTACGTGCACGAGATGCGCATCTGACAGAAGAAGATGCAAAGAATCGAGTCGCTGCACAATGGGACGTGAGAGACAAGGCAGAGCGATGTCTACGCAGAGGGCCAAAGGCTGGGGTGGTGGTCTGGAATGACGGAGACCAAGATCACCTGAAGAGGGAGATTGATAGGGTGATGCAAGAGGTAAAAGCAGGCAGTCCAGTGTGGTGGTCATGGCTCTTGCTAGCATTCCCACCGCTGGCTGTTGCGAGTGGCGGCTACAGCTATGCACGCAGCTGGTACATCAAGCGGCAGTGGGAGTCCGAGAAAGCGATGGAGAAGGCCAAGCTGTAGTCGGATGGCAGTGATGTTATTGAGCCACTCGCGCGAAGGTCGGTCGTACCTTCCTAGATCTGCCTCAACTAGACCGTACACCTTACCGACGAGCTAAAGCTCCTTTCGACGTCATGCGCGACTTCGCTTCACTCACTGACTACAGCATGCGACACAGTCACTCCACTGGTGCCATCCACTTCTAGATCTCACGGCGCCGACGGCACTCAACTACGTTCCATCGCCATGTTCGACTTCCAGAGCTGTATTGACGATTCATTCGGGGCTGCACCATGGCCAGCTCGTTTTGTGCCGTCCGTTCGCTCTGATGCGCAGGCCAACGGACCTCGCGATGGCCACTGGGATGTCGCCAGCAGTGCTGGATCTTTCATCGACGATTGCTGTCCTAGGGCTGTCGGCTATGCGCCACTCCGCAGCACTGCTGGCCATGTCAAGCCTTTGGGAAACGATCTCGTGCGTCAGCTGACGAAGGCCACACTTGAGGATCGCGCCGCGGCTGCAAAGAGAGCGGTGACACTGAATGTTACAAAAGCTGGAAGTGTTCATTCAATGAAGAGCGTGCGTACCATCGAGCCACCTACCAAGCAGCGCGCTCCCTTCGCCGTACCTCACATCACCAGCAGCAAAGAGCGTGCACAGGTCTATGTTCAGGCACAGAGCAGGACTGCTGTCGGGCCCACTCGTGCTAATGGCACAGCTGCAGAAGCTGCGCTGTTCACAAAGACCGCTTCAGTGACGGCCAAGGTTATTCCAGAGCCTGAGACCACATGGAAAGCAGCGGAACGTCCGACAGTGGTTCCAGGTCTACAGAGGGTCCGAATTGTGGGCAAGAAAGGTGAAGAGGTCTTTGTAAATCTGCCAACAGCAGCACTGCGGAAGGGAAGGTCTGAGGCGCAGCCCTACAGCCCGCGAGCGAATGCTGTTGCCGAAGCACATCTGCCAGATACTGTGGAGCCTGTCGTCGATGCCGTGCAGCCGGACCAGACTGATACAGCTGGTAAGGCCAACAAGGGCAAGAAGGGCGGCAAGGGGGGCAAAGGCAAGAAGGGCGGGCACAAAGGGCCGCTAAATAAGGACGGCAAGAAAGCCAACGAGGATAATACAGTCGACAGAGCACCGAGCGCAGTGGCCGGTATCACAGCACAGAATATCCTCACGGTGGCAAAATCGATAGCCAGCGCGCCCAGAGAGCCGCCAACAACTGTGAAACAGGCAGGCGAACAGCGATCGCCTGCGGCCTCAGTGACACCAAATCAGATTCTGGCTGTTGCGCAGAAGATCGCTAGCATGCCAGCCAGCAAGCACAGCAGCAAGGAGAACGGCTCAAATTACAAGGCGCCTTCGGTCCACACGGATCGCAGCTCTACTGCCATGCATGACTTCGGAGGCGGTGTCGGCGGAATTGACATGTTCGCAGAGGCGGCACCCAGCATCCGCAGAACTTCAGTACCCCCTTCGCAGGCCGACATGACGAGGGTCTCGGCGTCAAAGCCGGCATCACGAACTCTTACCGAGCTTCTTCCACGTGGATGCTTCAGCAGCCGGCAAAGCAGCCAGCATGTGGAATCCACCCCCCGGCGATCACAGACGGCTGCTATGCCAACAAAGGGGTCCCAGCAGCAGCATGCCGTGCCTGCTGGCGGTCAATTGTTCTCAGCAAGGCAGGAGTCGGTGGTGCAACAAGCAGTCAACACTACACAAACTCAGTGGGGCGCGCAGTTTAGTCATCATAGTCAGGCGGCGAATGGAGGACGGGAAGTTACCACTTCCCAGCAGAAAGGCAGTGAGAGAGGTAGCCAGCCCTCGGCTCGCGAGTCATTCGAATCGCAGAGCAAAACGAAGTTTGCGGGCACTGGCTGGATCTCACCTCATCCACTCAGTGTCGCACCCACTGCGGTGTGCTCACCACGGCAACCAGCTGTACGACTGCCAGGCGAGAGCTTTGACGATCCAGGAGCTACGCTTACGTACGAAGAATGGAAAGAGCAGCGTGACGAGCAGGCTACTGTCGTCTCCAGCAGTAGTCGCGGCCAGTATATGGTCCCTAGTCTAGCCGGATCGAAGGTCAGATCTCCGCCAGTCGCCATACCCACCCCACTTGGCTATGGCGGCAGCTATTCCGTACCTACCATGCCACCGCAGCCACAGCATCCAGTCCACACTCACGACTGGGCCGGACCAAACGCGGCAGTGCCATACGCTCGTACACGCCAGGCGCACGTATCGCCAACCCCACTGAGTGCAAATCCTGTTGCGAGTCACGGATCGAGCACCCTGCAACACCCATTCCAAAGCAGCAACGCTCGCTCCAACACTGGCTGGAACCAGCTGGCGCAATTCGACGGTAGCCCGCAAGCACCTTATACGGTCGGCGTCAGCCCGAGCGAGCTTCAACACTACAATGAGCGTATTGGAAGCACCGTGTCTCACTACACGGACCAGACACTGAAGCTTCGTAACGGCGCTGTGCTGCAACAGCCAGACTATAGCTCTTGGGAGAGGCACAGTCGATCATCGCAGGCCTTTCAGCCGGTCACCAGCAGGCCAGCAACTAGCGTGAGATCCAACGGGCAGATTCAGCTGGCTATGCCGTGGGATAACGCAGCTGCAATGTCGAGCCATTCCACGACATTGCGGCCATCGGGTAGTCGGTATTCTGCGCCTGTAGCGCAGAGCAATGTGACATACGGTGCGCAGGAGTGGCAAAATCTTGAGAATGCGGAGAATGGTCAAGGAGGATTTCAGAGTCGTCAGATGTGGTAGAGTAGACGTATCACGTTTCTTGGGATTAGTGTAGACAGCACCAAGTTGATAGTGATTCTCAGCGAAATAACCGATCAACACTGGCGGTCAGGAGTGCACTGGAAGGTGCGGAAGAGATAGTGCTCGGTTTGTTGAGAAGCGGAGCTATAGGAAGGATGTAGTCGCAATTGCACATACTCGATCTGGGTACTTCGACGCAACGAGATTCTATATCACAGTGTGATTCATGCATCCATACTTAGTTGCCATTAGTGAGCGGCTTGATCAGACATGGTTCTGTGCTGCACTAAGTGTTTCCTTGTCAATTGAGTTTCTTCATCTCCGGCTCTTCACTATCTTGCATGTCCGCGACATCCAACATGACTCCATCGCCCTTAGCAGCCATCAGCTCAGCAAATGTCGACTGTAGTGACTTCCGTCATGACTTCATCGTCCATCGCAGTGATCGGCTCGCTGAACGTTGACTTCATCACGCGCACTTCACGCATCCCTGAAGCTGGCGAGACCTTAACAGCCACATCTTTCGAAACCGGTCTCGGTGGCAAAGGTGCCAACCAAGCCGTAGCATGTGCTCGACTCGCGATTCCCGACACCAAGGTCTTCATGGTAGGCAAGGTTGGTACTGACAGCTTCGGGACCGATTACATTGCCGCTCTGGAGAAGGAGGGGATCGACGCGAGTGGTGTGAGGACAGTCGAAGGGCAGAAGACTGGTATAGCTAACATCATTGTGGAGGAGGCCAGTGGAGAGAACAGGATCTTGCTGGCAACTGGGGCAAATCATGCGTTCGGGAGGTCGCGTGGGACGGACTGGGACTTGGTGCCGGACGAGGCTGGAATTTGTGTGTTTCAACTGGAAATTCCGTTGCAAGTAGTGGGTTCAGTGCACGATTTGCCCGTTGACATTCTGCTAATGCGAGACAGGTGCTACACAATATGAACCGAGCACGAGCACAAGGCAAGCATGTCATCTTCAACCCAGCGCCGGCAATAGCGATCCCAGACGCTGCATACCGAGACATCGATACCTTGATCATGAACGAGACTGAGGCACGCCTGCTTGCAGGCGCTTCTCGCAATGATAACGCGTCAACCCAGGCAGAGTTGACCCCGTTACTCCGTCAGTTTCTGCTCAAAGGCGTGACGGATGCAGTGATCATCACCCTAGGCGGCGAGGGCGTACTATTCGCTACACAAAGTGGGGAGCAGGGTCACGTTGATGCTGTGCGGACGCAAGTAGTCGATACTACTGCAGCCGGTGACACCTTCCTGGGTGGGTATGCTGCGAAGCTGGCAGAGCTCGGAAGCGCGAAGGGCAAGTATCACGAGATGCTGGCGTTTGCCTCGATGGCGGCCAGTAAAACGGTGGCGCGGAAGGGGGCTATGGTCGCTATACCGACGCGTGATGAGGTGCTGGCTTGATCGATTGGTTGTCTCGTTGGTAGCAATTGTATGCTCGCTTTCAGGTAGTGGTTCCTTGAAAAATTGAATAGATGGGGACCGGGAATGGGATGTCGACGCTCAGATAGTTGCACATTAGTAAGCGCCAAGAGCCATCAACTGTCCAGTCGAGTGACAGCGTCCTCGACCTCACTTGTCCCCGAGTAGTACCCAACACGCATCCACCCACCATGCTCGTTCGGTCAACCAGGCTCGCGCCCCGGCGCCTCCAGGGCCTTCGCGCCTACAGCACTACTACCGACAACCCCATCCCAGCCAATGATCCTAAAGGTCGCCATCCCCGATCACCCATTGGCACAACCAATGCCATGCCCACATCGTCTGAGGGGAGCTTCGACAAAGCTCTACAGGAGAATCCAGAGGATGGCGAGAAGATGCGCGTTATGCAGGCGCCGAACAAGTCAGGCGTGTGGTCACGGTCGCAGCAGCCGCGCGAGAGGGCGATGGTGGGGCCGAGGTTTGAGCAGACGATTATGGAGGATCAGGTACACGCACCTGGGTGGGAGTGGTGGCGAGGGAGAGCTAGCAGCTAACGAAATGGTATGCAGCCACGACCACTCTCCGCAATGGAGCTCATTCACCAACAACCAGTGCGGTGGACAAAGAACAAGGTCGTCTCATGCGACGGTGGTGGAGGGCCATTGGGCCACCCGAGGATCTTCATCAACACAGACAAGCCACAAATCGCATCGTGCACTTACTGCGGAGTGCCTTACGTGAGTCTGCCGCGAAGAAGGACTCTCTAAGGCAAATGGCTGACATGCACTCAGGCCAACAACAGACACCGCAAGCACCTCGAAAGCCTGCCAGCAACGCCGTTTCCTCTGGAACCCACGAATGCCGCTGGTGCTCTACCGCCCAGCCATCTCATCTCGGGAGGCGCAAAGACCGGGTCGACCGAACCATACCAGTCGAATACTGGCAAGCCTCTGGAGCAGAGATGAGGTTGTTCCGCAGATACCATTGTACATATGCATACTAAATCCATCGACGCCGAGCCGTATCTTTGGTCCACCGACTTCCACTATCATCACACACAGCTCCCGGCGCGCACGCCCACACATCACCACATGCGCGTATTAAGCTCTAGGGCCCGAGCAGAGCGAGCTTCCCCGTCGTTACTGCCCTCTGGCTGTACTACTAGACCGCTCGTCGTCCACATTCATCACTCACGCAAGTACATCAGTCGTATGATTCGTGATCGCATCGCACCGTTCGCCACACGCCGTTTGGCCTGTCATGAATCTTGACATCAAGCTCTGCCTCTGTATGCCGGCACAGACATGCCCATGGCAGCCGTGACCGGATCTATGTCCAGCTGCGCCTTCTCTTACAGCTTCATCTTACCCCCGAGTCACGTTCCCTTCTCGCCCTGTATCGTAGCCACCACCTTCCTCGCATGCTTACTACTCCTGAACTCGAGATACCAGATCCCTTGCCATGTCCCTGTCGCCAACCGTCCATTGGTGATCGGGACCGTCACGCTTGCACCCACAAGCGCACTCTTGATGTGTGCCGGCATATCGTCGAGCCCCTCATCGGCATGTCTATACAGCTCACCCTTTCGGTCCTCAGGTGCAAGTCGATCTAGCGCATCAGACATGTCTGATCGTACATCCGGATCGCAGTTTTCGTTCAGGGAGAGTCCACAAGACGTATGCTGAATGAACAGGTGGAGGATGCCGACTTTGTAGTTCTTGAGCTCTGGTAGCTGCTTAGTGATTTCGTCCGTGATCAGGTAGGATCCGCGCGACTTCGAGGGGAGCTGGAGAGTTTTCTGGAACCAGGACATCGTGTTCGGAATTTGGGTAATAGGTGCTGAATTGCAGTTGGCTGGCGGACAGCAGGCGCAAGTCGGTAGGACTCGCTTGGCAGGTGTGAACGGCGCGGAGAGGAGGTCGAAAGGGAGGGAAAGCGGGGCGATGAGGATATGAAAGGCGCTGGGAAAGAAGGCAAGGATGAAGATGGTGAGGAAGATAAGAGTATTCCGGGTGTTGGTCTCGAATGGCATTTCGTGGTGCTTGGGGTATTACAAGTGACGTCAGGTGGGGTGGAGTGGACTTCGAGAGGAAGGAGAGATGAAAGAGCGTTAAGTGAACAGACTATGCTTCGGGGCTCATCAAACGTCAATCACCATTGTCGTTCGAGCTCATCATTGAGCGCTAGTAGTTCGAGTCTCATGGACAAGTGGCATCGAAGCACCCATTGACCGCGGCACCCATACCGCATGCTCGTTAGCTCAGGCAGCTAGATACTGCCTTTGCCCACGGGTCGAACAGCTTACGCTTCGCCTTTGCGTAGCTTTCTCAATCTGTCGCCATCCACTCAACTGCATCGCACTGCTTATAGCAGGACCCAATCTCTCGAGTTCCTCACAGGTTATCAACAAGATCGGCCCAGAATTCACTTCTTCTTGCCTTCCTTGTCAGCCTTCTTCTCCTTCTCGATGACGAAGAACCAACTGTCTTCATAGCGAGGGTCTCTGTTCCACCCTCCCTTGAGATCCTTGATCGCCACAAACGGACTGCGATACTGTTAGCGCGTACATCAATCTGCCAGCACTATACGCTTACCGTAGCGTGTGACTCTTATCAGTCTCTACGACCCAGCACATCTGGTCATCGGGGAGCCCAGTTGGCACCATGGTGCGCTTGTCGTATACTTTCTCCGCGGCAGCAATCTTCTTGTTATCCTCCTCCACTTCAACCTTCGTGCGCCCCAGCCAGACGTTGGGAGCCATCGCCGCAATGCCGTCAGTCGCGCCGGCTGGCTGGTATGTGTAGCTCAATCCTTCTTTGATGGCAGAGACCGCAGTGACTGGAGTCGGTGCTGTTGGTACCGCTGGTGCCGCCGGTGCCGCCGGTGCCGTCGGTGCTGGGACGTACTGGTAGTACCCGCCTTGTGGTGGCACAAAATGTGCAGCGTAGGGCGAGGTGTGAGGATGATACTGGTAGGGCATGTATGTGAGTGAGTGTTCGAGCTGTGGTCCAGCGTGCAGTGAACGAGGAGATGCCGGAGGTGTGGCCTCTTTGACCGCAGGTACGTAAATTTGACTACGAAGGCCATTATGACTATCGTAGCCTTCGGCGGGGACTGCTGACTCGTTGCGCATGTCGAAGTCCTCGGGCCAATGTTCGTGGTCGGATCCGGAGTCGGACATGTTGTGGTGATTGTTGGTCTGTCGAAGTGAAGTGATGGCCACGATGTCCGATATCATGCACGTGAAAGGCACTGAGAGGGGGAAGGAGCGCTTACCACGTGATTACGACTTCGATGTCGCTTCTTCGATTTTCTCCTCTTCACTGGCCTCGGCGGTGGTTCGGGTTCTTCAAGCCAGAGCTCAGCGAACGGATAGCAGCACATTAGATGTATCGATTATGGGAACTTGCCCTGCGACTTCTGCGCCTTGAGCGACGATATGTGATGGAAGCTGAGTGCCGCTGCAAGCCGAAGGTCAAGTGCGAATGAACGCAAGTGAGGCAGGAACGACCCAGAATGCCAACATTGATAAGTCTGGAGAAGTAAAGGGTGATAGATTAAATACATTCGAACCTACAACAGCCGTCCTACAACATAGCTCGATAGACAGCTTAGGCTCCACGAGCAGGCAAGATGCTACTGCCCTATGAGGATTTTGGCTCAGCGACGACGTACCGAGTCGTCTTCGTCTGAGTCGAGTAGATCACAGACTGTCGCTGTCAGGAAGGTCTTGTGCTCTCCGCTTGGCAGAGCGACAACAGATCAGTCTACGACGGCAGCGTAGGCCGTTAACCCCACGAGCCGTGCATGCGCAACTGCAGAAGCCAAATGCCGTACGCTGAGCTGATCGGACCCGCTCGAGCTCTCCCACAACGCTATGTGTCGGGTTGTGACCAGCTTCTGCGCAGCACGACCAGGCTACTGGGCGGCCGTGCAAGGTTTAGCCAACGCTGCGGTCCGGAGACCTACCGTAAAGCGTCCGTTCGAGTGTCGCATGCTGCTGTTCAAGCGAGCAATGACTTCCCCTGCTATTGCCCTCGGTACTCACGTCTTTCGCTTACGCCCACCCTGCTGCAGCTGCGGACAGTCACGCTTCGCATGACCCTTCTTACCACACTTGAAGCACTCCATTGCCGCATTCGACTTTGATGACGGTGCGCCTGTACCCGAGATACTCGTAACACGATTCAAGTCGACAGCCTTGTTCCGTCGTAGCTCAGCTAAGCGAGCAGACTCGGCAGCGTCTGCTTTCTTCTGCGCCTTGCGCTCAGCGCGAGCTCTGTCGCCCGCCTCACGTTGTGCTTGATGGATGAGTGCCTTTGCGCCGGATGGGTCGTCTGATTCATCGTCGTCCTCATCGTTTGATTCGGAGGCTGACGATAATTCCTCATCATCTACTTTCTGTGAAACTGTAAGCTGTGCTCATGGGGGTCCTGAAATCACTGTACATACCACAGGTTTTCGACTGAAGCCGAAATTCATGCGCCCATGCACGATCTTTGGCTGTACTACAGTATCTCCCTCCTCATCTTCTGCTTTGCGCGCAGATCCCGCATCAAGCGCAGAGTACCCAGCAGACACGATCCGCACAGGCGACTCCACGGCTGGCTTTGCGGTATGCTGTACGCTCAAGTACCATCTCGTGTCGCCTTTCGCTGTACCCTCACGCTCCAGCACCGCTTGCCTAATCTGCTCTTCTCGCGCCTGGGCTGCCTGCACTGCTCGATCCTGATGCGTTGGCGTCGATGCCGGACTGGCGTTTGCTGAGCCATTCGACAGGCGCTGTCGTTTTGCGGACGGCTCTTCAGGTGTTCCGGGAGTAGAGGGAGGAGAAGGGTTGGCGCGTTGCATGAACTGTGCATTGTCAGTGGCGATTCTAGTTGGAATGGGTTTGCTGGATGGGGAATCTACCTTCATCGTCGCGAGCCGGGACGACATCATCTTCGCCCCCGGCTTATCTGGAGTCGCCATGATCGCTGAGTACCAATGAATTCCCAAAAGCTCCAGTCTCAGAGGAATGAAGCGCAGAATGCGGTGGAAAACGGGACTTGAACCAAAAGTTCGATCGCGTTGCAGTCCGAGGAAAGTACGACGGCGAAACGTTTGTCCGAAGCATGAAATGGAGGTGCATTCATATTGAGATCACCATTACATGCTCCTACAGCACTCACACTACCTCCTACGCTCCGCCATACTCGTCACCGAACCAACATTACGCTCATATCCTGGCCCGTCAGTCTCAAACACTACCTTCATCCACGCCTCGCGAGTCTCCTCGACGGTTTGATCCAACAGATCATGGATCTTATTATCAATTTCACCCTTGTGCCTAGTGCTGTTGACTGATCTCCACTTCCCATCCTCTCCCTTGATCTGTACCGGCCGTAAAAGGCGAAAGCTTGAAGCGTCGACTTCTCGCACGTGGCCGAGCGGCGGTGTGAACGATTGCGAGACATCCGCCGCATCTTCACCAGTGCCTGCCTGAATCAAAGACACCAGCACCGCGATACTGACAGCTCTCGGCTCCCGTTCCAATGGCGAGTCGTCGACACAGAGCTCATGCAAGTACTTCAGCTGGCGCGTAAGCTCTCTTACCCCAACCTCATCCATGCTACCGCAGTCTGCGACGTGCAGAGGGTGGCAGATCGTTAGAGTGGTGAGCTCGCATTTGTGCGAGATGGAGAATTCGTCGTGTAGGAGGATCTCGGTACCCCAGATCAGGCCGTTGGTCGAGCCGTGTGTCGTCGAGTCAGGCGTGGCCGTGCCTGTGGTCAGGGATCGCATGGGGATGTCGAGAGTGAAGCGGCCTGTTTGTTTGTGTAGGGTTGGATTCTCGGGAGTAGACTGAGCTGTAGACATTGCTATGCCGATACTATCAGAACTTTCATGAAAGAGGGACGATGGATGTGATGGAAGAAGAAGACACTTGAGGGGGTCGTATTATCCTTCCTGTTTGTCTGCTGGCACCGACGGCGCCTAGCAGTGGATGGTGATCCTGTTGCAAACAACACGCATGGTCCACGTGAAATTTGTGGCCACTGGCTGATGCTCTCAATCCAGCACTATGTACTTATGTAGACGCTCCGGCACTGCTCCGGTAAGACCCTTGTCTGCCAGCCACTTCTTGCTGAACAGCCGCTCTGCATACCGGTATGCACCATCGCACAGAATCGTCACGATGGTCTTGCCAGGACCGAGCTTCAGCGCAAGATCCCTCGCAGCAGCGACATTCAGACAGCTGCTTGCACCCAAGTAGAGACCCTCTTCGTCGAGACATCGGTACACCATCTCGATACTCTTGGCGTCTTCGATATGCAACGCGCCGTCCAGCAAGTCAATGTCGGGCTTCAGGTTGTCTGTGACTCGGCCTTGACCAATGCCTTCCGTGATCGAGCTGCCTTTCCGCTCAACGAGCTTACCGCCAGACGAGACGTAGGTGAACAGGACAGAGCCCGGTGGATCTGCAAGCCAGCATTGCACGCGACCTTCCGAGACTGTCTTGAGGTACCGCGTCACGCCTGCGATGGTGCCTGCAGTGCCAGATGCGCAGGTGAATGCGTCGATCTTGCCTCCGGTCTGAGCCCAGATCTCAGGTCCGGTAGTCTCGATATGTGCTTGTCGGTTTGCGATGTTGTCGAACTGATTTGTCCACACTGCATTTTCGAGAGTGTCGGCATATCGTTTCGCTTGGTGGTTGTAGTTCTCCGGGTTTTCAAATGCCACAGCAGGGACTGGTCGCACATCCGCTCCTAGCAATCGTAGCAAGTCGATCTTGCCTTGCGACTGCGTATTCGGCATGTAGATCACGCACTTGTAGCCTTTCGATCTGCACACATGTGCAAGACCAATGCCCGTATTGCCTGCCGTGCCTTCAACCACAGTCCCGCCAGGCTTCAGCAAGCCTCTCTCCTCGGCATCTTTGACGACGTAGAGCGCTGCTCGGTCTTTGACAGACCCTCCTGGGTTCTGGAACTCGGCTTTGCCCAGGACTTCACAGCCTGTCTCTTCGGATAGCCTTTTCAGCCGTATGAGTGGCGTGTTCCCGATAGCTGTGATGCTGTGATCAGTCAATGATCTACTCATGTACATTAGGGCTCTTTGACGTACCTGAGATGAAGCCATCGTGTGCAATGCCCTGCGCCTTCGAGATGCCGATGCTATGTTGGCTCATGGCATCCACCTTCGCTGCGGAGAAAGTAGCCGAGCGCGTAGATACACCTATCGAAGCCTTTGATGCTGTCCGCAAAGCATTGCGCGCGAACATTGCGGGAGAACGGCACGAAAAGATGCAGTGGCGATGTCCATTCGTCAAGTCTGTCTTCGCGAGTGAGGTCTGCTCTGGCGTGATTCGGTTATGTCCGAGTCGCCGGGGTCTTATCTCCGCTGTTTACTTTGCGCGTCAATACAGTCGTGAATCTGAACGACACAATGGCGATGATCTAATCTGGAGAGAACATTACAATCAGGATTCCACGAGTGAACGGATTCGACGCCAACATAATGCCCGGTCGCATAGTACGAGGAGGACGCGCCTCCGCCCGCTCATCTGGACGCAACAGCTCGCCATCACGCGACATACCGGATGAAGGCGCAGACACCACCCTGCGACGCGCAATCTGTGGTGTCTTCGGCGATGCGCAGAAGTCGACCGCAGGACACCGGAAATGTGTGATAAGTCTGCGCAAGATCCAGGAAGCATGTTGCTACGAGCCGGTCAACTACAAGAGGGGCAAGCAAGCGGAGGATTTTGAGGAGACCGACTTCAACGGCGAAGTGGTCAGGATCATCTTACGCATTCTTGCAGTGAAGAAGTCTGAGGCTGTGGGCGATCGGACTGTGCGATTCTTAGGCACATACCTGAACGTCGCCAGCCAGAAGGACAACGAGCTGCTGGATCAGGAGGACCCAGAGCAGACTGCCCTTCCTGAGACGCCCACGAGTCGCCTGACGACGCAGATCCTGAGCACTTTATTACCTCTGCTGCAGGTCAAGGATAAGACGATCCGATTCCGCGCAACCCAAATCACCAGCCACACTATCAACAGTCTAGACTCTCTGGACGACAGCCTTTTCCATCAGCTGCGCCTGAATCTGCTGAAGCGGATTCACGACAAGGAAGCGCCTGTCAGACTGCAGGCGGTCTATGGACTTGGGCGGTTGGCTGCGGAGGTAGAGGACGACGAGCAGAACGAAGACAGCGACTCTGACAACGAAGTCGGGCAGGGTGTGCTCGTGAAGCTTCTCGATGTGTTGCAGAATGACCCATCCGCAGAAGTTCGCCGAAATCTACTCTTAAACCTTCCACTCACCAAAGAAGTCCTGCCGTACCTGCTCGAGCGCGCCCGGGATCTGGACGGTGCCACTCGACGCGCACTTTATGCCCGGCTTCTGCCTGCACTCGGAGACTTCCGACACCTTAGCTTGACTCACCGCGAGAAGCTTCTTCGCTGGGGACTGCGAGACCGAGACGAGAATGTACGTAAAGCCACTGCTCGGCTTTTCCGTGAGCGCTGGATCGAAGACTGCGCTGCTTTGCCCGCGGAGCAAGCTGAGGATGGCGAAACACAGTCAGCTGCGAACAATCAGGCTGCAGATCCATCGCTCGATGCGCTTCTGGAGCTACTCGAGCGTATTGACATTGTGAACTCTGGAGCAGATGGTGGGATCGCACAGCTTGCAATGAAAGAATTCTGGGAAGGTCGACCGGACTATGTGGACTACGTCAGCTTTCCCGACACATTCTGGGATGACCTTTCACCAGAGCTAGCATTCGTCGCGCGGACGTTTAACGATTTTGGCCGGTCTTCGGGCAAGGAGGATGGTTATGCCGGTCCTCGTGCGCTGGATGTCATGGTCGAAGAAAAGCTACCAGAGGTGACGAAGTTCGGCTGCTTGTTGGAGCACGAACTTAACCGCCTCGTCGAGACAATCCGCGCAGCTGCCTCAGGCGAGGACGAGGATGCTGAAGAGGATTCAGCGCAGCGTGAGTTTGTGGTCGAGCAGATGCTGTACATGGCACTCACGTTCGATTACTCCGACGAAGTAGGTCGCCGCAAGATGTTCGGTCTCATGCGTGAAGCACTCGCTCTGCCCGAGCTACCGGAAGAGTCGACCAGACTTGTGGTAGAAGTCCTCCGACTTGTCTGTGGCGAAAGCGCCAGAGGCGAAGGCGAGTTCTGCAGCGTTGTCTTGGAAGCTGTCGCCGAAGTCCACGATACTATCATGGGCGATCTGGACGAAGATGACACATCAGTGACTGAGGACTCCTTCCACTCGGCAACCTCGCACTTCGATGGCGAGGAGGGCGACGAAGGTGCGCATGGCAAGAAGTCGAAGAAGAGGAATGCGAAGGCTGACGGCGCTGAGAGCGAAGTCTCGGAAGAAGACAAGGCCATCAGATCCATCATGGTGAACATGAAGTGTTTGCATATTGCGCAGTGCATGCTGCAGAATGTGGCATGTGATCTCGAGGAGAACATCCATCTGGTGACCATGCTCAACAACCTTGTTGTGCCTGCTGTGCGAAGTCAAGAAGCTCCAATTCGCGAGAGGGGACTGGTCTGTCTCGGGCTGTGCTGCTTACTTGGAAAGGTGTGTCCCACTGCGCTTCACTCGTTGGACGGCATTTACTGACTCGGGGACAGAACCTCGCAGAAGAGAATCTCACACTCTTCCTCCACTGCTTCACCAAAGGCCACTCAGCCTTGCAATCGATCGCCCTGCAGATCATTGCCGACATTCTGATAACGCATCCTTCTCTACTTGCTGTACTAGGCCAGCCTGCCGATGTAGATGCTACGTCTGCAACAGCCACACCCGAGAACGCCCTCATCCGCCCAATTCTGAAGGCGTTCTCGCGCTCGCTGAAGTCCTCAGATGCGACAGTCCAAGCTACTGGAGCCAACGCACTAGCAAAGACGATGCTCAGCCAGCTAATTACCGACACCGACCTGCTCAAGCAGCTTGTAGTAGCTTACTTCGACCCTGACACAGCGGCGAACTTCCATTTGCGTCAATCACTTTCCTACTTCCTGCCCGTGTACTGCCACTCTCGCGTCGAAAATGCAGCACGCTTAGTCGGGGTTGCATGTCCAGTCCTAGCAAAGCTCGCGACACTTCGCGAAGCCTTCCTCGACGAAGTCGCCGACGCTGAAGAAGAGGAAGGCGGCATGGTCAAGCTCAACGCCATCGGCAACATGCTGCTCGATTGGACGGACCCACGCAAGATTGTTGGCTTCGCCGAAGCTGCCGGTGCTTCTAGTGGCAAAGCCGAAGGAACGCACTACCTCTTCGCCGAGACCATCTTGGAACGACTCGTGACTTCACAAGTCTCCAAAGACGAGAAGAAGGTTCTATTCTCCCTGCTCGGCCGCCTACACTTGCCGGCTGAAGGCTGTGACGAAGAGAGCTTGAAGACGATCCTCGAACTGTTGGCTGAAGCAGTCGATACGAAGGTCGCCGGCGACGCCACGAGCAAGAACGTGCTCTCCAAACTCCAGACGCAGCTTCTGAAGATGATGCATGATGTCATGACGGCCGAGCGCGGAGGCGGCGGCGCCGAGGAGACGATCATGGAGACTACTGAGCTGCCTGACGAGACTGCTATACTTCACGAGACCGACATGCCCGAGACAGCTGCCACTCGCGCCGGCGCCACAGAGATCGAGATCGAGGAGTCCTTTGACGAAGATGCTGGGCTGGACGACGAGGACGCTGACGTGACGCAGCTGAGGACCGAGATGAGGGATACGACGCTTGGGCTAAATGGGACTACGATTGGACTTGACGGGTGGCCGGAGGCGGAGGGGACGAGGGTGCAGCTGGCAGAGGGAGATACGGAGTTGTTGGAGAGTATTGTTGTGGATGAGCACACTGCGATGTAGCGTAGTATCGAGTCTCAATAGCCTCCATGGACATTGTCTGTACGCTTTCATAGCGACTTATGCGGGTGACAATTGAAGCGGACCACTCGAAGGTGTTTCACTGTCGACACTGCTAAGAGATGTCGTACCGCGATGACGGGATGCTGTTAGTTTTGCCTAGAGACTTCTTGAGAACACAAGCTTGACTCTCGTCTTAGTGCAATCCGGACTGCACTTCGCAGTGTTACATGAGTCAGCATTCTCTATCAGAGAGAAACGTTGGGCGGTCCACTTCTTCTGTCACTTGCGTATCATGCAACTAGAAAGGATAGCCAATGCGAATTCCTCGATTCTGTCACCATGGAACCTGGCTGCGTAGCGTGTGTCTGGCTAGCGGATCCTATTCGTTTCGCTATACAAGCTTGCAAAGATCGGTAGAGCCAGCTCTTCTTCACGATTCCCGCAAGCGAGCCATAGTCAGCATCATGCATCTACACGTCTCTGTTTACACTACTTTGACTTGCATCGCAGGTGTCGTGTCGTTACTGCTTTAGCGTTGGAAAGACTTCTCAACTGCAAGGAATCTGTAGCTCGCAGTAGACCATATACTGCCCTCGATGCAAGATCTGCCGGGCATGGTTCATGTTCAGGGATTTATGTAAAATGTGGGCCATGATGAACCTGAACCTGGCCACACGGTCCAGTACTCAGTGTGAACTGCATGCTCGGAGACCAAGACTCGGGCCAGGAGTGGGGAGGGATGTCACAACGGAACAGGTGTCAATCCAGGGATTGACTGCTCCCTGCTTTGCATGCGGAGCTTCCGCAACGTCTCCTGGTAAATGGCCGAGCTATTCTATTGCGTTCTGCCCGGATCTTTCCACTGTTCGAGTAGATAGAACCTCAGACGCCGCACTCTGCCCACGTCCCGTTTACCACGGCTTGTATAGTCTAAGGAAGTCGTGATCGGCGTCTCCGGACTGGCTTCGATTGCATATCCAGGCGTGCTAGACGCTGACGATCGCCAATCGACTCCAATGAGGCGTAGTCAACAGCTGCACTCTTCATTGCTAGCTTGCAGTGAAGTGGCAATGGATCATCTTCTGCAGCCCACGCGGCAAATCTCTCGGATGGTGATGCGTTAGCCGCTGCTTGTCGTAAAACCAAGTAGAGAGGGTTGCCCTGAGGCGCTCCATCGGAGCCTTGCCCGGTCAGATCAAGTTGATGGAATTCTCGCGCTGCTTCACCACGAATGGCGTCAATGATGTGAGTGTCGTTGACCCGGGCGTTCAGGGTAGCGTCCACTTCTTCTTCGGACATACCGTCGGAGAGGTCTTCGGGATGAGTTTCGTCAGGCCGAATGACGTCGTCGGAGGGCAAGGCTATAGTAGGTGACTGGATGCGGGTATCGCTTGCGGCGCTCCCATCCCAATCGCTTCGTAGGGAATGTACTTGGCGAAAGATTTGTATGTTCCGTTGACTTTTTTCGCTATGTACAGTCTCGTGATCAACACGCGGCGAAATTGTGGTGTCGCTTGCTGGAACAGTCTGTACGAACCTGTACCGTTGACCGCAGACATCACTGCTTCACGATCAGGCCGAGTTCCGGGCATATCAGGTCTGGGACAACTTACCATAGGATCCAGCCACGGATAGCAGCAGTACCGCTTTCACGTGCCGTGTGGCAGGAGGGACAGGAACTTCCTGATGGCTGCGGTTTGAGTATCGACATGACTAGCTCCTGTGCAGGGGCTACCATGGTCTCCCACATTTCTGCACTATCAATCAATGCGCTGCCTTCATCTTGTCGATCTACAAAGAATCCAAAGCTTCCGTCGATTAGCTCCCGGTGACCAGGACAGCCGTCGAATGCAGAGTGCAACCGTGCCAGTAGCACCGGGTAGAACCGAAAATGCTCATACGGCAATGAAAGCTTCCGTCCCAACACATCTGTAAGACGTATATTATCACTCAGTAACAATGTCGGCGATCTCGCGAAAGTGAGGGTAGTTCTCATTAGAAGGCGGACCATCGGCACAAGCCATAGCAGCATTGCAACAATTGCGATGATATGGGTTCTCACAGCTGCTAGAAACAGGTCGATGGGTACTAGGAAGCCCGACATTATATCCAGCTGATCGAGTGAAGTCTGTGTATTGTGTAGAGACTGGCACAACTTTCCGTTTGGAGTATCCCTGTCAGACCTGAGGGATACGCCCTGGATCGTGGCGTCAATGCTGTCGAAACGCGAGTCCAGTGAAACTGCCAGGTTGCGGGTGGCCAACACACTCTCGTCCTGACTGACAGACATCGCTGTAATTTGCGTCTCTATGGTCGCCAGGTGCTGCGCGACTGTCGACACATCACATTGACGAGCGACATCATGCAGCGTGGAAGTAAGATCGGACATTTGACCCTGTGTTGCAGTGGCCGACGTCTGGATACGTAAGGCTGCAAGATCGTGTAGAAGGTCGTTCGTGTTTTGGTAGGTTGCTTCGCTTCTTTGCATGCAAGGCTGCATGGAAGACATTTGGTGCAATGTCTCGCGCGCAATTGTCAAGATCTCGTTGATACCGGCGCCTTGACTTGCCAGGCTGTCAAGAGAAACCTGCTGAAACAGCAGGCCGAGTGCAGCCAATTGCGGCGCGATACTAGTCTTGAGCTTTGCGACATCGTCTTGCACCGCGACAGCCCAATCGACTTGTTTCAAGGTCCGCTTCACTCGGAAGATTGCAGATGGGGTGCTTGCGCGATCGAGTCGTAGATGGTGTCTGTACTTCTCCATACCCTGTAGGAAGCCGCTCAGTGGTATATGGCATAAGTGACAACAGATCTGTATCTGCTGAGCAATGACCGCATCGAACGAAGGAATACTGGTGTATGCATGGCAACGGCGTAAAACCTGCGTGATGAATTCGATGTCGAGGCATGCTTTCTGACACTGTGCCGAAGCGCCATTACTTCGTTTCAAGGCTTTGCCGACCTTGTGTAAGACGTCGATGGCAGCTATGAAGTCCCCAGCAGAGAAGCCGAAAGGTACAGCCATCGTGAGTGCAGAGGCGACATCACCACCGTCCTGGGAAGACCATCATCAACTCGTCAGACAGCCGCCATGTCTGTTCAGAGACGCATCAATTGAGGTGGACCAGACATTATAGTAGCTGTTCAACAAGGCTGTGTGCTCACCTGGGCAGGGCACGAGTGCCGGCACCGCGTGGCGCAGTCATGCAAGCCTCCTGCACCTCTGATTTACTGGATTCTGCACTGTCCGCGTCTGCGAGGCAGACAACTACTCCCACCATGAGATCGTGTCATTTCTGCAGCTATCGCACATGTAAAAGTCTCAGTACTGTACGCAGCTATCTCCCTTTACAGTCGCGTTCGAACGTGGCAACGCGAAACCGCAGACTAAGTCTTGCCATCTTCGCTAGAACAACTTCCAACCTCGAAAGCAGATTCTTGAGATACATGGAGGGAGTCCCACAACGTCTGCGTGAGTGATTCCGCATAAAGCAGCAGGTGCGCGCATACCATGCTGCTGCGCCTAAGATGGTGCTGCTGCGCCTAATATTGGGAGCGCTTCTTCGACCACTATCACTGCGTATAAGCCAGCGTTTTGGCAAATCTCCAGCGAAAGGATGTTCGTGCTCAGCTCACGGAACTGCGCGGCCGGAGATGACATTGTAGACTGAATACCGCTAGATTGGTTGCAGCAAGGTTCGTCGTTGAGATCACTGTTTTACCTTGGCGAGCTTGCTTGACTTGGACGCTCTCGCTCGTGATCACACTCGTGGAAGTCGTACTCGCAACAGGCACACTCCGTCCCATGCTGCCAATGCGTATGACCGCTCTGGGGCGGGTGGTAGTCTCCTTTCTCGCACTGAAGTCAAAGATTCTCATGCTGCTTCCCTTCTTGCTCCGCTCACTCCCACTAGAGCTCCCCTCAGGCACGATGGTCAACGCCCTTTTCGCATTGGGTCGTCCGGCATGAGGTGTCCTCTTCACGACCACGGTATTCGCGGCTCCCGTGATCTCGCCGACGGGCGGCATATGCGAAGTATGCTCCTCAGCCAAGCTCATGCGATTCTTCGCACATATCTCCGCAATGCCATCGATGGCTTCCTGGAAGTCTGCGCTGTCTGCAGCACGTAATATGTCCGCGAAACTGAACGCTGATATGGGAGGCAGAGCTCGGCCGCGACCGCTAGGGGATCCCATCGGGGTGCGCCTTGTGGTGTACGCTCGTACGAGAACAGGCTGGGCCATGTTGAGCTTCACGGCAGCTCATCGCTGTGCACATATAGACCAAGATTATTGATGTGGGACGCATTACGGGCAATGCACATTAATGCGGTTCGGCGTGGCTTCGCATGACTGGCTCGGTTCTATCCGCCGCTACGACTCGACCTATGATACCATTGAGTCTGGGCTAATGCGTTTGTACAGCCACGAGACTGATGGCTCGAGGCACTCAGGGACAAGGATTGCGCTCTCTCACTGAAAAGGAACGGCTACTTTGCACAATTTGTGGCAGCGCTGCGTTGGTGCGTTTGAGCACTAGCAAATACCAGCCCAGGCCAGGCGAACGGGCGAGCGCTGTCAACGCCATCCGTCCCTTGGTATACCTACATCAATGCTAGAGTCCTGCTCGGCGACCCATATACAGAGCGTTTCGGCCGTATTTCTCGTAGTGTCGACGGACGATAGTGTCGACGGACGGTGCGTTGGATCCACGATGAGGTAACAACGCCAGCTCTGCATCGTTGGCGATGGCTTTGCATAGCTCGGCGGCAAGGTTGGTGCCCCGAGATAACTCGTTGAAAACCAGGGTTCCAACACCGAGATGGCAGATTTTCGCTTGCGTGACCCTGAATGTACCGGCTCGTGGGCTAGTACCTAGCCGCCAGTGCTCGGCTTTGTGCGTCTGCCTGTCCTCAGGTAGCAAGGTCCACTCCCGGGCATGTGCGCCAAAATTCTGGCCGACGGGGCGCAGAGCATGTGGCCGTCTATCGTGATAATGCTTCGAGGATCTTGGTCTCTCACTTCACACCCTCCCTTGGACCCACACCTCCTCCCACAGCTCCCGTTCCAGCTGCCGAAGATCCCCTCCCAGATCCCACTTTGCCCCTGCCTCTACCAAGTACCCTCCCCACCCAAGCACCCACAGGAACAACAGTCCACCGCGCAAACCACGGCGTTCCCCACACACTCACCACCAGCCTCACCGGCAACAACAGCTTCACCACAGCCCAAGCCGTCGCAATCTCAACCACAACCCTCACAGCCCCCTCCCCAGTCCCCCACCAGCTACCCTCCTCTCCAATCCAGCCTTTCCGCTTCATGTACCCGCCAAACTTGACAGTACCCTCTTTGACCCATTTACCCTCACTGATGTAGGGTGGGAGGTAGTCGTACTGGTGAAAGGCTGTCGCAAGGGCGAGGAGGGGCAGGATCGCGGTGAGCTCGTGGAGGAGGAGGAAGGCTGTGATGTGGGAGAGGGGCGCGGTGCGGAGCGGGGTTGTGATGTGTCGAAGGAAGCGGGGGAGGCGAGATTCGAGGCGGGATAGGCGGATGGTGAGGGGAGGGGTGGAGGTGGAGGCGAGGCGACGAGATACGGGAGATCTGAGGGGTCGGAGAGGATTCTGCTGGAAGGCCCGAAGGCACTGTCGGATGATCATGGTTGAGCCATTGTGTTGATGTCTTGAAAAGGGCAAGCATCAATCAAGTGGAGCTCAATTGCTGTAGGGCTGGTCTTGGCACAGGAACCCATTAGCCGCGGCTCTTGCAGTAAGCTCGACAGCTCCGCCTGTATGCTCCCAGCGGAGAACGACAACCATCATGTAGTTCATCATCTTGCACTGGCCTCTGTGCCACGAGAACTAGCAACTGACAACACTAGCATGTCGTCACCACCGCCCCTCGAGGGCGTTCGCGTCCTCGAATTCGCTGGCCTCGCGCCAGGACCCTTCGCCGGCCTCCTTCTGGCGGACTACGGTGCCTCAGTCCTCCGTATAGATCGCGCCCATCCCTCAGCTCATACCTCCAGCCCGCCACCACCTACGGCCGATGCACTGACACGGCGGAAAAGTTCCATCGCTGTAAATCTCAAGTCGCCTGCTGGCCTCGCCATGATCAAATCTATCATTCCTCATGTGGACGTTCTGATCGACCCGTTCCGACCTGGAGTGCTGGAGAAATCTGGTCTAGACCCGGAGAGCGTGTTGCTGAAACTCAACCCGCGATTAGTGATCGCACGCATGACGGGGTTTAGGCGAGACGGGAAGTACAAAGACATGGCCGGTCACGATATAAACTACATTGCTGTGTCAGGTGTCTTGAGCATGCTTGGGCGAACAAACGAGAAGCCTTATGCGCCTGGCAACATCGTGGGAGATTTTGCCGGCGGTGGAGCAGTGTGCTTCATGGGGATCTTGCTCGCGTTGATGTCACGAGAACGGACCGGTCGAGGGCAAGTCGTGGAGGCCAACATGGTTGACGGCAGCGCATTCATGGCCAGCATGCCGCGATTCGCACAGCAGATGCCTATCTGGGGTGGACCGAGAGGGACGAACACGCTCGACGGGGGATGTCCGTATTATGACACTTACGAGACGAAGGATAGGAAGTACATGGCTGTCGGGGCGCTTGAGCCGCAGTTCTTCGCTGCGTTGATCAAGGGCATGGCGATTGAGGATGGGTGTTGGGGTGGGAAGAGGGAGGATGTGAAAACTTGGCCGAAGATGAAGGAGATCTTCACAAAGACGTTCAAGTCAAGGTCGAGAGCTGAGTGGGAAAGTATCTTCGACGGGACGGACGCTTGTTGTACGCCTGTACTGGAGCAGGGCGAACTGAGGAAGGGTGGCTTTGAGCAGCGGCCTGTGGTGACGTTGAAGGAGTCGCCTGGTTTTGCTTTCAAGCAGGGTGCTAAGCAGAGTGGAGAAGCTGTGAGTGGGCGAGGTGAGGGTGTCGAAGGTGACGGATGGGTGAGCGGTGGTTTGCGGCCTGGCGTGGGAGGCGAGGCTGTCTTGCAACAATGGCTTGGGTGGAGTAAAGGCAAGCAGTATGATCTCAATAATGGCGGGCTTGAGGCCAAGGGAGAGTCTAGTAGGGCGAAGCTTTAGATCAAGCCGTTGCGTTCATGCGGCTGTGATCGGTCTTACCGCACATCTCTGTGCTACTGCTGTTGTGTGCATTACTACATGTATTTCTCTACCACATTGTTTCCAGCTCAGATTCATGTTCTCCAGCTCAAAACGTGTTTGATGACGTCCCCGTGAACGCCAAGCGAAGCAAGCTCCATCTCGACGAAGCTATCATCCTACTAGCGGCAACACATCACAGCCATTGGATGTTAGGTCTCCGTCCACGACCACAGCTGCGAGCAAGACAATCCTTCATCGACCTCATCTCCGTCCGTGACATTGACAAGAAGTCTGTCGCACCGCTATCAGAGCTCGACTCTCCACCCGCATCACCTCCAGGCTCCCCACTCCGAGCCTTAGACCGCCCACATCTACCACCGCCAGTCGAGGTAGCTTTGCCAGACAGTCCTACGCGATCACCCGCTGTGTCCCCCTCGAGAGAACACACGGATCCATTCCTGGAAGAGCAACAACCGCCAGCTCCATCAGCTGAAGCAAGACATCACCAAGAACAAGCAAATCCCACCCCAACACCCACTACAATGGGTTCCACCGCCGACACCGACCCCCAAACGGGGTCCATCTTCTCCATCTCAGGTCCCGTCATCGTCGCCGAGAACATGATCGGCTGCGCCATGTACGAGCTCTGCAAAGTCGGCCACGACAACCTCGTCGGTGAAGTTATCCGCCTAGATGCCGACAAAGCCACCATCCAAGTCTACGAGGAGACTGCCGGCGTCACTGTAGGCGATCCTGTGATCCGCACTGGCAAGCCGTTGTCAGTCGAGCTTGGACCGGGGTTGATGGAGACGATATACGATGGGATTCAGCGGCCGTTGAAGAGTATTGCTGAGGTCAGCGATAGTATTTATATCCCGAGGGGTGTGGATGTGCCGAGTTTGAACAGGGAGAAGAAGTGGAAGTTCACGCCTAGTGATAAGTTCAAGGAGGGTGATCACATCACGGGAGGCGACTGCTTTGGTACGGTCTACGAGAACAGTCTGCTAGATGTCCATCGCATTCTACTTCCCCCTAGAGCAAAGGGAACGATCAAGAAGATGCCCAAGGAGGGCGAGTACACTGTTGACACCGAGATCTTGTAGCTGGATTTCGAGGGCAAGTCGTCGAAGTACAGCATGATGCACCAGTGGCCGGTGCGTGTGCCCAGGCCGACTGCGGAGAAGCTGTCCTCGCAGGAGCCGTTCATTGTCGGGCAGAGAGTGTTGGATGCGCTGTTCCCTAGTGTGCAGGGTGGGACTGTGTGCATTCCTGGCGCTTTTGGGTGTGGCAAGACCGTCATCTCGCAGTCTGTGTCAAAGTTCTCGAACAGTGATATAATTATCTATGTTGGATGGTGAGTGACTGTCGTGGATCAGAACTGCGAATGGGAGCTGACTTATGATAGTGGCGAGCGTGGCAACGAGATGGCTGAAGTGTTGATGGATTTCCCAGAGGTGAGTACACTTCTCAGAGCCACAGATCAACAACACTGACAAGTCATACAGCTCACAATCGACATCGACGGCCGCAAGGAGCCCATCATGAAGCGTACCTGCCTCATTGCCAACACCTCCAACATGCCAGTGGCAGCCCGTGAGGCTTCCATCTACACTGGGATTACAGTAGCTGAATATTTCCGCGATCAGGGCAAGGATGTCGCTATGATGGCCGACTCCACCTCCCGCTGGGCTGAGGCCCTTCGTGAGATCTCCGGTCGTCTCGGAGAGATGCCGGCAGATCAAGGTTTTCCTGCCTATTTGGGAGCCAAGCTCGCCTCCTTCTACGAGCGTGCCGGCCGTGTCGTCGCGCTCGGCTCACCAGACCGCAAAGGCTCCGTCTCCATCGTCGGCGCCGTTAGCCCGCCAGGTGGCGATTTCTCTGATCCAGTCACCAGCTCCACGCTCGGTATCGTGCAAGTCTTCTGGGGTCTTGATAAGAAGCTCGCCCAGCGCAAGCACTTCCCCTCAATCAATACCTCGCAGTCCTACACAAAGTACACCTCAGCCCTGCAGCCGTACTACGCCAAGAACAACCCCGAGTTCCCTCAGCTCGCCAACCGCATCAAAGAGCTTCTATCCAACTCCGAAGAACTCGACCAAGTCGTGCAGCTAGTCGGCAAGTCCGCGCTCGGCGACCCCGATAAGATCACTCTCGACACCGCTACCTTGATCAAAGAAGATTTCCTGCAGCAGAACGGGTACTCTGACTACGACCAGTTCTGCCCTATGTGGAAGACGTTCTGGATGATGAAAAACATGATGGCGTATCACGATGAGGCGCAGAAGGCGATTGGGCAGGGCCAGAACTGGAGCAAGGTGAGGGAGGCTACGAGTGAGATTCAGAATGGTCTGAGGAATATGAAGTTCGAGTTGCCGAATGAGGGAGAGGAGGCGATTGTGAAGAAGTACGAGGAGCTGAATTCGAAGTTGATGGAGAAATTTGCGGGGGTTGTTGATGAGTAGGTCGGTGGTAGTAGTCTGGGGCATTAAGGGAGTGTTTGTTTGTGTATAGCGGTCAATAGAATGAGTGAGCTACAATTTTGTCCCACTAATGTAGCATCGAACGTAATATTATATATGACATTGTGATATTCTGGTAGTACCTTGATACTCTCATTCCACGGACTCACTGGTGCCTCAGGCCGGAGGACAACGCCACACCTTATGCACTGCACAGCCACGGGATGACATCTGTTGAACGTGCGGTGGACGCGTGCACGAGTACGATTAAGGGACGCAAGTAGGCAGACGAATTCAAAGCGATATTACCTGACCTACTTCTGTCGCCGCTACTGCTTCTGCGTCCTCACTTACCGGCGACTTGGCCTATCGATACTTCAGCATACTTGTCCTTGCCCAACTCAACAAACAGGCCAAGAACACGCACATATCTTGAGACCTGGGCCAGGCCAGGCTATAAACACACATTTGCCAACAATGGCGCAAACGAATCCAAATGCGTACGTAGTGCTGGTGATGTTGTCTAGACTGATCGCACATACTGACGAGAGGCGATCACAGCATCAATGTCAACGACCCTGGCCTCATTACCCTCGTCAACAAACTCCAGGATGTGTTCACCACAGTCGGCGTCCAGAACCCCATCGATCTCCCTCAAATAGCAGTCGTCGGCTCGCAGTCCAGCGGCAAATCCTCTGTGCTCGAGAACATCGTTGGTCGCGACTTCCTCCCCAGAGGCACAGGTATCGTGACCAGGCGGCCGCTTATCCTGCAACTCATAAACCGACAAGGCGCCGCTAGCACACCCACAGAGAACGGCGTCAACGGCGACACGAAGAAGATCGACTCCAGCGATGCGGCGAGCAACAGCGACGAGTGGGGAGAGTTCCTGCACATCCCGGGGCAAAAGTTCTACGACTTCAATAAGATCCGGGAGGAGATCGTGAAGGAGACTGAGAGCAAGACTGGCAAGAATGCTGGTATCTCGCCCGCGCCGATCAACCTAAGGATCTACTCGCCGAACGTGCTCACACTAACGCTGGTGGATTTGCCTGGGCTGACGAAGGTGCCTGTGGGCGACCAGCCGAGGGATATTGAGAGGCAGATTAGAGAGATGGTGTTGAAGCAGATTAGCAAGCCGAATGCTATTATACTTGCTGTCACGGCTGCGAACACGGATCTGGCGAACTCGGATGGCTTGAAGCTTGCAAGAGAGGTGGATCCCGAGGGGCAGAGGACGATCGGTGTGTTGACGAAGGTGGACTTGATGGACGATGGTACCGATGTTGTGGATATCTTGGCCGGGCGCATCATTCCTCTACGGCTAGGCTACGTCCCCGTAGTCAACAGAGGACAGAGGGATATCGAGAACAAGAAGGCGATCTCATACGCGCTGGAGAACGAGAAGAACTTCTTCGAGAACCACAAGGCGTACCGGAATAAGGCATCATACTGCGGAACGCCATATCTGGCACGAAAGCTGAATCTCATCCTCATGATGCACATCAAGCAGACCCTCCCCGATATTAAAGCGCGCATACAAGCCAGCTTGCAGAAGTACGGCGCAGAGCTGGCAAGCTTAGGTGACAGCATGCTGGGCAACAGTGGTAACATCGTTCTCAACATCATCACCGAGTTCTCAAACGAATACCGCACAGTCCTGGAAGGCAACAGCGTCGAGCTGTCCTCTGTCGAACTCTCAGGCGGCGCACGCATATCCTTCGTCTACCACGAACTCTACTCCAACGGCGTCAAAGCCGTCGACCCCTTCGACCAAGTAAAAGACATCGATATCCGCACAATCCTCTACAACTCCTCCGGCTCCTCGCCCGCGCTCTTCGTAGGCACCACAGCTTTCGAACTTATCGTGAAACAGCAGATCAAACGCCTCGAAGAGCCCTCACTCAAGTGCGTGTCGCTAGTCTACGACGAGCTCGTGCGAATCCTCGGCCAATTACTGAACAAGCCCATGTTCCGCCGCTACCCTGGCATCAAAGAACGCCTCCACGCAGTCGTCATAGCCTTCTTCAAGAAATCCATGGACCCGACCAACAAGCTCGTCCGCGACCTTGTAGCCATGGAGTCCTGCTACGTCAACACCGGGCACCCGGATTTCCTGAACGGCCACCGCGCCATGGCGATTGTAAACGAGCGGCATAACGCTGCGAAACCGGTGCAAGTCGACCCAAAGACTGGCAAGCCGCTGCCTCCGAGCGCTGCGCCGCCGAGGAGCGCGAGCCCTAGTCTGGACGGCACGAATGGGCAGGATAGTGGATTCTTCGGGAGTTTCTTTGCGAGCAAGAGCAAGAAGAAGATGGCTGCCATGGAAGCGCCGCCGCCTATGCTTAAGGCTAGTGGCACGCTGAGTGAGAAGGAGACGCAGGAAGTTGAAGTCATCAAGCTGCTGATCAACTCATACTACAATATTGTGAGGCGAACGATGATTGATATGGTGCCCAAGGCTATCATGCTGAATCTTGTCACGTGAGTACTAACCGATGCGCAACCGCAATGATGTGGAATGCTGACTATTCATCACAGGATGACGAAAGAAGAGATGCAGCGAGAGTTGCTGGAGCAGATGTACCGGACTAAAGAACTTGACGAGCTGCTTAAGGAGAGCGACTATACGATCCGACGAAGGAAGGAATGCCAGCAGATGGTGGAGAGCTTGAGCAGAGCAAGCGAGATTGTCAGCCAGGTACAATAAGCGAGCTGCGATGGGAGTACGAGGTGGACGGGTCCCTATGATAAATCGAAGGACAGCGGCGCGATGGGATGGCTGCACATGTGAGAGAGCTCTTAGATATCCATGGCAGCGAGATTTTGTAGACGGGAAAATCACTATCAAGTAGATGTCGTGATGCACTTGATGAGCTTCCTCGCATTAACTGCTCTGTACGGCGCCTTTAAGCAGCCTCGAACACCTCCCTAAACACCCTCAGATTCTTCTCCCCGGCCGGCCCAGCAGCGTACACGGCGAACACCACGTTCTCGAACCAGCCCTCGAACTCGGCACTCTCGAGTGCCGCTTTCATCTCCCTCGCCACCGCTCTGGATGGACAGCCAAAAGCGCCACAACCCATCGCCCCTAGCACCAGCTTTGTCACGCCGTTAGTCGCAGCAAGCCGTAGCGTGAGCAGGATTTTCTGCTGCATTTCTTGCAGATCGGACTCCTTAGCGAAGTCCTTCCCATCCTTCGTCACGGCTGGCCAGCGCGGCGCAGCGATCGTGATCACAGCCACACTATGCCTGCTCTCGATGGGTAGGTCGACGAGATTTTTGGCTAGCGTGTCTTTGAAGACCACCACATCCGGAGAGAAGATCGCCGCGCAGGAGTTGCTGGGAAAGGGATACCATTCCTCCTTCAAAGTGTCATACAACGTGGAGGAGTAGCACAGAGCTTCTTCCTGCGTGGTGGAGAGCGTGTGGCGCCAGCCGCCTGCGCGGCGAGTTTCGGAGGCGAGGTTCAGGACGCCGGTCTTGCCCGGTGAGGGAGGCAGGGTCCGGGCGAGGGCGAAGGCGTCGGAGTTGTGGATTCTGACGTGAGAGCAGGAGAGGGAGGGGTAGAGAGGGTGGGAGGGGGTTAGGGGAGGGAGGAGGGAAGGGACGAAGGTACTTGAGAGGACTGCCTGCGAATTTGGGGACGAGGCGGCGATAGAGGCGGTGCGAGCGATGGTGTCTTCGCAGGCGCGTTGGCGCGCGACAAGGTTGAGCATCTTGTCAGTGCCGCAGGATCCTTGAGAGTGGTATTTGGAGAGTTTTGAAGAATTACAGGAATGCCCACCGTACCTGTCTACCTCACCTCTGTGAGCGCTGTGGGCGTGTGAAGGTTGCCACCTACGAAGCTGGCTGCCTCAAAGTCAGAGGAGTAATTCCAGGCAACCATCATTCATCTCATGGTTTCGCGGCTTATCTCCTACACACCATACTACCAACTTTGACTCTAGAACCTGTCATCATTTCGCTAATAATCTGCACAGGATGGATGAGTTTGTTCTCCGGATCATGCATGTCGTGTTGTGTCCGAATTTGAAACACCGTCCGCTGCTACTGACAGATCTGAGCGGATATATAGACGACTTTATCTCACCCGGCCGTCAAACTCATCTCAACTCTCGACAAGAACACGCACTTTCACGTGCTAGCGATGGGATCTGACATGCTAAGCCTTGTCCAGCAAGAGGTAGAGGGTCCGTTCGGGGCCAGAACAAGCCGCGGTATCGCGGTACCTTGAACCCCTCTCCAGAGGCTGAAGAGCTACCTCACCTTAAGTACAGCTGCTGGTGGGCTAGACTTCCCAATGATATTTCTTTTCCATTCCGCCTTCTTGCAAGAACAGATCGCTGAGAAGAAGTTCGCAACAGCCAGAGGAACTAGGACATCTCAATCCTCCTCAAGCAAATACCCATCATGGCGCCTGCAGAAGCAACAATTGGCGACAAGCTGGCCATTCTCCCGAAAGTCTTCGCCGCACTCGGCGCAGCACTGACTCAACTCGCGCTGTACCCAATCTACGGGGATTCGAAAGACACTGGTGCCTTCCGATGGGCACTGTATGGAACATTCCGTAGTCTCCTCGCCAGCCTCACGCCTGTTCAAGAAGCGGTGGCCTTCCCGAAAACGGTAACTGTCTACCGATCAATTGCAAAAGCTCAGAAATTTGATCCTGTGGTTGAGAAGACGCCTGGAGGTGTCGAAGTCTGCTGGTTTGGCTCTAAGACAGCAGACAAGCTTGTACTGTACTTTCACGGCGGCGGCTACGCAATCTCAGCCTCGGATGGTCACATCAAGTGGCTCTCATCGCTACAGAAGGACTTGAGTGCTGCAGGGAAGTCTGTGGCGATTGCTGTGCCGGCGTATACGCTGTCGTCGACTGCGCCGTACCCCCAGCAACTGAAGGAGGCTGTCGAGGTGACAAATTGGCTGCTGAATGATCAAGGCCGGAAGTCAAGTGATGTTTGTTTCTCTCGCTCGCTCTGGGAACACAGCTCTAATAAGATCCCAGATCGTGCTTTCCGGCGACTCCGCAGGTGGCAATCTCACCCTAGCTCTCATCTCCCACATCCTCCATCCGCACCCACAAATCCCGACCAAAATCTCGCTATCCTCTCCCTTCGCTGGCACAGCTCTCATCTCTCCCTGGTGTAAATTCTCCGGCGACGCGTCTTTTGTCCGCAATTTCTCAACTGACTACATCGCCAACGCTACCGGCGACCGCTGGGGCAAGCAATTCCTCGGCGGCGCGCCTCACGATCAATACAATTATCCACTGAGTGCTGACGTGACGTGGTGGAGCGGGATTGAGAGAGTGACTGCGGGACTGTTGGTTAATGGAGGGAGTAACGAGGTGCTGATCGATAGTATCGAGGCTACTGCGAAGACGCTGAAACAGGCTTGGCAGGGAACTGAGACGTTGATCTTGCCGGGTGCGCATGAGGGCATGATTATGGATGTTACGTTGGGGTACACGGGGAAGGCGGAGGCGACGAAGGCGATTGAGAGTTGGATTCTGAAGCAGTGGTCGAGCTGAGCTGACGTTCGCGGGTCAGATGTGCCAATACTAATTGTGAAGGCCCTTCCAAGCTGTGACCCGAAGCTGCGCAGCACAGGAAGGCAGCAAGATACCAACTCGATCGCAAAATGGCTCTTTGGAGGAGCAGTGGCCCACTTGCTGGTCTCACGAGTCACGACGCCACGATGTTAGGAAGATGTCTCTCATGCGTCAAGAGATGGACTTAATCTACGTGTATAGCGAGATCACACAGTACGCAAGTAACTGAATCTACCCGTTTCGACCAGTTCTCCGCATTGTCTTACTTCGCACACCGTCCTACAACTCAGGTGTGTTCGTTACTTGTTGTTTGTAGTATCACCGGTAAGCGGCGGATCAATTGTATTCGTGGCAGGGCTATTGCAGTCGTTGCCGATGCCCGAGTACGGCTCGTCCGCCAGAGAAGGCTAGCACAGTCTCAGCAACCACCTTGCGATATGCTCATCAGCTGTATCTCATCCGGACAAGACCTTCCTCAGGGTTTGGCTTATACTCCACACAACAATACGGGATCGTTTGCACGCCGTTGTACAAGGGGCAGGTGTAGATCGTGCTCAAGAGGTATTGTCCTTTCGTTGCTGTGGAATGGAATCAATCACTGAGATGTAAGTTTGTGCCGTGCGCCAGATATTACCTGGCTCGGAGAGGAAATCGATGGAGTTGTCACTGGCAGAGCATAGGCCAGCAGGTCGTGATGAGGTACAGGTGAAGTATCCCGCGGGAGGAGTGATGCCGAGGAGACGTGTGGCAAGTGTCGGCGTGGTTATGCCGGCGACGAGAACGAGGAAGCTAGAGGTGAGCATGATTGAAGTTGAGCGCTTTGATTTCGAAGGATTTGTAGCAGACTGAGTTGGCGGGACGATGGGGATGACTGCGAGGTACTGCCCCTGACCCAGAGTACTTATAGACCGGCGACGCCTGTCCTCGCCGCCAACACATCATTTCGCATGATTTATACGGCGTTAGCCTCAGTAGCATGACAGCGAAGTCCGTTCTCTCCGTGATCACAAATCTCGATGCTGGCGGAGTATCTGTTCATACAGCATCCGAAAGTGCTAAGTCCGTTCGAATATTCTTTGTCTCTGCACAACGCCACACCGCATCGCCAGGGGCTTTGTGGCTTGGACAGCTCTCACCCTGCGCTCTCAACCTTTAGCACTTACAACGACCCAGTAAGCCTGATGTCTCTCGAGCTAGCTCCAACGTACACATTGAAGGTCCCCGATGGCACTTTCCATGCCTGGCTTCCGACGTCCCAGAAGCTCAGATCCTTCCTCCTTAGATTGAAAGTCACAGTAGCCGAGGCACCAGACGCGACCGACACCTTCTGGAAGCCACGTAGCTGCTTCGGCGGCGATGCTGGCGCAGACGAAGGCAAGCCAATGTACAACTGCGCGACTTCCGCGCCAGTAACGGTACCGTTATTGGCTACCACCGCCGTCACCGTGGCCACAGTGTCGTAGAGCCCTGAAATGCCACCAGGCGCCACAGTGCTACTACCGGCTGATTTGTCGGTGTAAGACAGCGTGAGGCCGGAGTAGTCGAAAGTGGTGTATGATAGCCCGAAGCCAAATTCGTAGCGAGGAGCGATGCCGGCTTTGTCGAAGTGGCGGTAGTCAATGTATAAGCCTTCAGAAAAGTTGTCATCACCTGATGAGATGCTCGTGCCGTAGTCACTGGCTGACTTGGCGATCGTGTAAGGAAGCTTGCCAGATGGAGACGTGGAGCCGTAGAGGATATCTGTCAAGCCGTTGCCAGATTCTTGGCCGGGAATGCCGGCCCAGACCACGGCTTGTACGTTAGGTAGAGCCAGTATAGTCTCGAGAATGACCGGACCGACACTGTGAACCACAACAATAGTGTTCTTGTTGGCGTTTGCCACTGCAGTGACGAGTGCGTTGCCCGAGTGCCAGGGGTTCAAGTCGAGACGGTCGCCAGCGGCACCCTCCACGACAATGTACTCTTCTCCGGCGTCTCTGTGGTCAACTGGTCAGCCGTTGTGTGTGCGTGCACATCAGATAATCAACTTACGCCGTAATGAACACAATAGCCGTAGCGGCCTGGGACGCGGCGGAAGCGGCGGCAGTTGTGTCATCAGTAGAAGATAGTATCACCTTCGTGCCGTCGGAGCTTGCTTGCTTCTTGATCGCGTCGGCAGGCGCAATGAGATATGGGAAGTCAGCAGTCCCAGAACCCCAGCCCATAGCCAGTGTGCCTGTGTTGCAACCTCGGTCCTTGCATGCATTGGCTCCGCTGGGATTGACAATTGCATCCTGGCCTATTAGAGCAATGCTAGCAGGCTTAGAGAGCGGCAGCGCTTTGTTGCTGTTCTTGAGAAGCACGATACCGTCTCGGGCGATCTGGCGGGCGACAGTGCTGTGAGTTCCTGAAACGCTTGGCGCGCCAGTGCCGCCGTTCCACGAGCTCCATGTAACCGACGGGTACCCACTATCTTGGCCGACAAAGTACCAGGAAGCTAGAATACGAGTCACCATGTCGTCGAGGCGAGACTGTGGGACAGCGCCGGAGCTGATCGAGTTCAGGAGCGCTTGGCCGTAGTAGACGTTCTGACCATTCTGCGCTTCTATCAGTCTCGCGGCCCGGGCATTGTCAGACGAATGCACTCACGAAGTCAGTGCCGGGCATTGACATGTCCAAGCCGCTGTTTGCAGCAGCATTCGTTGAGTGCTGTGCGTTCCAATCGCTCATAACATAGCCTACGCGGTTGCCGTGGTCAGCACAATGGTTTTCACCACTGGATGATGTCTCTTTGTACCTTGAAAGTTGAGCTCAGACTTGAGCAGACCATTCAGTGCCTTATCATCTTCACAAGCGTAAGTTCCATTGAGCTTGTTGTAGCTGCACATAACCTGGGATTGTGGTCAGTCGACCGGCCCTCATTCACCTCGCTAGATGAAGTATTCGGGGATAAGGCAGACTCACTGACGCAACGTTGGCCTTGACAGCATCTGCAAAAGGCCACAAATAGAGCTCGTGTACTGTGCGATCATCGATGGAGCTGCTCATGGTTTCGCGATTCTTCTCCTGCTCATTGCCAATGTAATGCTTCGCACAAGCTGCAAATTCCATCAGCATGATCTCAGCCCTCGGACCTTCACCATGGCCTACCTTGGACACCAGCAGCTTGCATGCCGCTGATCGTCTGCGCCATCGCGATACCTGTCAAGTATGGGTCGGCGGCGAATCCCTCCCAGTTACGGCCTCCAGCTGCATTCTTGCCAAGAGGACCAGCCACGGGGCCAAGCTGGACATGAACACCCACACCCTTAGCTTCGGCGCCGAGTGCGTTACCACGAGAGTAGATCAATCCAGTATCCCAGGTAGAGGCAGCCTGCACGCCAGCTGGAAATGCGGTCACACCTTGCACGTAGCGGACACTGAGCAAGTGTTAGCAATACCTACTACAATCATGCAAGATGTACAAACCCAAGGGGTCCATCTTGTAAGCACAAAGATGGGTAGCCAATCGATGAGACGGCACCAGTATTGCCAACACATGGCCCTTTGCTCCAGCCAACACCAGTGACGATCTTGATCTTGTCGGCATTCGACAGTTTCGCCAATGCAGTTTTGGCTTTCGAATAGGCTGACGACCAGGCACCACTACCACTACCGCCGCTCGGCGTCGCACTAGCAGAGGTTGTGGTCGAGGCCCGCGTTGTGGTCGACAATGTGGTAGAGACCGGGCGGGTGGTCGTCGATGTGGACAAGGTCGTTGAGGCTGGCGCGCTGCTTGTCGTTTGGGTGGTCGTGGCTTTCGATGTCGTGGTTGAAGCTACGCGCGTTGTTGTCGCGGCTGTGGTAGATGCTGTGCCTGGTATGCATTGAGAATAGTAATCGTTCTGCTTCACACACGTGTATCCAGATACACAAGTTGTAGCTCCTGACCAGCCTTGTCCGCCACACTGTGAATATGCAGCGCCCTGGGCCAACGCCTCGCCTGCGAACAACAGTGCAAGGACAGCAAATTGTGACATGACTGCAGAAATACGAAAAGAGGCTCAAGAGATCTGCCACTACCTATCTGACGGCTAGGTCACACATATACTTATGACTTTCGAGTGCACAGACTGGTCATGCTGCCGGCCATGGCACTGTACGGCATCCGGAGCGACGGTGTGCGCCACCGTGAGATAAATAGGCGAAAGGACGCAGGGCTGTGGAGATCATCGCGGGAAATGCGCGAGGAAAGGACCAGATGATGAATGAGATAGATTGCACGCGGCTCGTGGAGTCAGATGGAGATGCTGCACAAGGTCGCGCCAAGTCAAGACGGAGGCTGATCGCTTTGGGCGCGGAGTGCAGACTTGGCGTTTGCGTAAAGATATGCGGTCATCGATGGGAAGTAGTCCTGGCGACGCAACGGAGTCTTCAAGGCGAAGCTGAGCCGGATTGCGACTTCGATCTTGTGCATTGATGAAAGAAAGATTCACAACTCTATGGTCGAGAATGCGACCTCGACATAGGCGGCATTACATAAGCGAGCCGGAATGCACCCTGACTGGACACTCGAGGCAGAGCTGTCACACATCAAAGAAGCAGATGCTCGACTAAGAGAGAGAAAAAAGCGGTCGACAGAAGTTTAGACAGGTTGTACAGCTGCTAGTCTTTCAAGTGCCCGACGCAGGACCTGCTGCTGTCAAGAAATCAAAGTCAGCGCCTTGCTCTGCTTGATTCACTGAGCTCATATACAGCCCCCGGTACCCTCGCATCTGGCCTCTGGCGACCCAGGCAGACCCGTCTTCTAGAGTCTCCTTCCTTCGAGCTATGCGCTTTACAATTTCCTCGTCGCTCAAGTGCACTTTCAACACGCGAGCATCTGCATCGCACTCAACGATATCTCCGTCCCGAACGATTCCCAATGGTGAGTCTGGTACAGCCGACTCTGGCGAGATATGAAGCACGATCGTGCCTCCAGCAGTGCCGGACATCCTGCCGTCCGAGATCCTGAGCATGTCCGTCACACCTTGAGCCGCGAGTTTGCGAGGTATGGGGATCATGCCCGCTTCAGGCATACCTGGGTTACCTATGGGCCCGATGCTCTGCAAGACGAGTACGCTATCCTCGTCGACCTGGAGATCTGGACTGTCGATCCGAAGTGCCATGTCGGCTGTGTTGGAGAATACAACTGCAGCACCCTTGTGCTTCAGCAGTCGACGATCTTTTGATGCGCTAGCTTTCATGACTGCCTTGCCAGGAGCAAGGTTGCCGCTCAGGACGATGAGTGACGATGCCGGATACAGCGGATTGTCCAATGGTCGGATGCAATTTGTAGGGTGATCTTGTGGTACTGGAACATACTTCGTCTGCGCAAGTAGCTCTCCGAGTGTCTGACCTGTCACTGTCCTTGCTTCGAGATGCAGCAGCGGCTTGACTGCATGCAAAAGCGCGGGCATGCCACCGGCATTGTGGAAGTCGGTCATGTAGTTGTCGCCACTCGGCTTGAGGTCGACTAAGAGGGGCGTTTTGCGTCCGATCTCGTCAATAGTATCAAGTGTGATCGAGCCGGCGATAGCAGGATGCCGATTGATGATTGCCATGATGTGCACGATGGCGTTCGTCGACCCGCCAATCGCCTGTAGCACGGTGATGCCATTGATGAACGACTCTCTCGTGAGCACATCCTGCGGCTTGATCTTCTTCGTTGCAGCATTGACAGCATGTCCACCAGTCTCCTCTGCGATGCGAATACGTGCGGCACTTACGGCAGCTGCGGTCGCACCCTTCAGTGGCATCATGCCGAGGGCAGCTAGGATACACGCCATCGTACTTGCTGTGCCCATGACGCCACATGTGCCGACAGTAGGTCCGAGTTCTTCGTTGATGGCAGAGATGTCCTCGATGTCGATCTTGCCAGCCCGGAACGCTGCCCAATTGTTGCGGCAGTCTGTGCAGGCGCCGACTCGAGTGCCTTTATGGCTTCCAGGCATCATTGGGCCAGTGACTAGGGAGATGATAGGCTTGTTCGCTGAGATGCCACCCATGAGCTGAGCAGGTGTAGTCTTGTCGCAGCCTACGTTAAGTCAGTCGCAGTCTGTCGTTGGTGAGGGGGACACTGACCTCCGATCATGACTACTGAATCGACAGGCTGGGCGTTGATCATTTCTTCCGTGTCCATACTCATAAGATTGCGTAGATACATGCTCGTAGGGCTGGCGAAGCTCTCGTGAACACTGATCGTTGGGAACTCCATGGCAAGTCCGCCATTGAGATGGACACCTCGCTTGACAGCTTCTATGAGTTGGGGAACATTACCTTGAAAGCCGTGCTTGTCAGATACCAAGTCACGATCTGTCGTAAAAAGGGAGCCGTTGAGAGTAGGAAGTAGAGATCGCTACATGTACTTACCGTGACAAGGATTGAAGCTCGAGTACGTGTTGATGATACCTACAATCGGTCGTGACAACGCGTCTTCGCTGTAGCCCGCGGCCTTGATGAACACTTTTCGCAAAAAGAGCGAGAAATGCGCATCACCGTACGATGTTAGATCCTGCCGGAGGCCAGTCTGCCCCGTCGAGATGTCGTTGGCCAAGTCGTAGTCTGACTGTCCAGGCACAGCTCCGCTCGTCTGATTTGACCCTGGTGCTGCATCGCTCATCGTGTCGTCGTTGTATCCGGTTCACACTTCCTGCACATTACTCACACGATGAAGAGCGGACGTCAAAGCATGGAGTTTCACGCGATACATGTATCCTAAGAGACTCCGAGTTTGGTGCAGATGCGGAGGGAAGGTCAGTCCGACGCAACAACAACGTCATTCGAGGGGGAGCTTTGTTCTCTCGCTTCAGAAATGTAGAGATGCTGAACTCAGTACTGTGCTGCAGTCTGATAGTAGCCGTCGCTTTCCCACGGGATCGCAATATTGAGTTGCAATGTTCACTCGGCATGCCAACAAAAAATTCGACAGTGCATTCAGCCGCTGCCTTGAGCAATGATTGCACCCTCCGGCCGAACACCAGATTCTCAGCCTTTCAAGGTTGGGCAACAACACGAGTCGGAGGGACTGCAATGTTTGTCTTGCGACGCTTCTTTGAGGAGATTGGGGTAGGGATGGTCGGTGTCCTGATTCGTCATACCCTTGTTGCGGAAGATGTTTACCTGTGCAATATTAGTATTGCAACAAGCCAACGAGTCTGAGCGCGTAGTACCTTTGTCACTGTTTGCAAGCCCAAGTCATCTTTGTGCTGGATCAAATACCATGCCAGAGGATTCCCGATCTGCGTCGCCAGTAAAGCTCGTCCTTCATCGGAGTCCATGTCGACGGTCGTACCAGGCCAAGGCTGTAATGTGTTGACCCCCTTGTTCTTCAGGACTTTCATAATGGTCCCCCAGGTCGGCTGGTTCTCGATGTTGAGGAAAAGGAAATATTGAAATGGACAGGCGCTGGCCCTGGATCGGCCACATAGCTTCTTCCATTCCAAAAACAGCACGTCAGAGTAACGCGACAGGGGGACGATTTTGCCCTTGACACTGTTCTTTGCTGCTTCGTGCTGTGGCGAGTAGATGTAGTACGGCACAACAAGCCCCTTGTTGACATTGATATACTGATTGTATGTTCCCTTCGAGATCTGTAATTGTCAGCGTCGCTGACCTGCCCCAATAGTCTGAGGGGATCACGCACCGCAAAATCCTTGCTTGGCTGATCCTGCACGAGCTGTATGTTTCGATTGTTGGTGCTGTCCGTAGGATCTACTTTAAGGTCCTTCAGTACCTCGTTGATACCAGCGTAGGCCCAGTTTTCCATCTTGTCATTCGTCTCGCGCCACCCGTTGTCCTTTAGTGTAACTGCATTCGTCCATGTGCTCTCCGAGGATAGCAAGCTCTGTGATTTCGGGTTGCGTTGCATTCGCGTAAGTGCGTTTTCCTTACTTGCCGCCATCATGTAGAGTAGATTGCAGCCTTTGCTAGCCAGGGCCTTGAGTTCACTATCTTGAATCGGACTGGGCTGCTTAAGTCCAGCTTGCCGCAGGCCGATTCTCGGCTGATAGACGCCAAGCTGCCCGGTGCCATCATCCTCGCCGAATGCGTATTCCGCAGTCACATTCTCCACGGTACCACCAAAGCTGGAGCGCGCGGAGGGTGTTGAAGTACGAGTGTCGTAATGGCCGAGGGCACGGGCGGACGTGACGCGGATCATGGCGGAGCACAATAGAAATATGAGTAACAGGTCGGACAAACGCCATGAGCGCAGATCAGACAACATAGCAGCGGTCGAGGACGTCTTGAAGTCGTCGACACCGTACTGGGTATAGGACCTTGGCAAACTGTCTGCCGGTAATCTGCCTGAGGGCAATGGTATGAAAGTTCTGTCTTCGGTGCGGGTCGAATCAGTCTCGTCCTTTAAGCCAATGGGTGGTCGATGGCGCAGTGCAGAGAGTACGGCCGACTCAAGTAGAGCAGCGGTGTGTTGCAGCAAACCGACATTTTTGTCGCTTGCAGTGCATGTACGGCACTCGAGCCTACGTGGAGCGTGAGACTTGTTTGCCAGACATTCGTGTAACTATCCATCGAAGACATTGGCAGTCCACGTCCACGTTTTCGATTGCTTGGATTTTCCTCGCAGCTGCTACGCCTTTTACCTTGACAGTAGAGTCCCGCTGCTGTGCCAGAAAAGGCCGGACTTTGCAAAGTCGATGTCGGGAATTCATGACTTGTTCTCATCGGCACCGCGATATGATCGTTGCTCTGCTATCGAGAGTGGTAGCAGCAAGGGCTCGCTGCAGATCTCTAGAGCGCCAAAGGTAACTTGGCTTGCGTCTATAACCGAGTCTACCAGTCCATCACGAAGCTCATCTGCCATCAGTCATATGAGCCCTGATCCACTTGGCGCTCACAGGCCGTTGCCATGATCTAGCCCATGCTATCTTGCCTTCCGCTGGATCGAGTACAGCAGCGAAGTGCGTGCACTCGTTAGTAGTTGGGTACATCTGGACCAGATCGACGATGTCGTCCACACTCGGTAGCTTCACAAAGGTAGCGTTCCGTGTCTTGGGTGTCGGGAAATGTCGCTCTCGCCGTTGCAGCAGCTTCCGGTAATTATACTCAGCGCACTGTGTCCTATCTTCGGCGTCGTCCAGGAGATCCGTGAGAGCTTGACTGACAGGTTTGGTGATCTGGTGGGAGGATGCATGCACTCTCGAGTCCGAGTCTTCGCTATCAGCGTTGGTGACAACGACAAGATCCCTGCTTACACGAACTTTGGCCGTCCTTATATCTCGCTCAATCACTGTCGTCTCCCGCCCATCAGAAACACAGAGATAGCATGGCGATGTTCGTAAGCCGTGACACTGATCCGACAGTGATGCAACGATCTCCTTGTAATCTGCCCGCCCACTGGTGCGATCTGTCTTGTCTTTCGCGCCGGGATTAGAGGCTCCACGCCGTGGAAGCAAGAAGCCACGTAGCACGCTACTGATGCTGCGACGAAAGCCTACCAGCACCATCGACATATGCCAGCAGTACGATAGGTTGGCTAGAAGACTGTGAGGATCGTTCCGCACGCCTCTGAAGTTCAAGCTCATGCTGAGATCCTTTCGGACTCCCGTCAAGACGCCGACGAATCCGGCATACGTGACACTGCTTGCGATAACCTCGCCCTCAGCATGAGCTTTGTAGTCCAGCTGAACAATGACATGGCGCAAAGACGGCATTCCCCAATCTAGAGTACGGAAATGGACCATCCTGGTGGCGTTGTGATCTTCGGCAGCCTCATCATGAATCAAAGCACCACCGCTTGTACAACCCATGAGGAGATCCAAGATAACATTGAAGCATACGAGCAGGTACACTTCGATTCCCGTATTGCTAGAGATGCCCTGCCCTGGTCAGTGAATGCTACTGATGCGTCCACCACGGTCCTTGTACCTTCAGCTCTGCGGTCTCTTCTGCATCATAGACGCCTCGCAATAGCAGCCAGCAGATCCACTTCAACACGGCTTTCGGCACAAACGGCAGCATTGACCCTACCACGTCGTCAAACAGCTCGCGCAGGCCCAACATCTGGTCCTTGAAAGCTGCGCATACTTCGGTATATCGCTGCTGAGGTGGTAGGCTGAGGTCGATCGAGAATCTGGGTATACTCTGTGGCTCATTCGGCACTCTCTTTCTCTTCGCCCATGTGGCGTCATTGGTCAGGAAGGTCGCGTCGCTCGAAGATGCATTGGCTTGGTCCGACAGAACGAGATCTGCTGCTTGCGTGGCGCGACTGCGAGTTGTGGGGGGCATTGGAAGCAGTCACAGGCTGGTGTCAATATGAATGAAGAAAAGGATGGTCAACACGAGAGGAAGAAGAGAAGAAGTAGGAAACACGAGATATCTACCGCGTCCAACAATGCGCGCTCATACCTAGGCATCAGCATGGTCGTTCTATGACTGGAACCTCATCCCGAGCAAGCTTGCACAGGAGTCTGTCCACTGCTGCGAAATTGTGGTGTAGCAGCGTCAAATGGCCGGCCTGCCGAATGTTGCATTCAGTGTCATTTACCTTGTGATGATAGAGGAAACGATAGCGAGAGCCACGCGCTTGCTCTGGCGGGAGATTCTCGCACGTTGGTCTCAAGAGAACCCGCAGGCGTACCTCCACCTACCTACAGCTCATGAGAGTGTTTTGACAAACCTGCTACTTGCGCCTGTTCATCGGTGTGGCCATTAAGTATCACCGACATAATGGTCCTCGAGGCCGGCTACCCCAACACGACTGGCTTCCGAAAGGTCGTCAAGGCCACCATCCTAGTCAAGAAAAAGCCTGGCATGAGCGACGCCGACTTCATAGAGCACTACAACCACGAGCATGCCCAAATGGCAGCTCCAGTATTGCAGAAGCACAATGTGATCACCTACAGTCTCGTATGTCTCGCAGCAGTCTAGTACTTTCTCAAGGTAAGGCAGTGACTCAGAGTAGTGGCATAATAGACGTACTGCCTCCAACGAGATCGAACAATCGTTCAGGATATGTTGCACGGCAAGGCGAACATGCTTGACTATGATGCTATATGCACTTTCGTGTTCAAAGACTATAAGGACTTTGCGCGCTTCATGTGATCTATTCCGCCCATATCGTCGTGTCCATGATGCTGACCAGATGAGGTATGATCCCGCCAGCAAAATTCTGACACCCGACCATGACAACTTCATGGTTGAGGACGAGATGAGGATGATGGTTGGCGATGAGTGCGTGCATGTTCTTCTTACGGTAAATTCATGTCGCTGACATGATGCCTGCAGATACATGGTGATCGAAGATGGCGTCAAGGTAGGCTGAGTCTCGGCCGTGGATTCGTACAGCATACATGCTATCGCTTCACACGTATCCTTTCCTCCCGCCAGTGAAGAACATCCGCACGACGAACACCTGCAGGCATGCCATGCCCACCATCAGCCCACTCTCCATCAAGCTGAAGTTGAAGATCCTCTTCTCTGTGCTCCTGACTGTGCTGAAGTTCCGGTTCTCGCGTGTGCGGAAGTACTTCTGCTGTCGTGTCAAAGTCGAGATCTGGCCTGAGAGCCTGAGTACTGTCTCTTCCACGCCGCTCAATTGTTCTGGCGAAGCACCTGACTTCTGTGGAAGGCTTGCTCGGGGTTCGTCCTCGACCTGTGGGCTGTTAGCCGTGATCCGGACGGATGCAATCCTTTACGACTTACGGCAATCTCGAAGTCCACAACCTTGTCCGAGAACGTGGACACCGAGTTGTCGAAGCAGAACCTGTACTCCCCAGCATCGTTTGCTGTGAAAACGTAGTCTCCCTGCCTCTCCTTCTCGCCATCTAGTATGATCTTGTCCTTGCCCACTTCCTTGCCAGGTCCATACACTGCATAATCAACTGCAGAGTCCTGATTAGTCCATGCGACCAATATGCTCTTAATCAACGCGTGACGCACCATCGAATGACCCTCCGCTCTGGACCGCGAAGTAGAAGGCTATTTTCGATCCCGGCTTGGTCACGTACGTGTAGAAGCATTCCTTTTCGTTTGGCGCAAGCTTGTATGTGAGGGCTGTCGCGGATGTGAAGGAGAGGAGGGCGCCGATCAGGCTGAGGATCGCGATTGGCGCCAGCATGATGGCGGGAAGGGTCGAAGAGCAGTACTTGGTGGTAAGCGTATGCTAGTGAACAGCCACTACAACACAAGACCTTGAGGACTGCTATGTTGGTGGAATAACATCCTTATGGCCAGCACGTGAGAGCGACTTTGAAGCCACATCCGTGCCAAGACAAGGGGCACCAGTTCACTTCCGCGCTCACAGATGTACGTCCCTTCTTTCATCAACACGCATTATGCTGTGCTATCGTATGCATGCGCAAGACGAGCTGCTCAGACCAGGAGTCGCTAGGGACTGGACACATCGGCTCACTCGTGCTCGCGGCGTCGTCTCCGAGTGGACTTCAAGGAACTATGCATGTACTTCTTCACTCCACCAACACCGTCTGACGACGCGACTTTATTACGAGAACGATATAGGCCCGCCGATGCATTGCGCTGCTTTAGCTCGACAGGCTGTAGAACCGCAACCTCGTGCTATGGGAACCAGGCGCACGACTCCGAGTGGTTATGATCTGGACAGCTGTGTCACGAACGACACGCGACTGCGAAGCTGGCTCAGCGCACAGCGTGAGCCGTCTCCGTCTCCTCACGATAGGCTGTTCTCAGGCATTGCTTTACTTCCTGCTTTTGGTTAGCTCATGTCTGATTGCTGAGTTCGGGATGGGAACATCCGTCGGATCTCCGCTAGGAAGGGTGTCACGCGTCCGTGTGCCGTCGGCCGAGTGCTGAGCGGACTGTCCCATGGTAGGAACTATTCTCTGTATTTCGGACAAGACCTTGATGTCAGGTCTTTCAGGTCTGTGATCTGTTGCTTGTTGTCAAGAGTGTCGGCTCTGCTCATCTTCCTTTTGAAGGCTTTATTGACATTTCTTGCTCGAGGAGATGTCTTGCCAAGATCATCAGCAGACCGACGCGGTCCACACATGGACTACATGCGGAAGTACGCTGCAAGGCATTGGTTCTGCAAGAAGGTCGATCGTACCTGTGTTGCGCACGCACACTGCACTTAGAAAGGTTCACAGCATCCTCAACTTTCGGACCTGCTCTGTATCGCGACATGCCGGCTCAGCGATTGCTTCGATGACTGTCGAGGAACGTGCACGGGAGAAGGCGCTGCTAGCACAGCATCCGACGAATGTTGTCGTGCGAGCAACAGTGGACCACACAGTACCCAGTCGAGAGCCAAGCTGAGCATTGTTCGACGGCTGACATTGGGGTATAAAGCAACTGTCGTTGCTCGGTAAGTCTGGTCCGTCAGTAGACACTTTCACCATCAAAGTCCGAATCAGCTTCGATACACGATATCCACCATTTGACCGCTTCATTTGTCAGCCATCATGTATCACCTTGTCAAGCTCGCCGTCTTCGCAACACTCGGCCTCAGCACCTTCTGCAGTGCCCTACCTGGCAGCCCAGCCGGCTACGGGTCATCTACTACTTCTAGTGGGTGGGGAACCTCCAGCACTGCAGCCGCGACCACGCCTGTCACGACATGCTCTCTGAAAACCAAATCTTGGACTTCCACTGGCAAGACCATTATCACTACATACCAGCCTTCCACTGTCACCAGCCAAACGACCTACTCGGCACCATTCACATCTACCATCACCTCAAGCTACGTTAGCACGATCATCTTGACTTCGACCGCGACTGTGAGCGATCTGGCGCTGCTATGCAATACTGATTCCGTCAATCTGCTGACCGGATCTCCCAGGATATTCTCACGGTACCATACACCTCAACATTCACCGGCTCAAGCACTTCAGTCGGTACAAGTCTTGTGCCTGTGACATACTGTATGTCAGATTTGTACAAAGTCAATCTCCACGATCTTGTGCTGACGGCATCTGCCCCCCAGCTACGTCTAGTATCAAGACCATCTATCAGACAATCCCCTACGCCGATGTACGGACGGAGACACAGACGTACAATGCGAACTTACCTTTCACGAGCACCGCCACCGGTGCCAATACCGAGACGACAGTCAAGGTCGTGCCAGTTACGGAGACTTCGCAGGGCCTGATCACGAAGGTGACAGCTTCAAGCTCATCTCTCGCGTAGCATCCATGCTGACTTTCCCGCAGACCTCGACCGGCTACGCCATTACAACGGCCATGACCGAAGTACCAACATCATCCCCATGCATAGAGACCCAGCTCTTCACAACCGTGGTCTACAGCACTGAGAGCGTCTGCAGCACGAGCACCAAGTATGGCGGCTGGTAGAGCTTCCAACAAGGTCTAGACGTGCCGCAGGTTAGCCAGCTGTGGAGTAGGTGAGATCGGAATGGTGGACTCTGGGTCGACGACAACAGGAAACCTGCAAAGATGGTAATTGCGTTCGATTGATCACATTCCTTCAGCGAGTCGGGTCACTTGACCATTGCACGCCCACGCTCACGATCGATCATTAAAAATCAAATAGGATAGTCATACAGAAAGAATTCTCAGCTCACAAGCTGACTTCCAGGGCCTAGCATGCCACACGTCGCCGGTGAGGTCCCGGGGCGTAACGCAAGCCTCAAGCATCCGACTATGCATCGCGTGCGATCGTATACTTTGGCGGCTGCAGAGCTAAGCTACTGTCAAGGCATCCTTCGAGGCTGAATAAATGCGGCTTTTCCGCGGCTTGCACACGTGTGTCGCTGAGGCTACGGCTGCACTTCTCGACTTTTTACTACGACAAGAACTAGCCGGTATCTGCACATCGTCTCGCCCTGGTCTCGGAGTCAATTGCATTGAACAGCTTCCTGTCCTTCATACGGAGAGGGCGGCATTCCCTCGTAATTCCCTCCACCGCAAGCACCTTCCACGTCCTGTCAGACAGCTTTTCCGGGCGTCTGAGTTCAATAGAGCCGCATGCTGCAGTCCTTCGATATAGCGGCTGCAAGATGCCCCGCGACTGTCACCTTGCGAGAAAGTAGCTTCTGGCCACGAGGAAAAGACTTCAAGTCTTGGCAAGGCTGCAGGTACAGCGTCGTTGATTGGGTCCAGGCGTTGTGCCGCAGCCTTCTCCGCACTTCGCTCCAACGCCTTGCACAGATCATGTGTCACACAAGCTGTTCAAGCAACGCACAAGGTTTGCGGAGTGCATGACGGATTCGCCTAATTATAGGATTACGAACTTCTTTGTCTTGCCGTCCGGCGACCATCGGACGACGATGATGGACATCTCACCTTGACTGTCACACCACGTTCCGCCTGACCATGAAGCTGGTAGGTTAGGCTATGGTTCTCTGGCAACGCACAAGATGTAGTCTTAAGATTATGCGTGAGCGACTGTCGATACACTGGAGGCCCACCGCATGCGGCTCAGTACATCGAGAGAAGCTTACAAGCATCTCGCATGCGACATCGCAACTCAAAGAACTGACTCGTAATTCTCGAGATCAGAAACAGCTTCCTCCATTCGTCTTGGCAAAAAGAGAGCTCTCTTGCTCACACGGCACGCTGCTGACAACCTCTGGACCTGCATCACGAGTACGAGGACGGCATCCTTACAACCTCTAGACTGCACTCTCGCGGGCAACGAGCTTGCCAGCGTGATGGCGATTCCTCGATCAACGATCCGGCATCGACGGATGTGGTGAGGCAGGTATGGATTGTAAAGTCGTATAAGTACTCGCTCCCAATGCTACAGCATACTCTTCCTGCTCTTCATCACTCTCGTTACCACATTCGCTTGCAGTAAGAGCATTCGCCACACCTTCGCTTGTACCAATATACACAACCCCCAACTAGACACCAGCCATGAAGACTTCCTGCCTCGCACTTCTCGCCGCGTGCTCCACCGCACTCGCTGCTCCGGGCGGCGGTGATGGTGGCGGCTGGGGAAAGTCAAGCTGCTCCACATCGACCAAGACTGTCCTGTCTACTGGCTACTCGACCAAGACCAGCTACAAGCCCTCCACTGGCACAAGCACATCGGTCTACACTTCAGCCTACCCCACCTCGTCGACGTCCTGCTACACCTCTTACGCTACCTCGCAATCGACTTATACCGTAAGCACCTGCAAAGCTCCGCCATATCAACACATGCAATGCTGATGAGTGCTCACAGGAACTCTCGACCATACCATACGTCGTTACGTCGTACAGCACGAAAACTTACACGAAGAGTAAGCCAATTACATCGTCTACGGAGATCTACAAGACAATTGTGAGTGTTCGGATCGCGGACCATGCTGTCCTCCACACACTTGACTAACTTTCGAAAGACTTCGACAATCTACAAGACGCAGACCTCGGCCATCCCATACACTACATCCAAGCCAGTCGTCACGACTATCCCATACACTTCGACTTCTTACAGCACCGGCTCGGTGTGCTCAACGAGCTCTTGGGGCTGGGGCAACAAGGAGCACGGTGGGTGGTAATTCGATATTGGAGTGGATGCCAAGATCAGAAAGTAGGAAAGGAATCTTATGCAAAAGCGATGAAATTGACAGATGTTATGCCGTCATTGCGTTGATATTCTGGGTGTTCGATGCACTCGAAATTCATCTCGTCTATGATGACAGCTGAACCCCGAATAATACGTGAGCGCCTTGACTCCGATCGTGTGTTCTGGCCGTACTGCATGACAGTACAGCAAAGCTATAAAATTGGGGGAATGCTGCTGTGCGTGTGTGAAACTTTCGCCTAATAAATCAATGTGAGCACGAACACTCTTCCTCTATTAGAGCTATTGCACGATGTCTTTCCATCTCATGCAGCCTCTTGCACCCTGAACAGCGCCAATGACAGAGCATCTCCCATCATATTCTTCGGTGGCCGTCGTGTCATGGTCAACATTCTGCCAAGGCTCATTTCGCCGCTCGGCGATGGCGAGCGACCTCTCGCACCATCGGTACCGTCAGTGTTTCTGCCTCTCGTAGGCAGTTCCAGATTCCTGTTGGTTATTCGCACAGATTGTGTAGCATTGCTCCTCCCAAGTCCCACAGAACTCGGTGGCCGTGGTGAAGGATTGCGAGGCGCTTCAAACCGGCTCGCAGATACAGGCTTATCCGTGCCATTGGCGATAAGTGGTGGACGAATCGATGACTTGGATCGACTGCCAGCTTCAGCTTGAAGCTTCGTCCAGACGCTTTGCAGCCACTTCTGCTTCTCTTGCGGCTTCATCGACCGGATCGGCAACACTTCGGCGCCAGACATTTCTCGCGTCGGCCACGGAAAGCTGACGGCCATCTCGCGTAGTGTTACTGGACTAAGCTGACGGAGAATGATTCGAAGCTGTGGCTCAACATTCGCTACTGGTGGATAGGCCCAGTCCTTCCTCTCTTAGAGTCGAGCGGCGATCTGCGTCATGGCTCCGATTAGCCATTCGATAGCGACGTTATCTGGTACACTGTTGGCTTTCTCCAGCAACCAACCCAACATCTCGGGTGAGCCACTCTGTGTGATGATAGGGATCGATCGCTTGTCGTGCTCGCGATTCTGGAGCTTGAGAATGAACTTGTTGTACTCCTCCAATGCGTCCAGGGGCATGCCGACGAACTTCCCGGTGTTTAGCGCATGTACGAGCTCGTCCCCAAGGGCCAGACCAGCCTTGATGCCCGAATTCTGGAAAGGTCAGCTTGACTAGTCGAACAATAGCGCGCGAGAAATACGTACCAGACCCCGACCGGGCCAGAAATGGACAGTCATTGCGGCATCTCCCGCCACCGCTACCAGTGCGTGTGGTCTCCGCAATGCCTGAGTCTCGTTCTTAGGGAGGATGTGTACACCTTCGGTAACAGCTTCAACTACTATGGAAATTCTCACCACATTTATGACCTCGCTTTCCTTGAAGCCGAAGAGCTTCAGCCCGTCCGAGATGGCGGTCCACAACGGGCTATTCCTGTCTTCGGAAGGAGCGAAGACCTGCGACTCATCAAATCCTGCTGGTATACTCCCGTCTGGTCTCCGTAGGCAGCCAGGTCGTCCAAATTGTACCGGTTGTCCGTCGATGGAGGTCATCTTCTCCCACTCGTTGTCAGTAAGCTGCATGTTGAGATATCCTCGCCCATCGTGGTCACTCGCGTTGAGCAGGTACCGGGTCTGGCCTAGTGTGAGGAAAACATTCAGTGATTGTGACCATGGTAGACCAGCTGGACGATCAAAGGCGAGTCCGAGTGCCCAACTCCGTCCTCTTTCGACCTCATACTCGTGGAAATACGACTTCCGGACCCAAGAGGCTGCACCATCGGCACCGAGCAAGACATGGAAGTCACCCATCTCCTCGATCTTCGCTCGAGTCATCCCTTCGCAGTGTAAATGTATCAGTCCCTTGAATTCCGGTTGCTGAACTCTAGCTAGGAATCGGTCCTCAACTTTCCGAATTTGTATGTTCGCTGAGCCCGGCCACACCTTTTCCGGCCTGCCCGCAAACAGAGCGTCGAAAGATGCTTTCGTCAAGAGTCTGGTCACCGAGTCTTGCAATGTTACGACCTGATCTCGTCGTCGAGCCGTTTCTGGATAATCTGCGTAGGACGAGCCGTCAGATCGCTTCTTCCAAACCCATCGTCGCTCCCACATGTGTACTTCCACAGCACCCTGGCCTTTCTCTGCGAGTGCCATGGCCGAAATGAGCGCAGTTGGCCCGCCGCCAACGATGGCCACCCGTAGTCGGCCGGCAGGGTATCTGTAAGTCACAGTCGGTCCAGACGGGAGCGGATCAAGATTCCGGTGTATGGTCGGATCAAAGAAGAAGTCGAGGATCGATCTGGCCTCCGTTGAGATGGAAACCTCGGATACTCGAGACTTAATCAGCAGAAACCGCACCACTTGCATAAGCGGATTTGTTGCAAAGCTGGAATGCCTGTCGCCGAAGATCCTGGTCTGTACCGCACCAGCCAGCGCCGTGACGGTACTGTACTCCGCTTTCGTAATGATAGCTCTGATTTCGCTCACGATCAGCGGATCTGGATTGAGCATCGCCATTCGAAGGAGGAAGACCCGAGCGCGATCGATGTCGGCGCCTGCCGAAGCGAGCTTGTTGTCTTCCTGACCCCATGCCGCTTCGTACCAAGACGGAAAGATAATGTCGTTGAAGTGCGAGGGTCCCGTCTCAGCGGAAGGTGCATGCTTTGGCTCTTGATGAGCCATACTAGATGGCACTCGCCGACCGGGCATACTTTCGATGGTCTTCGAACCGCTTGCCGGCAGATGATCTTTGATCTGCCAAGTAGCAGTGTTCTAAGACAGATTTCTTTATCAAGCACTTGAAACTTTGGTCGAGATTTGCAAATGTGGGAATGACGGTAAGTAGAAAGCGATCGATAGGGCAAGACTCTAACGGTATCAAGGATTCGGACACTCTAGCTACCTTGGTAGATATCGGGCCCTGCGCGCATCTAATAATGCACCTTCTTCACAGCCGCGCCCGGATCGGCACAGGCATAAGCACCTTGATCTGATTCGAAATTGCACGCTGATAGCTAGTATTACCTTTCGTGGCGCATTTCCTGCTGTGTCAAAGAGACGTCCGCAGATGAAATGAGCGGGACTGATCTACCACTTGCACATTGTTCCATGCTGGTGGCAAGGAGCCTCCGGCAGGCAGGTTCGAGTTGCAAGATGAGGAGCACAAATCTACAACATCGTGAACAGATAGTGCGATAAAGTTTCGTCGAATCCTTGGGCCTGCTGAGCACAGCGCAGTGAGTGAATTCGCCAAGCCGTCTTGCTCAGCTGCTATTCTTGGCGTCACGTTATGGCTAAGAGACGCAGTAAGACGGGACATGCGGCGCGTCAAATTCGCCCAATGAAGCGCATTCCGGACAGCATCTGTTCGTGCGCGGCCTTGAGTGTGCTATGATCCGTTAGCAATGCCTGGCACTTGACTGGACTGCAACGATGGCTTTGCGAAGCTTGGGCCCAAGCCTTGCGGACATGATTACTGAACTTCGGACCATGGTAAGCACTAAGACGTAGCCGAGCGAGATACAACGCGATCCTGCACAAGCTGTGGATCATGTTCATGTCCCTGCAATGGCTTCAGTGAATCTGTGTCCAGCAATGCCCTTTCTCTCCTCACAGTCAAGTAGTGACGAGTATTCTGAGGCAGTTTCACTCAGATTCATTACCTCAGTTTGACACTGCTGCTACCATGAAATCCTCCTTCACTCTGTGTGTGCCGATCCCAGCTTTCATTCCACGTCCGCTCGCCCTGCAAGTCCTCCACAACCACAGCGAGATCATAACGCTGAACTCCCTTGTGGTGGACCATCGCCCAACCGCAGCACCACCGAATGTTCCATATGATGAACAGAATGCCGTCTGGTACGACATTACTGAACGCATTCAGCTGATTCCTGGCATCGGCAAAATGGGAAGCAGTCTTATAAACTTCCCTGGATGCTTTCATAATATGCCCTGGGGACTACAAACTCACATCCATGCGCCAATGGGGATCGATCTGAAGGTCGCCTACAAGATCGCCGGCGAACAGTATGGCGTTGAGAACCGAGAGCCTCGGGAGCTAGGCCTCGCTGCACTGGGTGCACCTGCTGAGGGCCTGTATCTGCGAGCCGATGCGGAAGTGAAGTGCAGTATGGCCTTGTCGGGGTTCGTCAAAAGTCAGACTCAAACGGCGCTCGTTGAGATGGTCGAGCGAATCGTCAAGAAGGCCGAGAGACTGGACGCGAGTGTTTTGATCAGCATGATTGAGGAGGACAAGCTGAAGCGACAGCCAACGCAAAAGCCGATGCAGAGCAGACTGAGTCAGTATGGCGCACCGCCAGTACCTACAATACCGAATGAAATTGGACAGCAGAGACAGCATCTCGCGGTAGACGCACCAGTACACGCAGGACGTCCTCGATCTCTATACGAGCAGTCAGTTCAAACCCGAAGTCCAGATATGCATCCAATGCGGCCGAGCGAGGCGCGAAGATCGATCTCGTATGAGCCTTATTACCAGCAGTATCGACCCGTCGAGTCGTCGCAGTACGTCCGCCAACCTGTAATCGAGCATCGCTCTGACTTGAACGGTCATGAGTTCAATCGTCCTGTCCTAGACCATCCCGTCCTGGACCGTGCTGTCTTGGATCGCCCAGTCCCAGATCTTCCTCGCACGGAGCACCCTGTCTCGTACGACGCAGGAGATGGCCAGTGTGACACAGCTGACGATATCACTGGATTATACACGCCTCACGAGCCGAAGAGGCAGTTCTCCTGTACGGCGGCTGACGAGAGCGTCCCTTCGCTTCGAAGTGCAAGCGAGCAGTGGTCCAGCGCATTTGGTCGCAGCGTCATAGTGACAGACATCGGTGCATCGAGTGCATACGGAGGCGGAGAGTACACACCACCAAAGACTAGCCGAAGCTCACATCTTCCGCCAGACAATGAGAGGTCGCGGTATGTAGACCTTGCGGATGTACCCAGACCACTGAACACAGGGACGCGGTACTCCATGGAACTGCAGTCTGCGCAGAGCTCACGATCGCGAGCCGGCAGCTATCAGGACTTGAAAGCTCAGTCGTACATTGCAGAGATCAACGGGATGAAGGCATACCGGGTCATGTAAAATCTAGGCGACGCGCGATTCTCAGGTATTCTGTGACTATTTAAACTTGCTACCGGCGCTAATATAGCAGTGTATGACCGCGGCTGTACCTGCATGGATATTGAAGGTCATACCCAATGATGTGGTGATCTCGACACGTTGCAGAGCGGGGTTCAAGCATTCCGAGGATTGGCGATTAAAAGAAAGCGAGCGCGTGAGAAACGTGTCTAGCGTGAGCTGCATCTCCACGGTCCAAAATCCCATTGATGGCGCAAGAAGCGGATGTCAGGGTAATGACGGGGCAGTAAGACGTGGCAGTTTCGTCACCGTTGCATGGGGATCGTCATGATCGGAAGCTTGGTGAATCTTGGCAGCACGCTTAATCCATGGTCCAGCCCCAGTACATAAGGCACATGTATGTCTTGATACTCAGAATGTGTTCGTCCTCTCACATATACCTTGATTAGACTCAATCTTAATTGGCTCCAATTCATCCTATCTCAGCATCCGTCAGCAGGTATCAACATCCTTCTGCAATCATGGTAGCCCAACATGGCGACGAGCATGATATCCCCGACGAGCACAAAGTCAATCGGTAAGTCCTTGACGAACTGCTCGCTCCCGAAGAAATTACATCGATGGTATCGACGCAGACTAACGTATCTTAGCACTGGAGCATGGCTCCCAGCGGACAACCGCATCCACCGCGCCTGGCTCGATCGACAAATCGATCATGCGGCCAAGAACCCCAAAAAGCTCTCTGCATCTCTTGAGTCGTTCAAACGGTTTATCGAAGGCACACCCAGGATCCGCATGCTGTTCACCGCCATGTTCGACGAGGTGCCTCAGCGTCACCCCTACTCGAAGGATCCGACCGGCGTTTCGCAAATCCGCGACTACCACCACATGCTCGAGGTCCTGAACCACACTTTCACGACTGCACCTCACTGGACAGACGCAGCTGCGAATGTTGGCATGGTTGGTGTGCCGATGTGTGCCATCTTCGACTATCCCATGGGAACCGCCAGCGGACATGCCGCGTTTCTGGATCCGGAAGTGAATGTTCATCTGAAGAAAATCCTCAACGAGTGGGGCAAATTTTTGTGCTCGCCCCAGTCCGCTGAGGTTCTGGGTGACCATACGCAAGGCTGGTTCGGACCGACGGGCATGAAAGATATCATGGAGGTCGCCAACGGTCCGTACAAGACGAACCACAAGTTCGCCGACTTCTTCGAGTGTGATGCCACAAAGAAGCACTTCGCCTACACGTCGTGGGACAACTACTTTACACGTCACTTCAAAGAAGCCGTCCGACCCATCGCAGAACCCGAGAACGACAACATCATAGCCAACGCCTGCGAATCCAAGACCTTCGCCGTGAAATACAACGCCGAGCTCCGCGCCAAGTTCTGGATCAAAGGCCAGCCATACTCAATCAAGGATATGCTCGCCAACGACCCTCTAGCAGACCAATTCGCGCACGCCACAGTGTACCAGGCTTTCCTGTCCGCACTGTCCTACCACCGCTGGCACGCGCCCGTCTCAGGCACGATCAAGAAAGCCTTCGTCCAAGACGGCACCTACTTCTCCGAGCCGCTCTTCGAAGGGCTGGGCCAGGTCGGCGCCACGGACATTGATGCCGCTGGTATCTCGGTCGGCCAGGGCTACCTTTCTGCCCTCGCTACGCGGGCAGTGATCTTTATCGAAGCTGATAATCCCGCGATTGGCCTCATGGCGTTCATCGGTATTGGTATGGACGAGGTCAGTACCTGCGAAATCACTGTGAAGGAGGGCGAGCACGTGAAGAAGGGTCAGGAGACGGGCATGTTCCATTTCGGAGGTAGCTCGCACTGCTTGTTGTTCCGAAAGGACGTCAGGATCGAGGACTTCCCGAAGACAGGGCAGGATCACAATGTGCCTGTGCGAGGCAAGTTGGCGACTGTATCGCCGAAGAAGTGAGGTTTCACGAAGGCAGCACTAGATGGGTGGGATGCTATTGGGTAGATCGGCCAAAAGTCTGCTGTATGCTCAAGCGCGAGACCTAGCGTGTGTCTCAAAAAGGTGACGTGAAAGGGCAAGATGGTGTTTGAATGTGTTTTCATACCAAATGCCAGATTGAATTAGCGCCTCCCTCAGCCAAGCCCGACTCAATCCATCAGGAGAGTCAAGTCCGGCGAACGCCTTGCTTGCAGTCATCCTTGACTGTCCGCCCAATGCACCAGCTAGTATCGTGTCATGTAGTCTACTCTGTCTCGATTCCGTTCTTTCTCAAACGCGCCGCTGACTTCACACCGCCGGACCGCCTCCCACGTTATGCCTTCCACCCATCATCTCCGTCGTCGCCTCGCCTTCCACATCTTCCAACGTCCGCTCAATCATCCCCGCTTCGCGCTGCCGCGCAGCCTCATCGCTCATCTCGACGTCCGGTCCATTCGTGGAATTGGACGGGTTCGTACCTACAGGCGCCAGGGAGGCGAGTGGAGGAGACCTTTGACCGCCCATTTGCATCGGCGCCATGATCGAGACCCTCTTCGGAATGTCATCGACTTGCATGTCTTCTTCCTCATCGTCTGCGCCTGCGGAGGATTGGGAGGCAGTCTCGATCTTGGTGAGATTCGCGGCGTCATCGTCAGTGAGGCCCTTAGCCTTCACATTCACGCCAGTAGTACCATTAGTTTCCTCGCCATCTTCTAGCATCGTCTCATCCTCAGCCTCGCCGTTGAGGCTCCTCGTATCGTCCGCGGGTGTGCCAGCACCACTAATGTCTGGCGGCGCGAAAGCGTTCTCGTAGTCTCGGATGCCAACTCGTCTTGACGCGCCGGGTTGTCGCTTCACGCCATTCGCTTCATTCAGCTCCTCATCTTCAGACTCGCTCATCAGCTCGTCGTCGCGCTCAATCTCTTTGTCGTAAGTCCGCTGTGTGCGTCTCCGATCTTTGTTCGCTTCGTTGTCGGCGTCTTCGTCGTCCAATCTCGCCTCTGCTTCGTCGAGGGTCTCCTCCATACCCAGATCACCGCGAGGCACTTCTTGCATCTGTACTGAAGGCACTGCTTGTGTGCGACGAAGGTTCTCAAAGACTGTCTGCTTGATGCGCTCGAGGTACTCAGGGCTGTTGGCGTTGTCCATGTTGCTTGGCTTGACATCGAGTTCGAAGTCAGGCGAGTAATACTCGTAGTAATCTGTGAAGGGCAGCTCGGGCTTCATGTCCACGCCCACGAGCTGACCAGTCTCGAATGCCCACGTGCGTGCTACATTCCGCATGGTGTAGCCTCCACCTCCGAGCACGAGTGTAGGCATGTTAAAGGACTTGACGTAGTTGATGCAGTTGGCATGCCCGCGCATTGACAAGTTGAAGCAGCCTAGTCTGTCGCCTGAGAGGGAGTCGCCGCCACATTGCAGCACGATAGCTGTGGGTCTGTAGTTCTCCATGACAGCACCAATGATGGGTTCGAAGACGTTCTTGTAGGACTTATCGTCTATGCCGTCACGGAGAGGAAAGTTCACAGAGTGGTACTTGCCGTTGCTCACGCCGATGTCGCGGAGCTCACCAGTGCCAGGGAAGTACTCGCCGTACTTGTGGAAGGAGACAGTCATGACCCGGTCGGTGCTGTAGAACGCCTCTTCCACGCCGTCGCCGTGGTGGACGTCGATGTCGATGTAGAGTACACGCGGGTGGAAGCGGAGGAGCTCAATGATACCGAGTACGATGTCTAGACATGTTAGTGATGATCGCGCGACAAGGCGACAGGTCAATCCTCACCATTGATGTAGCAGAAGCCGCTCGCCTCGGACTTCTTGGCGTGATGCAAGCCTCCCGCCCAATTTACAGCAACATCACATTTCCCACGGTTGAGCCTCGCAGCACCCTCCATGGAGCCCCCCGCGCTAATTCCACAGAACTCGAACAGGCCATCAAACACCGGACAATCATCTCCGACATTGAATTTGCCCTGCTCCTTGGCGAAGTTGTCCATGTTGTCTGGTGTCACGCGCTGTAAGAACTCGACATACTCGTCTGTGTGGAATTGCGACATCTCATGCTTGGAGGCAGGCTTGGCGCGGTAGATCTCGAGCTTCTTGTACAGGCCGTAGTTCATGATGAGCGAGTGGGCCATGCGTATGCGATGCGGCTTCATTGGGTGGCCGGCGTTGTATGCATAATTACCGACATCGCTGTCGTAGAAGTAGGCGACTTTCTTGGGTTGGGAGGGTGCTGCGTTGACGCCCGCGCCAGCAGCATCCAGAGGAGCGTAATATTGGTGTGTGGTCGCCATGTTGGGCGGTCTCGTCTTTGGCGAAGTGACTGAGTGAAGTCGCGGATCACTCGGTGAGGAGGATTGTGGGTTTGCTGGAGGGTGGTGTCGCTGCTCACTTGGCGGGATCGTCTAGATGCGACACATGTTGATCGAGTAAGTAGTTGTCGTGGTGCAGGTGTTGTTGGGAATAGTTGTAGTATGTTCGGTGATTGGTGTGAGTTAGCTTTAGTCGGTTGTCTGGTCGTGAGAGCTTGAAGTTCATATGCCGCGGCGACATCATATCTGATCAAGATTAGATAAGATCTCTCGGCAAACCTGCCGCAATCATACTATGCAGCACCACATTCGTGTGCTCGCGTTGCCTTCAGCTGTCATTCATATCATCGACCTCATCACCACTTATACCTTCTCACATAACCTGACACTTCACTCCAACCATCTCTTCCATCGGCTCCGTACTTGTCACCAATTCGATCGATCTCGACGCCCTCTACCGGCGAATACACACAGGCGGAAGGAACGGTCACAGCGCATCATGGACCGATTATCGAGAATGTTGGCAGCGGCGCAGGGCATGGGAGGTGGCGGAGGAGGGCAGCAACAGGTAAGAACAACGTACATGAAGTGAAGTTGCCATCTGCGCACGAGATTGCATCTCAAGGCGAATCCTTGACGTTCCCTCCCGTCCTCGGGAGTATGACGGTCACTCTGCGGTGCCGGATCTTGCACAGCATGGCCACGCCTCCCTGGCACCGTCACTCTCAAGATCAAGGATATGAAGCAGACCAAGAGAGTGATTCGCAGGATCAGGCTGCCACTCCGAGACAGACACAAGAGAGCTCCATCTGTGCATGGACAGGCGTCCGATACAATGTGCCTATGACCCAGGCGCAGCTGAGGCACTACCGCCTCTGCTATCTCGCCGGCCGGCCAACAGGGAAAGTTATCAAGCGCCGAGAGCAGCCCGGCAAAGTCTTCTTGGTGTCTTGCGAGTCGACAACATGTCCGCCTTGGTCTCGGGGTCCAATGATCACTGAAGCCGAGCGCTTCACTACCGTTTTAGACCTCCAGCCCACGATAGACCAGGGCAGTTTCCTCATGTCCTGGCAAGAAGTGGCGCACCGGGAGCCGCCGACGAGTGCCACGAGCGCTCGGAACGGGAGAAGCCCTCCAACGGCAGGCATTGGCAGGGTTCCACAAACTGGTTCCACTGCTCCACGCTCGCAGGTCCGGGACCGATCGAGAGACTCGTTCGTCGAGGAAGTACGAATAGTAGGAGACATGAGAGATGCCCTGGGCGCCCTTCGGGGTCTGAACGCGGACTTGGATGCCAGTGTAGACGCCCTGATGTCTCACTTTGAGCCAGAGCTGGACAATGAAGCGATGCCGGGCGCCGGACTTCTCTCGGGCAACCCACTGAGATATCGAGCTTCGCACTTGCGTCGTATTGGCGACGATCATAGAACCAGCTTGACGTCCAGAGTGCTGCGTGATGACCACAATGCATGAACTGCGAATGCAATTTTCATAAGATCACATTGCTGACTGATGGTTTTGCAGGACGCCAACATCATAGACAACGCCGAGACCGTCTACATATCATCGCTCGCACTACTGAAGATGCTACGACACGGCAGGGCTGGTGTACCTATGGAAGTCATGGGTCTCATGCTCGGCGAGTTCGTGGACGACTACACAGTGCGAGTAGTGGATGTCTTCGCCATGCCACAATCCGGTACCGGTGTGTCAGTTGAGGCCGTTGATCCAGTCTTCCAAACAAAGATGATGGACATGCTACGGCAGACGGGACGGCAAGTCTCGCGATTGAATCTCGATCAAGACTCATCACTGACAATAGCTTCAGACCCGAAACAGTCGTCGGCTGGTACCACTCCCATCCTGGTTTCGGCTGCTGGCTTTCGAGTGTCGATATAAACACTCAACAGTCCTTCGAGCAACTCACACCACGCGCCGTGGCCGTGGTCATAGATCCGATTCAATCCGTCAAGGGTAAAGTCGTCATCGATGCCTTCCGTCTCATCAACCCGCAGACCCTCATGCTCGGGCAAGAACCCCGGCAGACTACTTCAAACATCGGCCACCTCAACAAGCCGTCGATACAAGCTCTCATCCACGGATTGAATAGACACTACTACAGCATCGCCATCGGCTACCGAAAGACAGCATTAGAGGAGAATATGCTCATGAATCTGCACAAGACGGTGTGGACCGAGGCGCTGACGATGCCCGACTTCGCAGCTGAGGGTGAGCGAAATCAGGCAAATCTTGAGAAGCTCGTGCATCTTGCGGAAGGCTACGAGAAGCGCGTCAAAGAGGAGACGGAGCTGACGAAAGAGCAACTCCGCACACGCTATGTTGGCAAAGTCGACCCGAAGAAGCACATCGAAGTCGTTGGCCAGGAGTTGATCGAGGACAACATTGTCGCTGTGGCACGGCAGATGATCGACAAGGAGGCATCGGTGCCCACACTCGGTCAAGGAGCGAAGGTTGGCGCGAGGCATGGGGGTGGTCGAGTGGAAGGGGAGGTCATGGAGGTCGATGGCGAGGGAGAAGAGCGCGGGTAGGTGATCGTGACTCGAACTTAACTTGCTCGGCCTGCGACTTCGGGGGAGGCGAGCCAGGACAGTGATGGGAATGACCAGAGTGTCAGAGGATGGAGTATTGGCAGCGACTGGTCGGTCAACAGCCAGATGCAAATGGCGGATGGAAGCTCGCACGCCCTGAAGGACGAATTCGATGACTTGAAGTTGGTGCCTTCGTTTGGACCTCCAGCTGGCGACGAGGATGCATGAGCCTAGCTTGCAAGGCCATCGGGTACGTCTTCCTGGGCTGGCACAAGCGCTGCGGCTTGTTCGGCAGATCAGACACTACGAAGGGCATAGCAGCACAATAGACGAGCGCCCTGGACCATCCGACAATGATGCTGGACATGGAGCGAGTTTCGATAGGCTTATAGATGTATGCTACGGTGACCATTGCTTGACCATCTGCCTCGGAACGCTCGATCGTTGAAGGTCATGTCCCATTCATAGTTTCCATTGATCAAGTCACGAGGCGACGTGAAGGTGCATGTTCCACCGCGTCTCGGACATCATCTGTGCACGCGTGCGTGTCCCAGTCTCCCATGCAGAAGTCACGACAACCTACCGACGATCAGGGAGACAGATCTTGCCCGCTGGTTGTGCGTAGAGCTACACATAGATCGAAATCGCCTTGCAGCATACGGACCAGCGTTTACGATGGCCACAGCAGCAAGCTTAGGAGTACCGACACCCTCGACAATGGAGCGTCCGGCGAAGCGACGGCGGGCAGACGATGCAGCACAGATCACGCCAGCACAAGGCCTCGCTCATCAGCGAGGACTCGCTGATGCTCGTGCCAGAGGTCGTTGCTGATGTTCGGATGCATCCGCGCGTAGTTCGCAATCATCGCACGAAGGGTTGTCTCGGGGACCTGAGCGACGATGACATCTTCTTGACCATAGCAAGGGTACGTGACAGGCTGGACGGAGTACGACACCGTAGTGTGGATTGCCGACATGCTGTGTATGCCAGGAGCTGAAGAGTGCTGTATATCGGGAGGCATGCGTCTCGGGTCGTAAGAGTGGCTGGTAAGATGTTAAGCCTGCTGAAAAGCGGCCGCGTGATGCGCCATGTTCGATGATTGCAAGTGAGGCAAGTCATTCGTGAGCAAGAACTGCTGACCGTATTGCACCTGTGGACTTGATTCGTGCGGGATAACTTGCTGCCGCTGCCGTTTGTTCGGGGCTTTCAGGGCGGCATCAGAGGCCGGATCCGGTCGCTGCCTCCTGAGCGAGACCTCCATCTTGAAATGACACCTGCGCCACCGTCTTCAGCTACTCGTCGTGCAGTGTTATTGGTATCGTAAGTCATTGGCATACGCGTACGAACAGAGGGACTGAAGTGTACAACGCGGTAGAACGTGCCTCATCGCGAATTCTCGTGTTTAGATTGCGACTCGCTCGCGAGAACTACCCGTCTGCCTTGTCCATCTTTATGAAGCTCATCGCAACAGTCGCAGGACCTTTCGTTGAGATCGATCAGGTAGGTGGAAAGCCGACGTAAGGTTGGAATCGAGCATAAATCTTACCTTTCCCGTTGCGGTCATTCATACGGGCCGCCGTTCTGTAAAGTGCCGATGAGTGCGCCTAGGATTTCCGATGACACCGCAGCGGACAGTCGGCTCCTACAAAGTGCTGCAGATCTCACGGGGTATGTCGCCAAATGCACACTAATTAGTATTGTCGAGTACTTTCGGGCGTGATCATAACAAGGTTGACGGGCGGCTACGGCCTGGGCCGCAGCCAATAGTATCGCGTCCTGCATCTTTAATCCTCCAAGATGAGACATTTTCAACTGCACCTCGTCTAGAACACAGCATAAATATACCATTCCTGGGATCCTCATGTGCGCCCATGGTCGACACTTCCATTGGTCAATAATATCCGATGAGACATGCCGGCAGTGATCCTCGCCCTGGCCCGCCCGACAGTAGGCGCCGCAGACCTGCGTGCATCACGGCGGCGACGACGAGCGGCAGCCCTATGAGCGCGTCAACTGATACACGCCAACATTCTGTGTTTGGCATGGAGCACGCGATCAGAATGTCCAGACCGTAGACGATGACCTTCATTGGCAAATGCATCGGTATGACTGTGAGATTACTCACCCAGGCTCGTTTCAGCGCATATGAGTTCACTAGCAGGTCTGTCCACCCCCAGAACCACGCGTCCTAGCTCTACATTTGTGTAAATACTCAACGGCCATCGGTCGCTCCTGTCTCGCCATATCGCAGGTATCCTTCTCAACCACTTCCTTTTGCGCGTCGGCGGCCGATCCCGGGTCCATCTTTCACCTCACCGCGACAATAAAGACGTAATCCCATTGTTCACTTCTGCTATACTACATTCATTGTTCACCGCGCTGGCCGCACCCTCACTACACTTCGAATCTCTGTCTTTCATTGTCTGGATACTTCGGCATACACATTTACTAATCACTCCGCGACTACGCAATACCGAATACACCCCGCAGCGGGCATAGTGAATAGGCATCTGGTCTTTCTCATCACTTTCTAGCTGGCCAGTACACTTGCTTCACCACCACGACACCCACATCCTCCTCGACCATCGACATGATGCCTTTCCGACTCCCAACAGCGTTGCGCAGCATGGCGCCATCACAGTCCACACGACTACTATCGACGATAGCGCTCAGCGCACTTTTAGCGTCGCCTGCACTTGCACACACATGGCTTGAAGAGATGCAAGTCATCGGGCCAAACGGCACATACATCGGCGACCTTGGGTACTCGCGAGGGTACATGGCGAGGACAGATCCGGGCTTCAACGGCTACTCGACGAAGTGGCAATTACCAAGTCCGGACACCGACATCGGCCGAATACGCATCAACGAATCGATGTTCGCTTGTCATCCGGCTCAACGAACGGCCAACTACACTGAGGAATATCCTCAGCTAAACGTCGCTCCCGGCAGCTACGTGGCGATGAAGTATCTCGAAAATGGGCACGTTACACAGCCCTGGATACCTGCCGGCAAGCCAGATCAATCCGGCACTGTCTGGGTGTTCGGCACTTACGACCCAAGCCCAGATGAGAAACTCACAGACGTCTTGGCTTGGACGTCCGACAGAACCGGTGGTAAGGGGAAGGGCTGGCTGATGGCCGCCCAAGCCTACGATGATGGCCGATGCCATCAGCTCAATCAGGCGCCGATCTCGATTAACCGACAGATCAGCTTCCCAAATCGTATTCCCGGTCAGCCAACTTCGCAGATCGAGCAGTGGTGCGAAACGGACTTGTACATACCAGATGACGCCCGCGTTGGCTCCACGCTGACAACATACTGGGTCTGGTCATGGGACACTGGCATGCGCACCGAAGGCGCGTTCTGCGGAAAGGACGAGTACTACACCACGTGCTCGGACTTCCAGGTCATCGACGGTGGCGACAGCTTGTCGAAGATCTCCGCGATGCCGATGATACACACTCTAGGTCAACAAGACCCACAGACGCAAGCGGTGCGTGACTATAAGTCAAGGACTGCGCTGACCGCCACGCCGACGGTCATCACCAACCAGAGTTGCACGTACGGTCCCTCGGATGTGACGACCAGCTCGTGGCCTGCAAGTCTGACGGTGATGACTACGATGCCATTGTCGCTGCCTTCGCCTGCGGCTCCCGGACCGATGCCCACGTATCAAGCTGGTGCACCACAGGATGGTGGTCGATCAGGCGGCAATGGGAGCCAGCACGGTGGGAATGGGGCACGTCCGGGTCATGGCAACGCATTTCCCACTTCTGTACCAGCCAGCTCTGCAGCCACTAATTCACCACCTGCACCTAGCAGCCATGCACCAGCGAGCCCGACGACTCAGGCAGACATCGTGTCATTTGTCACGATAACAATTTACACCGACTCCAAGACTGCAGCACAGTCTTCTGCGTCTTCCACTGCGACTATTTCCGCGGCCATGGCTGTCGTTAGTGACGGCGGCGTGATCAGCGAGATGGATCAGAAGAAGCGTCGAAGACATGGCCGGGATCTGTTCGGTCAATAAGTCGACAACTGATTCTCACACATCACTGGCGGCGTTTAATTGGATCTTACGAAGCCATGTATATGACTGGGATGCGCGAAGCTTATGAGCCGGCATTGCGTTGGCGTTTGTCTTTTGGGAGCGTTTTGGCGCGGTAGACTTGTTGCGTTCCAGATACCCAGATAGATACGCTCATAGCCGCACACTCGCATCATATTACGCGCTCTCACTTTCCTATTCGGTTTCTCCCGCCCTCGTAGAGCTACTTATCAAAGCCCGTATACGTGTAAGCTTGGAGGTGGACAGACTGTCCGACTAAGCGCTAGGCGATATGATGGAGAGCCTTCTTCTCTCTTAAGGTAGGCAAGTATATGAGCACATGAAATGATCGAGGGCACACGAGAGACGTAGTGTTAATAGCACATGCATTCATATTCCCATGGGTATCATGCCGAACCTGACAACTCCTCGCTAAGTAATGAGTGAAGATGCACCGTAGTGATGTCCAACTACTCCCTCCTCACTCATAATCCCTTCACTCCACCATCTCACCATCCTCCAAAGCCTTCCTGATTTCGTCCTTGGTCGCGATACATGTCGCCACCCACACCACCCAGTTCCTCAACTTCGTTCGTATCGTTCCCTGCAAATGTCCACGCAATAGCATCCCCAGCCAAGACATCAGTCGATCCAATGTGCTCGTTCCTCCCTTTCCGAACATACCTCTTAATGTAGGCGAGCCTGTCCTTAGTCCCAAACTACTCCCTGCCGGCGTCTTTGGCAATTCTCCCGTCTTCCCTGCTTCGAGTGCAAGAGCTTGTGTCTCGTCGTCGTCCACACTGCGAACGGTCTGCGAGTCGTTCCACTCTCCCTCTCCCTCCTCTCCGCCTTCCTCGAGCGATAGGCGGATCGCTTCGCTGTCCTCGGTTCTAACATAGGATGCGCAAGCTTGTAGTTCTTCAAGTAAGTTCTTGGTATTTCTGATCGAGCCGCCGGTGGTAGGCGTAGCGCGTGAGACGGATGACATGTTGCTAACACGGCGCGTAGTATTGTCGTCGAGCGGGCTGCGCTTGCTATCGATGGCGCTGAGGTTCGCCTGTGTGAGACGATCGATCATGGTGCTTGCGCGGCGACGGGTGCTCAAGTCATCGCTGCGCCGGCGATCAGTATGTTCAGTCCCGAACGGGAACTGCATTGGTGTGTTGTGGTGCTCGAAAGCTGGCGCAGTGGCAGGAACGTCGTCGAGGAACGAGTTCGTTGATGAGGTTGACGGCAGGATGAGCGGACGTGGTCCTATGCTACCAGCGCCGAAGCGACGCATGCGGCGATGCGGTCGGTATGCGCTGGAGGGAGTGTTTGTCATGTCATCATTATGGTGATCCGAGTCGATCACTGTGTTGTGGTCGAGACTCCAGTCGGGCATGTGGACAGCTGGCGATGCGACAGGTCGACGTTCTGGTGAAGCAAGCAAATTGCCGGTGGTTGGGAAGCGCGGCAACATGCTTCTTGGGCGGACGTGTCCACGTGCTTGCCTCGATGGCGACTCGCAGATGTCGGTGTTGGCGACCGAGCCGAAGAGGTCGGTGATGATTTCTAGCCGTTTCGTGACGTGAGCGTTGGTCGCTTCGAGTGCAATGATCGTTTGCTGGGCTGTGTCAAGTGCAACAGCGTCTTGAGATTGTGCAAGTAGAGTCTCGGCTTGCTGAGTGCGAAGTTCGGCGGCCTTGACTCTGGCTTCGCAATTTGCGATGGCTTCCTCCTTTTGAGCCTATGACAAAATGTCAGCTTGAAAGATTGACGTATTACCCAATTGCTATCCTCAGCTTACCTCGACCTCCTCAATTGCTTTCTGTAATTGTACAGTCTGCTTCTGCTCAAGCAGTTCTTCCACGAAACGAAGCTTAGTCGTCAAGCGGTTGATCTCATCTTTGAGCTGCTTCTTCTCAAGGTTATGGTCGTCGACCTTTTCCTGGATGCGCTCGTCATATCGATCCTCCCAGTCCTTGATGCAAAGCTCCAGGTTCTTCGACTTCTGGAGCGCGGCCACCAGCCGGCGGCCGGTCTGCCGGCTGATGGTCGAAGACGTCGCCGCCGCCAGTCTGTTCTGGGTGGTCTCTAGTTCCGCCTCGAGGTGTTCGATCCATAGCAAGCGTTCGTCGCCGCTGAGTGATCTTCGAGGTGTACGGGTGGTGGTAGGCGTGGGGTGTCGTCTGCGCGAGCTCGACATTACCCTTTGTTTGGGCTTGTTGTTTGGTTTCGACTCGAAGACTTCTTCGTCGTCGGCATTGATTATTGATTGGGTGTCTTGATTCTCTTTGTCTGATGTATTTCCAAGGTCTGCTGTGGTAGTAGCTAGGCCTGGGTAGACTTGTGTGACTTGTAGTCGTGCCCGTCGTACAGCAAGGCGGTGCTCGTTGCTGGTTGGCGTTCGGGCTGGGCTTGCCATTGCTGGGGCGGTGAGATGTTTCTTCGACTTGTCTTCTTGCGCCTCTGGGCTTGAAGGTGCGGTTTCGGATGTTAGGTGTTCTTTCTCTGCTTGTAGTGTTCGAGGGGCAGTCGCAAGCCAGGTTGCTATGCGGGACAGTGATCGACAAGCACCTGACTCAGGAGGCGATCTCGGATCTCGGGATGAGCCGCCAACGCGAAACTCACAGGCGATCACATGTTTGACGCAGTCTCCCCTCTTTTCACAGCAATACCAACATTTTTCTATGTTGCAAAGCAAGGCTCCGTCCCTTCGGAGGGTCGTTGGTCCTCCGGCTCATTCATACAAGCACATCGAATGCGGCAAGCTCTGATATGCACCGCCGATGAGCGACAGATGCGGGTCATGGTGATGTGCAAGACCTGTGAAGGGGTGCAGGTACTTTCCACATACTGTATCGCATGGCATGGCCACTGCTCCCGAACTCGCTGCTTGAGGTGGAGAAGCTTGAGCGGCGGAAGGAAAAGCCGCCGGAGCGCGTGGGCGGCGTTTGGCGGTTTCGATTGCTTGACAGGCTTGGCGGATGCAACGGCTATTGCACTCGGTCTAGTGCTGCTTGTGAATGCGCAAGCTTTTGATGTCGTTCGTTGTGGATTGCGGGCAGGGAGAAGTCCTTGTGAGAGTGCCCTGGCCATGATGCGATAGCAGCGACAAGGCTACTTACTATATACCTTTCACGCGATCACTCTCGACATCTCACTGCGATGCGACGCCACGTGGGGAAGTCTGGCGGGGAGCGGCAGGGGGTTGAACAATTTACCCTATCGCTCCCTGTCAAGCTCCCAACAGCCAATTACCGTGAGCGAACGTGCAGCAAGATGAACCGAAGTGCATCCTCGATTATTCCCATTGCGCGCCACCTCGTACTGCGGGTGTCTCGCTCCTTCTATGTACATGTAGACACACATCTGACGGCAACTGCTCACCGTTCCACCACAGTCGCTACCTCACCACACCAGCGCCCTGGCAGAACTCAAGGAGTGGAGATCTGAGAGCAGCGTCTCATCAAATGCCGACGAGAACACGGAACCGCGCCTCCCTCCAAGCAGGGCCATGCCCATCCTCTCTCGCGTGCGAAACCTCATACCGCGACAACTGCTTGACACGAGCAGATTCGCCTATGTCTCGCTACCTAGCAACGATCAGAGTCGCAATGGCTCGCCGACGACTTACAGTCGCTTCAAATGGCAGGCAGGCGATCGCATACGAATCGGACGCATGTCCATCTCCAGATCGGTCGCGCTGGCGATAGCAGGACTCGTGTTCCTGCTGCTATTTGCAATTGGAGGTATGCGAGGGTTGCGACGGCAGCAGCTGGCGGACGAGCCACCCCAGCCATTCTACTGGGAGCTGTATGACCGATTGAACGGATACTACAATGGCGTCAGCATGCTGGTACCTGTGTCTGAGCATGTGATTGAGAATCAGTACAATCAGTCGCATCCACCAACGGAGTGGAACATGCGAGTGATCAAGCAGCCGCCAATCAACCCGGTGCCGTACTCGCCATACCCGGACTTCACTTCGCGGGAGTATTTGAAACAATATCACAGCGTCGAGACATGCTATCTGGATGCGAAAGAGAAGGTACCAGCGCCGGACGTGTATGCGTATCCTGCGCTGCCCAAAATCTTCCCTGAGCCGTTGTTTGGATCATATGAGGAGCTTGGGATTCGGGAGGATGTGTGCTTTGATCGCTTTGGCAGGCTTGGACCGTACGGTTATGGGTATAATGAAAGTGTTCCTGGTGCACTAGGAGTTGGTGACCGGTCGGAGAATGCAGGAAGCGAGCAGGTGTTCGCGAAGGCTGAGTTTACAGACTACAGCAAAGTGGACTGGGGCGCTGCGCAGAAGCGATGTGGAGAGAAGAACAAGGCGCGATTTGCAGGAAGTCAGGCAACTGGGAAGAAGCGTGTGAAGCGACAGGCATTCGTCCTGCGCACCTGGACGGGCTACAAGTACAATGCCTACCAGATGCTCTCCTTGCGAGCCATGGTCAACGAGCTCAGTCTGAAATCCGGCGGCGAATTTGATGTCCACTTCCTCGTTCACGTCAAGAACAACAGCATCCCCATCTGGGCCGACAAGGCCCTCTACCAACAGACCCTCGAAGAGAACGTCCCACGCGAGTTCTGGAACCTCAGCACGCTCTGGTCAGCGCAGCAGATGCTCGCCTACTACCCCGCCCCATTTCCCGACAACTTCGCAAACATGGCGGGCTCTAGTATCCACGGCGTCTACCGCAGCGCCCACTTCCCACTGCAGTGGTTCAGCCAAGAGCACCCTGAGTACGACTTCGTCTGGAATTGGGAGATGGACGTCCGGTACTCTGGTCACTACTACGAATTCCACACCAAAGTCGGTGAATGGGCTGCGCGGCAACCGCGAAAAGGACTCTGGGAACGCAGCGCGCGATTCTGGATCCCGAATCACCACGGCAACTACGCGAACTTCACCGCCTTCGTGGAAGCCGAAGTCCAATCCAAAGACATCCCCGAAAACGACGCCGAAAAGAACGGCCCCGTACCCGTCTGGGGCCCAGCCCGGAACTTCACCAACCGCGGCATGCTCCCCCCACCGCCCGGCACAACCCCTCCAACAACCTACGAAGAAGACAACTACACCTGGGGCGTTGGCGAGGAAGCTGACCTCCTAACCTTCAACCCGATCTTCGACCCTTCAATGACGAACTGGGTCTTCTCCCAAGACGTCACGGGCTACAACCGCACACTGCCAATCCCGCCTCGTCGCGCAGCGATCGTGACCGTCGGGCGCTTGTCAAAGCGCTTGCTAAGTGTCATGCACGAAGAAACCTGGCGCATGAAACACCACATGTTCCCCGAGATGTTCCCGGCAGCCATGTCCTTCCACCACGGCTTGAAAGCCGCGTATATCCCGCACCCGATTTACTTTGACCGGGATTGGGAAACGGGGTATATGGACCAGGTGTTCAACTATCCGAAGGAGATTTGGAGTAGTCCGTTTGGGTGGGGGGAGAATAACTTACTTGGTAGCACTTTCTACTACAATGCGGGCTTCTCTGGCGCTTTGTGGCGGCGATGGCTGGGCATGGCAGAGAATGGCGAGGGAGGCAGGAAGTGGGAGGAGGAGGGCAGTGGGAGGATGTGTTTGAGGGGGGTGTTGCATCATCCTGTTAAGAGGGAGGATGGGCCGGTGGATTGATGGTGAAGAGGGCGTTGCTGGTTTGTGAGAGCGGGATTTTGCGATGGCGTTTGGGGATTGGTGCAATGGGGATACGAGGGATATGTGCATTCGGGAGGAGACGTGTAGATCGATGTACAGAGCACGATATACCACCGATCCTTTCTCGCCGCGGACTTGTACCTTAAGTCGATGAGAACTTTTGCCTCTACCATCAAGAAGGCTACGAAGATGCTTATCGGCCCTTTGGCTCTCCCGTCGCTTGTATTGCCTACCAAGTCACGTGCCCGCCCATCGCGGCTTCTCCCTTCCAGCCAAAGTGACGTCGCCAATACATGACATCAGTCGGTTGCAGGGCTACAGCCGGCTGCCGGCGCGCCGGCAGACGAGGCTAAGGTAAAGTTTGTGGATCTCAAACGTCACTTGTTGACGCTGTCGCCGTTTTCTCGCAGATCCGGACGAGATAAACCGTGAGATTGAGGATAGGGTATGACGAGCGGTAGCATGATTGGTGGGGGGTTGGACGTCACTTGGGGACGCGAAAGCGCGTGCGTGGGTAGACTGCTGTGTTGCAGAAAAGAGGCAAAGGTACTGTAGATGGGGTGAACTTCAATCGATTTACGATATTGAAGCACTCCGAATCTGGTGCCCAGCAGAACACTCTGGCGGGTGTGGTGGCCCATGGTCTGGACCTGCGTGGCCTGGCTGTCAAGCCCTCGGAGACGCGGCTCGCGCTCTGCTTTTATGCTAACGATATCCATAACAAACGGATCTACGGCGACTTCAGAAGCCGTTTAGTAACGGCGCCATGGCTGTTCGGTCCATGATGTAGTCTTATCCACGTGGTAAACATTGCTTGTGTTGAACATTATCCTAGTGTTGAAGTGTCAAGTCTGCGTCCTCCTCGCACGATTGCATTGTATCATCGATATCTGTCGCATCGCTGAGCGCACTGTAAAGCAGGCAAGCAAACCTAGCTGACATATTGACATCCAAGCCTCACACCCGTCACGATTACTTCGTCATCGACAAGCCCACTGCTCAGTACGGCGCAAGCAGTCGCATCGTCACCGCGTTCGAAGTGCGGCCGCCGAAGCGAGCAGCCAGGCCTGCCCCGCCAAATCGGTACACGATCAGATATCGTCCGATAACCACAACAGCAAAGCGCGCAAATGTGGAAGATTGAGGTACGTCGAAATAAGTACTCATATACAGAATACCAGCACAAGCACACTCGCGTGTTATATCTATCCGCATGCAGGCTCTTACGATCCTGGCGTGAGGCTGATGAGCAATCCATACCTGCGGGAAGGCACGTCATCGTACCTCTACGCCAAGGTTCAATCACCTGTCCTTGACGGAGACGTTCTGCTCCCCTTCACCACATCATACACGAGAACAATTTCCTTTCCTCCCTCCCCCATACTCACCACCCTCCCGTACACACACGATCGTCCGCCGCATGATCAGTCGAGCACACGAAAGACACCCATCTAATAATGTCGACGATACAGAATCTCAAGAACTTCATCCGTCATGGCAAACAGGCCCGTGACGGACGATCGCCACAAGCAGAGCCGACGACACACGTATCGAATGTACACGCACAGCCTGATCGGGCACCCGCAAACCACATCGCAGCCAGCGATCCCAATGTCTTTGCACATCAGCCACTGCAAGCAAACGCGGCCCAGGGTGGATACTCTGCCGCGGCAGTAGACAATCGCAATGTTGCAGCGAAAGCCGGCCACGCCGCGGGCGCCGCAGTGGATGCCAAGCAGAAGCGCGACCAAAAGGCCGATAACTACGACAACTCTGTACTCGAGCGAATCGTAGCAGAAGAGCGCGAGAGCAAGGGCAAGCTGCCCAAATACCCCGGCCTCGAACGCTACTCCCTTGTCGAGAAGATGGGCGACGGCGCCTTCAGCAATGTCTACCGGGCACGAGACAGGGAAGGCCAGTTCGAAGAGGTCGCCATCAAGGTCGTACGCAAGTTTGAGATGAACTCCACACAGGTACGCATGGCCCATGGTCACAAGCTTCTTAGTCGTCATTGCTTGTTGCCATTCACCGCACCACCCTTCTTGAGAGAGAGACAAAAGCCAACTCAGTGGCGTTACAATAGGCACCTCCCGGGGTGCTCAACCCCGAATTCGAGAAGAAACACGCGCAGAAGACCGTCGAGGTGCGCAGCGCTCTTTCCTTACTGTCATTGCTTCCCTGCTGCTTCCATTTATCAACATCACTACTGCCGAAGTGGAACTGACGTTAGGCCTTTTCTGCATATAGCGAGCGAACATCCTTAAGGAAGTGCAGATAATGCGAAACCTCGATCATCCCAACATCGTCAAGCTTGTCGAATTCAGCGAGTCGAGACAGTACTACTACATCATTCTGGAGCTGTGCCCCGGTGGCGAGCTCTTTCATCAGATCGTGCGCTTGACATACTTCAGCGAGGACTTGTCAAGGCATGTCATCACGCAGGTTGCCAAATCGTTGGAGTATTTGCACGAGGTCGCTGGTGTGGTACATCGGTGAGTTGCCGCGGAGAATCGCAAACGAATCACCACTGACATTCCAACAGTGATATCAAGCCGGAAAACTTACTCTTCTACCCTACGCCATTCGTACCGACACGAAACCCGAAGCCGAAAGGCCCCGAGGATGAGGACAAGGCCGACGAGGGCGAGTTCATCAAGGGCCAAGGTGCAGGTGGTATTGGTGTGGTCAAGATCGCGGACTTCGGTCTCTCGAAAGTCATCTGGGACTCGCAAACGATGACGCCGTGCGGTACTGTTGGCTACACGGCACCCGAGATCGTCAAGGATGAACGTTACTCGAAGTCTGTCGACATGTGGGCACTTGGCTGTGTGCTCTACACACTACTCTGTGGCTTCCCTCCCTTCTACGATGAGAGCATACAAGTACTTACCGAGAAGGTCGCGCGCGGCCAGTACACGTTCCTGTCGCCTTGGTGGGACGACATCTCGAAGTCAGCACAGGATCTTGTGTCGCATCTTCTGACCGTCGATCCTGAGAAGCGCTACGATATAAATCAGTTCCTCAACCACCCCTGGATTCGCGAGGCTGATGAGCCCACATACGCTGCACACGACGCACCCCCGCTTGCCACACCGATGTATACGCGCACAGGCGCTATGGCTGGACCTGGCTCAGGTGATCTGAAGCAAAGTCCAATGAAACCTGACTTTGCCTACCTCGATGAGACGCCAGGTGCAGGTCGCGGCCGTGGTGACTTCCGCTCTCCAGGCGCAGTAAATTTGCGCGAAGTGTTTGACGTCGGCTACTCGGTGCACCGCCAAGAAGAAGAAGGCAAGCGCCGAAAGAACTTCAAGCAGGGCTTCAGAGGTGGTATGTCCTTGAATGCTCTGGACGAAGACTACGACGATCAAGACGATGAGTACACCGCCCCGTACGATCCCAGCCAAGCGAACCCACCGAGCAAGGTTCCCAAGGCTGGTGCACCTGACGTGGGTGGCATGGAACGGCAGATGAAGAACACGACCTTGTCTGCTGCGGCGCAGGCTCGGCAGGCGAATGCCCCGCGTGTCGCGCCCGCGCAGAAAGGTTATGGACAGCATAGTCCAGAGGTTGCTGCGGCTGCCAAGCGCCAAGTCAAAAACAAGGGAGCTTTCGAGCTCAACATGGATGGCGCGACGCTGTTGGGCAGGCGTGGTAAGAAGGCGCCTGACCCCAGTGGGTTGAGGATGCAGGTGGCGTAGACTCTCGCGATGTCAATGAGGTGGCGTTGTGAGTAAATGAAGGCGAGCGCTTACTGAACGCGGTAATGGGACTCTGAAGGAATGGACACGCAAGCGACGAGGCTTTCTTACTGTTTCTTTTGGCATTCGGATCGATGCATTTGAGGCGTTGCAAAGGATCCGCCGCCGCAAGACTGGGCGAGCGTTTACAGGGAAAGTTCAGGCACCAAGCGTGTGACTGAGCGCGGGTAGCTTGTTATATGCACTAAACTCTCTTGACTATGTCGGATGTCACTAGTAGTGACGCAGTACAGGTCCTGAGGCGTAATGAACGTAAGGCCTTGGTGTGACTGTACTGAGTCACTACATCGGTGACTTCTATCCTCGCCAAAATGTCCAGGTCGTAGCACTTGCATGGAGAATACATCGAATTCTGGGGAATTGATGCGACGAGCAATAGCTGAGCCTTGCTGTTGTTGAATGTAGGCCCAACGACCGCCCTACTTGGAGACTCGCAACCAAGTCCAGCCTCGGCATGCTTTCGCGGGCGAGCTTGATATTAATGTATCTGCGAGTTGTATCTCAAGACTGCGCTGGGCACCGGACGAGAATGGCAAAGGGTCGGTGTCAATAGTGTCTATACGCATCTTGATACAAGTACGTGAAGATAGCGGAGAGAGTGCCAAAGGCGAAGTATTGATCAGAGTAAGCATGGTAATAGAAGCATTACGCTAAACCCTGCGAGCCAAGCTCACCCGATGGGCCGATCTCACGTGCTGCGCTCAGCATGGGCTAGACGGTCCTGGGGCGTTCTGCTCTTCATCTTCAATATCCACCACACTGCAACCATAGGCCCAGTGTGCAAGCATCCCGTTCGCATATCACATTTAGCATCACCGTGCGACTCTCCGCTCCGCACTCCCTCCGCGCCACCCCTCAACCAACCCCACGAATGCACCGCCCACCATAGTCCCTCCGCGCCTGCGCGCACATCATGGCCCCCTCTCCCGGTAACCTCGTCGCCCGCCAGCTCTGGAATCTGCCTAGCACGCGCTCGACCTCTTTTTGGGCAGCGCAATGTACGCCTTTCACCTTGCCGTCGAATGGCGTCATCTCCATGGCCGATACGATCCTGACTCTGACTGCGGACGCTGTGTTCCAGCCGGAATGCACGAGCGGCGCTTTGAGTAGCAAAGGCATAGACGAGCCGTCTTCGATCGCGGATTTACAGGATCCATTCTATGCGAGCACGACGCCGCAGACTTATGTCATTGCGGCTGCGACGGTGATTGCGTGGATATTGGTGTTCATGCTCATTATTACGCCGCGGACGAGTTTCTTTGGCACGCCTGTGCTGCATTCTGGACTTGGAGGCGGGCGAGGGATTATTGGAGGGGCCAATGGAGGTGGAGGGTCACTGATTGGCGTTGGGTCACGGCCGTGGCTGCAGAAGGTGGCGGCGTTCACAGTCGCGGTATCTTTGACGATCGCGACGGCGGATACATTCAAGGTTCTGGAGAGACAGTATCTCAATGGATATATGGATGCGACGCAGATGCGAGAGGAGGTTATGGGCTCTCTGGAGATCCGGATCACACGGGTCATATCGGATATCTTCCTTTGGCTTGCACAGGTGCAGACACTCATTCGACTTTTCCCGCGACACAAGGAGAAAGTGCTGATTAAGTGGATCGGGTTTGCGATGATCATTTGTGATTCAATATTCTCATGTCTGAACTCCTTCCTGGTCAACACTGCCACCCGGCCCAGGCACTTTGTGGACGCCATACCGGCCCTGTCATATCTCTTCGAACTGGCACTTGGGCTCCTGTATGCTGCATGGGTCATGTACTACACCGCCACCAAGCGGCGATACGCTTTCTACCATTCGAAGATGAGGAGCATCTCTCTAATCGCAGTGCTTTCACTAGTGGCAATACTCACTCCGGTCGTCTTCTTCGTGACAGACGTCTCAAATGCAGACGTTGCTGGTTGGGGTGATTACTTCCGCTGGGTCGGCGCCGCGGCTGCTAGTGTCATTGTGTGGGAGTGGGTCGAACGGATAGAAGCACTCGAGCGAGACGAGAAGAAAGATGGCATTCTTGGAAGAGAGATCTTTGACGGCGACGAGATGCTGGATGTTGACCCGACTGACGACGTGATGTTTGGCTCTGGCCGAAGAGGCATGGCACGCATGAGACGAGCGCGAGATGGGACCGGGGAGAAGCCGGCTGATCCGCCTGTGAGCGCGCTCGAGAAAGGACTTGCTGGATTTGCAAAGCGGTTCCGCAAGCCGCAACAGCCTGCACCCAAGCACTTTCCTCTCGGGCGAGCTCATAGCCATATCACAGACTTGACTGAGAAGTCTGCACAACCTGTCAATACCAATGGCACCATCGCATTCGGACGACTGCCGAAGCCTGGCGATCAATTGACACATGAGAACGGCATACACACCGGCATCACACCTCCAGCGGCTGTCGCTAGTCCCGTAAGTCGGACTGACACATCGAGCGCTGCAAGCACGGTCTACGTTGTCCGTCACGATAATGGTGGAGATGTGCCGCAGCCTATACGACGTCGCATCGTCACTTCCACAGCCGCACAAGGAGAAGCTGGCGATCCAAGCAAGCCTGCTAACGATACCGAAGACGATGCTCGCCCGAACCGAGACCGCCAAACAGGCCGCTGGCACACCGTACCTAATCCGTTCAAGAGAAAACGTGCTTCTCCGCCAGCGGAAGTGCAGAAAGCTCGTGCAGTTGCAGTTGCAAACGGTACTCGCGCCCTGACACCCGCTCACAACTTCTCGAAATGGGACGTCAAGAACCGCCTGGGCGCACTGGCAGCCGAGACAGGCGAACGCTTCCGAGATCGCGGTACGCAGCGCCCACCGGCTGAGGACTTACCGGTGACTGTCATCCCAGCGCAACCGCGAGGCAGTGGCAGGACCTGGAGTCCCGAACTCCCTCGCCAGCCGGCCGTGCAACGTGAGGCCCCTGTGAAAGCCGCCGAGACCAGTCCAGGAGATTTGAGCAATGCAACGACGCTTACGAACAACACTACACTACCTCGCTCGGCGTCTGCCGACGCTCCCGGACCTGTGCATTCGCCTACACGCGCATCCACCGTCTCGCCTCTCGGTGCAGGCGGCACGTCACTACGCTCGAACGGCACGCCTACACTCCGGCCTAACCTACTCGATCGCAGAAGTACGGCAGAGCGTAGGAGTCCTCAGCAGCCACCGCCGCGAGCCGATGACATTAGTCCTGTTGCAGGCTCAACTGCGACTGTCGTTGTGCCTGCGCCGCGGCGGTCGCCTTTGAGGATGTGACAGTGGGTAGAGGGCAGTATGATCTGATACTTAGCGATGGCGTTGGAGGCACACGAACATGAATGTGTTGTTAATTGATGGATTTTGAGATCTGGGGTGGAATGTAGATACGAATGAAAGCGTACCTCTCTACTGTTTTGTACCCGTCCAAGGCACAGAGTGCTGCTGTCTCCGGGCCGTGCTGTGGAAGCCTTCCAAGATATTTTATCTTGACCTGATTTCCTCGTTTCGAAAAGTGCCGCACGTGGCTAGCGCGATCATCTATCCGGGCCCGATCAAACGTGACGACATTCACAATCAGTTCGCGTATGCGAGATCGATGCAGAGCGGCATCCACCGCAGAGCCGTCCGTTGCGGAGGAGAGATAATCACAGACAAGTGGTAAGCTATGTATTGATCGCATTCCACATCCACACCGTACCCTATCTGCAAGCGCATCTGGCGCAACAAACGCCGTGGTTCAACACACGAGCACCACTACCTGACCATGGCAGACCAAGGCCACCGCGACAGTAGCACCAATGAGGAACGCGAACCCCTCCTCCACCGCAACAGCCTAGTCGACGGCGGCGAAGGCGGCGACAGTCGGCAACTCCTCACTTTCACCAGCGAAGACTCTGCCAACCCACGGCAATGGCCACGCCGCAAGAAGCTCCTCAACGTTGCCGTGATAGCTGCAATGAGCGTCCTCTCCCCTCTCGCCTCCTCGATGTTCACCCCCGGCATAGACCAGATCGCCGACTCTCTCTCCACTTCTCCCGAGACTGTCATCGGCTGCACGACAGGCTTCGTGATCATGCTCGGTCTAGGACCGATCTTTCTGGCGCCGCTGAGCGAGACGTTCGGCAGGAGGAAGTTGTATTTGGTTTGCTTCACGGTGTTTGCGCTGCTGCAGATACCGAGTGCGCTGGCGCCGAATATCGAGACTTTGATAGCTATGAGGACGCTGAGTGGGTTTTTTGGGAGCGTGGGGATTGCGAATGGAGGGGGGACGATTAGTGATATGTTTGAGCCTTCGTCGAGAGCGGGGATCTTTGGGTGGTATTTGTTGGGGCCGTTGTTGGGCCCGACGCTGGTGAGTCTTGCTGCATGAATGGGTTAACAGGAGGATGTCAGGAGCAGGAGAGAAGATACGAGGAGGGACGCTGACAATGCTATAGGGACCTCTGTTCGGCGGAATAATTGTACAGAGGCTAGGTTGGCGGTGGGTCTTCTGGACCTTGACGATCGTATGCTGTGTCAACACCGCCGCTGGCTTCGTCTTCCTCCGCGAGACCTACGCCCCAGTGATCCTCGAGATGCGTAGAGATCGCCTACAAAAAGAGCAGCCATCACCCAAGGGATACCGCGTAGAGGGCGAGGATGAAAGTCCGCTGAAGAGCCGCGTGATCAGATCCCTGACCCGACCTATGCGCATCCTCGCGCAGCCCATCGTACTCACAATGAGTGCATACCAAGCCCTGCTCTTCGGCACAACCTACAGCATCTACACCAACATGCAACCCATCTACCAAGGCGAATACGGATTCAGCACGGAGCAGGTGGGGCTACTATACCTAGGACCTGGCATCGGCTTCCTCTTCGCTGTCTGGTTCCTCGTACCTCGCATCGACACCGTCTATAATAGACTAACGAAACAGAACGACGGCAAAAGTAAGCCCGAGTACCGTTTGCCGCTCGCCAATATCGGCGCCGTCTTTATCCCCATCAGCTTGTTTTGGTTCGCGTGGACAGTACAGCTACACACTCACTGGACTGCCTCAATCGCATCGACGTTCTTCTACGGGATTGGTCAGGTGATGATCATGAACACTTGCCAGAACTATTACATCGATAGCTTTGAGAAGTACGCTGCTAGTGCTATCGCTGCTGGCGCGGTATTCAGGAGTATACTCGGTGGCGTTGTACCGCTGTTTGCGCCGGCGTTGTTTGATAAGCTTGGCTACGGATGGGGGATCAGTGTCTTTGCGTTCTTGTCACTAGCGATTTCGCCGGCGCCACTGGTGTTCTTCTATTATGGGCAGAGGATTCGGGAGAGGTTTGCGATTGAATTGAGCTAGGGTGCCTTCAAATTTGTAAGCAGGGGATGTGGGCAGCACATTCAGCGAATGGCGTATTGGGCATCGGTAGAACGGTTCGGGATGCATGGACGGTGTCCTACGTGCGAGACGGGTCTTCTACAGTGTATGTAGCATAGCGTGGCCATTTGATATGAGTAATTCCCATGTTGAGTACCTTAGAGAAGTGGCTTTCCACGCATCATGAAATGGAAGTCTCTCAGACGATGAAGGGAACCCTCCTGACACGCTCAGTGCTGCTGTCAGCCTGGCTGCAACAGCCATGCGCTGTGCTTGCTACATCGGTGGCAACTACCTGGGAGTACCACTCATGCAGCACAGCAGCGTTTCAGATTTAAAGTAATGGAGAGATGTAGGTGACTCGACCAATCTGTAGGCTGGCAGGACATGTATTATGTTTTACCAATAGTTGACCACCAATTGCTCGGTCCTGCACGTTATGCTATCTCTATTATCTTCACTTGTAGTCGCTACTACGCGCAGAGAAAGCATCAAGCGCTAGCAATGCGCAAATTTGCGCTCACAAAGCGGTGCCGCTTCAAGTCATACGCAATCACGGCAGCCTGCCTCCTCCGATCGCCCGCTCAATCATTCCCTTCGCAAGCATGTTGCTCCACGACATGTGCGCGCCCTGTCTCATAGATACGCTCCCCAGATATGCGCAACGTCTGTTTCTTGTTCATCCCCTCCACCCTGCCCGCGTCCCCGTCACACACCATCAAAGCCATGAAATGTAGCGGTATGAGCATATCCCGGCCGATGTGCAATCAACGGCCAAGGAAAGTCGCCCACGATCTCTTGCGGTAGCGTGAAGTCGTCCATGGTCCCTGCCATGCCGTACATGGAGCCTGCGTCCCTCTGCTGCTGCGTCGGCGGAATCGTGAACGCGTTGGGATTCTGATGGTGCGTCGGTGCGGGCACCGGAGCGGGCATGCGCATGTACGTGTCGATCCTGTCTATCTGTGTGCGTAGACTCTTGGATGCGCCAGCGCCGGGCTGCAAGTCTGATTCGAGGGTCTCGACGAGCGAGACGAGGGATTCGAGGAGCTGGCGGACGCGGGTGTAGGTTGCTTCGGTGAGGTGGCCTTCCATCACTGAGGCTAGGAGCTGACCGATGCCGCCGAGATGGTAGACCAAAGGGGTGCTGATCGCGGAGAGGTAGCGTGGGCAGATGCCGTGGAAGGTTTGGAGCACTTGGTCGGCCACGTTGCATTTCTGGTAGACGTCACTGGGGATGCTCACGCTGAAGAGTGTCATGCGGACGAGCTGGAGCGTTGCTTGGATGTTGGCAGCTTGGAAGCCGAAGCGGTCGTCTGTGCCGTCGCCGGACATGATGACGGTGTAGTCCTTGAAGCGGGCTGGGAGTTGGTAGTAGAGGTGCAAGATGTTCTCCATGATTTGGGAGTCGGTAAGACCATCTGATACGAGGAGCAGGGTGACCGACGGTCGGTCTTCGCGTGGAGGGGCGTGATTGCGCCGCACGCGACGGATGGTGTGCTCCAAAACTCGGAAAAGGTCTGTCGTGAAGTTCCAGCCGCGCAGCCAGCTCACTTCGCCGTTCGGCGTCACGCCAACAGGGGTGATGTTTTCGTCGTCGATCTCTGCTGGATATCGAACATTCGCACTCACTTCGTCGAATTTGGGTATACTGTTGAAGACTACGGTGGAGAGGACGTTCAGACAGTATATCGACCAGTAGAGCCGTCGACGCTCCTCTTTGTCAATCAGTGTAAGCTCGAGCGGCCAATGAGACTCATCGTGTAAGTGCTGTATGGCGGAGATGGTGCAGAAGTGGCCGAGATACTGATGCATTGAAGCGATTTGTCCGTACTGTATGGAAGTTAGTGCCAGAAGTCCGCATGCTCGTAGATAGCCCATGCCGGTCGCCTTGTTGAGATCCTTGGGTATGGCGTCCGCCGCAGCAGAGAAGAAGATCTCTGATTGCTGTACTGGGCCGTCCTTGGGATAGCTGGTGTATTCGTTCAGTGCGCCGTCTCGCGCCCTCGCAGATGATAATGCACAGGCAGCCATGACTGATGCAAAGAAGCCTCGATCTGTCAGGTGATCGCGTCTGCGAAGTCGCTCCCAGAGTGTAGGCGCGTGGAAAAGGGGGTAGATCGGGTAGACAATGTCCATGTACACGCTCAAGAGCTGCTCGATGGTCTCTTCGCTTGCGAGCACGAACGATCGCCATGCAATTGCAACCCCATCGTCTGTACGACCTTCGCGTACCGTGGCAAGGGCACCAGTGTAATCGGGCCCATCACCGTACGCGCGCGGATTTGCAGATATGCTTGTGGCACTCGATCCGGTGGCTACATGGTGATCGGAGGGTGACTTGGACTAGAGTGGTGCTATCAGCACGATCCAGGTTGCTGCAATTCACCCAGGACTCACTCTGGAAGTGGTCGAGGTAGCTTGCAAGGCTGGTACTGGTAGTACATTCTGCGCCGTTTGAGACGTGGAGGGTGCGCGCCTCCGGCGAGATGGACGGTTGTATGTGCACTCGACGCCGAAGTCGTAGCAATTCTGGCATTGCTGTTGCGCATTCTCATTACTGGGTCGACATCTGATACTTCGGCGATGGCACAGATCGCATGCTTGCGATATGCGCTGGAGCTTCTTAGGTCGTTCCGGTACTCCAGAAGGTGCCGGCATTGAGTTTGGAAGTGAGCTGCTGGCCATGGTTGAGAGCTTGTGCGGTTCTCAAGTGAAGTGGAAGGATCTCGATTGGGGGTGGCGCACGATCAATTTCAACGTGTAACCGATGATGCCGGACCCAGTCATGCACAAGCCGTACAATGGAGGTCGCGTATAATCAGGGTGTTGGCTTCTATTGCTTACGCGCTTTGCAGTAATCGCAATGTTGTAATTGAGGTGCTAATCGCAGGGTCAATTCGCATCGATTTCTCGGGGAGGCGGACATCCCAAGATCAGCAGGCAAAAGACTGTTGTGACGCGTGCGCCTGGACAAACCACGCGAGGTAGAGGTGCCAGATCGTGAGACCATCGTCCGCTAGTTGCCCTTCAGGCCTAGTTCGCAAGGAGTGAGCGCCGGGCAGATGGCATTTCATTCACATTTCCCATGTCGAAGTCGGGCTATTGATCCGTTCGATGTTGACAGCATCGGATTCTGCTCCTTGCCTGTGCGTGACCCTAGCCTACGACGGGGACGCTCTGTACCAGTGTCCGAACGAGGGCGCGTTTAATCAGAGCGCGCCAAGCTGTGCGCCCTGCTCGATGTCTGAGCCGCGTAGGCGTAGGGCTCCGAAACCGCCGATGAATCTTTCATGGTTTTGCAGAGACATCTAGATGACTGCAAGGACAATGTCGCCTTCAGGTCGGCATGCTGCCTCGACCGTGAAAGGGGACGGGCTCCGCTGCTACAGAGAGATGTGTAGATGCGCCACCCGGACTCTGATGCCGTGATCGTCGCATTCCCGCAACACATGGGCGGAAGAAGGCTTTGATGTGCCATTTGAGGAATACTTGTCAAGGCGTGGATATATCACTGGTAGCGAACACTTCCAGGAGCAAGGTGCGGCGTCGTCGTCAGGTCGCCAAGGAGGTATAGCTCACGGAGTACCACTCCGAAGCCCCACGCAACCAGAAAGTTGACGCAGGACTGCGTGGGCGCGCTGCTGGTGCAAGAGCTGGAGCCGAGTACCTCTAAGCGCAACACATCGCATACGCCCAGGATCCGGCTCGAATCTCCAGACTGTACTGAGGAGTGGCAGGTTGAGGACCAGACATCCTGGCCCGCACTCGCCCGGATGCTCCAGTCACAATCCTCCTAAAGCTGAAGGTCGATACCCAGCCAAAGATCGACCGACATGTGAACCACGCTCGCCACGCTACATGACGGGCCTGCGACGCGTGATGCGATCCGATGCAGCCCCTGGCGCCCTCTGCTTCGGCAAACAGCCGACCATGACCCTAGATTGCCTCGTTGCAGGCCGGATCTGCACGCTACGGCGTCGGAACCGCTTGCGATGGAGTCGACTCCGTCTTGGCGAGCGACTGCACAGTACTGATGATATCGCAGTGGACATGTGGCTGATGCGTTGCACGGGTCGAGGCGCGAGGGTGAATCTCTGGTCTTACTCATCGCGATGGGTCTTCCGTGGGTGTTGCTCGTGGAAAAGGGTAAGTGAGGATCTTGATCGCGTCGCGAACCTCTGTATGGAAAGGGGAATGAGTCGATCGACTCCAGTAGTGTGGAATACAGTCAGGATGCAAAACAGCTTTACTGAAACCCCACAGATGTTCCACGGGATTCGTGGCTGTCCCTTCAGTGGTGTACGGATGAGGTCTAGGGATGAGGTGAAGTCAGGATAAAGCGTACCAAAAGGTCGCACCTTCCTCATATTAGGTTGACACTCCTTGGTCTCTTCGCTCACGATACAAGCAGTCGTATTTACACAATCTTACATTTGTACAGAAACTATAGGTACTTCTCTTCCAGCCGTATGCGCGTCCTACTGTACAACCCCAGCAGTGTTCCACGATCCTCTGGCCTCAAAGCCACCAACGCGATGCTTCAGAAGTCCGACGTCAACGGCCGTGTTTCCGCTAGCCTGTAGCACGCTGTCCATTGGCGCGCCGAACGCTCTGTTCTCCTTATCGTCCCAATCAAGCGACTTCTCCGCGAACAACGGTGCGTGGCTGTGAGGGCGATGGGTAGTCTGCGCTATCCTGCGCAGCGGCGCGAGGTTATCGGTCCGTGGACCGCGCCTTTGAGCTAGGCGTGTAGGCGCAGTGGAGTCGTTCAAGGGAGTGCTGCTTTTGTTTAGCTTCGACCTCGGTGGTGGAGATGCCTTGAAAGGCTTGACGATGTTGTTGAACTCGGTCGTGTCACTGGCAATCTGCGCACGTAGGTACGGAACAGCGTTGGCGTCGTGCAGACTCTCCATCACTGAAACACGATGCTCATAGGTCCAACGATCAGGATCGGGAGCTTCTGTCGACTTGACGGCAGGGTCCAGAAATGCCTGACCACCCTTCGCAAGCAGCTGCAGAATGTCGATGCTCTCACCGTGTGGTATGGCGTCCGGATGCGAAGGAGTGATGCAATCCATGTCGACCTCCTTACGCAGCACGTGATCGATGTCCACAGCCGAGAAGTATGCACAGGATTGCGGTAGATCATCAATGCCCATCTGCTGACTGAACATTGCCCGTGTCCAGATGTTGGCTACTTGCAGCGCCATAGCGGTGCGATACTTGTCCTCGTCCTTCGCGAGGTAGCGGATCTCATCATGAACTGTCAGCGCCAGGCGAGCGCCGATGTTATATCGTCGAGTGAGGTACTCCATGCTCACAATCAGTAAGTGCAGGTAGTCTACACCCGACGACTGGATGGCCCAGTTGATGCGGCTAGTCATAAAGTCGCCCTTCTTCGAGATGAAGCGCTGCATCAGGGCCTCTGTTATGCCTGCACCAAGGACCGGCGTGCGTGGGCGTTCTTGTGAAGCAAAGTCTTCGAGCTTGTTGAAGACCAGAGATTCGGTGCCCCCGGTCCAGAACTTTCGTGCTCGCAGGGCTTTGGCTCCACGCTTCTTGCCTTTGGTATCAAGGTAGAGCGCCTCAGCTATGCGTTGAGCGTCGGCGTCTTTGAGAGTCGGATTAAATTGTCGCAGTAAGCTCTGCGCGAAGGTCAGACCGGCACCATAGATGCGGCCGTAGTTGAAGACCTTAGCGTCGTTTCTGCTGATACCGAGGATGGACGCAGTGCGCGAGTGCAAATCTGTTCCGGCAGCCTTGGTCCCTTCGAGAGTCATGAATCCAAGCGCACCACCGCCGTGAAGCTTGAAGCTCGCATCTCCGACCAGTGAGGCGATCCAGAGTTCTTGGCTGTCGACGTCAGCGCCTACGAAGCAGTATCCGGGTGGTGCAGTGACCATGCTCTTCAATTCCGAGCCGACGCGATTCGCCTTAGCATTCGATGCTGTCAACCAGGTGTTCTCGACAGCACGTCGCGTGATAGTCCCCATGGGTATGACTTGCGGCAGGATGAACCCTTGTCCAGTCGCGTCTTCACTTGCACCAGCGCGTTCATTATTGTAGACCACCATTTGCGAAGTGATACGATCTCTCGCACTGATCCAGTAGCTGCAACTAGCATTCATCTTCAGCGCTTCCTTAGCGTACGCAAACTCAGATGACAAGGTGCCTTTCTCGAAGAATTGCAAGTACCCTTTAGCCAAAGGGTTTGTGCACCGTACTGTTGGTCCGTCTTTGTGTGGCAACTTGAAGTACTCATGATCGAAGTCATCTTTGAGCTGCAGGTCGTCGTCCTCGAGCATGTCACACCTGGTCATAGCCTGATCTTGGTACTTTTGTGCATCCTGCACAGCCACTCTGAAGGTCCAGCCATACTTGTCACTCCACACTAGGGGATGATCATCCCAAGTCAGTCGTAGAAGCAGGGGAGCAACTCGAGTCCGCACGGTCAGTGCCATGTCCGAATCATTCTGCGCAAACAGCCCTTTGTACCAATTAGGCATGCCAGGCTTTTTCTGCCGTGCAGCTGGACGTGGTGGTGCCTTCTTGCTCCCTTTCGTCATACGCACCTCTTGGCCGGCCCAGTCCAGCTGACGAAGCCAAGGGTCATTGTTGTACATTTCAGGTTCACTGCGATGCTCTACGGCTCGTTCAGTCAAATCAACGAGGCGCTCGCGAACGCCGTCAGAGAGCTTGTTATACGTTGCTTCGGCATTAGCGATGTACGCTTCCCATCCCTTGTTGACTGGCAGGATTTCTGAAGCCAGATGGCGCAGAGCTGCAAAGGATACAGGATGTGGACAGGTCTCCAAAAAGTGAGGGAACACTTTCTTGTATACCCGATGCGTGATATCAACATCGGCAGCACAGTAGTCCAGAAGCTCGTCCAGCTTGCCCGCAATGCCTTCGCGATCAAGCTCGCCAAACCACTCGCGCTGCGTCTTGTCAATCGTGATACCACAGTGGAATTTCGCTACATCGCGCAAACTGTTAGAGGAGCTACGGCCCACCCAAAGGTCCTCCTCTAGATCCATCTCTTGACTCGAGTCGAGTAGGCCGGCCAACTCAGACGTTTCCTCCTCCGCAGCGATCCGATCATGCGTCTCACGCGCCTTCCGATGTTTCATCCACGTTGGTCGTTGCCGGCTGCACATACCATTGGCTGCCACATGCAAGCTCATGGTGTCCATGAAGAAGGTCTTCGACTGCACAAGGCTATACTCCTCCTCCACTCTAGCACGATCGTAGCCCACATTGTGTCCAACGATGATCTTGTGCTTTGCAGGATCTCCGAGCGGTATGAGATGCTTGTCATCCTCGCTCTCGCCCAACAGCCATGGCGATATCCAAGCATACCAATGCGTTGCGGAGACTGCGCAAGCCATCGCCGGAAAGCTAGTCTCGCGCCACATCACTTCGGTGTCGAACGTTAATACCTCCTCATCAGGGGCACTGACAGGTTCCGCAGTCCCATCGACGCTGTACTTGGTCCAGCCAGATCTCCGAATCCACTGACGCGGCTTCGGAGGTGGTGATGCTCGCGCATACTTCCGCGCAAGAGTCAGATATGGCTCCGCACTATCCTTTCCCAGTCTCCAGAAGTGCTCGTCCAAAGTTGTGCCATGAAGCTCGGGCAAATCAAAGGCAATAGGCGGAGTGTTGTCGCTGGTCTTCCCGAGCAGGTCATGCTTGGCTAGATGGTCCTTCGACAGTGCGACAAGTTCCGGATCCGAGACTGAGGGTTTCCTCTGCGCCGACGGCGGGAACAGCTGGGCGTGGAGATGCGAGGATACCTGCTGCACCCCAATCTCGTTATATCGAGCTTCGGCAGACCGTGTTAAAGTCCGCGACTGCTCTTGCGAGCTTCGCTTCTGCGATGTTGACAGGCATCGCTGGGTAGGGGGTGGCGGCTTCAGGCGGAGGAGCGAACTCTGCTGCGTGCGCTCCAGCGCGTGCACGACCTGCTGCTGGCATCGTGATCGCATCGCCTATACTGGCTGTATCATAATATTCCAACCATCTTTCGTTTTTCGAATATTGGATGTGCTCAAGATCCGCCTTCAACACCAAGCACGCGTCACGATTAGGGTGCATCGGCTCGGCATTCGGCTCAGCCTTATTTCGACACGCGAAATGCCATATGGCTTGTAGGTCGATCACTGTGGGTCCGTGTTTCGTCCCTCCCCTCAAGTAAGGTACCTACATATGCACAACCCCTCGCGTTACATCCCAGACCATCGTCCCTAAGGTTTCGAAATTCAGAGGCGCGGAATATCCAGCTGTCTATGTCCACGATTGGACATTGCATGGCTATCTGACCGTTCAGTCCTACTGAAACCTCCACATAAACAAGACGATCTACGTGTACTCCTATGCTCAGGTGTGACACCTAACAGTACACCAAACAGTTGTGCTACTAGTCTTGGGTACTCAAGCTTCCGCAATGATGCAGGTCACTCAGATCGCAGACGAAGATATCGAAGGGGCGATCACCTGCATTCAGCAAGCCTTCTCAAATGACGACCCCTACCGCGGCTGGGTTTTCGACAAGTCCACCTTCTCGCTCCAACGGAACCGAGTCTCGCTAGGCATTCGATGTGTCTGGGGCAAGAAACATGCCATGTTCCACGTCGCCAAAGATCCGGCTTCATCAACACCGGAGAAGATTCTCGGTGTTGCTTGCTGGCTTCCTCCAACACCTGTGAATACACCTCAGACCTGGTCAGACTACATCGGTGACTGGTCCTTGTACCTCCAGCAAATCCGCATGAATGTCTGGTACGGTCGTGGTGGACTGATCACCAAGCGCTACTGGATCTGGAAAGCTGCTCAGGCTGAAGCGCAGCGGGAGTTATGGACCGATCCCAAAGGCTACTACTTCTGCAACATTGTGACCGTGCTGCCTAAGGCTCAAGGGAAGGGTATCGGAAAGGCCCTGTTCAAGCACGTGCTGGACAGGGCTGATCAGGAGGGAATGAAGTGCTATCTTGAGAGCTCGAGAGCAGAGCCAAACATGGCGATTTACGAGCGCATGGGGTTCAAGTTGGCCAAAGAGATGGTGCTAGACGATGATGGCGACGCTGTGACGCTGTTTTGCATGACCAGGGAGCCTCGGTCATCGAGCTGAAAGCCATTGCACTTACGTCCGGTCAAGTGACTGGCGTGTCTTATTGACCACTGAAGCTCCATTCCCCCGTCTCTTCCTCCCCGTCATGGCCGGGAAACGTGCATTGAGTAGGCGCAGGGCTCTGAAAAGCTTGGCAATCGCTTCTCCATCGCAACTTACTCCATCTTGGAGCAACAATCCACTATCGCAGCTTCAGAGGCCGTTCTCGTGTTCATGTGCTGTATGGACTGTCTTCGATGAGCTGAACCATCGACGCGAAAGAGCAGTCCCGAGCCCTGAGAGCTGGATAGCGCGCCATCATCCGCACGGTCGTGGCGACACTTGTGCTTCCCAAGCACACATTCCCGTGCAACACTTGCACCACGGCTCACCACATACGCCATTAATGGCGCGAAGCCACTTCTGCTCGGATCTTTATCACGTGTCCCTGTCCAGGATCTATGCAGAACTGGATCTTGCTACGCCAGCCCTCATTTCCTGTGCGGGATGCACTGGAGCTCCACGTGCTCTGTCGTCTATCAGCGTGAGCTACTACATGACGACGCTTGGCATTCAAAGCTCATACCATTGATATTCAAGGCTTACTTCAAGCGAGACTGATGGCCCGTCGAATCCGGCAGAGTCTAGGGTCGCAATCCATGCCCGCTGGAGCTAAAAGATCAAGGCGGTCCGGATGCGCTCTCGTGAGCGGCGCTCCACAGCTTTTCCTTGCCGGGCTAGCCTTGCCGGATCACTAGCTCCTGCTTGTCGCTGATTGAGAAGTACGCGGAGAGCTTGAATCAGCAGGTATATCAACAACGCGATCGTGGTAGCTTTGGCGGTTTGCCTGACTTTGACACAGATGAGATCGTTCAAAAGTCCAAATCCATGGTAAGCATCAGTAGCGCCACGGATGCGTGCAGGAACACGTCGTAAAGCCCTCGATCAGCGTGGGGCCCACCACCTTTCCAGCTCCACCTCTCTCCTCAATAGCACAAGAGCCAATGAGCACATGTGTCCAAAGTCTCACACGGCCTTGCACACCCACACACGGTGCACGGTATTCTATGAGGCTAGAAGGATGCTGTGCGCATATCCCTGAGGACGCTATCGCGTAGCGCGCGCCCGCAGTTGTAAGTCGGATATAGCTGGTTCACTACCCACTCGTCGCGTTTTGTACCTCTCACACCCTTCATAATATCTTTCTCGCTCGAGTGCTGCCTTCGGGAGTGGCCGCGTCTCGGTCGCACCTTCCTGTCAAGATGAGCAAGGGGGTTTCTTCCAGTTACGCAGAACTGGTGGCTCGTGCGTTCCATTCCACTCCCTTCACCCAGCAACGCCATTGAAGTTTGTTGCTTTGCGACATCACTCAAGACATGCGGTATTGCTGCAACTACCCTGCTGCCTACGCTCACGCAACACATCACGTTCGTGTAGATTTCTGACCTCACTTGAGCAGCATACCTTGAGCGGATCCTCCTCGAAAGAATGTCGGACACTACAGACTTCGTGCAGACCGAGGCGCCGGTGACTGTGAAGGTGAGTGAGCTGAAGGCAGTACATCCAGCAGAAGCTAATCAATCGGACAGGCCTACCTCATGTGCGCCTTCGCAGCCTTCGCAGGCATACTTTTCGGCTATGATTCCGGCTACATCTCTTCAGTCCTAGGCATGGCAAAGTTCAGGGAAGACTACGGCCACCCTGTGTCCCTCAGCGACGTCCACGCAGTTCTCAAGGGCGACCCTCCCCAAGCCTACGACTACGACACCTGGCAAAAGTCGCTCATCGTCTCTATTCTCTCAGCCGGCACCTTCTTCGGCGCCCTCATCTCCGGCTCCCTCGCTGATCGCTACGGACGTCGCACTACCATCATCGCCGGCTGCGTGATCTTCATGGTCGGCGTGGTCGTGCAGTGCTCAACTACACATGTCGTCTCTCTGTCCATCGGTCGCCTCGTCGCCGGCTTCGGCGTTGGCTTCGTCAGCGCTATCAATATCCTGTACATGTCTGAAGTAGCGCCGCGCAAATTCAGAGGCGCCATCGTGTCGTGCTACCAATTTGCTGTCACTATTGGCATCATGCTTGCGGCTTGCGTTACTTATGGCACGCAAAACAGGAACGACGAGGGCGCGTATAGGATACCGATCGCCGTTCAGTTGCTGTGGGCTGTCATCTTGATTGTGGGGTTGTATCTATTGCCGGAGTCGCCGCGATACTTCGTCAAGAAGAACGACATGGACAAGGCTGCCAAAGCGCTTGCTCGTGTGCGTGGCCAGCCGGTCGAGAGCGATGCCATTCAGGACGAGCTTTTGGAGATCCAGGCGAACTACGAGTACGAGAAAGACATCGGCGAAGAGGGCTGGCGTGCCTGCTTCTCCGGCGGCTTCAAGCGCAACTCCAATCTCCGCAAAGTCTTCATCGGCACCGGCATCCAGCTCTTCCAGCAATGGACAGGAGTCAACTTCATCTTCTGTGCGTTTCCTCCTCCCCACACCACACGCAACGCTCCGAAACTGACAAATCATCTCTAGATTACAACACAACCTTCTTCCAACAAGTCGGCCTCAGAAACCCCTTTCTAATCTCCATGATAACAACCGTAGTAAACGTCGTCAGCACGCCAATCTCCTTCTGGACGATTGAGAAATTCGGCCGTCGGCCCCTCCTCATCTGGGGCGCAGTGGGAATGACAGTCTGCGACTTCGTCATCGCCATCGTGGGAACGGCAGACGCGCAGTCCACAGCCGCGAACTACGTCCTCATAGTCTTCGTCTGCTTGTTCGTCTTCTTCTTCGCTTCAACCTGGGGCCCCGCGGGATGGGTCGTTATAGGCGAGATCTTCCAGCTGCCTATCCGCAGCAAAGGCGTCGCGCTTAGTACGGCGAGCAACTGGTTCTGGAACTGCATCATCGCCGTCATAATTCCCTACATCGTCGACCCGGACTACGGCAATCTCGGAGCTAAAGTTTTCTTCGTCTGGGGCTCGACTTGTCTGAGTTGCATAGCTTTTGCGTACTTTTTCGTACCCGAGACGAAGGGTCTGACGTTGGAGCAGGTCGATAAGATGATGGAGGAGGTGCCTGCGAGGTTGTCAGGGGGCTGGAAGCCGAGGGAGCGGTTTGTGCAGAGCACGATGTTGAGGAAGAGTGAGCTGATTGAGCCGGCTAGCAATGTTAGTGGGGGGATGGTTAAGAGGGTGGACTGAAAGCAGGATAGTGGGGTGGGTTTCGTAACGAAGGATCATGGCTCAGAGCACACGGCGTTCTGGGCTGGTACTCTCGTTGAAAGCTCTAGCGTGGCTGACTTGTAATGCATAATTGTTGTACCAACTCGCTAATGATGCTGCATCTCCGTCGCCTCTTCACAAAGTGACGCTTCGCTGCGCGGCGATTGACTCAAGTCGCGTCGTCAGCCCCTCGCACGCTATCGCCTTACCACTCTCTACTACAACACACCACCCGGTACCCCCTTCTCACCCCCTCCGACCCCACCTCCACCTCCGCTTCCCGCCGCCCCACTCCACCCATCCATCGGACTCGCATGCCGCCGTAGCATAAACATCGGCTTCCTCCCTTCTTTATCCAATTGCTTGAACAGCAATAGCGGCTTCTCCTTCAATCCCAAACACCGCTCCTGATCCCCATGCACAATATAGAGCGCATACTGCCTCCAATCGTCATGGATATTATACCGTTTGAGAGCCTGATCGAGGGTTTGTGAGATGGTGGTCTTGGGGGATGTAGGCAACGAAATGATTGTGGGGATGAACGTAGGGGAGCTCGGAGAGCTGGGGGAGAAGGTGAGAGTTGGCGTTGGGGGTTGGTGCTTCTGGGAGTGCTGCTTTGGGGAGTTGCTGGAGGGTTGACTTTGACTGAGGGGGACGGCCATCGCTGGGGCTGCGATGGTCCGTAAGGAAAGTTTCGGCGGACGTACAACTGGGAGGACGACTTCGCAGGGGTCTTCGATGGAGACGCGGAAGGATTTGAAGATTTCGACTTGCGGGTTATCGCTGGGAAAGCACATGGGTGTCAGTATCTGTAGTTATTGCACTTCATGAGACAATTCGTGACATACCGATCGCCCTTGTCTCTATCCCTCTCGCGCTCTCGTGCAGAGCCGAGTGGCGCTTCGTCTTCTCGTGGGCTTGGCGTAGGTGCTTGTGCTCTTCTTCGGTCTTCTCGCCTTGCGCTTGGGGGGTCGGCCACCACTGTACTAGCTTGACTCCAGCCACTAGCCGTGCTAAAGCCAGTGCCGCTTTCATCTGCATGCTGGTACTGATGGTGTCTGTTGACTTCGACAGTCCGAGGGAATGATCTTCCAGCTTGATACGAACCGCCTGATGAGGGTTGGTTAGAGTATGCTGGGCTCGTAGGCGAGAGTTGCTGAGATGTCGAGAGGTTGTTGGGGCTTGTTTGGGAAGTCATGCTGGCTGTCAAGTGACTGCTCGCGGCAAGTGCAGCAGCGCTGGCTTCGAGATGCGCGCCACCATCATCGCGTACTTCGCGTGGCTGTGATGTGTGGGAATTCGGAGGATGAGTAGGCGAAGGCTGTTTCGGTGCAGAACCTAGGAAGAGCTTCTTGGTGCTGAACTTTCTGCTGAGTGAGCTGCCTTTGGATTCCTTGACAGGAGGGAAATTCTCGGACTTGAGAGGTTCAGCATCGCGAGGCGAAGGTAGCGTACCACCAGATGGGTCTGGCAAAGGCGTTCGCTGGTCCTTGACAAGGCGCACAATTGGCAGGGTCTCTTCACGAAGCTTCCGGTTCTCCTCTGCAATACGATCCAGATCAGACTTCATTGCACGAAGCTCGACTTCGGCTGCCAGTATCCGCTGATCTCGGGCATGTATGTGCGCAATGATCTTGCTAATGTCGTCCTGAGTGGCTGCTGCGTCTCGATCGTCCTCAACGGCTGTGCGGGTGTCAGTATACCGTTTCTTTCAGAAGATCAAGGTCTCACCCACACTTCGGCACATAGTCTCCCTCCTCAATCCTAATGCCCGACCGCAGCTTCTGCTCATACACAGCCTTCAATATCGTCAATCGATGCCCAGCACTCGCAATACCCAGCTCCTTCAAGTCGTCATGATTGAGCAAGATGACAGCCTCCCCACTGATGCCCTCTTCAGCAAAGCTTTGCCTATACTGCTTCATGCCAGGCGCAAGTGAAGCAACCCACTCGGCAACCTGATCTTCAGTCCACTGCCTCAGGTTGCCCGTCGGACTCCTCCCTTCTCTTTCAGCCCAGCCTTGCGTCGTAGGCGTGTCCCCTCCATCCACACTCTGCCCCTCATCCTCGCTCTCGGAAGGATGATCCGATTCCCCATCATCATACTGCTGCGCCAGCTTCGGACTAGCAACCACACTCCTCTCAAACTCATCGTCCGCATCCGCATCACTGTCATAGGTGTGATCTCCAGCTTGCCTTGCGTACTTGTCCATTTTGCCGCTTCCTTCCTCCACAGCCCGTCTCGCGGTCAGCGGAGCACTCAACCCAACACCAGGCTGCACCGAATACCGTCTTCGCTCCTTCGGCAAATCCACCCGTTCCCCAAAACTCGCATCAATAGGCGTAGCCCCAAAGTCGCTCTCAACAGGACTCGTAGGACTAGCTGGACTCCCCAATGCAGCCCCACCTCGATACTCCGCTGTAGTCAAGCGCTGCAGATTCTCGTTACTCACAGCCGCGTACTTCGCACTCCGCAGTGGCAAGCTTCCCACACTCGCGTTCGTTGGTTTCTGGGGTTGCGGTGGCTGTGAACGTGGACTTGGGAGGTGGCTTTGGCGGGCGCTGACTCGGGTCAACCAGGAGCCCTTGCTGTTGGGTACAGGGTTCGCGTCCCAGGCGGACTGTGATTGAGCCAGGGCTGCGCAAGCCCGGCCAAGGGCGGGGCGGGGTGTTCGGAAATCAGGATGTGTGGTGGGGATGCGGATCGGGAGTGAAGGTTGCACAGCAGGAAGTGAGTGAGTTGCGGGTGGTGCTGCGAGCGCTTGGTTGATGTCACGTTTCGCAGGGCGGAATGTAATTTTGATAAGATGGGGGTATTGGATTGTTCGTCTAGGCGGCGGAGTGGAAGGGGAGGTGACGACGAGGTGAGTGGGTGAGTAGATCGAAGCTGGATTGCTTCTTGGTCATTCCAGTGCAGCTCACTGTGATGTGACCGGGGTGTGCAATAGGCGCAGCTAGAGTGGCGCCGCGGACCGTCCCGTCTATCTCAATTCATCCGGAGCTGCTCGAAGTCGATTCGTCCTGATGGAATTTTGGTGATCTTAGACTTGATAAAAGTGTGCGATACGACAGCACTATGGTCTGGATACTCGTCCTCACTATCAATCCCCTCACCAATTAAGCTCCTCGCTTATCATCGCTCAGTCCATCGTCAACACCGCCCTAAACCTCGCCTTCCCACTCATCATCCTCTCCACAGCCTCATTAGCCTTCTTCAACGGGAACTTCTCAATCAAACATTTCACCCCATTCTGCCTCGCGAACTGAATCGCCTCCTCACTATCCAGCGCATGTCCACTCGGCCAGCCCCTCACACTAAGCGCCTTGATAACCATAGTCACACTGTCGACCTCCACCGGCCCTACAGCAGTGTGCAGCAGTAATGTGCCACGCGGGGCGAGACCTCCGATGAGACCAGAGATGATCTTGGGGTTTGGCGCAGTGACGATGATAAGTGCTGCGCCGCCGAGTTTCTGGAGGCCTTCGGCGGCGGTGGTAGCGGAGGTGTCGATGTATTCGTGCGCGCCTAATTGGGTGGCGAAGTCCTTTTTGTCGGAGCCGCGGGAGAGGGCGACGGTGCGGAAGCCCATTTTGCGGGCGTACTGGATCGCGAGGTGGCCTGGGGGCGAGTGTCAGTGTGCTGGGTGAGTGTGTTGATGCTCAAGAGACCTACCAAGTCCACCGAGACCTTGCACAGCGACGACGTCTCCTGCCGTAATGCCCATGCGGCGCATGCCGTTGAACACCGTCACGCCTGCGCAGAGCAGTGGTGCCACTTCCGCCGGATCCATGTCCTCTGGTACCCTCACAGCAGCCTCAGTGCGAAGCGTGGCGTATTCTCTGCCCCTCAGCGTTAGCGTCCACCGCATAGTGAGTCCCCAAAGGAGATCAGGAGTCACTACTCACCCATACCCCCCCTCCCTCGTCCACCCATTAACAAGCTCATTCTCACACATTTGATAATCCCCCCTCCCACAACTCCGACACGTCCCGTCGTGCCCTCCATGCCACGCACCTCCAACGCGATCGCCCTCCTTCCACTTCCCGCCCTTCGCCAAATCTCCTAAGCCGACAACCGTGCCGACAATTTCATGGCCTACTCTCTTGATTGAGAGGGGCCCGAAGTGGCCCGCGGCGATGTCGTGGTCGGAGTGGCAGACGCCGCAGGCGTGGACTTTGATGAGGAGTTCGTTGGGGGCGGGAACGGGGAGGGAGATTTGTGTGATGGTGAGGGGTTGGTTGGGGGAGGAGAGGAGGGCAGCTGTGAATTTCTCTGGAAGTGATGGCATTATAACAAGGTGCTGGGGGGGAGTCTGGCGATGGTCTGCGACACGAAACTTCGCAAAGCGAGCTTTGTTCGGCTTGATGCGTGTGTGTGAGGTAGCTGATGGAGCGTGAGGAGGATGAGAATTGCAAGAATTACGAAAGGTCGATAACTTAGTACTCTTATACGATCCTCCCTCAAGCTCCACCCTGCATTGCACCTACCAGTGTTTCGCATGTGAGTTTATCTGCCTGACAGCTCCGGACCCACGGTATCAGCTCATACCTAGGTGAAACCTAGAGGTCGCTGCTATGTTCATCGGCGTATGCATAAGCAATGTTAGCCCCGCACTAGTCCCTCGATCTACTTTCTAGCTGCTCTAGCTTGCATGCACTGTCAGGTCGCAAATTGAATAGTGATCCGAATTGCTGTGAGATTGGTGGCTGCGATGTCGGCAGCGAAGCCGGCGCCGGATTTTACTGACAGATTCAAGGCCGGACTACACCATATCTACATGTAGACACTGGTACTCGCAGCTTCACCGCGCTTGAACACACTTGCAAGCCTCTTCGTCCCGTCGATGTGTTTCGTCATGATCACATGTATTGTCAATCACGGTAAAATTGGCACCTCCCGCTTGGCAGGCAAGTGTGTGGCAGACTGGTGCGGCGAGCTCGCAGCGCCATTGCCGCCGGAATGCTTCTCGATTCGCCAGCTCGCCAGTTCCGGCCAAGACTAGGCGTACGACACGCCGACATGACCCATTGTGGTCAAAGCAGGTCGGAGGTGGATGCTGAGTAAGACTTGGGATGCCGCCAGATTCCCGGTCTCGAATCAAGCACAAGCCGTCGCGGTGGAGGTTCCTGTGTCATCGCAGCAGTCTCATTTTTCGGATGCTTCGCCAATCCAGTTTCCAGCCGGCTTTAGACACTGATCGTCTTCAGCACCCCAAAGCCTGCGCCACCAGTCGCTACCACAGTGCCGGGAATCTGCCCGCACCACCTTGCCTCCTTCACCATCTCCATGTAGTGCACAAAGAGCAGCTGCGGCGGCACATCCTTGACGTCAGCCGTATACTTACTCTCCTCGTCATCTAGCTCGACGGCCAGATCCCAGAGCGTCAATGTATTGTCACCAGCGCAGACAGAAATGATGCTGTCGTCTGTGGGGTGCCATTGCAGCGAGGTGATCTGCTCCCGATGGAAGGTGAAGTGGGCCACAGGCTTTGGAGTCTCCGACGTCGTCGCAGAACGCCATGTACGTAGGTCATGTACGGAGAACGATCCGTCTTCATGGCCTGTCGCAAGCAGATGCGGTGTGAGTGCCGACCACGCGAGGACATTGACGTCTGCGTCCGATACTTTGATCGACAAGGCAGCAGTGTGCGACTTGCTCCTGCTGTCCCAGATCTTGACTGATCCGTCGCTCGACGCGCTTGCGAAGACGAACTTCTCGTTCGGCGACCAGCAAAGATCCTCGACCGAGGATGAGTGGCCTGCGAAAGGGGTTGCGTCGGTGGTGAACGTACCATCAGCAGGTGAGCGGGTCGTGACGAAGATCTTGCCAGAGATGTCGCCTGTTGCAAGCTTACCAGCGGGATGCAGAGGCGACCACGCGACTGCATAGCCCTCATTCTTCTTGTGTGATCGTACTGTGTGCAACGGCTTCGTAGCCGAAGGCGCAAGGGTGTAGCCGGGTGTATCGAAGGAAGTTAGTTGAGGCGTGATGTCGTGTATAAGCACCTCCCCGTTCTCCTGCATGGCAGCCGACAGTGTCGTGGGAAGCGCCGATCCAGAAGCCTGCGGCGACTGATGCACTCGAATCCTGTTCGTCGTACAACTCGTCGGTATAGCCCTCGTCTCCAATATCGGATCCGAGTTTTCCTCATCCTCATCCTCATCCTCACTATCCGAGTTCAAATTCCGCGCCTCGTCATTCCTCGACAACCCCGACAACTTCAACACCATGATCTGATTCTCCTTCTCCCTCCCCTGCGCCGCCTGCGTCCCCGCGACAGCATACACCGTAGCCGGATAGCTCTTCCTCCCATCCCCCAATTGATCCCTCACAACGTCTATACTCAGACACGGCCATGTCGGCTCAAGTGTATGCAGCATCTCATACGTGCTTAAATCTGGGGCGAGGGTCTGTCCGGCATCTAGCTTGTGTCGGCCAGGGATGAAGGTTTGTTTGTCAATATCCATGGCGCCTGCGGCAGACTGTTCTGCTTCGCGCTCGACATCTGGGCGACCATCGACGCCGGCTTCGAAAATCTCGTCTTCACTTTCGAATTCATCTTCGAAGTCGTCTTCGAATTGCTCGGAGTCTGCTAGGCCAGTGTCTGCTACTGGGCGATCGCCGGATTTGAGGGTCTGAGGGGAGTCTTGGGGGTCGTCTTCGGCTGCACGTTTGGCCATGTTGACGATTTAGATCAAGGGGGCCCTCCGTGTATGCACAGTAAAGGAATGCGTCAAGGGAAATTACTTTATGATTTGTGACTTCGACGACGATTGCCATCTCAAAAAATGTTAGAGCTCGGATCAAATCGTTATCGATACCTAACTTTTCTGAGGGTATAACCCTAACGTGACCGCACAGCAGATCGCGCAAGGATGAGCCAAAGTGAATCTTCGATGGTCGTTCATATGTTTACGCCCGGATATATGCACTCGACTTCTCCTTCGACACTGTCGAGAGGGCCATTTATCACTTCAATCAGAGAGCACCAACAGCCATTTGGCTCTCTCTGCCATCATATAACACGATGCCCGTGGTACCGCCAGAAAAGCTGGTCCAACTCCAGCAGCAGGGCCAGAACGTTCGTAACGTAAGTCCCTCTTCGCCACTTCGATGTGATACCACGCTGATCACTCACAGCGTCCTAGATTTGCATACTCGCGCACGTCGATCACGGCAAGACCTCCCTGACGGACGCGCTAATCGCCACAAATGGCATTATTTCACCCAAACTCGCGGGCAAGATCCGCTATCTGGATTCGAGACCCGATGAGCAACTGCGAGGCATCACCATGGAGAGCTCTGCCATATCGCTGTTCTTCTCGTTATTACGGAGAGAGTCACCAACCGCCGAGCCAAAGTCGAAGGAGTATCTCATCAACTTGATCGACTCGCCCGGTCATATCGATTTCTCGTCTGAGGTCTCGACGGCTTCGAGGTTGTGTGATGGAGCTGTGGTCCTGGTAGATGCTGTTGAGGGTGTGTGCAGTCAGACTGTCACTGTGCTTCGACATACGTATGTCGAGAAGCTCAAGCCTTTGCTCGTGATCAATAAGATGGATCGATTGATCACGGAGCTCAAGCTCAGTCCGTCAGAGGCGTACACGCATTTGTCGAAATTACTAGAGCACGTCAATGCCGTGATGGGCTCATTCGCGCTTGGCGAGCGTATGGAGGATGATCTGCGGTGGCGAGAACGGATTGATGAGAAGCTGCAATCGAAGGCTGCAGAATCAGGCTCAAACACTTCATCAGACCGGAAGAGCAGTATAGCGTCCGACGAGAACGGTGTACTCACAGACGATACACCAGCGCAGTACGAGGAGAAGGAAGATGAAGACATCTACTTCGAACCTGAACGGAATAATGTCATCTTCTCCTCCGCAATTGACGGATGGGCTTTCACGCCTGGCCAATTCGCTGGCATATATGCGAAGAAGCTTGGCATGAAGCGAGAGGTACTCGAGAAATTCCTCTGGGGTGACTTCTACCTCGATCCCAAAACCAAGCGTGTACTCAGCTCAAAGCACCTCAAGGGCCGACACCTAAAGCCCATGTTCGTACAGCTCGTACTTGAGAACGTTTGGGCCGTGTATGAAGCGACTACAGGAGGTCCGAATGGCAAGGGCGACCCGACAATGCTGGAGAAGATCACGAAGAGTCTGAATATCAGCATTCCGCCTCACGTACTGCGATCGCGAGATCCGAAGGCACTCCTGAGCGCTGTATTTGCTGCATGGCTACCACTAAGCACAGCGTTATTGGTCTCAGTCGTGGAGCATCTCCCTTCACCGCACACTGCGCAGGCATCACGAATGCCAGCTCTGCTCAAGGAGTCGCCTGGTCACGAACACATCGACGCGCAAGTGCGAGAGGCAATGATCGCTTCCAATGCAGCAAAGGAGGCGCCAGTGGTAGCTTACGTCAGTAAGATGGTCTCAATACCCGAATCCGAGCTGCCAGCGAACAAACGACGTGGTGGTGCTTTGACAGCTGAAGAAGCTCGAGAACTTGGTCGAAAGAAACGGGCGGAGATTGCACGCGCCCAAGCAGCGGCCAACAGCAACGGCGATGCAGGCGTTGAGAGTGTCACGGATGCTCTGAACACGACAGCCATAAGCGACGAGCAAGACGTGCCCAACAACGGGACAGCAGAGGAGCCGTCCGATCCCGAGCACCTTATTGGCTTCGCCAGACTGTTCTCAGGCACCCTCTCAGTCGGCCAGGAGGTCTATGTCCTTCCACCCAAGTTCTCTCCAGCACAACAAGACCCTCATCCACCACCGCGTAAAGTCACGATCACAGCCTTGTACTTACTCATGGGCCGATCGCTCGAATCTCTGACATCGGTGCCAGCCGGCAATATCGTTGGTATTGCCGGGCTCGAAGGCGCAATACTGAAGTCAGGAACACTATGCTCACAAGTCCAAGGCGCGCCAAACCTGAGCTCTACCACTGCTATCTCAACAAACGCACCTATCGTGCGAGTAGCACTTGAGCCCACCAATCCAGGCGACCTGGACAAGATGGTGCGCGGGCTAAGGTTGCTCGAGCAAGCTGACCCAGCCGTTGTCTACGAGCAGCTCGAGTCCGGCGAGCACGTGATACTCACAGCGGGCGAGCTGCATCTGGAGCGATGTTTGAAAGATCTGCGAGAACGTTTCGCAAGGTGCGACATCCAGGCTGGAGAGGCGATTGTGCCGTATCGCGAAAGCATTGTGAGTGCCGAGGAGATGCGAGAACCGCATGATCCTGCCTTGGGCAGGGGAACAGTGGAAATCAGTATGGTCGGTGGCGGGCTGAAAGTCAAGTTGAGAGTTCTGCCGTTGCCTGCAAAGGTGACGGAGTATCTGGTAAAGTACCAGGGATGTGTGAAACGAGTGTGGGCCGAAAGGATGGCGAAAGAAAGAGAGAAGAGAGACAAGAGTGGGCAGTTGAATGGCTCGAGTGGGAGTCACGGCAACACTGCCGATGACGATGTTGAAGCTGGCACTCACGGCGACGAAGAAGCGGGCGCGAACTCTGACAGAGACGTGAAGCATGCCGCGGACGACAGCATTGAGGGCGGTCAGACGATGAGCGTAGACGACTTCAAGGACGGTCTCTTGCAAGCGTTCGAAGAGGAGAAGGCAGACAAAGACTTGTGGAAGGGAGTCATCAGCAAGATCATTGCCTTTGGCCCGAGACAAGTTGGGCCCAATCTGCTCATCGACGAGACCGAGGATCGAGTCTGCGACAGATTGTGAGTTGATCGCACATACACACTTTAACAGTAACACTCTGCTGACACATTCCCACAGCTTCCACGACCAAAGCAACGATGCAACCAACAGCGCCTCGCCCCTCCAGCCTCTCCTCTCAAAGCTAACCCACGCCTTTCAACTCTTCACCGCCTCCGGCCCCCTCTGCGCCGAGCCAACGCAAGGCATGGCCGTCCTCCTCGAGTCCATCACCACCGACCAAGCCATCCTGTCCTCCCACAGCGCCGGCGCACAAACCGGCGAGATTCTCCGCTCAACCCGCACAGCGCTCAAATCCGCTTTCCTAGACTGGTCCCCCCGCATTCTTCTCGCAATGTACGCCTGCGAAATCCAGGCTTCAGCCGAAGTCCTCGGCCGCGTCTACAGCGTCATAACCCGGCGTCGCGGCCGCATCATCTCCGAGTCCTTGCTCGAGCCCTCGCCGAATTTCACCATCCTCGCCTTACTCCCTGTGGCGGAGAGTTTCGGGTTCTCGGACGAGATTCGGAAGCGTTCTGCTGGTGCAGCGAGCCCGCAGCTGGTTTTCGCGGGTTTCGAGGCGTTGGGCGAGGATCCATTCTGGGTTCCCAGGACTGAGGAGGAGCTGGAGGATTTTGGGAGTTTGGGGGATAAGGAGAATGTGGCGAAGAGGTATGTGGATGGGGTGAGGGAGAGGAAGGGGTTGGTTGTGCAGGGGAAGAGGGTTGTGGGGGATGCGGAGAAGCAGAGTACGTTAAAGAGGTAGAGTCTACTGGCCTGGTGGGATCAGGGACTGGTACGAGACCGTAGTTTTAGGGTCGCATGTCTGAGTGACCGAGCAAAGATTGTGCTTCCTCTATCATCGTGACACTATCATCGCTTGCCACGCCACTCACCCAATCTTTCTCACTCGAAGTTTCCCTCCCTACCCAGCCTCCCATCCACGGGCCCTCCTTGTTCCACTGCACTCGCTGCATCCTCGCCTTCCGTCCCTGGTTTCCATCTCCGACATGATCAGTAGCGTGAAACACCACCACCGTCTCGCCTCTCTCCTGCAGAAACATCCCATGACCCGGCCCATGCGGACCCGGTCCATTCACGTCACTCTGTAGCAGCGGTTTCCTAGACTTTCTCCAGGAGGCAGGCGACATCGGGTCGCCACCGAGGTACTGCAGCGTAGCCATCTTGTAATGCGGCGTCCAGGACGCAGAGCACGAGTACAGCAGTCCCTGCCACTCTGGCTTTCCCGCTGAATCCAGACGAGGAGTAACAATCCACTGCGGACCTTCCTGAATCGCCACATCGCCCGTCTTCTCCCAGGGCTCGGAGGGGAAGGAGATCTGAACCGCCGTAGTACCAGCGACCGCCATCGTCGGAGAAGAGAGAGGCAAGAGGTACAGTGCCTGCGTCCTCTCGTCTGCTGGTGAAGTGCCGACGGGCCAGCCAGAGTAAGCCAAGTACAGCTGCCCATTGAGCGTGAAGACCGTGCCATCGATAGCCCATTGCGACGGATCCATGGCCTTCACTGGCCCTACGAAAGTCCAGTCCTCGGACCCGTCACCACGTGGTGAGCTTGACGAAAGCGGTCCCCGAAGAACGTACATCCGATGAGATCGGTTCCCCAAGACTGGGTCGGCGGCCGCGAAGTAAACCCACCATCGCCCTTGCAGATCATGCAGTTCTGGAGCCCAAAGGCGTTCGCTCCAGGGCGTGTCGGGCGGCGGAATGAACAGCGGGCCTTTGGTCACAAGAGCGGAGTCAGAGTCGTTGAGAAAGGAGAAGATCGAGGTTGCTTCCCAGAGCGGGATGCGCGTGTTGGCTGTGAAGGTCAGGTAGATCTTTCCCCGCGCGAAGACGATGAAGGGATCGGGGGTATTTTGGGAGGTCAAGGCGAGGCAGGTGTTGTCGTAGGTTGGGCGGAGGACCATATCCGGGTCGCTGGATGTAGAGGCCTCGTGACGCTGTAGGATCAAGATAAGCAGATAAATCGTCAGTACCGAGAGGAAGGTGGAAAGTAGTCGGCGGAGCGGACGCATGCAAAGCAAGGTGACTATCTGTCTCTCGGGAAGATTGAATGCGATCAGGTTAGGGACATGTGCCTACAGTATATGTTGAACGCGGTACTTGGGTGGATTGGATACTCTGATGTAGAACGGGATCAAATGACACGATTACACCATCACCGGTTCCGTGCGAGTACATCACCTATTGCAGTGGTGAAGCAGAACAGGCTTCGTGATCGGACTTGACGTGGTGCAAAGAGGAGCGAGAATAACGCTTTGGTTTTTGGTTGACCGGACACTCTACGTTACTACATGTACGGCAAACCTGCTCCTCACGATCGACTACCTCTTCCAAGTCACACTCCCATCCCCGCCCTCTATCGTCTTCCTCGCCAAGATCTCCTCGAGCTTCTCCCTAGTCCCCTGCTTCCCTCCGTTTCCTTCCTCGAAATGCGTGACGACCGCGTCTGTGGTGAGCCCGCCCTTCTTCGACACGTAAGCCTCCACCTCTCCCTCTCTGGGTAATCCCACCCAAGCATGCGGGTAATCAAGGTAGTCTCCCGTACCCATCAACTCCAGCCCCGGCGTCCCATCAAAGAATCCATCAACATCCTGCTCTGAGACCTCAGCACTAGAACCCGGACTCCACTTCGGCGTCGTCTTCGGCTTCCGAATAAGCAGCGAAGACACTCCCTCCACAAAGTCCGCATGCTCCATGAACTTGCTAGCGATCAAATGCTCCCTCCGAAACGTCTCCGCAATGCTCCACTTGCCACCCTCCCTCAATTGCCTCAACGTAACCCTCGCACTCGTCGGACTGCGCTGCAGAATCGTCTCCCGAGTCCTCTTAGCCCAGCTCCGAATCTCCTCAATATCAGATTGAGTCTGCTCGAGTCCTTCGAGCGCGGTGATGATGTCGTCGAAGTTGTTAGCTGGTTGGAAGACGTAGTCTACTGCTGCGCGGATCTGACCGCCGACTGGTGCGGCTATGGGTTGGTCGTGAGGAAGGCCTGTGGCGAATTCTTCGATGGTGGAGTTTATTATCTGGAGGCGGGATTGCAGGGTTGCGGAGTCTTTGAATTGGAGCTCGGCGAGGCGGGCTTCGAGGGAGGGGAGGGAGGTAGAGTGGAGGTAGTGGGTTGCTATGCCGGCGTAGCTTTGTGTTACGTTAGCATTGTGTGTGGTTGTAGTTGGAGCTGTAAGAACAACACTCACAAGACATTCACGCCCTTCAGCTGCTCGCTAGTCAAGGCGAGATACATGCCCAGCTCGCCGTCCATTCTCGGCAAAAAGAAGCTTGCTCCGACATCCGGGAAGAAGCCAATGGTCGTCTCTGGCATGGCGAAGACCGTGTTCTCTGTCGCGATCCTGAACGGCGCATGCACAGACAGCCCCACCCCGCCACCCATGGTAATCCCATCGATAAACGCCACATAAGGCTTCGAGTACGTAGCAATCTGGTGATCAAGCTGGTATTCCAACCCAAAGTAATCCTTGCTTGCCTGTTGCCCTTCAGCCCCCTTCTGGTTGTCCTGCGCCAGCGCCGTGACATCTCCGCCAGCGCAGAACGCCCGGCCTTCGCCCTTGATCACCACGACGTTCGCGAGCTGGGACTTCTCCCACTCCTGGAGTCGGGGAATGATCTTGCGGGCCATGCTACCGTTGAGGGAGTTGAGCTTTTTGGGGCGGTTGAGGGTGATTGTGCGGACGCCGTATTGGCTGTTGAAGAGGACGTCATTTGGTTCGTCGCCGGGGAGTTCGCGGATTTGGGGGGTGGAGGTGGAGAGCTGGCTTGGGGGTCAGTCAGCTGCCATATCTTCAGACTCTGCTGGAGTGGTCCTACACTTCGGGAGGCACTGCCAGCCATAGCTGGATTGAGGATCTTTGCGCGCAGAGGCATGCTGGCGGGGCGCGTAGCTAGCCTTCTGCACACGCTTTGCACGAGCATTGAAAAGGAGGTCGCGTTACTGCTGGCGACTCTCGACACTACCTGCACGATAAGAGGCTAATGTGCAGTAGTCATTGGGATGCGCTTAGGAACCTCGGCTAGTGCGGGAGTTTTCCCCGAGCGATCGGATGGAGGTGTGGGAGTGTGATGGGGATGGTACTGCCTCGCAAGCTTTGTAGGGGACAACTCGGCAAGAATGTGCAAGCCGATCGTCGACGCTATGGTCTTTCCGCTGCTGGGGTCCACGTCTGGGTCCTGTGAACCTCATCTGGTCGAATTGCCTAATGGGGATGACGGCACGTGACCAGCCAGATGCCCCAAAAAAGTCCCGCTACATCACCACTCCCGAATCGCCCGCGTAGTCAAGCTTTGAGTCCATCGTCCATCTCTTCTCATTGCGTTGGCGTTCCGGGTCTACCACAGCAACAATGTCCTTCGCTAAGACCTTCCTCCGCACGTCCCGGTCACTATGCATCCACACCGGTAATCCTGTGCAACGAGCCCTCAGCGCAAGGGGCCAAGCGCAGTTCATCAAGGCCAGCAGAGCCTACGCCACAGTCTTCGAACGCAGCAAGCCTCACGTCAACATCGGAACGATCGGCCACGTTGATCATGGGAAGACGACGCTCACAGCCGCCATCACCAAGCGCCAGGCTGAGAAAGGCTTCGCCGCCTACCTCGAATATGGCGCCATTGACAAAGCCCCCGAGGAGCGGAAGCGCGGTATCACGATCAGCACGGCGCATATCGAGTACTCGACTGATGCGCGGCATTACGCTCACGTGGATTGTCCCGGGCATGCGGATTACATCAAGAACATGATCACGGGTGCTGCATCCATGGATGGGGCGATTATCGTCGTTGCGGCGAGCGATGGGCAGATGCCGCAGACGAGGGAGCATTTGCTGCTAGCAAGACAGGTGGGCGTGCAGCGGATTGTCGTGTTTGTGAATAAGGTTGATGCGGTGGAGGATCCGGAGATGTTGGAATTGGTTGAGATGGAGATGCGGGAGTTGCTTTCATCGTACGGCTTTGAGGGCGACGATACCCCGATTATTCTCGGCTCCGCGCTGTGCGCTATCGAGGGCAGGAGACCCGAAATCGGCACCGAGAAGATTGACGAGCTCCTCCAAGCAGTCGACACCTGGATCCCCACACCCGAGCGCGACGTCGCGAAGCCCTTCCTCATGTCCGTCGAAGACGTCTTCTCCATTCCCGGCCGCGGCACCGTAGCCTCCGGTCGCGTAGAGCGAGGCGTCCTGCGAAAGGACTCTGAAGTTGAGCTCGTAGGAAAGAACAAATCGCCCATCAAAACCAAGGTAACCGACATCGAGACCTTCAAGAAATCCTGCGACGAGTCCCGCGCCGGCGACAACTCTGGTCTCCTCCTACGCGGCGTGAAGCGCGATGATGTACAGCGCGGGATGGTGATCGTCGCCCCTAACACCACCAAAGCGCACCGAAAATTCTTGACATCTATGTACGTTCTCACGAAGGAAGAGGGAGGCCGACACACGGGGTTCGCGAACAACTACAAGCCGCAGATGTTCATCCGGACTGCTGATGAGGCTGCTACGCTGACTTGGCCCGAGGGCGTGGAGGAGGGCAAAATGGTCATGCCAGGCGACAACGTCGAAATGGTGTGTGAGATCCACAAGCCGCTTGCTGTAGAGACTGGGCAGCGGTTCAATGTCCGCGAGGGAGGACGCACAGTGGCGACAGGGTTGGTGACGAGGATTATCGAGTGAGCGGACCGGTGAGCTATGATTTGCGCGGTGCTGTGTACGATGACATCGGAGTCGGGTCTTGGTAACATCACGGCCTGTGGTGTAGCCTTTTGGGGGCCCGAGGCACGAGACGAGGTGTAAGATGCATTGAGGCGATGTGTACAAACATGGGCTTTCCCATTCAAGAAGATGGAAGGCTTCAGTGTACTGTACTTTAGCGATCGGACTGGAAGGAGCGAAGCTAGAGGCCATGCGATGCTTGCTTGGGTGGTAAAATGCGCTGTATAGACCCGACTGAATGCATCTCAGCTCTGCAACTCCATCTCCAGAGCCTCGCCCCCCCTCAATCTCTCCACAGCAGTCACGCCCTTCTCCCCCACCCCAGCCTTCCCCCTCCTCAGCCTTCCCAGCTCAAACAACACAACCGCAGCAGCAGTCTGCACATTCAGACTCCGCGTCACGCCAACCTGCGGAATCTCCACAAGCACATCACAAACCGCCAACACCGCAGCAGGAATGCCTTCCCTCTCACTCCCAACCACCAGCACAATCTTACTCCCCTCCCTTCCAGCCCCTCCATTTTCCCCACCCAACAACGCCTCCCCCAACTCCTTACTGCCAACAACCAAACTCCGATCCGTCTGCTCAATCCCCACAATCCTCCACCCCTCCTCCCGCTTCTTCGCCTCTAACAACGCCGGCAGAGCTTCCACCCCACAAGGCAGGATAGCGAGATGATTATGGCTGCTCACACTGACCGAAATGAAGGCTTTGTCCGCTACTACGCGCGGGTCACGGACGTACATTGCTTCGGCGCCGAAGATCTCGGCGCAGCGGGAGAGACCGCCAAGGTTTAGGGCGTTGTCTACGAGCGAGGAGATGAGGATCGTGCGGTGGAGTGGGGTGGAGGGAGAAGAGGATGAGGGGTGGGCGAAGTAGGCTGTGCCTTTTGTTTGGAGGGCTTTGGATCCGAGACTCGTGAGTGGGGTCGTAGATGCTTGGATCGGCTCGGGACCGGCTTTCGCGAAGGGTTCTGGACCAGGAGGACGGATGATGGGTGGGCCGAGAGACATGATGCAGGATGGCCAGGCTTCCGTTGGGAGTCGTGTGTCTGCTTCGTAGACGCGGAGGAAGTCGTCTCTGCTAGTGAGAGGCGGCCGGGTGTCGTCGAGTTGTGTCCAGAGGCCTTCCGTGAGGTTCGTCAAGGTGTGATCTTTGATGGGATCAAGAGCACTCAGGATACGCTCAGGAGGAGGATCGCCAAATCGTGGCAGCGCGCGAATATAGTCCTCGAGCGTAGTGTACGCTGGGTTCTGCGTGATGTTTTTCCAGCTTCTGCGTCTACAGATATCCATGAGCTGCGGGAACGACCACTGCGCTTCATGTCTGACGACAATCTTCGAGCTTGCGGAGTGTGAGACAAAAGTCATGGCTAAGGTCGAAGCTAGGTCTTCCGTGCTATCAGGCGTTCCGGCGAGTATCACGCCTATTTTCATTAGGCTTGCCAGGAACTTCGGGTTCGAGTGATGATCTTTCGTAGTGAGTAGCTTGCGGGTGTGGCTCTGGAGCGAGGGGTGAGCGAGCTGCATCCTGGCGATCATCCACTCGATGATGTGCCGATATCGAGGCAGAGGCTCTAGTGCTAGGATGTGGAGCAGGTCGTCCAGGAAATGTCCGAGCCGCTCAAGCGATTCGCTCGTGTGAGCGTGCTCGAGACAGACAAGCAGGACTTGCAGCTGCAGTGTAGTCTTCCAAGGACTGACTGACGGTGGTGGGTCCTTCTGTTGCTTCCACCGTGACAGTATAGCGTCGGCAATGCCCAGCGCAAGACCGTGATACTGCGCGCCGAGTCTGCCGATGAGATCAATATACGCAGCGAAGCCGTGTCCTTCCGAAAAGCCATAGTAAATGGCAGTGTTGTCTCTTCCAGGCGCAATGGAGTCGAGCAGCGTCAGCATTGCATACTCCATGATGAGATCGACGTTGGGCTGGGGCGGACATTGCGCAATAGTGACAAGGAAGTCTTGCACATTCAGTAAGCCGGCTGCTTCGGGGACCGTCAGCAGCCCTTCACGTAGGCTGACCATAAGTGGCGCGAAGGCAAAGCTACGTCTGTTGGCCACCTGAGCCAGTTGCGTAAGGGCACTCTGTAGGAACTCAGCGATTTGGCGGTCTCCACTTCTGCTACTATCGACTGCTCTGCGGAGGATCCCAGGATGAAAGCACACCCTCGGAGATGTCAACAGCAGCTGCCTGGGATATTCCAAGAAGTCGACATCTGTATATAAGTCCTGGAGCCGGGAGAGAAGCTCAGTACTGTCCCATTCGATGCCTTCATCCAGAGTAGTCAGTAATTTCTGGCATTTGGTAAGCGCCTGATCGATCGCAAGATCTCGGTTCGAGAGCTGCAGCAGACCAGCATCTTGACTGTAGCTGTCGCTTCGACCCCAGCGTTCGGACCTCTCTACTTTGGCGCTGAGAGCGGCAAGGCGGTGTCGGCTCAGATCCGAAAGGTTCTGTTGTGTGGTTCTAGTGGAAATTGACAGTGATTGGTAGATCCTGTGGCACTGAATCACGAGGATATCGCTAGCTATATCCGAGAGGGTATTCCACGACGATATGGCCAGTACCTTGTCCATGGTTTCTGCTGCCGATGCCAAATCTTGAAGCTGAGCAACACCATCAGCAACGCCAATGAGGATGTGTATCGCCGCAGATGTGAACAGGCTTGCTTGCCGTGCAACGAGAAAGTCAAGTAGCATGTTTAGCACACTTTGCACCGCTTCTTTGTCGGGTCTACGTCGTAGTACGCTCGAGATGAGCTTGGCCACCCGCTCGCCGTGCTGGCAACAGAATCTCTTTCCATGTCGTTTTGTAGACGACACGTACAGTGTCCCTTCTACAGCCCAAGGCATGAAGGGGTCCCGAAGTAGATCAATGAAACCCGGCGCATTATCCACGTATTTGAGGTCCGTACGAAGCATCCATCCGCCGATGTATTTCCGATTCTGGTCTTGCATGTTTCTGTCGAGGCCAGATGCGAGTAAGACGAAGAGCCATCGTGACGGTAGGATAGACCTTGGAGAGGCCAACAGTGCGAGGTCATTTTCGCACTCTGCTACCAGATTTGCATAACGTGCAAGTACGAGAGTCTCGAAGATGGTGAGGAAGCGGTTGTATTGAGCGATGATCATGGCACTGGGCACTAGTCTAACGTCAGCTCACACGTCCGATCCGACGTACCTGTTCGTTGCCACAATGAGGCTCATCCTGTTCGGGTAAGCCACGAAATGCGGGAGCCTGGCAAGTGTGCCTTACCTTGAGTGTCTTGGGTCACTAGTAGCAGCTTCTTGTGCCACACAGCATAGGCGACAGAGCTCTTCATTATGTCGAGTGACAACTTTCGTCGCTCCGCATCACCATGGCGGAGTCCACTCTCCATAAGTTGCCAGTAAGAGTCAGCTTCGACATCAAGTGATATACCAGCTATAGAGCTATGTAAGCTGACAGCTTGTGACCACACCGTGTAACCTACACTTTGGTAAACTTTTGGTCTATCGGCGGTGAGTAGCGCTCTGATTGCAGCGTGCAATTGTCGAGAGATCTCATGATCTGTAACGCACATACGCAGGAGTCTAGATACGAAGGCTTTGGCGCAAGCGAGAACCGATGCATCCATGCACCCAAGGAGAAGGAGCGCAAAGGGCATCACACTCTTCACATGTGCGTTCTTGGCCAAATCAGACTCACAGGCACGAGTGAGGAACCCCATCCAGTGACCTGCAGAAACTAGCGAGGACGTAGCGTTTTCTTGCGTTGAGACGTGTCGGAATGATAGAGCAATCGCTTCGGCGTAGCCTGGTAGCAAGACGTCAGGCGTACTGGTAGCGTAGTCACTAGCCAACGCGAGTCGTTCGGACGCCAGCAAAAGCAGCCTCTCCAAGAAGACTGCTGAGTCCACGACCAGTGCTGCGACACTATCCCCGGAGCCCTGCTCGATTTGTGAGACAAACGTTTCGATCAAAGAATCGTTCGCCGTGGAGGAACGTAAGTCCGTCGCAAGATCAAGCAAAATTCCTGCAACTACTTCATCATACTGACTGTGAAGCTGTGCCAGTAGCGAAGTGCTCAGAGTTGAGCGCTGTTCATGGTCCAATGCCTGGCGCAGCACAAGAGCCGCTGCGCCGGTCTTGATCATGATGTAGTCGTCGCTGTCGTTACGACGTCAGAGCGCCAGCTTAATCATACATGTCACAGACGCCTGAAGCTTGAGAGGTTGAAGTAGAGTGGAAAGACCTCGCTGTCAAAAGTCGTATACGTGTGCCATATTGCTTGGCCCAGACCTCATTCACGTCCCAGCACATTGCTTTGCGCTACAGTCTGAAGTTCTACACTCTGGAGGTCACAATCGAAAAGAGCAATGTCAATCATGCTGCCATAGCTCGCCACCGGAAATTGCCATATCCTCCACTCTGTTCCGGCGGACGTTTCGATGCAACAGTAGCCATCAGTTGATCTGCTGCCTGGAACTGCCTGCATTATCGCAAATACTCTCTCCCCAAGTCGTCCGCCAGTACTATATTACGTCAGCTACAAGCAGTCCAGCTTACATCAGATATGACAGAGTACTCACAGCTTTGTTCCAGAATTGGATCCAAATGTAGCCTGATTGCCAAGAACCACAATACTCGTCCATATAATAGTTGAATGTGTCGATTTCTCCACTGTTGCCGTGTACATTGTGGTCGGCAGGCCAATCGCATACGGCAAGTAGCGTGTTGCCACTGCGGCAGAATGCGACAACAGAGTGGTACGGCTTGCCCACGTTGCCGTTCAGGAAATTGTCGATACACTGTTGCACAACGGCGTAATCGTGATGATTGCTGATGGCGCGGTTGGTGCAGACCACTTCCATGCTAGCGGGGAAGTCGCGCTTTTGGAGCAGAGTTTCGTTCTTCTCCGTGGTCTTGAAACGTTCGAGGCGCGAAGGACCGCTGATATCATGGCGTTTGGTGACATGCTTACCCGTGCTGTCGACATTGACGGTGTACAGTCCGTCTTGAAGGTCTCGTGGAGGCGTGTAAGCTTGCGTAGCAGCCACGATGAAGCTGACGAAGAGGAGAGAAAGGCCTTTCATGATCGTATGATGAGCGATGTGTAGACGCGATGAGTAGATGCGATGGTTGATGAGAGACGCTGGAAGGAGGCGACGGCTACTTAGTCTTATATGGACTCTCGTAAATCGAAACGGAGGCCCTAACATGCATTGTACATAGAGAAACCAACAAAGTACTCAGCCGTAATATTGAGAGCTCAAAAGCTCAGGGGGCAGACTGTGATGGCCCCAAATTCGCTTCTGAAATTCATCGCCGTACAGCTATGTTGCGAGGCTCCACGCACTCAAGTATGGTCTGCAAGTCGTGCATGCATTTGGGGCTGTGATACTGTCGGGTCCCTCTCTACACGATGCGTTCGACGATGGGGCGAAGACGGTCGATTGCATGTAGTCGAAAGCACACCACTGTACTCAGCCGTACCATGAAGAGCTTCGGGGCCAGGTTCTTACAGCCTAGTTCACTCCAACGGCATCGTCGAACAGGATGCTGACAGGCTCTCTGCCCAATTGACGATGGCCTTCGTGTTACGCATACGTTCGGCGCTATGGTATCAGTGGGTCCGTCTCGACATGGCGCGGTCGACAATGGGGCGAATGCGATCAACCACGGTAGCGACATCAAGAACAAGCTGAAAACATAGGTCGAGGACGGAATGTGCCGACGGCGCAATGGTCCGAGTATCCGTTCACCGAAATGACGAGCCCGGACGATGGAGACTGTGGAAGCATAGATAGATTGGTTTCATCGCGAAGCCCGATCAGTAAGGCGTGCAAAAGAAGTGGAAATGTCGAGACACACGAAGCGGCCATATATCCTGTGGTTGAACCGACAAAACTCGTGTACAGTTTGCCATATTACATGGCGGGTATCCAATTCGTCACCTCCTAAGCACTATTCGCTCACAAATCTCCGCTCGTTCTCCAGACTACGAGAATGATCAGAATGTTACCACAGCTCGCCGCCAGCGAACGCCACACCCTCGCCATTGATCCCGGCAGCCATCTTCAGACACCAAGCAAGCTCTGCAGGTCTTGACCTCTTCTCGAAGTACACAATGGCCAGGCGCAGGATCGGCGATGCCCCTATCATACCCACTGAAAAGTTGTCAGTCACCCGAGGAGTATCTTGTGTGAGCCGGTTCTACTCACAAAAGCTTCCATTCTTCCCGATGAGTGCGGGCAGGACCCGACAGATGTCAGTCATGATGGAGTCAAGATCCTGTTCCATATCGTCGAGCGACGCTGGCATACCGGTAATCGCAGCGGCAGCTTGCAGCATCGAGATCAACATCTCCAGCGCGAACGCTTTGTACAGAAGCCACGCGCCAAGCACCTCCACGAAGCGCCAGTCCGGAAGGGTGAACACCTGGGGGAAAGTCATGTCACCATTCAACCATGAGCTGACTGCAGGGTACTCGTCGAGGCCGCAAAGCTTGTCGTCTGTGCGCCCATACGCGACCTGCTCATTGAACTTGTCGAGTTCTTGCAGAAACGTGCCGAGCTCGCACGCTGCAGCAAACAGTTTGAGTGGATCCTTCTGCTCTATGCCAAGATGGGTCTTCTCCAGTATGCCAGGCAAGCGGACTCCGACGTCTTGTACTTCCCACGCGAGATCGCGTTGTGGTGCGCTTAGCGACACTGCAATCCACTCGGCATCTGCAAGGAATGTTCGCTTTTGCAGGCTTGAGCTGTGATAGGTCTACTCGATATCAGTCTACAGCTGCTAACGTAGCGTAGAGATCTTGAAAACATACTAATACAGCACGTGCATGCAGGAACAGCATTGCCTCTGTGGAATCTTTTAGGGGTTCGGGCCCGCGCATTTGAAGCAGCTTCTCCAGTCCGCTGCCGTGCATAATATAGTTTGCCGACTGGTGCAGCGCATCGAAGGACTGATGCAGTCAGTAGTGTATCGACTGAGGAATAAATAACGATACATACTCCACACAAAGCCGTGATTAGCACCGCGCTTGCGATCTGATCATTCCATGACTCCCCTGGCTGCATCCGAGAGATCGATTGCATAAGCTGCCGTAGACTCTGGCCGTAAAGTCTCCGTGCTTGCATCAGCAAAGTCGGGTCTTTGTACGCTGAGCCTATCTGCACCAAAGCCAGTGTATCAATAGCTGTCACTAGCGCCGGTTGCTTGATCTCAGTGAAGTAGAAGTGTGAGATGTCCATCAGATCCAGTGGGACGACCGTCACGGTGTTGCAAGGTAAGAGCTTCGACATGGCCATAGACACGAGCTGTAATCTATTTTGCGAAGCCAATGAGACTGCGGGCGGCAGAGTTGGAGAGGGAATCGCAACAGTCATATTGTTGAACTCGCGCCTCACTGACTCCGTCGAGTCTGTAATCCAGCTTGACGAGGAATCGGTGCTGGATTCGTTGCTGGCGTTTCGATCCAGCTGGGGCGGTGGAACTCGTTTCACAGTTCGGACTTGACTTCGTTCTGCGGGTCGAGCTGCGCCCGCAGCCTGGTATATGACAACATTCAGAGGTCGATCGGTCTCGGAGCGGTATCCTGGGCAAGTTATGCCATGGGTTGCGCACTTCTTGCAACTTGGTCGAGTCTGATCGCACTGTACGCGGTGATTAGTCGTTAGAAAGGCGCGCGAACGGTGCGTAACATACACCGATCTTGCGACGTCTACATGCGTAACCTAAGGACGTTGTCAGTCAGAGCGCCATTACATGCCTTTGTGTCTGACAATGATACGAACATCCAGAGCTGCGAAGGGGCATCGCCGATGGTGCCTACAAGGTCCATGGATTTGCGTGATGAGGTTGATGTGCTCAGATTGTCACAGACACTACTAGTGATAATACATGCTGGAAGTTGCCAGTTGTGCCTGCCGCAGATCGCGTCATGCGATAACAAGGAATCGAGACTGTACATCCGTACATACTACCCAGGCATATGCGCAGTACAGCCCTAATCTCCTTCACATGGCATTGTTTTTAGCGCACACGGATTCGGAGTGAATCCCACAGGGCCAGAAGCTTGACGTGGGCAGTTCGGAGAGAGTCACCGAAAAGACACACCGCTCTCGCACAGTCTAACGTCCTTGGGTTTGGCGGGTGATTACCAAATCTTGCGCAGATTAGTTAAGTTAGCAAGCTTGGAGGCTCGAGGGGAATATCATGCTCTGCTGCGAGATAGCACACGACCAGGTCGATCCGCTGGTTGTTGTCGCACAAGACAATCACGCCGCTTCGATAGTGGAGATGACTACTACACGTAACGCCCTGCGAACGCTCCGATAGTCTGCCATTGACGAAGGCATCCGCGTCTACGATGAAAGACGTAAGGTGATAACAATTCTTCCGTCTCCAGAAAGGCCAAGACTGCCGCATCGTAGCGCGTACCAATTCTCGACAGCGCGCCCGCGACTGTTGACTTCCATCGCCACACCCAGTTTCTTTGAACATGTGGTCAAAACAGCGCTTTGCGGACCGTCCGCAAGTCACTGCTGAGGCATTCACAATGTGATCAATCTATGACTTCTCCACAATGATATGAACGCAGACGGGCAGCGTCTCACAAATGCATTCCAAGTCCACCCTCGACCACGAGACTGCTACTTCTTCCTGTCGTCAGCGAACCTCTGATCTTGCGATAGTTCATGCCTCCACAAGCTTCACATGTGGGCATTCAACTCGTGGTCCTGGAAGTGCTTGGCAGTGATGCCCCGGACATCCATGGCGATATGCTGGTGGTGGTAGGGAGATTGCAGTGTCACCATCACTAGGTAACGTTTATCGACGGGCTTAAGTGGGTTAATGGCGTGACTCGATTGATGCTCGTGTGGTGTATGTAGTATAGCATTGTCTTCAATCCGACCTTGCTTTGCCGGCTGGCTCGCTAGTCGGCGCTGCCGCGCTGGGCGCTGCAGGGGTGTGTTCCTTCGCCTGTTCCTCGTACTGCAAGCGAACGTGCATGATGTTTGCTCTGCCTGGGCTTCGTCAGCTTGTTCAACAAGCGTGCGCGACAATGCATGGCAGCGTGGCGGGAGGACGCGCTCAACACGTATCTTGAGCCATTGCAGAATGGACCCTGTGGGCACCTTGCTGTCCATTGCGACTCTTGCACTGATCATTGACGATTTGTGTGGAGCTTATGTTGAAGCACCCAGGACATTGGCTGCCATTAGATTGCAGATCAAGGTCCTCGAGACAAGTCTACAACGAGTGCAAGAATGGCTCCATTTCACAGATCCCACCACCAAGGCCCAGATCATGGGGAGTATCAACGACGCAACCTTCACGGTTGACAGTGCCTTACAGGCGCTGAAGGCAGATCTGACGGAAATTACAAGCAACGGATCGAAGACTGTCAAGGTCTTCGGGCGGCAGGGTAGCGATCAATGGACAAAGACAAAGTTCGCCTGGAACGAAGCGCGTCTACGCAGACATTTGACTGATGTGCGCGAGTGCTCGAGCTTAATGCGTTTTACTCTGGCAGTCTGCCAGCTACCAAGCGGACGCAGTGCGGACTTTGAGATCAAAGAAGTCAGTATCGGCGCCAGAAAACTCAGTCGGGTCCATAAGAGCACGCGAAGCGCTCGTCGACCCATGCTGGCGCGTCAGCAGTCCCAAGATCCTGTCGAGCAATCAACAGACTTCAAACAATTCATGGCAGCTGTGATTGCTGCAGAGGAAGATCTGGTCACTGATCCGTTGTCGGACGCTGCAGACGAGCCAGTTGCTGCCTCCGGTCTGGACGATAGTTCTATGTCCGTGGTCGTAGCAGAAGGGGATGCAGGACAGACGCTCGGTTCTGAAGCGCTCCTGTGCGAGAAGCATCTGATACCCTTCGAAAACGCCGATCTTACAGAGTCACTCCCGGAGGTCGTTCAAGGTACCGATGCTGTAGACTCAGCCTCAAGGTTGCCGATCAGAGCAGCGAAGTCGGCGCTTGAATTCCCCCTTGTGCATTCAACGCTGCCCGAAGTGCTGGCCGCAGATGGATCGTTAGCACATGCAGAAGGTGTATCACGCAGGGCTCAGGAGGCGTCCCTGGAGAGCACCAAAGTCGTCCCGCGCAAGCCTGTCCGGCAAAAGTCGGTTCCAGTGGACCGTGCTGCACCCCAGGTCGATCTTGAGAAAGAGGTTGACGGTGCTACTCTGGGCACAGCTCAGCGCCAATCGCCTCGAACAGAAGAGCACAAGCTGCCTACGAGAGGCAGCGAAGAATCCACGGGTGAGCCCTTGAGCCCTGTAATGTGGACACGCAATGCGGTGACCCACAGTGATTCAGTATCGTCTAGTGGTTCCTACACATATGTCGAGCCCGATACACCACCGCCATACGTAGCAGCATCGAGCGATCGGATTGGCACACGGACCGCAGCTCAACAAAGACAGCGCCAGATCTCATCGCTGTCGACGAATCGTCGCACTTCGAGCTTTGCTAACCTGGGTGATGTGAAACTCAGTCAGCAAGTAACAAACTGCTCTGCGCTCTTGCAAGCGATTAAAGTGGACGATGAAGACGAGGTGATAGATTTGTTGAGTCAAGGCGCTGATCCTGAAGATATTGAACCTGGCACTCAGCGGACCGCGCTGCTCGAAGCCGCTCGCCTGGCTAGACGTGAGATGTGCCGTTTGCTCATCAGAGCGGGAAGTCAGGTGCACGTATCAGATCTCGATGGCTGCACAGCCTTGCACCTGAGTGCAAGTCGAGGTGATGCTCTCATCGGCCGCATGCTCCTCGATGCAGGTGCACAGATCGAAGCATACGACCGCAAGGGCCGTACGCCGTTACAGGTAGCTGCCGAGTCTGGTCGAACTGAATTCGTCATGTTTCTGCTCGAGCAAACTCCAAAGCGTGGTACGAATGACCCGGGCATGATCAAAGCCCTCTACCAATCAATCAGATTAGGTGATGTAACTTCCGCGCAGGAGTTCCTCGCCCACAACGTAAAGCCGAGGAAGCTCAAGGACTCATGGAAGCTGACGTCGTATGCAGCGCAGAGCGGTAATCTGCAGATGCTGGAATTTGTGCTCAAGCAGAAAGTCAGTCTCAAGGAGAAGAGCCCCGATGGCTGGACTGCATTGCACTTCGCTGCCAAGCACGGCCACACTGCTATGGTGGAGAGATTACTAGACATGAAGCTCTCGAGCAGAGACAAAACCAAAAAGGCCAAGGAGACCGCATTACATATGGCAGTACATCAGCAGTATGCAGATACTGCTCTTGTCTTGATGGGCCATAAGGATGCGAACGTGACGGCTACAGATGCAGACGACCAAGAAGCTTTGCATCATGCTACTCGCAACGGCGACGTCCGGCTAGTCACTGAGCTGCTCGCTCATGAAGCCAAGCTGAAGAGTCAGAATGCTTTCGGGTGGCGGCCAATACACCTTGCTGCTGCGTATGGGCATATCGAGATGCTAACGCTGTTCGTCACGCACGGCATTGACCTACATGCGCAGCTTGGCAAGCCTTCCTTCAAGCCTGCTCGGAAGACTAACGAGGCTGCACGGAAAGGTTATTGGGCAGAGATCCGCTGGCCTCATGAAGGTGCTACTGCACTGGACCTAGCAATCGAGTTCGGTCAAGTTGAAGCAGCGAAGCTCTTACTAGCCGCAGGAGCGAAGATTGAGGACGCCGACAGCCAACGGTGGCGGCCATTACACTACGCCGCTTTCCATATACAGCCGGAATTGGTAGAACTGTTACTTGCGAGAGGTGCATCTCCGTCCTCTACTACCACAGATGGAAGTACTCCTCACGCGCTAGGCTACCGCGAGCATGGTCTCGCGGCAAGTCAAGAGGACAAAGACCACATACATTATACTCTGCAAGCCGCCGCCTCGACTTCCAAGAAGTCGGCGTGGAAGTCCATGACAGAGTACCGCCTTGGTAGTGCTACTGGTCGCTCGGCACGAGAGCGTAACCAAGCCTGGCATACTGCGGAGATGGCGGATACGCTTTACCGAGATAAAAATGTCGATGATGGAGAAGAGGATTTGAGCACGATCGTAAGCGACATTCCTGGTCTCCAAACCTCTGAGCTAGATTCGACACTGTCGCTGGTGTCCTCTGCTTCGCCGTCAGAGCTGACCGCCAGTGCCCGCAGAAGGAGTACAATGTCTCTAGGCAAGATCCACACATGAAGTCTTGTGCGATCAGATCTAGATCCAGGCTCAACACGGTTGCGCATGGACTGAGGTGCTTCCAACAACAAGAACAATTGAGCGGCGCCCCGGAGCGTCGCGATCTGACCATGTCTGATAGCTGACTTCCTGATCATTACACCGAGCAGTGCTGGTGAATCAATTGTCACTGATGAAGTCGCTTTGATTACGCTACCTGATTACCCCGTCAGACCCCATTCATCGGCACCGGAAAGTCCTCCCTCTTGTACTGCTTCGGCCATACCCCGTTCTTGCCGACAGCCATGATACCCTTCGGATCCAATGCTGCCTTGATCTTGTCGTTCAGCTTCATCTGCGCATGGTCGTTGAAGCTATAGGTGTCTGCGATCTGGTCCATAACGCTCAGATGCGTCCGGTACTCGCCCCACCCACGCTTGGCAGCATCGTCAATGAGCGTCTTGATGAGCCAGTGTGCGCGGCGGCGGGATTCTGGATCCTTGCGGTTGAAGACGATGCACACGATGTGGTGCATTTCGCGCATACCAACGACGAAGGTGCCGATGAAGTCGAAGCCAGCTTCCTCACAACGGCGGCGAGTGACTTCGTACTGAGCGACTCCGTCATCTCCGGACACCTTCGCAATAGGGGAGAAGAAGAGGTGGGCGCCGTTCGGAAGCCAATTCACCCAGCGTAGCTCGGTGGTGCTGGGAATGCCTTGCAGGGTGTTGTGACGTGTTTGCAGGACGATGTTGTCTGGCATGTCTTTCGGTTCGAAATACTTTGCGCCAGGGATCTGCAGGAAAGATTGCTTGATGACCGACAGCAATACCTCGCGCACAGGTGGCGGGCCATACACTACTATCAGTCAGTAACGAGGATGTCGAGATTGGTGTATCAAGACTTGCCGGCTCCATAGAAGTTCCATCGACCCAGACCCAGCTTCGCAGCGATCGCGTCCATCTCTTCGTCATTCAGCGGCTTGTCTGATTTGGTGTAGTGCGTTCGATCAGCATGGACAGCTGCGTCAAGCAAGATATGTCGCATTGTTGGCACGTTCTGCAGGACCATCCCCACTCGCAACGGGCGGATGATCTCGAGCGCCTGGTGCAGGTCTTTGTCCTTGGGTATGGTGATCAGGTAGCTGGAGTAGCCACCTGGATTGACCATAAGCCAAATTCCCATCTTCACGACTATGCCGAGGGAGGCTTGCGAGAAGATGCCGTCGTTGTATGGTCCGAAGCCATAGTTGAACAGACCCCAGGTATCGTTCGGCTTCTGCTCGTGTGGAGGAGCATTCGGGTCTGCGTCAGGGTTGGGAATGCCACCCATACCGCTACGCCACAGCGTTCCATCAGGTAGGACTACTTCCATGCCGCAGCTGTCGCAAATAAGTCGTGATTCAAACATACAGAACTCGGAGGGGCGACTTACTGCATCATCCAGTGATCGCCATACGGGGTATAGCCTGTCATCTGTCAGCTACTGTCACGTCGCGGAGCATATCGGTGACTTCGTCACTCACCTACGCCTCGCTCGATTGTATTGCCAATGACAGATCCTCCACCAAGATCAGGCACATCAATCCACAGCTTCTCCCGGAGATTGTTCTCAACGAGATGATTGTGGAGGTCAATGAACGTCACTCCTGGCTCTACAATGGCGTATGCGCCATCGACATTGATTTCCAGGATCTTGCCCATGTTGCGTCCCATGTCAATCCCGACGGATCCAGGCACGCGAGGCGCGCTACCACCGTAGCCTACATTGCGACCAACGGAGAAGGGCCACAATGGGATCTCGAACTCGTTCGCAAGCCGGACGATTCCCTGCACCTCTGGGACGTTGCGTGGCGCAACGACAGCGGAGGAGACGAAGAACTCCTTGGGTGTAACGTGGTACATCTAGTGAAGTCCTTGAGTATGCGCTTGATGTAAGTCAAACGGAGGGTAGTACACACATCGTACGCCTTGCTGGGATCTAGATAGTCCTCATGCTGCAGCTCAGCATCTGATGAGATGACTGTAGCGTTCTCCGATCCCACAACATCATTGACACGCAGCATAAAGTCCTTGAACTGCTCAAGGCTCGTACGCGGAGGTAGTGTCAGTGGTCGCCCAGGATCTGACGCTGGTGTGCCTTCTGGCGCTCGGAAAGCTGCAGAAACGGTGCCTGCAGTCTCGCCATCTTCACCTGCGAGGATGTCGACTTGCTTCATGGCTGGTGTGTACGGGGTGTGGTACTAATGCTTGCTGCTCGAGATGGCTCACGCACAGTGGAACGGTGCTTAGAAGAGTGGGTTTGGATTTGGAAACGTTATCAAGCTCACACCTGATTACTGTACCTTCTTAAGCGTCCAAAGATACCCCTCCAGGAGTTCAAGTCCGCGTTCCGGATTATCTACCGAGTACAGGAAGCACTTGTTTATATGCAAGCTTATTGCGAACGTGAAGCGACTGGTGAGAACCCGTAGCTGCTGTTCGCATAAGGTTCTGTACCCCGCAGAGATCGAATGGTACGGTACGATTCTCGGGAGCATCGCGATGCAGCTCCACGGGTGCGGAGATAAGCGCACCTCGCCCACCACCACTGGCCAGACCGCCCTATCAGTCGGCAGTCTTACTCGAGTTCATAGCTCATGACTACTCAGGGCAGACTCAGAAATATTTTCTTGAGCTCCTCGTACTTCGGAGTACCAAGTCCGGTCACTGTCTTGTGTCAGCGAGCAGGATATCGACAATGCAGAAGCAGCTAGCCTACCCGGGTCCCAGCCTGGCGAAGCAGGAAAGCCGTTGGTACCACAGCCTAGGGTTCAGCGTCAGCGAAGGTTCATGCTAACTTGGGGATCTGAGCATACCCGGATTGCTTCCATTCACTATATCGTTCAGGGCCCATGGATGACTGTACAGAACCGGATTCAAGAACCCGATCGGTCCCTTGCCAACAGCTAGACGCTCTTCGTTGAGCAGTGTCACGATACCGCCGATAATAGGGGCCGATGCACTAGTACCGCCAACCCCGTACGTCTTGTTCAGGTATACCGTAGCGACTTTGAGACCAATACCGCTGATGTCAGGAAAGCCGCGAGCAAGTCCACTGTTATTGAAGACTTTACTGCCATAGTTCGGAGCGTAGTGCTTGAGATAGTGCTGGGTAGCTTTCTTTTGATAAGACGGGACTTCGAAGACATCGGAGAAGCCTAGGACAGGTCAGCCAAATCCAAACGATCTGCGTGGCATGGTTTCTGCTCCAGCGGAAATGCGGCCACGCCGCCATGAGCTCAAGTAGTCGAGCGGTTTACGGGAAAGCGAGAATGTCCACTTACCGCCACCGCTGTAGTAGTCATCTAACGCATTGGCCGGATCAGGGTCTGCGACAGCCGACTCTCCATCTTGCAGGTTATTCGAGTTCAGGAAAGTCGCGCCTACGCTCGTGATGTAAGGAATGCACAGTTCGTCAGTTATTCGATCGCAATAGCGAGTAGCAAGATCGATACTAACCAGTTCACTGGAAAGCTGGGGCTGAAACGCTTCCCATAGGTATCCACATAGCCGTACTCGGAATTGACGCATGAGTTGTTGTACCTGTAGCGATGGTCAGTCTGTCATGCATAGTCCTCCGTCACATCATCTTCCGGCTTGACAGGCGTCCTCATCACTCGCAACTCGTCAATGACATCCACTCATCCGCTGCTAATCGGAGTGAACTGCTGACTGAGATGTTGCGCGGGCGAGGCGCTATCCAAGCGATGACATGGGCATCTGCGATGATGTGCAAGTGAAGCGCCGCTAGGGATGGGTTCTCCGAGTAACGACCACCCTTCGGAAGTGAGGAGGCGGGAGTGAAGGAGATTGAACTCACCCGGCGTTATAACGATTCGCGACTCCGCTGTCTCCCGAAGACACAACGACTGTTGTGCCTTGCAAAGCTAGCTTCATCCATTCATGGCATTGTCTCTCCTGATAGAAACGGGGCAAGGCAGCCTCAATCTGCCCATAACTGATGCTTACAACGTTAGATCGCGGTGCACCACCGCACTGCAGAGGTCCGGTATAGCCGCCCTCGTTCGGATCCGGGTAAGCCGGGTCGATGTACGGCTGATCGCCACCTTGGTAGGTGCAGTACGATGCGTCCAATGCATCGAGAAAGATGTTGAACGTCCCGACACTGTCCACGTTGACGCTATCACCATTCTGATACAATCGAGTTTGTTGTGGCCAGATAATGGAATAGGCAGTTTGGAAATCCAGAGCCGATTCGACGACCTCTTCTGCCTGAGCGACAGTCAAGTTCGAATGCTTGCCTCCATCGATGCTTATGAACTCAGGCCTTATTCCCTTGGGGATCTGGGGCGAAGTCCAGTTCGCAAAGTAGGGATCGAGATCGGGGTAGTACAAATAATCGGCCCACTCGGCTATGCCCATCTTATTGCTAGTATGGTTCTTGCTTCCAGCGGGAAATCCGTACAAGGCTCGTAGACACTCGATCGTGATGAGAGTAGAGCAGTTCTTAGTCCCGGAGAGACCAGTGATTGGAGAAGGCGCTTGCAAAGCTGGACGAGCGTTCTTGATCGGCTCTAGACCATCAAGCTGTACAGTGGGCATAATCATATCGATATGCTCCTTGAGATGGCCCGGGACACCGTAGGAGTCGCATGAAAGACGATACGCGTCCGTGTTTTGGTGCTTGTAGTAGTGGTACTTTGTCTGTAGGAGTGATTCGGCCTCGCCGATTGTTGCATTGAGTTCGACCCAATTCTTTCCTATACCAGTGTCAGACAACGTGGTTGCCTCACAACGAGTCGCGTGAGACAAAGGTAAGAGCAGACTAGACAATGACTTTGTAGTACGTCGAGTCGGGCCGAGAACGAGGATACTTACCAACAGAGTGCCCAATTCTTCTCACATCAACACCATGCTCTACCAACCAAGCAACGACACCGTCGCGGCTCTCTTGTTTCGGAGCAAAGACCTCTGCTACCTTCGCAGCAGACCAATGCTTTCCGAAGTTCGGATTAAAAGGATCAGAGACATCCTGGATGAAGTTGTCCGCATTTTCGAGGTTCTGCTGCTTCAGTCCAATACGAAGCGGGATCTTCTCATGAGCCTGGGCGCGGCTATGTCGCTTCCATACGCCGTGTGGACTGGCGTTACGACGTTCATGTTCGACGTGACTTGTCGTCGGAGCACCTACGACGAGTTGCGCTACTGCGAGCCATGCTAGAGCTGAGTATGAAAGATACATTGTGTCTTTGTCTTACTGGAGCAAAGACAAAGTCGAGCCGGGGCATTAATAAGGAAGACACACTACCTTAGTATTGCTCCCTCCTCGGCTCAAAGGTGAATCGCTACGCAATTATGCGGCAGACTGTGCAATCAAGACCCACCGCGTTGCATGCCATGGAGAGCATGTTCTTCGAATCTGCTGCTCGTATCGATCGGCATGACGCGATCCCCGCCAGATTGCACGGTGCATCGCGCAACGCTCGCATGTTCAACATGGTTCAAATATGATGACATTGTACCTGGGGAGTTGCCTATTCCGACCTAGCGGGTGTTTGCTAAGGCCAGGAGAGGATCTTACGTGCATCGGAGTCATTCGGGAAGAGAAGCGTGGAGTGGAAGAAGAAGGTCAAGCTTTGCACTGATAAGCTTGGCGCGCCTTGATCACACCTGCCGAGTGTGGAACCAGCACGAGGCACGGCTTTCGATTATGTTGCAACACTGGCAATGCGTCTATCACTCTAGCTGTGACAATGCATTGCTACGCTGCTACAGCCGTGAAAGAGCCAACGCGATATTTCGATGAATGCTTGGTAAGATATCGGCCTGTCTCTAACAGATCACAAATACTGCATTCGCACTTGAGAGCGCACTAACAACGGCGTAGGGTGCAGTGCAGACTGTTGGAGAAGTCGAGGTAGTAGTAGCGCTCGTGAGGTGCAACAACATGGAAGCTCAACTCGACATCAAGTTCTGCCACCCCGGACTAGTCCACCTTTCAACCTCTTCAGACTCTCCACCGCCCCTTTCCCTCCCTTAATTTGCCCATCACCTTCCTTACTTCCACCATGCCAAAGCAATCCACTCAGGGCGCTACTGGTGGAGTCATCGCTCCTCGCCCTGCCCAGACCGCCCCGCGCACTGACCCGAAGCAAGCCCTTGACGCCCCCAGACTTTCGTGCCGGGAGTTCGCCTTCGCCTGCTGTAGCGACGTAGAGTAAGTATTTCAGATTCGGTAGCGTATGACGGATGTCTAAGACGCGGACGTGGAAGGTTGTCTCGAGCAAGACTTGGATGTTCTTGTTCAGCAGGAAGAGAGCGTAGTCAAACCTGAAGCGTGGCGTGCCACGCGTGAAAAGTGGGTAGGTGCGCAGCAAAATTTGACTTTTGTCCGTACCACGGGCTGCCGAAGTTGCGGAGGGCTTCAGTAAGCTGATGGGATCGTAAATCGTGCTCGTGCTGCCTCGTGGGGTCAATGGGTAGAGCAGTGGCTGCGCCAGATAGAAGCTCAGGAGCTGCAGGACTGCTGCAACATGTCCCAGCGCAGCTGCTACATTATCCGAGGACTCATTATCGAGGTCATCGGAGTTCGGCAGCTGCAGGTCACGGATCTTGAATGCCAAAGTCTTGCCTGGAATGGGCTTGATGGGATAGGCAACCTGGAGGTCCTCACATATACGGCGGCGCTGACTTTCGATATTCTTTCGAAGGTGCTCTTGTTGCGCATGCTCGCTTGGTAGACTGTCAGTACTCTGTCGAATCTCGAGTCGTCGCTTCGCGCGAAGCTCCAGGTCGGTTGCCATAAGCTCTCTGCGATTGGCGAGCGTGGAAGTCTTCTCGGACTTCTGTCTCTGGGCCTTCTCCATCTGCTTTGCAACAGTCTTCTTGGCGTATTCGATCGTCTTCAGACGGTCGCGAGCTTCAGTGACCTGATCGCGCTCACATAATGCCTCCCGATTCGCATTAATCAAATCTTCAAGATCTTTCGCCAATTTGTTCCGCGCTTCAAGTGCATCCTGTATGCTATCGTCAAGCTTACCAAGCTTCAACAGGGCATCGAAGGAGCTCGTGCCCATTGTCCGGCCACTATTGCTTCTCCCTATAGGCGGTATGATCGCTGCTGTTGGAGTGTAGTCGGACAACGAGCTATGCAAAGTGTACACGCCGTCCAAGAGATAAAATAGCACCGCATTCGGGGGTAATGGTCGTTGCGCTTCCTCGGCATGCTTTCCCAGATATTGTAATTCACTGAGCTGTACAGAAAAGTCCACAAGCTGGCGCCAGCTTTGCCACTTGCTGCTCTTAACCCAAAGGCGCAGATTGAATCTGTCTAGTCGTGTCGTACCTGGGCTGGCCAGTGATAAATCGAACGACTGAAAAGTCGGATTCATGGTAGTTGCCACGACTTCGGAGATGTAGATGGGCTCTTTGACATATCAGCAATTGGTCGTTGACCCGGAGATTCATGACCTACCCTCGACGCCAGGTACATGCAAGCTGAAGAAGACGTCCGCCATCTTATCCGCTACTACATTCTCCAGCTTCTCCTGCCGCTTCTGCGGACTAGCATTCGCCCACTCGAGAGTGCTTCGTCGACGCATTTTGGCCAGCGATGGTCGCGACGGTGTCTTTGGCGAGCCATTAGCATCGTGCTTGCGTGGACTGCCATTGACATGTCCGTCTGCCTCGCTCTCGGACTCCACTGATATTGCATGCTCAGGCACACGACGCAAGTCCGAAGAGCTTCTCGAATGTCCCAACGACTTCTTCTCCCGCAATGCTACGAGCTTCGCAGGCGAGATGAGGGTGGTCGGCAGGGCATCATCGTCTATAGTCTTGCCCCGGGGACGAGATGACAATGACGGTGATAGTGAGAGGTTGCGGAGTGAGATAGAGATGACATTGCGGAGCTTGCGATTCTAGCACGTACTCAGCTGGAAGCGTTGGAGCTCATTACATTGCATGGTGCCTACATATGGGAGTAGCCATGGCTTCTCACGCCGGATGCCTAGTCCATTGCGCTGCTCTGCGCCGGTCGCCATTCATTCCCTCACATCGTCAGCGCGTACAACAGTCTCGCGCACTGGATTACCACGCAGGCTTGATTGACGTCTTGAATCTCGTATGTATGAAGTTGACGTTGAGTGGTCGTGTTGTAGTAGTGACAGGTGCGGCTTGAATCGCGGCGCTCGGGGGTGTCTTCAATGGATGAAGTTGAAAAGGCATACACATTATACGCCATACACATCATATTCGATTGCGGCATAGCATTGCATCTAGGTTGGTGCCTCTAGTACCTATGCAGAATCGACCCTAGACACTTCGACGCAGCATGCCGGTCCAATTGAAGCCTCCCACGCGCAACATTTACGCATACTGCAACATCCAGACGCAACAAGTCATATACTCATTACAACCTAGTCTACACGTACGTCCTCCATCACACATAGATACACGTGTGAGGCTAATATCAACAACAGAATGCCTCCGTCCGCCGCCAACTGCCCGATACAGGCGCCAATACCTCCTTCGTCAAGCTCCGCAAAGATTTGTGGCACCCCCTCTGGACCCTAGCAATCCCCGAGTCCGATTACGCCGACGCCCAGGGTCTTCACACGTTTAAGAAGCTGCGGGAATGGCGGAAACTGCACGAGATATCATGGGAGCCGCCGGCAGATCTCGCTCGACCGTATACAAAGAGGGAGATCGAGGCTATGGCGAAGAAGCTGGAGGACCGGGGCGGCAGCAAGAAGGAGAATGTGTATGATATCATCAGGCGTGAGAAGAGGAAGATGAGGGTCAATACTGTGCTGAACCAGAGGGCGAATAGTGTGGCGGATCTAGCAGCTGTGCTTGTCGAGCAGGAGGCGATGGGCCATGACACGGCCGAACAAAATGAAACTGGAACGGCTGCAAAGCTAGACGCAGAGCGAGGTAACATGCTGAAGCTGGCTGCGGAGGCCCAGGCTGGTGGGCTCGAGAAGCTCGACACGCGGATAGCTGCGCTGGAGGAACTGAAAGCAAAGGCAGATCGACTGGGCGAGGTGGGCACGTCACGAACGCGCATCAGCAAGCAACTGCATGATGCCAACATCAAGCGGATGAAGATGCAGACTTCGGTCGATGCTGTCGCAAGGGCGAAAGAGATGCTGGCGCAACCACAGCTTGATAGGCTAGCGGCACTAAAGGCACGCATAGAAGCCGCAGAGGAGCGGATACAGGCATATGAGGAGCTACCAGATCTCGCGCGGTTGGCTAGTGAGAGCGCAGAGGTGGAGGGGAGCCAGGCACATTTGCAAGTGCGGGCTGACGAGCTGAAAAAGCTCCTAAAGAAGAAAGGTACTACGAACAGCCAGGAACTCGACTTAGAACTTGAAACCCTGCGCACAAGGCAGAAAGAACTAAGAAAAGCCCGTTGGACTCTGGAGACCATTGCAAAGATTGAGCAAGGTGCCTTGAATGACTTACAAAAGGAGATCCAAGAGATCGAGGTGCTGGAAAGTGAGATCAAGGACGCCAACGGCCGTGAGGCTGGTAACCTTCTTCGCAGAGAGGCACTGCGTACCGCTGGCTACGATCCGGACCGTGGCGACACGCTCAGACTTCAAAGGGCAGAGCTCGAAGCAGTGGAGCAAGAATACGCATTGCTGTCCAACGCCAGCATCGAGCTCGCAGCAGCCAAGGCCGAGCTTGAGATCGCGCAAGCGGAAGGCGCGACGGAAGGGACTCCATCGTCTGAAAGTGCTGCGAGTTCCTCGGAGGAAGCTGCCCGACCAGCCAAGCCAGAAACCGATGAAGCACAGATACGCGAGCTCCTCCCAGGTTTTCCGGCACCGAAAAGCGACAGTCCAAATTTGCCAAAGCGCGGCCGTCTACGCACCATGATCGATCGCCAGAAACGACCCGTCTTCAGCACCGAGGGCATCACCATCAAGTGGTCCAATGTCCTCGACGCTGAGCTCGCGGAGCAATGGCCCGGAAACGTTGAACACGCACCTATGGGTATCGTGCGACACACGGCGCCTCCTGCGGACAAGGCGGCGGTGCTGGATATGGCTACGAGAAGTGCGAGAATAGTCGAGAGGGCGACGGAGAGAAAGGAGAGGGGTAGGGCGGGTAGGGAGAGGGAGGAGAAAGTGAAGCTGGTAGTATTGGAGAAGGTGCGAGAGGCTATGGAGGCAAGGAAGTTGAAATTGGAGGCTAGAGAGATGAGTCGGACGGGACCGATGAATGCCTCAACTCCAGCGATAAAAGAGGACATGGCATCGATGTAAGAGATATATATAGTCAGATGCTGAAGCATTCGATCTCTATGTCTTAACTTCAGGAGGTGAATTATTGGTCATGTGACCTCGCGTTTTCTGAAGCCTCACTTCAACGCGTCTCCAACTCGAACATCGACCAGCGAACAACGTGCCATTCCAGTGACCCCGTCTGTCTTCGCCACAGAGCCGACTTTTCACCGATACAGCATTACATTACTTGCCCACAATGTCAGAGTCCACGCCCCGCATCACGGCTCAATACCTTGAGCAATTCTCCCACCAGACCGTCCGCCTCCTAGGTAAAGTTCGCCAGCTTCGCGGCGAGCAGGCTACTATTGATGCTGGAGGGAATGTGAGCATTCACTTGAATCGCGTAAGTCTCCCTACTCCGGCATAGGATTATACGCAGAAAGCTAAGACAAGGCAGGACTCGCATCTCCAACTCAACCACGCGGTGGAGATCATTGGCAAGGTGCAGAATGACCTTAGTGTGAGGGTGATGGCTTGCACGGATTTCGGGCCGGAGAACGAGATCGGTGAGTGATTGTTCCTGCTTGAAGATCGCATCGGGTGTGAGATACCGAGCAATGCTGACAACATGGCCAGATTTTGTGGCTGCTGAAGCGGTGGTGGACGCAACGCATCGGTATCGGGAGATCTTCTACGAAAAGGATACGTGACAATGTAATCCTGGAACGCATTACGAGACCGTGAACGCACGACTCTGGAGCTGGAGACGTCGACGACGAGATCGCTGTCTTTCGCGGCATTCTGTTTGGCCGACCAGCCACGACTATACAGAGGAACGGATGTATGCTGTAGCACTGCCTGTACTCGCACTCACGAAGTGGAAGACCAGCATGAGGGACGGGTCTTGTGAGATTGCTGGGATAAGTACATGAAATTGACGCCAGACGCGCTCGCTAAAAGCAATTCTGTATCGAGGCAGTAGCGGTCATCACGCAACAGCCACCTCCTTCGCTGTCCCGTTCAAGGCCGCAGCAGAGTTCTCCCGAGTAATAGCAGCCTTCCCATCTTCAGCAGTCTGCCCCTGCGCAATCGCGAAACCCCGACTCCTCGAGAAGCTTGGCACATGGTTGTAGTACTGATCCAAGATCGGGTGAATCAACACGGTCTGGTTGTGGATCGTGAGCACACTGTTCGTTGGTACAGTGACCCAGTTGTCGCGCTCAAACGTGAGCGGCTCACTGGCAACAAGCACAATATCCGCCCCTCGATCTCGCCTCTCCATCTTGTATTCGCCAGTCCCCAGCTGCGTCTTGCCAGCACTCTTCCCAGTCTCCGAGCAAGGCTGCATCTTCCAACTCGTGCCAGAACTGAAGAACAGGCTTGCTGCCTCATCCGTCCGACTGCTCACGTATCGCGTACAGACTACACTCTTCCCGTCGGTGACCGCGAAGTTCAACAAACACCTCACATCGCCCTGCTCCCTCGTCTCAGCAGGCAAGGCAGCAATATACCCGTTGATCCTCTCAATCGTCTTGAGCATAGCCTTTCTGAGCACAACATGCCCAAACCCATCCCTCTGCCTCACCTCATCATCAGCATCCACCCCAAGCCGCTCCAGCGAGTCCAAGAACAGCGCAAAGGCCCACTCGCTATCCGTACTCCCACCCACAGCTTCGAACCACCTATCCCCAACATCGCTCACCAGTCTCCTCTTCACGCCCAACTTCCAGCCGCCGATCCCGCCGTTGTGCATCCACATCAGCGCTCCTCGTGAGAAAGGATGGCAATTGCTATCTGCCAACGCACCCTCAGTGCTTGCACGCACATGTGCGAAGACTAGCGGGGAGACGGTCTTACTCGCCAGACGCTCGAGGTTCCTACAGTTCCAGGCGGGGATCGTGGAGGTGAAGATACATGGCTCCGGGCCGAGGTCTATGTCCTCTTCCTTAGAGGTGTGATGGTCATCATCATTATGACTGCGGCGTTGACGCGCGGGGCCAGCGGTGTAGTAGCCCACGCCAAAGCCATCGCCATTGTGAGGACGCCTGTGGTCGAGCCGCAGCCGAGAGTCGTACGACTGCGTGAGGATGCTGTGGGTGGGGTTTGTGATGAGGTGGGAGAGGAGGATTGGTTGATGGCCGGAGTAGATCAGGAAACGGCACATTCTTGCTTTTGCTGATGCTCCCGTCTATCTGACTAGTCCAACGGTTGGTATCGCGTCCCACGTGGCAGGTACCTCGCTAGTGAGGAGACGGTGAGGAGTCGTGAGGGGGAGACGGGTACGTGCCGGCATCACCACGGGGCGATACATGTATGTACTTTTGCGATTGTGTTTGCGGAGTAATTGCGCCATCCTTGCGCCATCGTGGATACCGGGATCGTCAGGACCAGGGTACTACAAAGTACGCTGCCACATGGCGGTGGAGTGAAAGTAGGGCATGGGGAAATGCAGGTACGGAATGCTACAATACTGACAATCACGTGGGATCAAAACTATAGGTCCGGTCATGATCGAAGCGAATGCGACTCTTTTTTATTTACAATGCATAGTCGAGTAACTTTTCGTTTGCCCATCAAGGTCTCCAGATCGTGCTGTCGTCCAGTAGCCTGCCCCAAATTGACCATAGCAACTCCAATGTCCCCCCCCCCCCAGATTTCCCTGCCCTCCACCTAGTCGTGTGTGTCGGATTGTCATCTACAAAATGTTCGCCTCGTTTTCGTTCGCTGCCAGTCCTGTGTCATGGTCTCCCGCCTTTGGTGTCTCTTGGGTAAAGTTATGCGGGTTCGGCGGTCAGCTCGCTACGATTTCCAGCGGCATTGAGCCTGCCTCGGACATACTCGTGGCGAGGGGCCAGATGTATGCACATGGGCCTCTCTGGAATCCCGGTACGCAAGGATCTGCGTCGACCAACCACCTCCTCATTGCTGGCGAACTGACCAGCGCTGTGCTGAAAGCTGCGGTCGCTCTAGCTCTTGGGCTAATCCCAGTCGACCTCATGAGATCACTTCGCGATGGATGCGGCAGCGCGCTGATCCATATGCGATGCCTGGACTTCCAAAGCCTTTGCCATGACATGGGTTACTGCAAAGATTGTCAGACAATACGCTCTCTCGTGATGACAACAAGGGAAGCTCACCAGGCCAGACCACAGCCTTCTCCAACATCATCGCCGTGATCCTCAGAATCTTGCTGCCATATCCGCACGAACTCAGATGCACATTATTATGCATGGCGTGCATTGCAGGCGCAACATTCAGACTCGGCATATCCATTGCCAGTAGCGTTTCTTGCTGCACGCGTTTATTCTCCATACTTTCACACACATGCTCGATCTTTCTGAACAGGTCCATATCCTCCCTCTCCAGCACCATAATAGCAGGCACAGTAGACATGTCGATTCTGTCCCGTCCTAGGACACCAATGTGCCAACCGACGCGCTCCTGCACCGTGCAAGCCCATTCAGCAAGCACCTGGCAGCAATCGAAGAAGCACATCGCGGACTGGATCGGCAGTTCGTGCGCCGTGACGTCGGCGTAGGTTAGGTGGAACTCACATGCTATATGCAATGAATCAGCAGCGTAGAAAGCTGCCTTGCGGAGATGCTTCTCGCGCCTTGTTGGCGCTTGTAGCGGCGCGGAGTATTGAGAAGCCCGCCGTTGGCTGTCGGGGGTCGTTTTCGGGCTGACAAGCTCATCTTGCGTTATGGCTTCAGCGTGCTGTACGATTTCGGAGCCTCGTGCGAGCTCATCTGCCATTTCATCGAATTTGCGTTGCCAGAACGCTTCTTTGGCGCGACCGAGGTTGACAAAAAGACGGACGAACGCTAGATCCAACAGCGGTATGCAGTCTGCGGATAGTGGTCCAAGACCGAACGGGTTGGGTCGCTCCAGCTTGTGTCGAGGGTTGGCCTTCCATGCAACTTGCCATGCGTTCAGTGCCGGCTCAATATGCGCGAACATAGACTCGCTCTCTTGGGCCGTCCAGTGATCTCCCGGATGTCGGCTTCTGGTCTCCCATATGTAATTGTGCAGTGCATTGATCAGCACCAGGCAACCGAAGGTGCTCGGAGCGAGTTCGGCATCGGCGTATGGGTCTTCGCCATGCTGCTGTGCTACAACTTGCGAATGATGACTGGCGTATGTGCCAGAAGAGTAAGGCGCTGACTTGCGCTCGTGAGATGTCAGCAGGATACTCAAAGCCTCATTGAATGACACGGCACCATGCTCAGCGGCAGCAGCACCACCAAGGCTATGCCAAGCTTGAGCGGTTTCAGCTGCCCACAGCTGCTCGTCGCATGGGAGGTCCAATGTCACCTCGGAGTTCATGATCGTTGGTGTCTGATTGTATGCTGTTGTCAACAGACTAGAGATGATGAAGATGGCGAACATAGTTCGTTTCCGCTCTTCTGCCGTCTTCCATTCGATCCACTGAGATTGAATATCCACGTCGCTGGCTGGCCGCGTACTAGTGTTGCGTGTTTCGCCTGTCGATGCATCTCTCATCTGGACGTCGGGCGACTGATTCTCGCCAGCGCCCAAGCTCGATGAAGGTGACCCATTCGCTGGCTCTCCGAGCTCTGCGGCCCGTGCAAGGCTGACCAAAGCAGCACAATGGTTGCTGGCAATATCTGCGGAGATCTTATCACCACATTGATGACCATAAATGACATTCAGCAGCATTGCTTGTACAAGCCATAGTGGCGTATGACCGGGCATCCCGTCGCTGGGTGGCGAGCCGCTGACAGCGGCACACATGTCAGCTTTCCGACGTTCCTCGAGGTACAGCCCAATCATCTTCTTTCCCGCCTCAAACAGCTCCTTGGAAGCTACGTGCTCATACTCGTAGAGCGCACCCATAGCGGCCATCGCGAGTATCAAGCACCCGCCGCCACCCATGATCGGATTTTGTGCAAGCTTAGCCGCGGCGGAGCCTCCTCGGATGCTGTTCGAGTAGTCGACTGAATCAAAGCTCAATGTTGGTACATGAAGCACAGGTACGTGTGGCATGGCGAATTGTAGGAAGGCATCAACATACTTGCGAATGGAAGCGGTGCTGGGGAGGGTGGGACTGGCAGCTGAGCCTCGAGTGGTGGACTGGGAGAGTGGCGAGCTGATGGCGGGTTGCGAGAACTTTCGGTGGCCCATGCCAAAGACTGAGGGCTGTGCGAGGCTATTGAGCAGAGCTTGTCGAGTGGCCTCGGTGATCGAGTCGGTGGAGACGGATGTGACTGAGCTCTGTCGCGCACTTCCCGTCATTGACGAGGAAGACATATCTGGGCTCTCGGATGAGATGTTGGATAGTGGAGCTGGTACACCGTGCAGGATCATGTTCTGCGCGTCGTTCTGTCGCAGTGAATGGCTCTTTTCGAGCGCAGCCTGCTGTTGTAGATTCTGTAACAACATAGCTTGCTGGAAGTACTGGTCGTTGGCGGCGTTACCATTGAGCGTTCCATGGGGCGATAGCTCACTGATCGAAGAATCGACATGTGGCAGGCCGTGCGCCATGGCGTCCATGTGGAACTGGCCACCAGCGAGCGATTGTGATCTTCGCAAATCTTGAGTAGTCCATGCAGACTGTTGTGTCTGCAAGCCGGCATTGCTGTTGCTCATCATCTCGTTGTAGTCACCTGGACTGTCACCACTGCTGATACGTGAGGGCGACGAGTCGTCCATTGCGTTCTCGTTGTCCATCCCATTCATATTCTGCATCGTCCAATTTCGCATCCAGCTAAAGTCCTCAGGCTCGTCCATCGTAGGCTGCATATTCATGTAATGAGACATCTGCGGCATCATGGTGTTGGCGTTATTCTGGGACATGGCGTAGTTTGAGTGAAGCTGGGCTGGATTTACTGTAGTGTCCGGGCTGAACAGCTGATCCAAGTCGAACCCCCCGAACCCCGGCACAGCAGGCGCCGACTTCATAGCATCCATTGGGTTCATGCCCATTGTGTGCGTGTTGATTTTGGAAAGACCAGCTAGACTGCCGTGATTGCCCATTGCCGTTGACATGCCCCGGTAATCCATGGCCATTCCGTTGTTGAACGCGCTATTACCCATGCTCTGCGCATGTCCATGGGTTATGCCAAGACCACGCGTTTGCAATCTACTGAATGAAGGATGGGACATGTCCACGAGTCCGAGAGAGGACAGATCTATCGTGTTCGCCCGAGGCCGCACAGGATTCGTGGAGAGACCATTGGTCGCTGCGCCAGCTATATTCGCCACCGAGCTCTTCCTGACACGGTTGCCAGATACTGGCGCGTTGCTGACGCTTTCTCTTCGTCCGGTTCGGGGACGTGCCGAGGTCGGATTGGTCATGTGTAGCTTTTGCTGATGCCGCAGCAATAGGTCTCTCCTGGCGAAGCATCTTGTACACTCAGGACACTCGAACGGCTTCTCCTTTGTGTGTGATCGTTCATGTCTCTTGAGATGCTCGAGCCTAGCAAATGATCTGCTGCATGTGCCGCAGACATGCGGCCGAGGCTTGTCTGTCTTTGGCGGTGGAAATGACAAGGAGCTCTGCTGGCTTTGGGGTCGATGTTCACTCGGTGTGATTGCTTCTGTCTCGGCGCATTAGTATTCTGATCATACGAACCTCAGCGCCAAGGACAACAGACCTGTGGGTGCAAATCTGGTCTCACTGTCACTCGGACTAGATTCACCTATCGCTTCCTGCTTGGGTGATATTCCGGTTTGCATACTCTATGCGAACGCGCGATCTCCAGTGAAGGGATCTTCCGCGGTACCTATATCTCAATGCCCACGATTGGGCGCCAGTGCATCCAGAATCCAAACCCCTGGGCTTCCGCGCTCACAGCCACGACTGCTGAAAAGCGATCGTGCGGCGATCGTATTGTTGGATGCCAAGACCTCTCGTGCGATGCTGTGCTCGTTGTTGAATAGGTGATTGCCCCAAAGCCGTGACCGTCTTTAATCGTGTCCCAGGCGTCTGATCAACCCAATTTGCCTACCAGATTAGCCTCTATCCAACGGATCCGGAATGTGCCTGCGTTGCGGACGGTCGGTTTGTTGTTCGTGATGCGGTTGGAGGAGTGTGGTATCGCTGTTAGCAGTAAGGTTGGTGGTTTACTGCTGACCAAAGTCTTGTGCGCAAGCACAACGAGCTTTGTGGAAGTCGAACGGTCACTAGAGTCTACGCTTGGACCTAAACTTTGACCCAGCGAGGAAGTTCGAAGTAGAGTTTTGGTAAGGATCAAATGATTGGGTGATCGACTAGCCGACACTGGCCAGGCCAACGAGGCGGGAAAGTGTGGAAGGCAGTGTACCGTGTCAGCGGATCTCGATTGTGTGACTGCCGGAAGGCGTGAAGCACGCAGCAGCAATGAGATGCTGTGGTATGCTCGCGCAGTGCAAGTATTTGAACGACGCCACCTACATTGAGGAAATCTGGGGTTTCTGGGGAAGTACCTCCCTCGGACGATGTAAGAGGAATAGATTCGCGGCAAAGCTTCCCGAGAACAAGTCATGGGCCGACCGTTGATCCCAGTCCGTAATTGGTTTCAGGTATGGGCCCGATATCGAAGCTCGAGCAGCGCATGCTAGCTAGCCAGCATGCTATGACGCCCGAAGACATGCGCGAAGCTCACCCAGGCGCTTCTACAGCTTGTAGGGAAGCTCTCGACATGATGGACGTCGACAGCGTGCGGCGAGACGCACTGCAGCAACGCGGCAATGTGCCGCAAACCCCGGGAAGGTACTTGGTCCCGCAATAATGTGGTGTGGTAGCAAAATTACGTTTGCTAGGCCGAGGGTAGGGTCAAGAACAGACCCTGGCCTTCACACATGCATCAGCGCTAGGACCTCTTAGCGCCGCAGGCACCAGACTATGGTGGCTCGCTTTCATATAGACTGTGTACTTGCGGCGGAGGAGCATGTATAGAGCGCGGACTTCGTACCTGGCGATAGTCCGCTGCCACGCGAGCGCAATGTCAATGTATGATGAGCGTTGAGTGGCACAATGAAAGATGCCGACAGTGCCTGGACTTCACCGTCGCCAAGCCAAGCGTTCGAGGGATCCGAGCGATCGTGTGGATATCGGCTTTCGTGCGTCCGAAAATGCGCATGACCTGCGCCTCACCCGGTGACCTTCAGCTCCTACAGAAGTGGGCCATCACAGACTCGACCGTGTTGCAATGATCGTACTCGATGTTGTGCATCGTGTCGCTGTGATGGCGCTGTTGCATCTTGTAAGTAATTGTAATTACTCCGCAATGCTGCTAATTTCCCGATCCATGCTGCCCTATGAGCAGCATAGTGCGCGCAACCACTCCAACAATGATCGTCGTGTCCCGTCAGAAGCGGCCGGCTACGGCCTCTTCTCCGTATTCTCGACCGCACGGATTTCGCAAGTTCACTGCCCGCGGTTTGCCTACTATGAGACTACAAGTCATTGTGTAGCAAGATGTCAGCGATCAATATCCACAAGGGACCGTCAAGCCTCGAGAGCTGGCGCGTACCTACCCTTGTCACGCCTGTATGATGGTGGATTTACCACCTGTGCCATCGAGCTATTTCGGCGGCCTATGCCGTTCTCGACGCAGTGGCGTCTTGGTGTGCCTGCATCTCGTAGACAAGGACAGGGCGTCCGATGCTTTCAACGTGCTCCACCATTGCTCGCGCTGTGCAAGCATGCAGACCTGCCCCTTCGAGCTGAGCGCACGTGTAGTGACCGGCTCTGTGCAAGTGCTGCATTGATGGCGCGGCAGATGTCTTCTGTGCGAGAATAGCAGTGGGATCTCCGATACTACTGCAAGCGAGGCTGGACCAGCCTTTGCGAAAGCCATCGGTAGATCACGGACTCTTGCGTGCAGCACCCCAGAGTGCTAGGATGCTAGCGTCTGCCCCAGATTGTGGCGGCGTTTGCCTCGACTTAGAATTTTGTGAGGTGTCGTGATTGGCTGTCTTAGACTGCATCTCCATGCACCTCCGGCGCTCGTGAGTGGATCTGAGAGAGTCAAGTGACATGCAGCCTGCGTTTACGGTGTTAACGGGTACGAGCTTGCTCCGAGCCTTGTCGAATCAATGTCGACAGCAATATTTCGTAGTGCGAGCGCTTGCCGGTCCTGAAGTATCGCTGTTGCAACAGAGGCGATGCCAATATCGCGCCTCAGCAGCGTAGTACCGTCTCGACATCGCATAGCAGTCTGTGTCCGCGGATAACGCATTGAGCGATATCGCGCGGTGATTCCATCGTGCATGACAGTACATGCAGCTTCTTCGAGACGGCTCGACCTAGTCCAGCAAGCCGCTCAGGGCGGATGCATGGCGGGCACGGCGGGCATGGTGGGTGTCTGCTCGCTGTGGACCAGGCTGTGGTACAGCTCTCTCGCCCAGCTTTGCCTTGCAGACGAGCTCCCCTAAGATCCGCAGCACATGGCGTGAACGGGCGGTTGCATGACACATGTGCTACCCGAACAGTGATCGTGCCTCTGTACCGCCGTATTCCCGCTCTGTACCACCAACTTGCAAGTGTGTTGTGATGGTGCTCAGGAATGGCTGCAAGAGCGGACAATAGAGCTGCCGTCGCTCCATGCACGGGCACGTCAGTTCGTTGAAAATGTCGTCGGACTGCATGTTGAGGCATGGATGGAACGTGATGTCGGCAGGAAGGAGGTGTGGTCGTGTTTGTAAGGTACTTTAGCTCTTCTCGAAGTCTGAGGATTATCTCTCATGCAACTCTCGAACGCTGCATGGCTGTGAGCTTTCAGCAGAACCGCCGTGGAGAGAGGCACCACTATGGCGCCTCGCTATCATTAGACGTCTATATTGCCTTTCACCGACAGTCTATGAGGCAGTAGAGACGTCGCGGCGTATTCAATCATAGCATAAGTGTCCTTCAAACCCCTAGGACAGCGGAAGTACCTCACCGCAGATTGAGTCCCACCATCCTACTGTACATCGAGCCGCCGTGGAGCTGACGTCTCTACATCGGAATCGCTTCGATGCCAATGCTGCAGCATCTCATTGTATGTACTAGCACGACTAGGTAGCTGTCGCTCGCACAATTGTCACGGCAGCAATGGCACCATCAAATCGCACGCTTGCATTTGGCTACGCTGTCATGGACACTACCAAGTCAACCTGCGCCTGGGTCGAGCGTCTATGCAATTGGGCTGTAACGTCGCGCAAGCAGCTAGACTTCGAATATGACCTTACTTGAGCGTTGCCATTGCTACACAAAGTCCTTGTACAGTTCGAGACAGACTCGCGACCTCATTATTTCCACCGACTCCCTCGAAAATTGCTTGAGTCCCGTGCTGACTCGTGCCCCTCAACTGTGACTGCAGCGACGCCGAGAACCGAGGCGAACATTGGAGTCATATCGAGATGCTCGCAATTGTGTTCTATACACTTCAAGCATGAGATCGTTGTCCGTTCCCAAGTAAGCTCCCGTGATATGGAATCTTAAGACCGCCTACGGCGTATGCGCAGTCGCCGCTGCCACGGCGTCGATAGCTAGACATTGGGCGATAAGCCAGCATTCCAGCTCCTCGAATTGCCTGAAGTGCTGCAGGATTCCTCGAGTCTGATCGCTCACTTCTTCCCCTTCTTCTTCTTTTTCGCAGCCGCAGGCGCAGCAGGCTTACTCTCTGTCGGAGCCGTATGTGACGTGTCTTTGCTAGCCTCTGCCAGTGTCATACCCGTGGTAGTAGCAGCATCTTCCATTGCAACGTCCGGAGCTACGCTGTGGTCAGCACTGCTGTCCTGCGATTCAAACCTGTCACATGACATACCTTCCGCCTTCTCAGGCAACGCTGCCATGACTCTCCCTGCCCTGCCTAACCCAGCGACCATCCGCCCAACATCTGCACTCTTGTCCGTCTTGAACTTCAGTGTTGCCCCAGACACTGGATCAAATGTCTTCAACGTGAACGTCCCTCTCGGCACTGCTGGTGCTGGCGCCGCATCCCCATCTTTTCCCTCAGTATCTCGTTTCCGCTTCTTCGCGGCGTTGTATCGCGGTGCCTCAAGGTTTGGTATGTTGTACTTCGTAGATATGCGTGTCTGCGAAAGGCCATGAGCGAGTGACGTTGAGGGTTATACGGTGATACTCACGCACCGTCGTTGGTCTCGCCTGCAGCAGCAACGACGTTTGCGTTTGCCATTCCTCTAGCGTATCGAAATTGACCATCGTTGCCGAAGTGAACTCGTATTAGATGGGTGGTGTAGGATGCTGATGTTCGGGCGCTTGGTGGGTTGTGTCTTGGCGAAGTTTTGACGGGGGTTCACTTTCCTTTGAAGTCGCGTGACAAAATACATGCACATACATGTTTGACTTGCCGTCCTCATATGACTCGACTGTGACCAGCATACTGGAGTGTGTAGGTCTGGATGGAAATTACCAAGTCCATCGGGCTTCATCTCTAGTCACTACCATGTCGCCAGGCGTGACATACGACGCCACTCCAGACGTTGCGGACGAGACGGAGAATCTATATGTCTCCTCCAACTCGGCGGACGATGTAAAGGACGAAGAGGAATCATCCTCAGGCGGAGTTGCAGAGACGAACATGTCGACGGCGCTATCAGACCTGACACAGCGCGCCGATGCACTTCTGGCAGACCTTGCCGCATTCAAGGATTATCTCAAGACGGTGAAGCAGGAGTCCTCAGTCGAGATGGCTCATTTCCGCGGCACCGTGCAATCCGAGCTGACCATGCTGGGGCGACTGGCTGTTCAACCGGATTCCGAGGCTGCACGGCACGTTGCTCGTTCCTCCAACCTGCCCTTTCTTGAGACTGTTTGGAACACCGCCAAAGCATCAAAGGATCTGGTGGCGTTACAAAAACGTATATACTTTGATCCGGCAGCCACGAAAGGATACGACGCCAACTCGGGACAGGCTACAATCAACGGACGACCCAAGCGATCACGACACAACAGCACCATTGTTGATGTCATTGCCAATGGAGGCCGGTCGTGGACGAAAGTGTCGCTCGTCACCAACAATAGAATCGTCTTCGATCTAGCAAAGCAAGGATGGTGCTCGGGAGGGTCAGACAGTGAAGACGAGGATTCCAATCGACCTGACCAAGACGACGATCACGACATTCCTCTCGTCAAGATAGCGAGGGAACTCGCAACAGCTGCCAAGACTCTCCGCGTTCGCACGCAGCATCCTACCGTTACTTTGATATTGCCTCGACTTGAGCCAAAGGGTCGTCCAGAGATAGAAGCCATTGTCAAGGAGTGTAGATCGCTGGGCGTGAGCATCGTTCATGGCAAAGATGTGCCGACACACCAACCCATTAACGATGTTGTCTCTTCGATGATGTCCAATCCGTTCGAATCTTTCACAAAGACAATTAATGTCGACTGTACATTACTACTCGCGCTTGTCTCGGAGTTCTCACACGCAAAGTCCGTCAAGAGCCATGGTTCCACAAAGCACTGAATCGCCAGGTCGAGATCGAAGACAACGAGAATCTACTTCCCTCGTTACTGTACCCAGCGATGCGGAATCGTCGGCTCGTCAGTACAACAGAAGCGGTCGATCGGATGCGCGAGATCGTGTCGACCATTGGCACACCATCAGAGAAAGCCAGATCGGCCATTCTGCTTGGAGAAGATCCATCCAAGTCATCCCAGCAACTCATCGATGAAATGCAGCAATGGTCAGCATACGAGGTTCCATCGACGTGGCTCCTACCAATCAAAGTTGTCGATGCGGACGAGAACGCGATCGCGGCTGGGCTGCCAGAAGTCGCGAACCAAGTCCTCCGCGGTCAGACGTCGATCAACAGGTCAGTGTTCCTTTACGGCTGGAGTCATAGTATCACAACCATCACCAGCAACCGCACCGTAGTCAAAGAGATAGAGACTAGGCTCAACAAGTACGAGGACCTTGATGATGCTACATGGCCTCGAATCTGGTTGTGTCCAACTGCAAGGTCCCTTGTCGGCAAGGAGAAGCGCGGAGCGAAGAAAGATGGTGACAAAGGTGCATGGCCGCTCCCTGACTCGCTTCGACGTGAGCAACAGCGCAGACACGGCTTGGACGTACTCTCTGTCCGCGAGGGTCACGAGGTCGCAGACTTGCGTCCGAACGGGTACGACTATGCGGATGTGATTGCAGCAAAGCTAGAGTCAGAACGCTGAATAGCCAAAACCAGACAGACGCAATTACCACCTCCTAAGTACCATCGTTTCAGTCTCAACTACCTCCCACCTCATCTACTGTCGTACCAACACTATACGTACTCCTCAACCTCTCCATCAAATGATCCCTCGCCGTCACCACCCCTTCACCCCTCCCCTTCCGCCCAAGCTCCCCGGCATACCTCCTCACAACCTCACTAGGCACAGGCTCTAATCTCGCATCATCGAGCGGATGGCAAAAGTATGCAATGCTGTACCTATCCTCGCCCTTCCCCTCCTTAGGAAATACGACCCGATGCACAGTAGACTTCAGCAACCCCGCCGTCCAGTCTTCAAGCAGATCGCCGATATTGACCAATATCGGTAATCCTTCAATCTCCCCAGAGGCAGAAGGCATAGATCTGGGGTCGACAGGCACACTCGCCCACTCTCCACTCGCCGTCTTGATCTCCAGCCCCGGCTGCCCGGGTCGCTGGAACAACAACGTCAGGCTCCCGAAATCACTATGTGCTCCGGCGCGGATATCGACGTCTGGTTCGTAGGCTTCTAGCACGGGGTAGTAGAGAAGTCTGAAGACCGTTCCGGAGGGTCCTTTGCTGAAGTCGTGTCGGGAAGTGAACCAGTCTGACGGGATGTCGAGGGCTGTGGCGAAGTGGGCTAGGAGGCGCTGGCAAAGGGCATGGCAGGCGGATTGGAAAGCGATGAGGGTGGGGATGTGGGGCTGTAGATTAGTGGGTATGGCTTGGGGGTAACTGCCATCTGCGAGCGGCAGGGCGAGGTTAAACGCTCTGCTGTTGATCAGAATTCTGGTCTGCAGAGCGGAATAGATAACAATCGAGGGGTCTGTACTCTTTCACATCAGCCCTCTTCTGCGTCGCCGGATCCAGCTTCTCCACGCCTTGACTCAGCCATCCATGATTTGCGCCAGCCTGATTCGAGGCTATCGAAACGCTCTCCTTCTCCTCTAGTGGAGCGGCGAAGAAAGCCTTTGAGAGATCGAAAACATGATCGATTGACTGTGAGGTGAGACCAGTACTAGCGTCGTTCTTGACGAAGACGAAGCCGTGGGTCGATGCTGCTGATAAGAGCTCAGCCGGAGCGTTCGCGTTCGAGAGACTGATGTCAATAATGGGGATGTCGGCTGATGAGGTCGACATCGCGTAGAAAGCTGCCTGGGTCGTATGCGGTGACGAGGAATCATGCGCGGATTACTGATATCATATTGAATCCGCAGAGGGATCGATACCGTGACGTTCTCACGATCCAGGTAAACGGCGTAATTAAGTATGGAGTCATCGGCATCTGGATCGCAATATGAACGGACGCGGATGGAGTCAAAAATGTTCATGGGTGATATCTCCGTCCGTGATCTACTATTCTATCACCATCATGCTATTCATGGTTTCGCTAAGCAAGCCAAGTGGGTCGCAAGGGTATCTCGAACCGCGGGAAGCACGCTGTTGTCGCCAGTATGTGCACATCGTGCCCAAAGCATCAGCACCCTCGCTGTCATATCCCTTCCGTGTCCATTCGTCATTGCATATCAGTCGTCAGTCAAACCCGTGCACTTACATTCCCCGCCGAAATTACCGGTCCACCTAATACCCATTCCCGCCCTGCGGCCCCTGCGTCCCCGGCGCCCCGAGAAGCAGCTCAAGCATATCCTGCCCTCCAACTTCCGGCCCATACATCGTCTGAGTGACATACGTATCGCCCGACATATTCAGCAATGGATCCAGCGGCAGTGCAAGCCAATCACCCATATCATCGCCATTGCCGTAGCCGCCGAAGTTGTAGCCGGTATTGCTGCTAGGCGGCATGAGATTGGCAGAAAGGTTGTTAGTGTTGTTCTGATTGGAACCTGTGGGCGAATGGAGCCCGAAGCTAGGCGGTGGCATGATGGAGAAGTTGTTGTCGCTGTAGTCGTAGGCGTCGTTTGAGATGCCAAAGAGCGGATTGGTAGCTGCGTTGGCAGGGCCGGGGCTGTATGTCCATTGCTGCTGTTGGTGTTGCTGGGGAGCATATGCACCGGTAGAAGCTTGCTGCGTTGTAGACATGCTATGACCGTGCCCATTGCCGTTCGTGGCGAACTGGCTCGTTGGATGCACCGGCGTGCTGTGTTGGCTTGGCCGCCTGGTGTGACCCGCACTCCGGCCATCGGCGGAGATACGCACAAGACGCGGCTTGAGGTTCTGGATGAGCGTGTCGAGAAGATCAGCGAAGCGACTAGCCACGTGAACGTCATCGACAATGCAGGTCCTGATCGCCTCGACGGTGCGGTCAACGAGCTTGAGCGAGTCGGCGACATCGGCTTCACTAGCGCCGAGTGAGAAAGACTTGAGCAGCATGATGGCCACGCTGACGATGCGGAAGTAAGTGCGGACCGGTGTGTGCTTGAGGTACTGGCCAGGGTAGAGGCCGTCCACTACCACCTTAAGCAGATGGCATGCAGCGTCGCGCACTTCGATCATGTACTTGCGATCGCCACCGAGCCACTTGGCAAGGGTCTGCGGTGTGATAGCAGTATCCGTGCGCATGCCATTGGTCGTGACAGCAGAGCGGACAAAGTCTGGGGCTTGGCCGACAATCTGAATCGGGTACTCGTTTGCGCAGCGCTCGGCCACAGCCTGCAGTGCGAGAGCGTTTAGGTAGACGCGGCAGTAGTCGTACTCGATCTCGAGGATGTAGCGCATGTACTTTGGGATGATTGCGCAGCGCTCGAAGTCTGCGTGCCACTGAATGAAAGGTCGCTGCGCCTGCTCAAGTGCGTCCTTGTAGTTGCCGTTCTTGATCAGATCGCGAGTGAAAGCCTTGTTGGCGAAGATTCGCTGGTTACCGTCGCGCAGAGTAGCGGCGAGGCGAAGCCAGAAGTGCATGACTGTTTGCTGCACGCTGTCGTGCTGGCCCAGAGCGCGCTTGTACAAGTCGCTGTCCTCGGGCTTGCTGTAATTGCTGGGCAGCATCGATGTGAGGCCAAGCCGACCACTAGTCAACGTGACATACACCAACAGCAGATCCCTAACGTTGCCGCGGCGCTTGTCGTATGCAGTGAGGCCTTCAGCGGAGAGTGGCTGACCGCTGGTCGAGACAGCGTGCCTCTGCCACTCGCTCTTGTCGAAGACGCCGATCTCGAATGCGAGTGACATTGCCATGCCGAGTAGCATCCAGCAGAGGCGATCGCTACGCCAGCAGGGCTCGAGCCATGAGTCCATGCGCTGTCCGCCGATCCCTTTGTTGGCCGGATCCTCGGTGCTGTCGTCGTCAACGGGCAGAAAGACCTCCGGCATCATAAGGTCGTCGTCTTGTTCATCAGGCGGGAAATGCATAGCACGTGGGTGCCACTCCGTAATCAGAATGAGTGACTCGACTGTGCCGAGAGTTCTGAGTCCCTTACGAGACAGTGGGTTGACGTCTGCCGCGGGCTCTGCACCAGCACCGCAGAAGCCACCGCCTATATCAAAGTCAGTAATGTCCTGTGAGGGTATCAAAGGGAGCACGTACCCATCTGCTCCTGACCCCACACAACTCGGTTGACCATGCCCTGCAGGTAGGTCCACAGTTTGTGGTGAATCTCATACGGCCTGCTCTTCGACCCAGGCCCTTCCAGATTCATGTGGCGTGAAGCGACCAGCAAGATTGTGATAGTGAGCATGGGCTCCTGCGTCAACAAACGCACATGGCTATCATAGGGCCTGAAGTCGGGTAGGGCTACAGGCGTAAGTGGCGAGAGGTACTTGTAGAAGTAGTCGATATAGGCCACGGCTTCCTTCGCAGTGAACCACCCAGCACGAACGAAGCGGAAGCGCGACCACGCCTTGAGCGTAGCGGCATACGCAGCGGGATCTTGAGGCAGACTATCAACAGTCCCGTCCTTCGAGGTCATGGATCCGATCCGAGTCTTCCAAGATGGGTCGCTCTGGTAGGCACCCATCGGAGCAGACGTCACGCCGCTCGAGCCGATCTTCTCGACAATCGGACTAGTAGCAGGAGGGAGTGACGAAGGTGAAGGCCCGTTGAAGTTCGGCCGAGTGGTGCTGCTCATGCTGCGCGGTCTGACACGCTGCGCAGCCTCGTACAGCACCTTCAAGGCGTCATGTCCACTATGCACCTCCGAAGCCTGCAAGATAGCCGTCGTCTGATCGCTGACCTTGATGTCCTCATCCCCATAAGGCTGCTGCTTGGTATTGCTGTCCGGCCGCCTCAGTGGCTGAAGCCTGCCGATCGAGCCTCCGGGCGTGCGAGGCCGCTCCTCGTACTCGATCTCCTCGTCGTCGTCCTCGACAGTCGAGGCTCGCAGGCGCTTACGCCCGGGCTGATCTAGCTCCTGAGGCTCGATAGAGACCGAGTCATCCTCTTCAGCACCCTTCTTCTTGCGCCTAGTGGCTGAGAAGAAGCACTCCTTTGCCTCGCGCCTGCATCGCAGACAAGGCGGATCATGAGGACTATCGACAGAGCCGAGATCGCAGCGTACTTTGCGGCGACGGCATGGAATGCATGCCTGATATGTGCGCTGGTGGATAGCGGGGTCCTTGGTTTGAGGTTGAGAGGATGACCTGTCCTGAGCCAGGGAAGATGAGCGGCCTTGGGCCTGAGGCTGAATGTCGAATGATAGATGGCCGTTGCTGATAGCACTCCCAGCGCCATAGCTACTGTGTGGTACAGCCATTGCGATTTCGTGTGGGCGTTGTTGACCCGTCGCAAAGCGAGATGTTGCTGACTCGGATCACAGCCGACGAGTATCCAGAGAAATGTGGCCCTTATCGCGAGATCACTGGCGGGCTCTAACGTGACGGACCGGGGGCCTCAAAGTAGTGCGGGGTGCGTCGTGGGGTGCTGCTGGCGGTAGATTGATGGCGTGAAGCTCCTCAGCGCGTCGTTCAAGTGTTGTTGTTTGGGATGATGATGTAGGAATGCTGGCGGGTGTGCGAGAGGTTTGATTTGTTGAACATGATGGCTACTGCATTGTGGGCTTTGGTGTTGTTGTTGTGTGGTGTCAAGATGGTGAGGTAAGAGGACTCGAAGTAAAGCCGCCGAGGTCACGCGCCTTGGCATTAGTCACTGCGCCTCGTGGCAGTGTCCAGTTACAGCCGAAGCACGAGCAACATAATATTACAACACAGCTATGTAAGGAAGGTGATGATGTATGCTCGTGAAGACGTGCGCGCGGAGAATTTGCTAGTGCTATCATGTGCTAATGCTAGAAGAGCGGAATCCCAGGGTATCAATAACAGGCCTCCATCAATCAATCCCGACAATGACCATGCTAACGCCTTCCTTTCCTCGTAACCCATGAAGCACTTTTCGTTAGCCCAGTCAAGTCGACAGTGGCAGTAGCGCATGTCTGCAGATCCGGAGAGACAACACCATCACTCTCCTCCATCATGTCTCAATCCCACAGCCCATCCCCTCCTGTTGCTGCTTCATCTTCCTCCCCTCTACAGCCCTCGAACCATTCGCTCCGCAAAGCATCTCCTATAGTCAACCGGAGATCGATGTCCAACTCGAGACATCCCCTGACCAATTCGATAACCTCCTCTCCACCACCAGCAGCAGCCAGTCGCAACGCATTTACATCCCAGTCCGAGTGCAAGATCAGCTCGACAGTCTTGCTCGGCATGGAGTGCTTAAATGGTAGATCGCCAGTACAAAGAGCGTAAACAATGACTCCATACGCCCAGACGTCGCCGGCGGTCTCAAAGAGTTTGCGGTTGACCGAGAGTCCCTTCGGGGATGCATACTCGAGGGTGCCGATGACGGACGAGGTTGCGCGTTGGTGACTACCTTGGTCGACTGCGATGGGTGGCGCGAGACCTTCAAGACCAGAAGTACCTTCATCGATGCTGCCGCTGTGCAGAAAGTCGGCCAGTCCGAAGTCACAGAGTCGGAGGTTGCCACCTTCAGTCTCTGCGTTTGGAGAGGTGAGGTCAATCAGGCAATTTTCGAGCTTCACGTCGCGGTGACAGACCCGTATATCCTCGTGTAGGTACCGGAGTGCGCAGGCTAGCTGGTAGGCGTAGCGCTTCGCGAGATGCGGTGGCAGTCCTTTGTGTTTGTCATTGGGAGAGGCAGCCAGTCGTGCTTTGCGTACAAGATCGAAAAGTGTACCACCCACATTCAGATCCATCACGCAGAAGGTAGCAAAATCCGTCTCGTAGACGGCGTGCAGTAATAGGATGTGAGGATGCTTCAGATGCCGCCATACGGAAACTTCGTGGTCCAGATCCTGCTGCGCTTTGTCACTGACGCTTTCGTCTCCGCCGGCTGCTTGTTTGCGGATGATCTTTACGGCGCGGACGATACGATCTCCAGTATGGGTGTTGATGGTGTGCACTTCCTTTACTACTCCGAAGCCGCCGTGATTGATGGTCCGCCCGATGATGTATTCGTTCTCGAGCCCGATAGCCTGCCCTTCATCGTCGGGCTTGAGCTCGGGCGCAGGCGGCTCAACAGTGTTGTCGCGGTTCCAGCTTGACAAAAAGGCATGCGCAGGACTCATCGAGCTGTGAGTTTGCGACGCAGAGCGCCGCGATGAACGCCTTGACTGTGAGCCGAATCCCAGGATCCTCGATGCTCGTGTGGTGCGTATTGATCTTGAGCTGCCGTGACGACTAAGAGCGTCACCGGAGTAGTCGCCAACAGGAGACGTGAGTGGGGAGGCACTTCGCTCGGCAGTCCCTACGATCGAGTGGTCTACCGGCTGGCCTTCTGGAATGGTCTGCGGTGGCACAACCCTACTCGTCAAGCTGTCGATAGAGGCAGTCATACTTGAGTCCGACGTTGGTGAAATGGGAGGATCTTCCATCCCTTCAAGTCGCGGTGACATGCTCGATCTTGATATCTGGAATGCTGCCATGCGGGCTGCCGGGCTGCTTGAGGTCGAAGACGCTGGACGGTGGTCCCTCGCTTGTGTTACTGTCGCCTCGCTGGCGTTGCGCTCCTGCCGGAATAACGTCAGTAGTCTGTTATAAGAATGTTTGCGAATAAGTTTACACCACGATTTCAACCTACCAGAAAATGTGCCTGACTTGAAGTCGGTGAGTGGTTCGGTGTCGTGTGCGTTGGTGTTGTCTGCAATTTCATCTGCGGTCGGCTCGAGATCACTGGCCCGCCGCGGGGGTGATCGTCCTCGGTTATTGGGTTTGGGTAGTCCTGCGGCATTTGCGACTCCTTTGGGCGAGGTCGGTGAGGGAAGTAGAGGGATTCTGTCGCCGTCGTCGGTGACTGCGTGATCGCCGAAGGAGATGCTCTTTCCGCGCTTTCGGAGGCTGGCCTGGAGAGCTTCGATCTCGGCGGATCGTTGCTCGGTCCTGCTGGTTGAGAAGGCACGCCAGGAAACGCCGCCACCATCTTGAGGCTTCGGCTTGTCGACTCGCTTCACCTGAAGATGCTTCTTCGTAGTCGAGGTCTTGAAGAGCGGTCCCAAAGCATCAATTCCCCAATCGTCGTCGTCGTCCTCAGGCTTGTAGGTCCCGTCAGTGCTATTGTTGCGAGATGTGACGGCCTCCTCGTCGCTGTCACTGTCCTGCAGATACTTCGTCCCTGCGAATGGTGATGCTACAGTGTTCTTCGGCGGCGGTCCTCCCTTCACTATGGAGCCTTCTCTCTCACCACGCGGCGTCGAGGAGCGCCTATCTCTACCCAGTTCGGAGTCTGGCGAGTTGCCGCCTCGAGGTGCAGGGCTTGGCCGACGATCGCGACGGGCAGGCGGGGGTGCGAGTGCCTCCTCGTCCTCGCTGTCGTCCAGATATGCAAGTATGCCTCCCGCCTGAGCTCGAGCACCACGTGCGGTCCTACCGTTCGACAAAGCTTTGTCAATAGAAGGCCGATGAACAGCCGAGTCTGGCAGCGGCAAGCGCGGCACTGCAGGACTTGGCCCGCGATCTGTACTGGGCTTCTTGGGCTTCGCGTCTAAGAACTCATGTTCGCTGTCGCGGATGCTGGATGCACGAACAGGCTTCACAGTCGTACTTATGGATTGCTCCTTCTCCTGCTGCGCGGTCGCATTCGCAGTTTGCGAAGCGGCCTGGGTCTGGCTCTTGTTCCTTCTGCGCTCGTCCACCTCATCCTCAAATCCCGTGGCAAAGGGATCGCGTTTCTTGCGTGCCGTGTTGACACGCAGAGAGCGAAGTTGACGGTGGATGTCGTTTGCAGCCATGTAGTGCAGGCCCTTTGCTGTGCGCGGGCTTGTCGCTCGGCGGAAAGCTAGCGCGTGCGCGGGACGTGGGGTCGATAAGAATTGTGTGCTTGACTCGCTGATGGGGTGGTGCTGTGCGATATTGTGCGAGCTAGACAGGGCAACCGCGGCCGGCGTATTGTTATTGACACTGCTGTGGGAAGGTGATGGGCTTGCAGATGGCAGGAGCAGTCATGGTGAATGATGATGGACTTGACAGGCCCGCACAGAGTACAACGGCTGCAGAGAGCTCCAGAGCTGCCACCGCCAAGGACACAGCCTCATTGGCTTGGTATGGAGATCGCGGTGTGTGGTTGACGTGTGAACGGAGTATGGAGCCAGATGCGCTACCAAAAGCTATCGATGCTCCTCTTTGCTCACTGGCCCGGAGGAGCACCCCAGACGATGCGGGGCAGACGCTGCAGGCTCTCACGTAATGCAGCTTGTGCATCACATCAACGCGGCAGCACACTGTGCGGCGGTTTAGCTTCGGAGCCACTCTGACTGTGCGGCGGTACTGGCTGGGAGGATGTATGGTTGTGGGAGCGCCATCACGGACTTGACATGTGAAGCCGAATCCATGTCATATGTGAGTAGGTCCATCACGCGGAGTTCATAGAGTTCGCGATGCTATGCCTCCGTTCGACACAGTCATCACACAGTCACCACACACTCTAGCACATGTCTTTCGATGGACCGTTCCACAACTGCGATGCTTCGCCTGCTTGGCTCTCGTCAACCATGTTCACCCCCTTGAGGACGTCCATGTACGTCCCTCAACGACAGCGCCGGACATGGAACGCCTGCACCGTCCACCGACTCCGATACTCAGCTATTCCGTCCACGCCGCCAAGGCAGTAGACTGCATCGCCAAGCACGAGCTCCATGGGCGATCCCATGATGAGCGATGAGTGATTCGATGAGGCATTTATCAAGCAATGGATCATAGGTGACAGAGCTTGCGGTGTCGTTCAAGATCAACTAGATTGATGACGAAGCAAAACTACCTCAGTGCTATCTCCATAGCTTGACATTGAGATGCTTCACATGCTGTAGTGGACCCGCGGACATCCCTGCAACAGTACTTCTTGGACCGTACAGTGTTCCCAGAGGAGATGCAAGAACGCCTTCTTCTACACACCTCCTCACAGTATCCAGTCCATTAATCCTCATGAGGTCGTGCAGCGATCTGGGCAGACGAGTCCGAGCAGACGCACGTTGACAGAAGCAAGGCTCATGGATTGTGGGTCCGTTGTGCCACTCCGCGAGAGCGACAAAGGGTAACGTAGCTGCATCAAAGTGTAATCCTACGTCCCCTAATCTCACGCCAACTCAGCCCGTTTGATCGTGAAGTACATAGAGCGACATACTGCAGGACTGCGCAAGCCGGATTCCGCGTTCACCACAGAGTTGGACATGCATTGTGAGACCCCCTCAGAGTATGTGCCGCGGGGTTGAAGTATTCGTTCTCGAGGCTACAATCTCGCAACGATGGACTGATCCCTGAGGACGCATCGTCGCCTCGCGCGCGGCCATGTAGGATACAGTAGAGAAAGGATTGCGATCGCGAGTAATATCTTTGGCAAGCGCGACCTCAGACCCTAACCCTGACTGGCAGGTACGCCGCTAAGCGAGATTCACTGCAAGACTGCGGCTTCATTGAGCTGCCAGACGACTTAAGTTGGCACATCAGTCGACGACGCTCACCCGCATCTACTGGCTCACCTTATTCGTACTTCTGCAATCGGGGCAGCACCAGCGAACATACAACGACGCGCCGAAAGGCCACATGTATCCAATCACAAAGCGGTAGCGCCTACCCTGAGCTTGAAGCTCACATACAACACCACAGGCTCCGCATTTCAAGACACCACACATACTCGAGTGTCTACAACACTGCAATACCCATGCGAGGCGGGCGGAGATGAGTAATTTCTGTGGAAGGCTGTTCGGGTGCTGCGGAAGTGAGTGCCCTTAATGCAATCATTGATATCACTCAACTACAAGCTAACAGATCGTCTCCACCGCAGGCCGCTCAAAGGTCGACTACGACAATGTGCTCGCAGACTCCGAGCGCGAAGCAGTCGCGGACCTGCTCAATTACCTCGAGAATGTAATATACTCCAATCATGAGACTACATGCGCACAGGCAGAGGAGCTCGGGCTGCGCAAGGCAGCTATCTATGTTGAGACACGCGCTGATACCCGTGGTGCTTTACAGAGAGCAGAGACCGACTTCTTCTCGGGCGAGCCACTGAATGCACTCAGCACGCTAGTGTATAGCAACAACATCGACTTACAGCGCAGCGCGAGCTTGACGTTTGCCGAGATCACTGAGCGAGGTATGCTGACAAAGTGATGGCTGCAGAGAGATGGCCAGCCGCTGATGCTGTAACAACAGATGTCCGACCCGTCGACCGCGCAACCCTCGAACCAATTCTCTTCCTGCTAGAAAGTCCAGACATTGAGGTTCAGCGGGCTGCCTCAGCTGCACTGGGCAATCTTGCTGTTGATGGTCAGTCAATCTCTCTCGCTACCAAAGCACCCAGCTAACATCAAGCCAGCCCAGAACAAAGTCCTCATCGTCTCCCTCGGTGGTCTCACCCCGCTTATTCGGCAGATGAACTCATCGAATGTGGAGGTCCAGTGTAATGCAGTGGGTTGTATCACAAATCTAGCTACACATGAGGAGAATAAGGCGCGTATAGCTGTGTCAGGCGCGCTGGCGCCGCTCACAAGATTGGCCAAGAGCAAGGACATGCGAGTACAACGAAATGCTACCGGCGCTTTGCTCAACATGACCCACTCGGACGACAACCGGCAGCAGCTCGTATCTGCAGGAGCCATCCCAGTGCTGGTCAGCTTACTCAGCAGTCAGGACACGGACGTGCAATACTATTGCACCACTGCTCTGAGCAATATTGCGGTCGACTCTGCGAATCGGAAGCGGCTGGCACAGACGGAGACAAAGCTGGTGCAGAGTCTCGTTGCTCTGATGCGAGGCCAGGCGCCGAAAGTGCAATGTCAAGCAGCTCTTGCGTTGCGGAATTTGGCAAGCGACGAAAAGTACCAGCTCGATATCGTACGAGCAGAAGGCCTGAAGCCATTACTACAGCTACTGCAGTCTAGCTACCTGCCACTAATACTATCAGCCGTAGCATGCATACGAAACATCAGCATACACCCCATGAACGAGTCGCCGATAATTGACGCGGGCTTTCTTCGACCGCTAGTGGAATTGCTTGGATCGACTGAGAACGAGGAGATCCAGTGTCATGCGATCTCGACGCTGCGGAATTTGGCAGCTTCGTCGGATAAGAACAAGCAGCTCGTGCTGGACGCTGGAGCGGTGCAGAAGTGTAAGGAGCTGGTGTTGAGTGTGCCGTTGACGGTGCAGAGTGAAATGACTGCGGCGATTGCGGTGCTTGCTTTGTCGGACGAGCTGAAGTCGACGCTGCTTGATCTGGGCGTATTTGATGTTCTCATCCCGTTGACGGAGAGTGAAAGCATTGAGGTGCAAGGGAACAGCGCTGCGGCGTTGGGGAATCTGAGCAGCAAAGGTATGTTGAAGGTTGTTGACTTCATGTGAGAGCACTTGCTGACCATGCACAGTCGGCGACTATACCCTCTTCCTCTCCTCCTGGGACAAGCCCTCGGGCGGCATCCACGGCTACCTCGCCCGCTTCCTCGCCTCCGGCGACGCAACATTCCAGCACATCGCGATTTGGACACTTCTGCAATTGCTCGAAAGCGGCGACCCGAAATTACTAGATACCATCAACAGCAGCCAAGACGTGATGCAAATGGTGCGCGAGATCTCCGAGAAGAGCGTCGACTCCGGCGATGACGGAGAGGTGGAGGGCAGTGATGCTGGCGAAGGCGAGGTTGTGCAGCTCGCTATCAGATGTCTTGAGATTGCTGGGGAGGCAGACGGAAAGGGGAGTGAAGGCGGTAGTCTGAAAGGCTAGGGCAGATGCTGATTGCGCGCAAGCATGGAGAGGCGTTTTGTGAGAAGACATGAAAGTTTCCTACACTGTCTAACTAGCGGGATGCAGTATGGCGTTTGGAGCGTGCATAGCAATATTTTGATCCGCAAGGTCGGCGAGTGATAGCGAAAAGGAGCACTCTATTGATTCCAGGCCTTCTAGCCACAGCTTCTGGATCTCGTCTGCCGCCGCGACAACACGGTTGGTTATGGGATCGACATGATGCGTGTGGAGCCAGCCCCGAGTTCTCCCCACATTGCTCCAAGTTGTCGGGCAAAGTCGGGTGTGGTCCAGACTCGAAGTCTAAGCCGAGGGCCAGTACAAGGGCAGCAGGCGCGCACCTTCATTACTATATCGCAGTTATTGCTTGTGATATATCGACCATAGTCAGAGACACTCGAAGCCCTAAGATCTGCCGTCACTGTATTGCTAGCACATCCGCGACCTACGACCGCTTCGCATACTACCTACTCTCCGGGCCAGCCAATAGATATGTCTTACTCATTTAGCTCGCGCCGTCGATGTAAGTCAACCTTCTCAGCACTTGAGAGAGTGGCAGTAGTGCAGACATCTGACAAGGTGACAGCCCGTCCGATCAGCCAGCTCGATCGGCGTTTGCAATGGCGACAACTGCGTAGTTGTTTGCCCTGGTGCCGACGGGACTAGGTGGCTATCGTAAGGCTGATCTGCAGCAATATGTAGTACCTTGATGGGTGCTCGATGAGCTGTTCCTGCGATACTGTCCAGATGCGGCGACCTGTTCGTCCCCACGTAGTCGATACGCATACATCCTTACGCCCTTGGCCGGTTTCGAAAGCCCTGCCGGATGCCCGCAGAAATATGACCCAGAGGATGCGACACGAGGAGTCTTGAACCTTCATACGATTCGACCGTATTCGGGTGAAACTTTAATGGGTGTTAGATCTCGCATTCGCAAAGGCCCAGGGCATCAAATCAGGCAGCATGGCGCCAGCGGCGCAAACATCCGCATACGGCAACCTGAACGTTTCGCTCACAGCATTGTGCTCACGCGCCAATTACGAGGAGGCCTCGATGATCGCAAGGAACTACGCAAGTGGCGCCCTCGCTGTCAGCACTGCGGCTGAGGCTGAAGTGCACTCTGCATAACGAGCCCTGGACATAACATGCACATCTTTCCGCAGCGGCCTCCATTACAATCCGACACATGTTGCGATCAACCGCACCCTGGACAGACCAATATATATTCGAATACGACACTCCGACCCGCCAAACGCCGATGAAATTGTGTGACGGCAATCGACGGCTGACGCCCTGCGACTATTTAACAGTGCGTCTCTCGGCCTCTGAACAGAGTTTGAATACCATATACAAGTCAGTGTCATGCAATCAAGCTTTTCCATCGTGGATCGGGACATGCAGATGCTCGCCTCTAGGCCCAATCCCGGCCTGTCTGGCACGGTCGTACCGGTGAGACACCGCCCCAGGATCCAGCGCATAGCATGCTATTCGTACCACGCACAGGCTAATGCGAATGCGAGATGTTCGTATTGAAGCCTTCGCACGTGGTACTGCGATACTGCGAGTTGCAGAGAAACACTAGAGCTTGTGCTCTGTCCATCAATCTGGACGCTCGGCTATTGGGGCCCAAGGGTAGTAATCATCGCACGAGGGTAGTGTACTTAGATATGGGGCCTCGCAGGTCTATATATCTGGACTGCGAACTCTATCGTACGGAACTTGCTCATTCTCACTCTCTCCCTCCCTTTGTGTCATCGCTGTCATGCTGCTCACGTCCTTCGTTGTCGGAAGTCTGGCCTGTGTTACAGTCTTTGCCGCGCCAAATCATTCACCTCACAAGCCGCGGCTCCACGGATCCGACTTCATTCCCGATTATGTCCTGCGGGTCAGCTACGAACAAGTCACCACAGCATGCCAAATTCGAATGTCAGTAGTCGTCAATGGCACCACACCTGAGCCCGCCATCCGGATCCCAGCAGGCAAGACCAGCTGGATTAGGGTGTACAACGACATGCCTGACCAGAACACCACAATGCACTGGCATGGCCTGAGTCAACGAACAGCCATCTTCTCCGATGGTACGCCGCTGCTATCGCAATGGCCCATTGCGCCGCTGCACTTCTTCGACTATTAGATTGCGCCGCTGCCTGATGATGCAGGTACTTACTTCTACTACTCGCATGTCGGTCTCCAGGCGCATACATCCAGCGGATCGTTGATTGTGACTGATAATGGCCCTCCACCATACCGATATGACGACGAGAGGATCATCGAGTTCGGCGATTTTTGCAATGCGACTGACGCTTCTATTGAGGACGGCCTAGTTGCCCATCCGTTCGTTTGGTCGGGTGAGACACACGGCGTGCTGATCGATGGCGTTGGTGTGGCCACGGGCTCGATCGGAGGCACGGCAGGTTGCGTTCTGCCAGTCATCGACGTCGAACCAAGCAAGACTTACCGACTGCGGTTCATTGGCAGCACGGCGCTTTCGATGGTACAGTTTGGAATAGCTGACCATGGCGACTTCACCATCATTGGTGCCGATGGACAGTACACTAAGCCGTACGACGTGCGCTACATGCAAGTCTCTACAGGCCAGCGCTTCGAAGTGCTCTTCAAGACGAAGAGCAAGGCAGAACTAGGCAATCAGACCGACTTCGTAATGTGATGGGAGACCCGCGAGCGTCCAGCAGTCTATCGCGGCTTCGGCGTGCTGAGATACTGCAACGCTGCACCTATCGTTACCACCGCGCCCGCTACGCCACCTCTCACCTTCTCGAACGTCACCTACAACTGGGCTGAGTACGCGCTCCAACCTCTCAAGCCCAACGACTTTCCCACCGCAAGTCAAGTGACCCGACGAGTCGAGATCCGAAACCGCCAAATGAGCGCCAACAATGCCAGCGTCATCTGGGCAGCGAGCGGCCTCCAATGGATCGACACCACAGCTCCATCTGGAAAGCCATATCTCGTCAGCATCTATGAGAACGGCCCATCCGCCATCCCAAATTACACGAACGCCCTAGCGAACTACGGCTGGGATCCCATCACTAAGGCATGGCCGGCGAAAATCGGCGAGGTACTGGAGATTGTCATCTACAACCAGCCTTCGATCGTGGAGAACAACTACGGGCTAGATTTCCACCCTTTCCATGCGCATGGTAGGCATTACTATGATATTGGGAGTGGGAATGGAACGTATGATCCTGCTGCGAACGAACTGAGGTTGAAGGGGTATAATCCGGTGTTGAGGGATACGACGAATCTGTATCGATATACTAGTGCGCAGACTGTGGATTCGCTTGCTGGGTGGCGGGCGTGGAGGATCAGAGTCGAGGATGCTGGTGTGTGGATGGTGGGTGCCTCGAATTTCTTCTTTTATGTCATCGAAGCATCGATGCTGACACGTTGACAGATTCACTGCCACATCCTGCAACACATGATCATGGGTATGCAGACAGTCTGGGTGATGGGCGACTACGAGCAGATCGCTAGCATCCAGCACTATGATGCTGCAGGCTATCTTGAGTATGGCGGCAATGCATATGGCAACGACTCGTATACGCCGTCATATGTGCATCAATTTAGCTAGACCTAGTTGCTGCCAACTCATCAGCATGTCAACAAAGAACGGACCTCAAGGCGACTCCACATGCAGGAGAACGCTAATGTATGCAGCGCCACGATGGTGTACACGCAGCTACCCTTTCGGCGAGAGTCTTCTCTTATCCGGCAGCTCCATGAGGCAACATGAGCAGCAGCTGTTCGTCCTCACAGTGCAGTGTACACTAGCAGTGTCGACAGTGAGGACTACGCAAGTGGGGCTCTCATTTCATCATTTGTGTGCATGTATAGCCGTATGAGTCTGATATGTACACATCGAGCGGTATCTAATGTGTCTTCTCCAACACTTGCTCGGATGCTTTGACGAGCTGGTCAAAGACCTGGCGAATGTACTTTTCTTCCGCTAATGGGTTTGCTGACACCACACGAATGGCGAAGACTCCATCAATGACGGTGGAAGTCAGGAAGAACTCCTTGCGTTCGTCGATGATATTGTAGACCGCTTTTGTGGCCTCGTTCGCAGCGGCGACGTGTTTGTCGTCAGTCGCAGGGATGATGGCAACGTGGCTGTCCTGGTCTGGCCTGGGACCTGCGCCATCCACCGTCGTGTGCTCTCTCAAGACCGGCTGTTTCCGCCGAGCGTTCACAGTAAAGACTGTGAGAGCATAGGCAGGCGGAGTGAACATCGTGAAGATGTCGTCCCTTGATCGTACGAGATCCGCAAAGAGGTTCCCCAGATTGATGTGATGCTGTATGTGCTGCTGGAGTCCACTGACGCCCCATGTCCGCAGTACGAACCAGACTTTGAGCGCCCGGAAGCGTCGTCCCAGCGGAATCTGCCAGTCTCTGTAATCTGTGACGAGCCCACTGTCGGTGAATTGGTTCTTGAGGTACGCTGGGGTAATGCTCAAAGCGTCTGTAAGGTCCTTCCGCTTCTGGACGTAAAGGCAAGATGCGTCAAAGTTCGTCAACAGCCACTTGTGCATGTTTATGTCGAATGAGTCGACAAACGAGAGCTGCGTTGAGAGGTGCTGGTACTCGGGCAGAACTAGCGCAGCGCCAGCCCAAGCAGCATCGCAATGAATCCACAGATCAGGGTAGTCTTTGGCTACTTCTGCGATTGAAGCAAAATCATCCACTGCGCATGTATTGGTAGTCCCTAGAGTGATTGTCAGGTAGTAAGGTTGCAAGCCCTTGGTAGTCAGCTCCTCTAGCCTGGCTCGTAAACCTGTGCCAGTCAAGGCATAGTCGTCTTTCCGTGCAGTGGCAATGCTTCGATATCGGGTCCCTGCAATGACAGCACCCTTCTTAGTACTCGAGTGGGACTGCTCTGATCCCAGAGCTACGAGCTTTGACCGAATCTCACTTGCTCGATCTTCCGACTCATCTTCGTCAGTAATGCCTTCGCGCTCAAGCTGCCGTCTCACGAATCGTTCCCGCGCAGCAATCATGCAAGTCACGATCGCCTCACTCGCTGATCCTTGGATCACGCCACCTCCCTGTCCACTCGACATGAAAGCCTTGGGCAACGCGAGGATCTGTGCTAGCCAGTCCAGAACCACAGTCTCCAGCTCCGTCACAATAGGTGAGCAGATCCAATTGAACGCCGGCGCAGTCAGAGCAGCACTCCACATCTCGCCAAGGATGCCTGGGTACGTGCTACTCGCGGCGAAGAAGGCCATGTACTTTGGGTGCTGCCAATGAGTCATTCCGGGCATGATCTTCGCTTCGATGTCGTTGGCGATGTCTTGCCATGGCTCGCCGTCTTGAGGTGCGTGTGACGGCAGGAGCTTCTGTAGGTAGCCGGGTGAGATCGATGGCAGAACAGGGCGTTCATCTATCGTTGAGTAGTACCTTTCGATCTCCTGGACGGCGTTGGTGGCGGCGTTGATGAACTGCTGGCCAGTAAGTCCAAGTGGAGGGACTGACCTCCCATCGATCTCGGACGACATTCCATGGCCATTGCCATTGGCAGCCTGCGCCGTCATGTCACCTATGGCCGATGTGAACGGATCATTGTATCATTCGGTGTTGCCGTCTCGTTGGAGGCAGTTGCGTGGCCCGTGCCCTTGTTTGGGCGATCATTCAGGTGAACGGGGTTCATCCTCACGCTTGAGATGCACATGCTCCGCACGACCCGTGATCCATGCCAATGATCTAGAGCCCACATTGGATGAAGCACGTTGGCGACGCGACACTGGAACTACTTGATGGTCGGAATGGGCCAGTTTGCCGTTGCCTGAACTGCATCGCCCTTCGATATGAGTGCTCCACTGGATCTCGCAGGATTGGCACGGGAGCGCATGGCACGCGAAGCTACGAAGAAACGTGCACGCGATGAGCAAGTATCTCCGCCACCGTCGCGGAAAGCTCCAAGATTGGAATCATCCACGGTCACTTTCGACAGTGGAGCCAAGCTTGTCTCCCTCTCGTCAGTAGTGGACAGCCAGCAGCGATCTCGAAAGTCTGCTGTGGCTAATGCAGCCAATGCTCGTCTAAGGACTGCCAATGTATCACTGCCTACTCGTCCTTCCACCGAGAGTACCGCGCTCCCAGATTCGGCTTCGCGTCCTCCAGGCTCCCTCGCCTTCCCAACGGGCGTAGTCAAGAAGACCTGGGCCCTTGGCCACCCTCGTGATGGCTCAGACATAAAGCTCGAAGAAGTTCTGGAGCCAACTACTCTCCGCACGGCAGTTCTTAGTGCCTTCCAATGGAATCCTACCTGGCTCCTGGCCAAACTTCGCCGTTCACAGACGAAGTGCATCTTCGTTATGCAGGCTAAGACTTTCGAGGAACGGGAGCAGATTGCTGAAGCACAGGTTGACAATTCGTCATGGTTGAGATTCGTGTTCCCTTCCATGGAGAACGGGGTGAATTGCATGCACAGCAAGTTAATGTTGCTCTTCCACCCAGAGAAGCTGAGGGTTGCGGTGCCTACAGCGAATCTGCTGGACTTTGATTGGGGCGAGACGGGCGTGATGGAGAACAGTGTGTGGCTTATTGATCTGCCGCGACTGCCTAAGGAGAGGAAGATGGAGGAGCGGGAGTTGACAGCGTTCGGGAAGGAGCTAATGTACTTTATGCGCAAGGCCGGGTATCCGCAGGATGTGCTCGATGGAATTCCCAGCTTCGAATTTGCTGGCACAGCTGGTGTTGCCTTCGTGCACACTGTCGGCGGTATGTCGTATGGTGGCGAAGCTCAACGGACTGGTCTGCCTGGTTTGGCACGTGCAGTCCGCGACCTGGACCTCATCTCCAAAGACACCGAGATTGACTTCGCAGCATCTTCCATCGGCTCATTAAATGATGAGTATCTCTCCCACTTTCACGCGGCCGTTTCAGGCGAGAACATGGTCGCTCGCGCGTCCTCCGCCACCGCAGCTGCAAAAGCAAGCTTTTTCACAGCTAAGAAGGCATCACCAAGTGATCACAGCATACGAGACAAGATACGGATCTACTTCCCCACGAAAGAAACGGTGCAAGACTCTACTGCGGGCGCGGCAGGGACGATTTGTCTGAACAGAAAATGGTTCGAAAGCATGACCTTCCCACGACGATGCTTTCGTGACTACATCTCAATGCGGCCGGGACTGCTGAGCCACAACAAGATCCTCTATGCGCGTGGACGGCGGAAGGAGACATCGGTCAGCGTGAACAAGGAGAGAGGCAGGGGAAACGGAAGTGGCGAGGACTCAGAGACCGAGGACGAGGGCGAAGCGTCGGCTGCACCAAGTGCTGGGAAAGCCGGCGCAGCAGCAGAGCGCGCAGGTGGTCAGGTAGCGTGGGCGTATGTTGGCTCGTCGAACATGTCAGAGTCCGCGTGGGGAAAGCTGGTGTATGACAAAAAGGCCAAGGAGTGGAAAGTCACGTGTCGGAATTGGGAGTGTGGTGTATTGATACCTGTGTTGACTGGAAAGGAAGCGAATACGCAGCGCCAGGATGGATTGGCCGATATGAGCGTTTTCGACGGGCTGGTCAAACCACCATTCATGATACCCGGCGTGGAGTACGATGGCAGGGAGCCGTGGTACTTTCAGGAACAGCATTGACGATCATCGTCAATACAGCTAGTTGACCGTTCCGGTCGAGCCAACGCTCCCAAAGTAGCTTATCTACACGAATTGATTCGTGGGGTATCATATATGCGTTCGCGGCTCCCATGCACAACTGCCTCTGCGTTTCCGATACGCTGGTAGCCGTGTGCTCCGTATCACAAGCAACAGCGCCTGTGCTTGTCTTCTCGAGCAAATGTCCATGCTGGCCAGTGCACCTTTCTCGGTCGTCAGACCAGCAACACCTCGAGTACGCCTCCATGGAGAGCGCCCAAGTCCGTGTCTCACTCTGATGCTTCACTCTCATGTCTCCCCGTCATCCCCGAGCGGACTATTGAGCGTGTAGTCCAGTATATCGCTCAGCGACAGCAACCCCACGAGCCTCGTGTTCTCATCAATGACCACCAGCCGATGCACGCGCGACTTGCGGATTGTGTCGAAGATCGTGTCTAGTCGATCGTTGAGCGTGCACGTGTAGATGCCAGGGAAGTCCTGCGGTTTTGTCAGCTCGCCCTACCTCACTTCCCATCACAGCAAAACCACTCACCTCCGGCCGTTTCTCCAACGCCTTCCCCACAGTCAACTGCAAATTATCATAATCCCCTCCCTTGATGAGGGCGATCACGTCCACAGCTTCGAAGACGTTGAGTACGACCCCACCCTCCTTATCCAGTATCGGCACACAGCTAATGCTCCTCCGTACCAACGCATTGATCACCTCCATCACCGGACTGTCCATGAACGCATAGCTCAGATTGTCGTAAGAGCCTATCATCAGATCTCTGAGCGGCTTGCGCAGCATCTGCGTTTCTTTCACATTGACAGACACGAATTTGAGGATTCGATATTGCGTGAGCACGCTGACGACCATTTCGCGTTGCGTTTCGTCATCTATGTCGACGAGGGGGATGCGGCGGGCGCGGGACTCGAGCATGCGTCTACATGCCTCGTAGAGAGTTTTCAGCGGGTGAATGGAGACAGTTTCGATGGGCGTTACGCCGAGAGCGCGCTCGATGTCGCGGAGGCTGTCGAGCTTGAACTTGTCTATCGCGGGGAGGAGGTCGGGATGGTGCCAGTAGTATTGCACGACGTTCAGGTAATCCGAGGTCGTGAGCAAGCCGGCGAAAGTGGAGGTCTTGCTGTCCCAGAGCGGGGCGCTGACGATGCCGCATTGGATGAGGATCGAGAGGGACTTTTTGACAAGTAGTGAAGTGTCGAGGACTATGAGGCGGTAGGAGAGCGGGAGGACGTCGTAGGTTGTGCGGACTTTGAGGAAGGCGCGGATGGCACGCTGCGGGGGGCATCAGTGATGGGGTGGTGAGTAAGGATCATAGTCAGACATACCAGTCCATCGACCTGCTCCCTGTCCAGCGGATGCACCGGCGCCCCCATCACCGCATAGGGCCTCCGCTTCGCCACCTGTGTCGCTGCCTTCACCTCACCACCTGCAGGCTGCGAGTCCGCAACCGGCCGCAGGTAGGAGCTCGGCGTGACGAAGCCTGATGCTGGAGTGATGGCGTCCTTCGCAGTTGATGAAGGGGTGTTTGGACGCGAGGCTTCCCCACCCGCACGTGCACGTCGAAGCTGGTCGTTTGGATTGCTGTGTGTCGTGGTCTTCACTTTGTCGTCTGCCATGGTGGGGGTCGAGTCTTGAACGTGGGATACAGGACCCTTACGAGGCTCATCGGCTGTCGGGTCTCTGGCCGTTGACTGTGGCGCAGGAGGTCTGTTGTCACTCATTAGTTGCGAGCCATTTGGTGTGTGAATGACATGTGTGATTGGGAAACATCAGGGTGTTCGGAGAGTGGACTTTGGTGGTGTGGTGTTGGAGATTCAATTGTTGAAGTGAAGTCGTTATCATCCAATGGGTGAGTCGCGTTTGCTCCTCCGTCGATCACCACTTTTTGGTGGGGCTGCGGAAATGACAGACACGTCACATTCACATGGCATTCTGGGGTGCATGCATAAGGGTATTGCGGAGAGAAGGAACTAATGAGGCATCACTAGCATGCACACCATGGCTATCCTCCAGCAGCCCATCGATGCTGTCGCGGCCTTCTCTCTCCTGTCATGGCCGCATCTCTCATGGCTGCGTCGACGCACTCGTAACCCCCCAGCAGCAGACACAATCGCCACGGAGTGATCACACAGAGTGCCCTCCCCCAGTCGCTAATGCTTCTTCGCCGCCTCCACAGCCTCCAAATTCAGCTCCGGCCCTGGATCAGTCTTGATAGTCTGCTCCTCCTGCTGCTTCACCTCCTGCACGACCTCGGCCGGAATGCTCTCCACCGGCGCCTCTCCGGCATCCTCCATCTTCTTCCTCTGCTCCCTCACAATCGCATCGCCCTCGCTGAGTCCGCCGCTCTTCGAAGGTGGATCACCCTCGACGCCAATAGGTGTGACTGCGTGATTCACGGTCTGCTGCACGCGTTGCGAGTCGAAGCGGATCACCATGCAGGAGAGATTATCTGTGCTGAATCGGGCGAGGGCATGCTCGACAAGCTGTTTCGAGGCGTGTTGGGGGTCCTGGGTGTTGCGAATGAGGTCCACGGATTCTTGGTCGGAGCAGACATCCCAAAGCTGTGCTGTAGTCAGTATTGTTCTGATCGAGTCGAACGAACGCACAGGGTGTACTCACTCCGTCACACGCTAATATCAAGAACTCATCCATATCCGGCTGTATTACCGTCTCGGTCGTATACGGATGTCCAGTGACCAAGTCCTTCATGTACGCGTCTCCCAGCGCACGAGTCACAGCCAACACGCCGTTCACGCGATTATTGAGAATCAATCCTCCAGCACCTGCGATACGCTTGCCCTCATTTTCGTCGCTGCCCTTGTGATCATATGACAAACGGAGCGCCTTGCCGTTGCGGCACAGCACAATGCGCGCATCGCCAACGTTAGCGGTGTACAGCACGCGCTGACGCGTTGCAGCCTCCTTGAGCTTCGCCTCTGTGGCAGCGGTAGGCTGATTGCTCTCCGAGCTGCTCCCATCAGCTTTCGCAGCGCTGACAGTCGCGGGCGCAAGAGCTGTAGATCCAGTCGCGGACTGGGAGTTCGGTATCCGGTCTTCCCAGCGGAGGACTGCAATCACAGCCGTGCAGCCGCTGTTCTTAAGAGGCAGCTTTTCTAACTGCTGGTCCACAGATGTAAAGGTCATGTCCAGGAGTTCGGGTATGGGTGTATTAGGGTGTTTGCGAATGACGTCCTCGAGAAGTAGATGGACCTTCTTCCCGCACCAGTCTGCGGCGAAAGTGCCAGCATGGCCGTCGAAGACAGCAAAGTAGCCGTTGTCGGTCTCTACGATGCTCTGGCCGCTGTCGTTGGTAGACACATTGCTTAGCGACGGATTGCTCGATCCAGTCACCGCGGGCGCAGGCGTGCTCATGAAATTGTAGAGATATGCATGCGTATCCTCCATTGTACGCCTACACTTCTTGTTCTTGTCTTCTGTCACTCCGACGCGGAATGTGGAGCGCGGACCAGGATTAGACTCACCAGCAGAGTTGTTGAACGAGCCCTGCGGCACACTTAAGGCGGGATCCAGCTTACCCAGCTTCTGCATGGGCGTCTGCGGCGTACTTGAGCCACGCGATTCTGGCGAACCGCTGAGATTCGAGAGCGACTGTTTCGCACTACTGAACAGATCTCTGGCTCTGCCAACGCCGCTACTTCGGCGCTTCTTGTCTGCAGCCGGGGTCGACGCTTCCTCCGACTTGCGCACGGGACTTCGCATATCATTGCTGACCTCGTCTCTGCTTTCTTGTATCGCCTCCGGGGATGCAGTCGAATTTGCCATCGGACTGAGTAGGTTCTCGCTGTTACCAGTGCCGTCGATCGCGGGTACATCCGTGTTCAGCTCCTTGCCATTGCCATTGCCGTTACCATTCCCATTCCCGTTGGAGCTGCCAAACATTCTGTTGAGCAAGCCTCCCTTCTCAGAGATGCTGCTGCGCTTATTGCCAGCCAGTTTGGTAGGCTGGTTGGTGGTCGGACTGCTCATCTACCGCGTGTCGTGTGTTCTAGCACCTGAGCGGAGCTTGTAATGAGAGCTGCCGGCGTGGGGGATGGAGGTGACGTTCAACGCCAAGCGTGTAATGTGTTCCAGGCAGCTGCGACTCTAGGAGTTGTGGTGAGCGCGTGCTTTGGTGAAGTGCGATTTGAGGAGTGCTAGATGGGTGTCCTTGCTTGCTGCCGCGCATGCCACGATGATAGAACTGACGGGGTGGAAGAGGATACTTACAAGGCGACTGACAAAGCTTCCTTGTCACCTACTATACCAAGCGCCGCGTGCCGCCTGCAGAGTCTCGAGTCCTCTCGCCGTCTTCGGTTCACGGGGCTGTGTTGTTTCCGATGGGCCGAGGAGCAAGGTTTGGGATTAAGAGAATGCGAAAGTCTGGTAAGGAGGCTGGTGGCGAGAAGCGCGCGGCCAGTAATGGAGCAAACAGGCAGAGGTGAAGTCACAAGACTGGAATCCGTATTGGAATATCGCGGTAGCTGAGGGATGTCGAGGTTGACGTCGCCGAAGCCACCGGCAGCCTGCATCTGTGGGGAGGCAGGTGCGCTGCCCCTCCATCGTTCGTCACTGCCCGTGCACGACTGCAGGCACAGCATACTTTATATGAACACAGCAAAAGAGCCGAGACAAGTTCTGTGCACAAGCAGGTTACGCGCGATAGCTCACAACCTACTACAGAGATCACGCGCACGCGGACCGCTCAGCGACTCGTCATAAAGGAGAATGCTAATGTATGCAGCGGGGCGATGGTAAATGCGGACTTAACCTGTCGGCGAGAGTGTTAAACCCCCTAGAGGCTCTTTCAGGCACCATCGAGAGCCACTCGTTGCCGCAGTGCGGTCTACACTAGCAGCGACGACCGTGTGGGTCTCTCGAACGCTCAGTCTCCATTGTCGTCCGCGTGCCTCGACCGAAGCGGCGTCTTCTCAGCATGGCTGTGCGGCTTCTGGTGCTCAAGCTCTGCTACTGGACGTACTGCGGTCTTCGTTGACGATGGGTCCACTGCCGGCCGCCTGCCCGTTACCAGATTACTATCCGCCAAAGCCTGCAGAGTCCCAGCGCTCACTGGCGACGAGGAGGTATCCTTAGAGTGTCGAGAGTCACAACACCCTCGCGTAGCAGGGAAGCTACCGTGACCAGGAATGGCACATGTCTGGTACCGAGCAACATCTCGCGAGGTGTCACGGGGCAGGCATGTCCCGCACTTTTCAATCATTATCTTCGTAAACCATCAAGTCTCGCTTGCAGATCATCGTCTCCAGGATCGCCACCTATCGCTTGAGCAATCTTTCCTTCCGCAACCTTCTGATTTTGTAGCCCTTGCGGCGTCTCTCCAAGCTGCACATTACGTTAGCCCTGTCCTCTGCTACCATCCAACATCCACGATATCTCACCGACTGCCCCAGATCCACCCCAATCTCATCCAGCACCTGATTCACCACCTCCTCGCCCTCCTCCTCATCCTCAAGCCCCGTCACATCATCAATAGCATCATCCATCATCTCCTGCCTCTGATCCATAACATCGTTCTCCCTCTCAAATTCCATCGCAATCCGCTGCAGTGCCGGAAGGTTCATCTGCCTATTCATGCTCCCCAGTAACTTCGTCGCGCCCTTCATGCTCTCCATCATCTGCTGATTACTCCGCACTGTCTGTATTCGTAGCGAGATTGCTTGGAGTTGTGTGCGCATTTGATAGAATTTCTGGATGTATCGCCTCGTTCGCACCAGATCCTTTGCTTGGACTTTTACTGCCCCCATCTGTCCGGCTTTGGCATTCTTGCGGATGTCCGCTACGAGCTTCTTTTCTTGGTTCTCGAGTTTGGTTCGTTCGCGGTCGAGTTCGCGTTGGGTTTTTTCGAGTGCGCGTTGGTGTTTTCGTAGGCGCTCAGCCGGGGTCATGCGTTTGCCAAAGGCCCATTCTACGATCTGCGTGTTGTCAGTATGGAATTTGAGTCTCATCTGGTCGACTTGCGTTCATAGCTGCGGTTGCTGCACGATGGCAGCCAGGACTAGGTATATGGCGCTTGCTTGGTGCTGAAGCTTCTCGTAGTTGGACTGTTACCAGAGACGTGGCGATTATGATTCAAAAAGAGAGCTTTGTTCAGGTGAATATACTATGTTGCATTCAATGCTGTCGCCTGTTGCTTGTACTGTACATGTGCTTGTAGTGGATCGCCGCTCGGCAGCTCCCGGGATGGTTAAGAACATCCACCCTTCACATCAAGCAACGCCACCAAACATCCTGGCATTTCCTGATAGACATCACTGTTACACCTAGAAAGTAACATGCTGGATTCGAATACCAGCATATTAACCAGACTGACGAGATGAACCCCGACAACCCCTTCTCGGACGCCTTCACTGGCTCCGGCGCATCATCATCACGACCAGGTGGACGACCGGGGTACATGACAGTGGGTGGGAGCTCAGTCTCTCAGAGCGCAGCAAGACTACAGGCATTGCTCGACGAGGATTCCGGTTATGGCGGAAGTAGCGCAGGCGACGAGGCATCGGAAGGGTCATGGCACCCAGGACTGTCGCAGGACCGCTTCACGCCAGTGCACACACCGATGAGGGATAGCGACCCAAACGACACCTCTGATCCCGAGAGAAAAGCACTCGCTAGCCATGTGCATCAGCTGTTCTACAACCAAAACCGGACTGCGCTTGGGCGAGCCATCAACCAGACGGTGGAGACGCTGAAGAAGCTGCAGGAGATGAATGCAAAGTGGCCGGCACACTACCCGACTGTGCAAAGACCGTCTGCACTACCACCGACGCGACCGGATATCCGTCCTGGGCTTCATCACACGCAATCGACGTCTGACAACCACCGAGGTCTCGACCGAATACCCAAACGACCCAACCCACTCAAACGAGCCGAGACCTCACTAGGAGAGCAGTCGAGTGCGGCAGAGTCGAGCGAAGATGCTGCCGCAAAAGCAGTCAAGGCAGAGCCACGACTGGTCACGCCGCAGCTCGCTCAGCAGTTTTCCGTGCTAAAGATCGAGCTGAAAATGGAAGGCTTACCGCAGACGGAGATCGTGCACTCGTTGGAGAAGCAGTCGGTGGCTGCATTGCTGGACAATCAGATCAACAACAGTATACGGCATCTCTTCTCATTGCGAGACCGAATAGAAGATACGTCGAGTAAAGTCTTGGTAACTGGTGATCTCAATGCTGGCAAATCTACGTTCTGCAATGCTTTACTGCGGCGGAAGGTGCTACCTGAGGACCAACAGCCATGTACGAGCATCTTTTGCGAGGTGCTAGATTCGCGAGAGAATGGAGGTGTTGAAGAAGTACACGCAATACCGCACGGCATCACCTACGAGCGAAACGATGAGAGCACTTACTCGGTCTATGCCCTCAAACAGCTCGAAGAGATCGTCATCGACAGCGAGCGGTGGTCACAGTGCAAAGTCTATATCAAAGATATCCGTTCTGTCGACCAATCATTACTCAACAACGGCGTTGTCGACATTGCGCTCATCGATGCACCTGGCTTAAATAACGACTCCCTGAAGACTACTGCAGTCTTCGCGCGGCAAGAAGAGATTGACGTCGTCATCTTTGTCGTCTCAGCTGCCAATCATTTCACCTTATCAGCAAAGGAGTTCATCTTCAATGCCGCACGGGAGAAGGCTTACATGTTCATGGTGGTGAACGGCTACGATCAGATTCGCGACAAGAAGCGATGTCAGGAGACGATCTTGAAGCAAATCGGTCACCTCAGTCCGGCGACGATGAAGGAGGCAACCGAGCTGGTCCACTTCGTCTCGAGTAATGCAATCCCAGTGGCGCCAGCCGGCGGTTCAGGGCCAAGCGGTGGCTCTGGCGGCAGTGGCTCGGCATCGTTTGATGACGTTGACAACGCGCCTGATAAAGACGAAGACGATGATGGTGAGCCATCTGGCAAGCACGGCGAACCCGGATCACCTCCGAAGAAGGGCAAGGGCAAAGAGAAGGAGGCCCTGGATGACTTCAACGAGCTCGAGGCATCCTTACGACGGTTCGTACTGGAAAAGCGTGCAAGATCGAAGCTCGCTCCCGCAAAGACGTACCTGATGAACGTACTCGGCGATCTCGGAACCCTCGCCGGTGTGAACAAAGACGTCGCACAGAATGAGCTCGATCGCGTCACGCGAGAGTTGGAGAGTCTCGAGCCGGTGTTTGAGCAGTCGAAGAAAGCGCGGACGCAGGCTGATGACACAGTGGCTGGTCAAATCGAGGAGACCTCGCAAGAAGTCTACTCGCTCACGCGCAATACACTGAACTCCTCGATCTCCCGTGTTGCTGAAGCAGATCTCGGCGTAGAATATCCCGGCCTCTTTGGCGCGTACTCCTTCGCAGACGATCTTAAGGCAGCCATGCTCGCTCAAGTCTCGGACACAGTGCGCTGGTGCGAAGAGCGTGCTCGCGAGAAGACTGTGTCGGGCGTAAACGGGATCAAGCAGCTCGGCATACTACATTTGGGAGACCAGTACACGGATCTCACGTTCCGGTCGGAGAAGATGTTCACTAGCCGTCGGGATGCACTGGCACGGCAGGTGGATTTCGAGACTGAGCTGTGGGATTTCTTTGACTTCGCCAATCTGTGGGAGAGGCAGGAGAAGGTCGCTGGCACGAGTATGGCTGTGACTGTTGCTGGTGTTGTCGGGACGAGATTGATTGGTGGAGTTGGGTGGCTGGATGGTGCTTTGACTGCGACGAAGGTGGTAGGCACGAACAACTTGCGACGGGTGATGGTACCGGGTCTTGTCGTTGCTGGTGAGTGCTTGCACTGCTCATGTCTCCCTCGGCTATTCCATGCTGACCATTCTACTAGCAATCCTCGGCATATCCTACACCCTCTCGCAAATCCCCTCTTCTCTCCCCCGACGCCTCTCAGCTAAGCTCGCCGCGCAACTCGACTCCCTCGATTACGTCCACAGCAACAGCACGCGCATCTCCACCGAAGTGCGCCGCGCGCTGAAGTTTCCCGCGGACCGCCTTCGCGAAGGACTCCAGCGCAACATGGAGAGTTTGCAGAAGCAGCGGAGTGAGACCGTCAAGGTTAGGGTGGAGAGCGAGGTAGCGAGGAAGTATTTCGGGAATTTGGTGCGGGAGAGTGGGGAGATAAGGGGGAGGGTTGAGAGGGTGGACTTGGAGGGGCCGGCGCCGGGGGTGCTAGGGGCATGAGGGGTGATTTCGAGGATGCATGATCTGGTATGGAAAAGGCGTTCTGGGGTGTTGTTCTGTGTAGATATCCCCTCTGAAGAGATGACATTCTTTGAGTCACGAGATTGCCATCTCTCCTAGTCCGTCGTCCATGAGAGACACTACAGTGGTCAGGCTGATGATGCCTTGCTCACAATTACTCGATTCTGCGAGGAGGAATGACTCCAACGTACTTTACGCCTGTACTTGTGCATGTTCAACGTTTGGCAAAATACAGACTTTCGGAACAGCCGCTGTCTGCAGATCCTGGACCCCTGCATCTGCATAAGGCTGACGAGGCGCAAGAACGATTGGGAAAGGGTCTCACATTTGTTGATTTGTGCTGTATCCTTTTCGCCTTCGACCTGCTCTTACCTCCCCTCTACCCTCCAGTCACTCGCTCTTCTCCCCTCCGTGCGCATGTCCGCCAATCCCGCCGCTGCACCCCGCTCATCCATTTGGTCATACCTATCGTTCTCGTCTCCCCAACACTCGCAACCCAGACGCCGCAGCAGCTCGACTGTCCTGCCCAAACGCGAGAGGACCACCCTAGACAGCGGACGCACCTACAAGGACAAAGCGCTGGAGGACTCGTTGTCCACCACCGGCTCAATGAGCGAGAAGATCTCCGCCGCGTACATGAACCAGGGCCAGCGGTCGCGGTACCTGAAGACTGGCGGGATCGTCGCCTTCGTGCTGCTAGTGTTGTACTGCCTCGTGCCTTCCAGCCAAACTCCCGGCAGTGGTCTGGTGAGTGTAGGCAAGGGCGATGTAGCGAGCGATCCTACCACGGGAACGACGAAATGCACGCGTAGCTACAGCAAGGATAAGCCGCTTGTGCAGTATGCGCTTATGCTTGATGCTGGCAGCACGGGGAGCAGGATTCATGTCTACCGGTTTAACAATTGCGGCCCGACGCCTGAGCTCGAGGATGAGATTTTCGAGCAGACGGTTGTGAAGGAGGGAGGCAGTGGGTTGAGCAGTTATAAGGGTGATGCTGAGGGTGCGGCGAAGAGTCTGGATGTGCTAATGGATGTCGCTGTTAAGGCTGTGCCGGAGAAGTTGAAGGGGTGCACGCCGGTGGCTGTCAAGGCTACCGCTGGGTTGAGGAAGCTGGGACCCGAGATGAGTGGCGCGATTTTGAAGGCTGTGAGGACGAGGCTGGAGACTGTGTATCCGTTTCCCGTTGTCAGTGAAGCGAAGGGCGGTGTGGAGGTCATGGATGGTAAGGACGAGGGTGTGTATGCTTGGATCACGACGAACTACCTGCTTGGGAAGATTGGAGGACCGGACAAGACGCCCACAGCAGCTGTCTTCGATCTCGGCGGTGGCAGCACGCAGATTGTCTTCCAGCCGACCTTCGCTGAAGCGCGGAATGGCGGTATGCCCGAGCAGCTTGCCGAGGGCGACCACAAGTACTCGCTCAAGTTCGGCGGTCGCGACTTCACGCTCTACCAGCACTCCTACCTAGGCTACGGCTTGATGGAAGCTCGTATAAATCTTCACCGAACGTTATTGGAGGGCATGGCGGAGATCCACGGCGATAGCAAAGCCTGGCTACAACAGCCCATCACGAACCCCTGCTTCGCGCCAGGAAGCAGCAAAGAAATCGACCTCGCGCTTGGTGCTGACCATCCCCTTGGCGCATCATTGACCGTCAACATGACTGGTCCTCCTTCCGGCTCCTCAGCCGCACCAGCGCAGTGCCGCGCTCTCGCCGAGAAGACCCTCAAGAAAGAAGCCTCCTGCAAACTCGCGCCCTGCGCTTTCAACGGCGTCCACCAGCCCTCCCTAGACAAGACCTTCGCTCGCGAAGACGTCTACCTCTTCTCCTACTTCTACGACCGCATCTTCCCGCTCGGCATGCCCGAGTCCTTCACACTCCGCGAATTGCATTCCCTCACCGAGCGCGTCTGCACTGGTGGCGAAGCGTGGAAAGTTTTCGAGGGCGTGGAGGGCGCTATGAAGGAGCTGGAACGGCCGGATCAGTGCTTGGATTTGAATTTCATGCTTGCGTTGCTGCATACCGGGTATGAGATGCCTATCGATCGGGAGGTGAGGATTGCGAAGAAGATCAAGGGGAGGGAGCTGGGGTGGTGCCTTGGGGCTAGTTTGCCCCTTTTGGAGGCGGGGAGTGGGTGGAGTTGTAGGGTCAAGATGGTGGGGTAGATGGAATGGCTGAGGCTAGGCGTTGGAAAGATGCATTACGAGGCGCTTTGGGGTGGGAGGTAATGTTGGGTACTATGGAGTATACTAGCTGAGCACACTTCGATAGGCAGTTCTCACGAGAGCTCAGCATCAAATCACATCACATACACCACATCCTCCTCTCCCTGCAACGACTTAATTACCTCTTCGGCGCCCCTCTCTCCCGATCTCACAGCTCCCTCCATATACCCCTTCCACTCAAACGCCGTCTCCGTACCCACAAAATGCACCTTCCCAGCCGGTTCCCGCAGAACTTTCTCCCAAGCCGTCAACCCTCCAGGCCCCAAAACCGGACAAGGACACCCCTGACTCCACTGCTCATTCCGCCAGATCTGTTCGACCGAGTCGATCGGCGGCTCGACCTTCGCGAAAGGCCCAAACAGCTTTTCGATCTGCGTCAGCACCGCCTCGTACCTTTCTTTGGCAGGCAAGACCATCCAATCTCGCGCCGGCTGGCCCGTAATGAAGCACGTCAAGCTCCATTGGCCCGCGCTCTCGACGCTGGAATCCCGGGTGACGGCGAAAGGACCGTGGACTGATTGGGTTAGGCCGCAGAGATTACTGGATCGCCACCAAGGACGAGCGTAGAGGAGTATGACTTTGCTGTAGTCGCCCAGCTTGCTGGATTGGGAGACCTGCGTCTTTTCTGGGGGAAGCGGAGGGGAAAACTGGATCTCTTTGTAGAGTGGTGTTGGCACGGATACAATCACCCGTTTTGCGGACACGACACCGCGGGCCGTTGTGACGACGACGCTGGAGCCGGTGGCTTCGATCCTACGAACCGGCGACATCAGACGTAGCGATCCCTCCGTTAGCTCGCTGGCGAGGCCTCGACTGAATGACTGCGTTCCCTGCGCGATACGGAGGTACTGCCCGCCGTCTTTGCAGTCCGAGCGCATCTGCATGTATCCGCCACCGGACTTGCAGTAATCGAGGAAGTACAGCGCGCTCATGTCGCGAGGCTCCACGCCTAGCATGGCTCGAGCGCCGATCGTGAGGGCGTTCACGGCGTCTTCACAACAGTCATGCGAGCGGATCCAGGCTTCGAAAGTAATGTCGTCGAGATCTGCGCGCAGCCGGCGTCCAGAGACGACAGCGGCGTGAAGGTCGATTTGTTGGCATGCAGCTTCGAAAGCATCCCGCACTCTGATCACATCCGCAATCGCCGCATCATCAGTACCGTCACCCAACAACTGCCCATAAGGATGCGCCTTAAACCTCCCCACCCCCTCATCAACCACAATCCGTCCCTGCACGTTCTGCGGCACAAGCTCCAGCCCAAACCGCTTCGCGAGCGCAAACATACGACTCTGATTCGTGTCGTTGATCCACGCGGCGCCTACATCACAGATCTTGCCGCCCACATCTCGGGACCAGCATTTGCCTCCAACGCGGTCGCGGGCTTCTAGGACTGCGACGGCAAGGCCAGCTTTTTGGAGGTCGATTGCGGCTTGGAGACCGGAAAGTCCGGCGCCGACGATTGCTACGTCGACTTGTTGGGGAGGGAGCTGAGGGATCGCGGCGATGGCGTCGACTTCGAAGATCACGCCTGGGAGGGCGAGTGCGGGTACTGAGATGAGTGTGGTCGCTGGCCGGTGGTCGCCTAGGAATTCCGAGACGGGGGCACGGTGTTGCGGATTTGTGGAATCGTAGTTCACGATGTAGTAGGTGAACTTCATCAAGTCTTCCGTTCGCGCTCCAGCGGCGTCTAGGCATTTGCGCAGGTTGAGGAAGGCTTCGCGGATTTGTTCGACAGGGTCTGAGGGGATGGAGCCATCAGGGCGGATGCCTATCTGGCCGGCGAAGGTTATGAGGGTGGAGTTTGGGGGTTGTTGGGCGACGTAGCTGTAGTAGGGGGAGGTGCGGGTGTTGTGAGGATTGTAGAGGAGAGCCGATGGGCTTGACATGTTTCGAGATTGACTTGGAATGCATGCACCAAGACTTGTATGCAAGAGCAGCGTGATAGTACTTATTTATGCACTAGATCCACCAGCTAACTCACCTGTACGTCGGACGAGCCGGCGCCACGCACTGATTGAGCGATGTGCACTGGTTGTCAGACGATGTGCAGCTCCCTAGAGGTCCCCACTTCGTCCTATTCGAAGCTCCGTTCAAGCTCTGTCGCATCTGCCGCTTGGAACCTATACGATTGATGTGCGAATGCGATTATCGTTGATGCAAGCAATCTATTTTGCGTATAGTACTGAAGGTCAAATACCTTCAATGTGTCTGACAGCGCTGCCACGCACTTCATTTTCTCTATTGTAAACCCAAATCCGCGACTAATCGTTTGCTTCATGTATTTTACCTCTGCTCACCATCCTCTTTCAAGGAAACATGTACCAGACTTACACAACGCCCGCCGAGCTTTCGCCCGAATGCTTTTCGTGTAGACCCTCGTCGCCTCTCCCCAAGATTTGAACCCCAGACTTCTTCGCAGCCTTACGCTCCTTACGACTCGGTAGATTGGACTCGGGACCAGACATCAGCCTGCCCGGGTGCCAGATATTGAGCAGCACCAGCGCGATGAGCATCATCGTCGAGTCTAGCACGTACTGATACGCTTCCTTCTTCGCGATACCGGAATCGATGCCGCTGCTGTACTCGGCCAAACGGAAAATTATGCGGATTGAGATCAGCGCAACAATCGCGTACTCGACGTAAAGAAGTGTGAGACCCTTGCGACGGTGCTGAGTTGGTCGCTGCGCACGCATGTGCTGGTGGAAGCGTACGATGGCTCCGAGGAAGCAAAGCAGACACAGTTGCTGGAATCCGACACCACCCATGTAAACATGCAGTCCTGTCATGACATTGTTGAGGTCATCGCCGCTGGCTATGGACGCTCCGCCAGCTTGCACGAGGAAGGCGACAACGTCCAGAAGCACGAACAGAAGCGTGAATCGCCACGCCCGGATGCCGAGAACCTTCGCGTCCGAGGTGAAGTTATACACCATTCGGCCAAAAGCCATGTAAGCGTAGGCATTAGTCCAGACGGGGGCGATCATCAGCAAGACGAACATGGTCGAGTAGATGCTGTCGTTCCTCGGCTGCTGAATGGCGAGGATGCGGAGGACGTAGGCGCCGGTTTGCATGCCGCCGCTAACCACGATCACCCAGGAGTACCACTTGCGGCTGTGGAACATCTGGACGATGTGCGCCAGGGTTGTGAGGGCGAAGAGGATGACATAGAAGTAGGCGGCGCCGATGTTGGGGCAGAAGCTCCAGTCGATGTTGGGGTCGGAGAGATCTACGGGCAGGAGGTTAGATAATGTAGACGGTGATGTGTATCTACAACTTACCGCGGGTATTGCAGAAGTCAGGCATGATTGCTGTGTGATGTTCTCAGTAGATCCCGAGGAAGTGCTGTTGGAAGCCAGAGACGATCGCCTTTGCACGGGAAGATTGGTATGGGAAATGGAGTAACGCAACGCTGTAAAGGAGATATATTGCTGAGATCTGAGACTCCTACCTCCATGATACTGTCGAACATTGACGCTCATATATACTGGGCCTCACCTGTTATGCTCGCCAAAATCGCCAAAGGATTCTAAGTAGCGCTTCGCAAGACTCGTCGTCGTGGTGCCATGCTTGCGCATCCATGACTAGGGACTTGTCCACTCAGCGGCACACACGATGTGGGTGCCTGGCGAGGCATGTCGGAGAATACGTCGGCCCTCGAACATGGTGGTATTGTTCGTTCGAGTGGAGTCAGTGGATTGACCAAATGTCAGCATTGAGCACGAAAGCGAGCTCAGCCCCAGTGCGATTTTGGCGAGGTCACGTGAACAGGCCCTTCTCTGCGAAGCATCCATAGAAAGTAGGCCTCTTTTTGTGTGACTGTCGGCCTTGCCGTAGCATGAACCCGAGTAGCATGCCTGCGCCTCTGCATGCAGCTCCAATCTCTGATTCGTTTGCGACTATCGCGGATGAGAGTCTCGTCTGCTAGACATCTGACGAACCTTTGGCGGTGACGTACATTTTCGTGTTGGCCCACCAACGAATCCATCAACAAAGAAGCGAAACGCGTTTTCCAGAATCTCGCCAAACGGATGGCAGCCGGCAGCGCGATAGTGCAAGAGCATGGACCAGACGACCCACTAGCCATGCGCCGATCTGTAGATGTATCGCAACCTGCAATGGCGATTTGATGAGTTATACATTGATCTGGTAGACGACTTTCTCGAACGCGCTCAGTTGCTCCTGCCGAGTGTGGACGACGGGATGGGTACTAGAGCGTTGACGACACCGGATCTGCGCAGCTACCATACCACTGCGAGTGCACCAAGTCTGCGCAGTCGCACGCCGGCGCTGGAAGATATGGAGAGGCCGAGCACGCCTGGTGGAAGCGATGCTGGGAATGTCAAGGTCGTGGTGCGGGTGAGGAAGTTCCTGCGGAGAGGTATGCAGACTTGAAGCAATAGAGCTGCGCGCATACTGACAGAGGCCATGCAGAACTCGACAAGCAATCACCATGCCTCATCCGCATGAACGCAGAGACCCAAGAGACGAGGCTATCGCCACCACTTGAAGATGCTAGGAGCAACCGCCGCCCTCACGAAGAAAAGTCCTTCACCTTCGACCGATCCTTTTGGTCCCACAACGACACAGACTCGCACTTCGCCGGGCAATCAGAAGTCTACGCGTCGTTCGGCGAAGAGTTCTTGGACCACAACTTCGATGGCTACCACACCTGCATCTTCGCATACGGTCAAACAGGGAGCGGGAAGTCATACACCATGATGGGCACGCTTGACCAGCCGGGCTTGATCCCACGCACATGTCGGGGCTTGTTCGAGCGCATAGAAGCGGAGCAGAACAGCGCTATAACATACAATGTTCATGTCTCCTACTTTGAGATTTATAATGAGCACGTCAAGGACTTGCTTACACCGAGGACGACGCCGCCAGCGTATCTAAAGATTCGTGAGAGCAAGAGCGATGGCGTGTATGTGCAGAATCTGACTGATGAGCCGGTGCGGTGTTATGAGGATATTGAGCGGCTGATGAAGGTCGGCGATATGAACCGGACGACCGCCAGTACGAAGATGAATGACACATCATCGAGATCGCATGCGGTATTTACTCTTACTCTGAAGCAGATCCAACATGACATTGCGACTGACAGTACTATCGAGAGACTGGCTCGCATGCGACTTGTCGACTTGGCCGGGTCTGAGCGTGCTAACCGCACGGAAGCCACAGGCCAACGTCTACGAGAGGGAGGCAACATAAATCAGTCCCTGACCACGCTCGGTCGCGTGATCGCAGCACTGGCAGACCCGAAACGACAAAAGGCGAATCGCATGTCCGCCTTACCGAATCAGCAGCGCAGGCGAGCAGAAGTCGTCCCCTACCGCGACTCCGTCCTGACATGGCTGCTGAAAGACTCGCTTGGCGGCAACTCCAAGACAGCAATGGTTGCTTGTATCTCTCCTGGTGACTATGAGGAGACGCTATCCACACTCCGCTACGCCGACCAAGCCAAGCGAATCTGCACGAAAGCTCACGTCAATCAGGACGCCGTCTCAGCCGCCGAGCGCGATGCAAAGATCATGGAAATGCAGGAGACGATCAAAGCGCTACAGCTCTCCGTCAACGCGGCTGCTGTGCGGAAACGAGACGAGGTCGACCGCGCGCGCGATGAGCTGGAAGACTACCAGCGTCAAGTCACGAAGATGCAGCGAGCCATGGAAGAATCCCGCGCGGTGTCCGATGTCAAGATCCGCGCCTTGACGCTCGAAGTCGACGAGCTGCGGCCTGCCAACGCTGCGTTGCAGATTGAGATCGAGGCGCTGAGGAGACATCTGAGTCTCGCGGTCGGGGAGCTGAGGAATCCCATCGTGCTGCCGGAGAATTACGAGGCTACTGATGATGAGGAGGATAATGGAAGTGATAGCGGCGTCGGAGATAGTGTTGATGGCGACGGCTTTGATCATGGTGGGTGGCAGGAAGATGTTGATGATTTGATGAGGGAGCTGGGGATGTTTAAGAGGAAGGTTATGGATGATCGGGAGAGGTTTCCTCATGCTGAGGTTGAGGTTTGAGGGAGGATTTGAGGTTCGTGTTTAGCGTTTGGTGTCTGGTGTAATGAGGAAGAGGACTCGTCTACCCATGGATGGACGAAGACGGTCATCGCAGCAGTGATGAATGCTAATCGTTGGACACTTCGTTGTACCTCCGGCTCCGTGAAAGCCTTGGTGTTTCGCAACTGTATCCGTGATCCACCAGATCCTATCCATCGAGTCAGAGCAGCGTCAGTGGTCATTCCAGTCCCACCAAGATAGCGTCAGGCTTTTGTAAGTCAAGTGTTTTGAAGCTCATCCGTACACGCCTCAAAAACCCATATCTGCACAATATCCAGCCCTACGAGACAATGTCGCATTGACAGGTCTTGGCGATGAGGCTGGGTTAGGGGCGGCTGCAATCTCGGTGATTCGGCTGCACGCAGATCCATGAAGATGTTGAAATTGCGCGCTCCACTGCGTGATCCTAGGGTTAAAGAACGGCTGAGCTATGGATTTGTGAAGACTTGAGCACCGCGTCCTACTTCTCACACACCTTACGCCGTGATTGGCAGTTTGAAGGTACCTGCAAAGTGACCGGAAGCGACAGGCGACACGACATGAGCGCGTAAGCATACATGTAAGCACAGCCCTCCCGTCCTGCATCTCTTCACCGCGAATGCGAGTCTTCCCCATCCGCATTCTTCTGGACGACGACGACTACTTCGATCACGACACTCTGGGAACACTGCAGCGATACACTTCGGACCTACAGGAAACATCGCGATCGCCGTCGAAGACAAGAAACCGGGACAACCGGCTTCTGAAGGTACCGAACGTCGACTTCTGCCAAGGGGCGTTCAATGTCATCGTCAGCGGAAGTGCACGGATGAAAGCGCGAGAGATTGAGATTGCCAGTGCTTCCTTCCTCGGCCGCATCATTCTTGCCTCACGATCTCGACTACCAATCACTCCTACTACCACACCGTCCCTTCAACGCGCGCCTGTCACTCATTCACAATTGGCCTACACTCTGCATTCGGCATCATCGCGACCAACAACACGCGCCACCGCAAACACAATAACAGCAACTAACCAGTAATCCGTAATCACCAGAATCATGCCTATCCGCGCCATCAACCCCTTTGCGTCGACCACCACCACCGAAGTCCTGAACGAGAAGGAGCCCATTCGCATTGAGCAGCGCGAGGTGAAGCCTAGGTTCAGGCCACGATTCTCCATTCCATTTACCACGTCGCCGAAATCCGCAAGACCCGAGACGCCTGCGAATAACAGACTCGAGACGCCCCATCATCCTATATTTCGGCCGCCCTCACCGCAGACGCCGACTCTGAGTCTACCTACTATCAATCTCACGACCGCGACGGGCGAGAAGAGCAAGATGGAGGAGTCGCCAAGGCCATTGACACTGTTTTCGCCACCATCTCCGACGGAAGTCAAGATGCAAGCAAAACGACATGCAGCATTCGGACCATTGGGGTCGAAGCAACATCTGTATTCATCGCGGTTTGTCGGTAGCGAGTTCCCTGACCCGGTCGAGGACGAGCCGCCATACTTCTACCTGATCACAACCTACATATCCTACCTAATATTAATCGTCTTCGGGCATGTGCGAGACTTCTTTGGCAAGCGGTTCCGACAGGACAGCTACAAGCAGCTGCGCGAGATGGACGGGTACGCACCACTGAACAGCGATTTCGACAACTTCTACACGCGGAGGCTGCAACTCAGAATTAACGATGTGTTCCGACGACCAGTCACAGGCGTGCCAGGGCGCTTCATCACGCTCTTGGACCGCACGAGCGACGATCACAACCTCTCATTCAAGCTCACTGGTACGACCACTGAGACTCTCAACATGAGCTCGTACAACTACCTCGGCTTTGCGCAGGCTGAGGGCGAGTGTGCTGATGCAGCGGAAATGAACATCAAGAAGTACGGTATCTCATTCTGCTCGCCGAGAGGAGACTCAGGGACTGCAGATCTGCATGTGGACGTTGAGAGGCAGATTGCGGAGTTTGTGGGCAAGCCAGCAGCCACCATCTACAGCATGGGATTTGTGACGAACGCTACCATATTTCCGGCACTGGTCGGCAAAGGCTGCTTGATGATCTCCGATCAGTTGAATCACTCCTCGATCCGATTTGGTGCGCGCATTTCAGGAGCTGTCATTGACATGTTCAAGCACAATGACATGAACGACCTGGAGCGCGTGCTCCGGGAGCGCATCTCTCAAGGCCAGCCACGGACACATCGACCATGGAGGAAGATTCTCGTGGCTGTTGAGGGTCTGTACAGCATGGAGGGCACTCTCTGTAATCTGCCCGGGCTCGTGGCACTGAAGAAGCGATACAAGTTCGCATTGTACGTGGACGAGGCACACAGCGTCGGCGCACTCGGACCTCGCGGCCGAGGCGTATGCGATTACTTCGGAATCGATCCTGCAGAGATCGACATCTTGATGGGTACGCTCACCAAGTCATTCGGTGCGAACGGTGGTTACATTGCGAGCAGCAAGGCCATCATCGACAAGATCCGGGTTATCAATGCTGGTACGATCTACGGCGAATCGCCAGCGCCTGCCGTTCTCGCACAGATTCAGTCTTCACTTCGAATCATTTCCGGCGATCTCGCGCCTGGACAAGGCGAAGAGCGTCTGCAAAGACTCGCCTTCAACTCGCGCTACCTCCGCCTCGGATTGAAACGCCTCGGCTTCATTATCTACGGTCATGACGACTCCCCGATCATCCCTCTCGCACTGTACCACCCGGCCAAGATCCCCGCCTTCTCCCACGAGATGTTGCGACGGAAGATTGCTGTGGTCGTCGTCGGCTACCCAGCCACTCCCCTCATCTCATCTCGAGCACGGTTCTGCGTTTCAGCAGCTCACACGAAGGATGATCTTGATCGCCTTCTCGCTGCATGCGACCAAGCAGGCGATGTCCTGCAGCTCAAGTTCAGTTCAGGTATTGCAGGCGGACAGGAGCCACTGCATGACGGCCTGTCGAACGAGAAGGAGATGCAGGTGCGTCATATCATGGAGGCTGGTGGCAAGCCTGTAGTCACTGCGCCGAGGTGGAGGCTGCAGGACGTTATCCGCAGAGGTGTGCAGGATGTCAAGAAGCCCCTAGAGTGAGCTTGAATACATGTGTGAAGAGGAGGAGTGATATTAACGCTGGACTGGCGCGGCGTTCGGGAGGTACCCTTCTTGTCATTGTGGTACTGGTTGCCCTTGATTGTGCGAGGAGTTCGGCGAAGACACGCAGCATACATTCAGCGTGTGGCCGTAGAGGTTGATTGCTGTACCTTAGCATATCAATAATGTCATGTTAGCCCTCCACGCTTCACTGTTGCGTGGCCATCTCTCCCTATCTCATTGCCAACATCTAGCAAAGCCGCAATGTCTCCGTCTGCTTCCGATCCGGAATGTCATTCATGGCTAGAATCGGTCCTGGTGGACGTGGATGAAGACCGAGGTGAGGTGGGGATTCTCAACTTTATCTAGAGCTCTCATACATCACCAACACTATGGCTGCCCATCGTGAATCCGCAAGCCTTACTGGCTCTCTTGAAGGATTAAACCACGATCCAGGCTGATACTCAAAATCATGGCCTCCAATGGCGCCCACAAATCGAAGCTCCTCTGGCAGCACCAGGATCCAACATCCACGCAATTGTATGCTTTTCTGGAGCACATCAACGCAACTCATCATAAATCTTTCACGACTTATGCGGACCTCTACGCCTGGAGCATAGACGACATCTCCACATTTTGGGCAGCAGTGTACAGCTATGTCGGCATCCGGGCCAGCAAGCCTCACAAGAGCGTCGTCTCGGATCCGAAGACGATGTTCCCGAGACCGCAATGGTTCGCGGGATGCGGGATGAATATCGCGGAGAACTTGCTCTTTCCTGTGCTGCGAGGGGAGGATGGGAAGGCGAGGGAAGTGGATGCAGAGAGTCTGGCGGTGCTGGCTGCTACTGAGACTACACGGGAGAAGGTTACGTGGAAAGAGTTAAGGGAACGGGTGAGATCCTGTCAGGGCGGCATGAGGGCTGCGGGCGTGCAGGTGGGAGATCGAGTAGCGGGGTATGTGGCGAATCATACGAATGCGCTTGTGGCTATGCTGGCCGCGACGAGTCTGGGAGCTATATGGACGGCCGTCAGCCCGGATACCGGCGTTACAGCTGTGCTGGACCGGATGGTGCAGATTGAGCCGGTGTTGTTAGTGGTTGACAATGCAGTCATGTATAATGGGAAGACGCATCCTGTGCTGCCGAAAGTGAAAGAAATTGTGAGGGAATTGAAGACGCTGAGGGGGACGGTGGTATTTGAGACTGTGGAGGGCATGTCGGACTTGAGTGAGCTTAAGGATGAGCAGAAGGGCAAAGTGTACAGCTACGAAGCATTCACGAAGCTAGCCAATGACAGCAAGTTGACGTTCGAGCAATTGGCAGCGGATCACCCAGTCTATATCCTGTACTCGAGCGGCACGACTGGCGCGCCGAAATGCATCGTCCATGGCGCGATCGGCACACTACTCCAGCACAAAAAGGAGCACATCCTGCAGTCCGACATCCGACCAGGCGATCGCCTGTTCTACTTCACTACCTGTACCTGGATGATGTGGCACTGGCTGGTCTCCGGTCTCGCCTCAGGCGCCACACTAGTGCTCTACGACGGCTCGCCCTTCCAGTACCTCCAATCCGGCCAATCCGTGAAAGACGATCTCGCCATGCCGCGTCTGATTGACGAACTGCAGATAACCCAATTTGGCACTTCAGCCAAATACCTCTCAGTCCTCGAGCAGAAATCAGTGCAGCCGAAGAAGCACAACCTACCTCTCTCCTCCCTCCGCGCAATCTACAGCACCGGCTCGCCCCTCGCACCCTCAACGTTCTCCTACGTCTACGACGCCTTCGGACCGGACATAAATCTCGGCTCCATCACAGGTGGCACAGACATCATTTCGCTGTTCGGCGCACCTTGCCCCTTACACCCGGTCTACGAAGGCGAGATCCAGGTCCTGGGTCTAGGTATGGCGGTGCAAGCTTGGGACTACACAGGTAAAGATGTCTCCGCCTCGGGAGAGCCAGGTGATCTCGTCTGCGTCCGTCCCTTCCCATGTCAGCCCGTGCAGTTCTGGGGCAAGACCGGCGACGCGAAGTATCAAAGCAGCTACTTTGAAGAGTTCCCCGGCGTGTGGCACCACGGTGATTTCGTGCGTTTCAACCCAAAGACTGGCGGGTTGTTCATGCTCGGTCGTTCGGACGGGATTCTCAAGCCTAGTGGCGTGAGGTTTGGGAGTGCGGAAATCTATAATGTGTTGTTGAAGCACTTTCCGGATAAGATTGAGGATGCGTTGTGTATTGGACGGAGGAGGGAGACGGATGACGATGAGACTGTGGTGCTGTTCTTGAAGATGAAGGATGGAGAGGCGCTTGATGCGGCGTTGGTGGAGAGCATCAAGGGGGTTGTGAGGAAGGATTTGAGTGCTAGGCATGTGCCGGGGATTGTGGATGAGTGTCCCGAAATTCCGGCTACGGTCAATGGGAAAAAGTGAGTGCTTGTTGCTCAGACGATGACTGAATGGGTGCTGACATTGAACAGGGTCGAAGGTGCCGTCAAACAGATACTCTGCGGCATGAATGTCAAGACGTCGGCGAGCGTGGCTAACGCTGAGTGTTTGTACTGGTACCGCAACTGGGCAGCTTCGCACCCTTGAGTCGATGCCAAACACCATGCTATCGAACGGACCGCGCCCAAATGATCACTCGCCCGCCTCGGAGCGTAGTGCTGGTCATACGGGCATGCGTCTGCAGCTCGCCAAAGCAAACGCGGCAGTGGCCATGTGCTCTAGCAGCCCCGTTCGGCGACAATAAGGGCACGCGATAAGAACGAGTCGTTCAGTTCTCCTGATGCGGCGTAGAACAGCCTCAGATGATCGACGAGTCGCGTCGGATCGACAGAACACGCTGAGGCAATTAGTGCTGAAGAGTGCGATGCTTAGCTATAAGCACTATCCCCTTCCCGGCCAGTTGCGAGCTATGAGGAAGCTTCATCACCTGCAGGACCGAGTATCCCTGCCACACACCTATGCCTTAGCATTGATGATATCAACAAACGCCGGCTTCAAGCTCGCGCCACCAACAAGGAAGCCATCAATATCCCCCGCCTTAGCCAACTCCTTACAGTTCTTCTCGCTCACACTGCCACCGTAGATAATCCTCGTCTTCTCCGCCGCCTCGCTCCCAAGCTCCTTCCCAATCCACTCCCGAATCCCCTTGTGCACCTCCTGCGCCTGCTCAGTGCTGGCCACCTTCCCAGTACCGATCGCCCAGACTGGCTCGTAGGCCACAACAATCTTGCTCCAGTCTTTCACCGTGGAGGAGACAGCAGCGAGCTGACGGATAACAACCTCCATCGTCTTATCCCCCTCCCGCTGCTCCAGCGTCTCACCGCAGCACACGATCGCCCCAATGCCGCCATCGAGCGCGGACTTGGTCTTCTTCGCAATGAACTCATCGCTCTCCTGCAACAGCGTCCTCCTCTCACTATGCCCGACAAGCGCCCACGTGATGCCGCTGTCTTTCAGCTGCGCGGCGGAGATCTCGCCTGTGAACGCGCCGTTTGGCTGGTCGAAGAGGTTTTGCGCGGCGACTTCGATGCCTTTGCGGAGGTGCTCGCGCGTTAGGAGGAGGTAGAGGGCTGGTGGCGCGATGACTACTTCGGTGTCGGAGGAGACTTTGGCGTCGTTTAGGTGCTGGACAATCGATTTGATGGTCTCGATCGTGCCGTTCCTGGGATTGATGTGAGTTCATTGCGCGATAAGCGGATGGATTGGGAATCCTTACATCTTGAAGTTACCACCGACGAAGAATTGGCGAGGCATGATTGCGGTTGTGGGGGTGAATTGAGATTGATGAGTAGGTCTCGTGAAGCTATTGGAGGCACTGAAGACAATACAGAGTGAAGTGTGTATACTTTTGTTGTGAAGTTGAAGCTCCCTCAAAGCGCGAGGGGCATTTATGGTGGGGTGAGAAATGCCCGGGTCTCCCCGATGTAGGACCGCGGCCGAATCGTAGCCAAGTCAATGCCATACACCAGTGCGCGTCTTGTGAGTGATCTCAATGCCATTACCTATTCGAATTTCTTGCCATACGCTTACATACTTACACCTGAAAGCGATCTGACCAAGACGACGTAGTAACACAACCGCGATAAAGAAGTAGCAAGGGAACGGAGCCTCCTCTCATGTCTCCCAATTGCCTTCGCCCGTGCTCGTGCTTGGAGCATTTTCGTGTTGCGAGCCGGTGCTTACCCTTGAGGAGGTAGTCCGACTCACCGTTGATAATTCCCTGACTTTGACGCGACTCGTCGTTCCGTTGGATCGATGTCGTGATCGATCGTCGTTTGGTCGATCGTTGAGCGTCGTTGCTTCGGAGCGAGGTGCTGTACATGCTGGTGAGTGTAGCAACAGCTCCTCTCATCAGTACCGTCTTCGTGACCTCGAATCATCATACCCACCACCGTCGTACGGACGCTTCTGACCAGCATGATTGCCATTCGCGCCGTTCGATTGCTCCCGATCGCGATACCCGCCTCCACCACCTCGGGGTGGCAAGGGCTCGAAGTTAGCATTGCGAGTGCCTCGGTCTTCGCTCTGTCGTCCACCATACCCACCTCCGTATCCGCCGCGTGGTCCTGCAGGAGCGCCATCGGGAGCGCCTCCAAAGCCGATACCTCCTCTGCCACCTCCGTAACCTCCACGAAAGCCACCGCCGCCGCGATCGCCGTAACCGTTGCGATCTCCAAATCCACCTCCACCACGGTCGAATCCGCCTCGCCCTCCTCGGAAGCCACCGCGATCTCCGAAGCCGCCTCGGTCGCCGAATCCACCGCGGAAGCCTCCTCGGAAGCCAGCACCAGGTCCCATGGGCGGTCCACCAAACGAAGGCTTCGCAGGTGCTGCTTGAGTGTAGCCACGTCCGCCCAGGCCACCGCCGAAACGACGCGGTCGCCAGCCATTGACGGTGCGTCCTCGCTCTACGTCCACTAGCACGCGTCTACCTTTGATACGAAGCTGTTCTGTCTCCTTGTAGGCGGCTGAACGATGGAAGTCTGATGTTAGCAAAATTCAATGTCATGTCAAAGTCAGTAAGCTTTACCTTTCATGTCCTTCTCACGTTCAAATACAATAAACGCATAGCCTCTCGGCTTCCCCTTATGACTCTTCTTCTTGTCGGTCTCGCCCGTGCCAACTACTATGCGCACGCGTTCGATGGGGCCAAAGCGCGCAAATTCACGTTCGATGTCCTTCACTTCGGTGTCGTAGGCCAGTCTTGATACGAATAGAGTTCGATATGGATCACCGCGAATGTTCTTGTCCTCTTTGGGATTGTAGAGCTTGGTGAAGCCCTCGTTCAAGTACCATTTCTGGTACTCCTCCTTCTCGATTGCCTTGCGATCCTTTGCCTCGAGCCATGATTCGGTTGGCGTGTACTCGCCAAACTCCTCTGTGAGCTGTGACGCGTACTGTGCAACTCCATCGACGTGCGCGGTTTTGCGCTCCTCAGGCGCGTGGTCGTGTGCTGGCAGGTAGCGAAGTGCTGGCCGCGGCGCGAAGAGCGCGAGGAGGTTCGGAGGCAGCTGGGCGGTCATTTTGCCACCTGTGAGTTGTAGAGAGACCGCGTCGCGTTAGTGACACCTGCCTGGACTGTTCTAGCCACGGCAGGTGCAGCTGTTCTCCTCACTGCTTAGTCTCGAGTTTGCGCCGTCGCAATCCCGGCGCGTCCAGATGGCTATCGAGTCCGATTGATGGATGCGATAGCTGCAAGCGAGTGTGTTAGTCGTGCGGGATTCGTTCGTACCATGCGGGAGTGGTAGTTGCGAGTCGCGAAGAATTGTCGTGGTGATGTGAAGGAAGGGGTGCGTGTCGCGTTGCGGCTGATCGCGGCAATGCCAAGACTCGTGAACATTCACTCGATGTGATGGCAGAAGCAGACATCCTGGGCTGGATCATCAACATCAGCAATGACTCGATAGCATGCCGCTCCAAGCGCTGCGTACCGTGACAAAGTCGCAGGTTCGTGAGCTAGAGAGCTTCAGTGACGACCGAGACTGATTCATTCATAGAATGGCGTCGGAGCCTTCATCCTACAGTGCAAGCGCATGGAGTTCCACTACTGCGACTGGGCCGGCAGCAGTCGAGGCATGAAGTGAGCGAGCATGACTGGCGCTTAGCCCATTGGAGCAATCTAACAACACCTGCAGCGCCTTCCTTAAGTCACACCTCCAGGCCTTCGCCAAAGCAAACCCCCAGGTCGAGATCACCGTCTCGCCGCGACCTGGACGACACCCGGTAGTGCGAGGACTGTACATGAATGGACGGGAGAAAGCGGTTTGCGTCAGGAACATGGAGCCGACTGAGATCGTGCAGAAGGCGACGTTGCTGAGGGACGCGAATGGCGAGAGGCTGCGGAGGGTGACGAAGCCGGTGAAGAGTATGAACGAGAGCGTGAGAGGCGTTTGGGACCCGTTCCATGGCAGGCAGCATCGAGTGTAAATTACTGTACAACATTACGAACTACCCGGGAGCACCATGGCCCGGCTGCCACGCTGTTCACCAGTCGAACGAGGATCACGGGCATAGGTGATTTGTATTGGCATGCGACTTCCACCGTATCGGGCATCCAGCGCTCTTGTCTCCGACCAAGGTCAGCTAATATTACGGACTGATATCAAGGGTAGGACGCAGCAGGCGAGCTCGCACGACTTTGACCAGCACGGCATCGAAACATCAACTGTATTCTATCTCCCTAGCAGGCGGTAGCTCGAATTCGCCACTATCAGACCATGGCGTACGACTTCTTTCACAGCGCTGGACGTGTTCCCTCCTGTCGAACGACCAAGGTACCGTGCAAGCACCCAAGATCTGGACGAACGCGCACAGAAGTCGGCGATGCACCTGCACCTGCACGGCACACGGGAACTCGGCACCATGCCAATTCATTCGACTCGAGAGAAAGTGCTTCCAACTGCATGCTGAATCGTTGTCGAACCAAGACGCCTTGAACGCATAACGTTCTCCGCACATTCACTCTATACCTGGGGTAACGACTTGCGCAACAAATGTACTCTTGGCAAGTACCATGCTCGGACTTCATCACAGGACTATGCCCGCAGATTTCTGGGTCAGCTTCTCCCAAGACCTGGGACGTGTATAGTGCTTTGATAGCTTGCTCGCGAGTAAAGTTCCAATATATTCGTGAGAGCCCAAAGTTTGAACTAAAGATAATTGACAACTTGGCTGTATCTCATATCCAGAGCGGGCGAACATCTACTATTGCAGGTCCGCCTATGTTAGCACTGGAGCGCTGAGACATTCGAAGACCTGGACTCACAAGGACCACTCGAGCCAACGACAGCGATACCGCAGCCATGGCCGCCTCTGAAAAGAACGTCGGAGTCCAAATCGAAAATACCAACACCCACGGCAATGCGGACGATGCACCTCCATACTCGGAGGACGACCACATGACGCTGCAAGCCTACCTTGCGCTCGCTGTATGATATGAGCTACCTCGATAAGCACATCGAATACTGACAGATCAACAGGCTATCTCGTCGCAGTATGTCGCGTATATCCTCACCCTCCTCATGCCTTCCACAATCGTGTCCTACATCAACGCTGATCTCGGCCCGGATCCGAACTACACCTGGATAAACGTTAGCTGGAATGTGGCGGCCAGCGTGATGGTCACGGTTGGCGGCCGCCTTTCTGACATCTTCGGAAGGCGTTACTTCATGATTGCTGGAGCTTGTATCGCGCTTGTCGGCGCGGTAGTTGGCGCCACAGGTCAGAGCATCAACCAAATGATCGCCAGCGGCGTGCTATTCGGCATCGGCGGTGGACTGCAAGAAATGTGCTTCGCCGCTGTGCAAGAGGTAGTGCCGATGCGGTATCGGGTGTTTGCGATCGGGTGCTTTGAGCTCACTGCGTTGATTGCATTTGTCAGTCCGGTCATTGCGTATGCTATGCTTTCGCAGACTATCATCGGTTGGCGCGCGGTCTACTGGTTCTTATTCTCGTTCGAGGCTTGTGGGCTGATCTTACTGGTGTTCTGCTACAAGCCACCGACGTTTCATACGAAGCACCGAAGTGATGGCAAGACGCGGATGGAGTTGCTGCGACAGATGGACTTTGTTGGTGTGCTGCTGTTCGCAAGTGGCTGCATATCGTTCCTACTGGGCATCAACTGGGGTGGAAGGAAGTACGCCTGGTCAAGTGCGCCGGTAATATCGACTATCGTTATCGGTGCTGTGCTGCTCATCTCACTTGGATTATGGGAGGCATTCGCCAATTTGAAGTATCCGATGCTACCCCCTAAGCTCTTCAGGAATATCCGGGGATTCACGATGATGCTCGTGGTCTGTTTTGTCGGTGGGATGCTGTATTACAGCATGAACATCCTCTGGCCGAGGCAGAGTGGCTTACTCTTTGTTCCTGCGGGAAAGCCCATTATCGCCGGAGTGTACGCGAACATGGTCTCGTACGGGACTATTTTGGCTGGGCTCGTTGTCGTGTTCTTCTGCCAACGCGTCGGACACGAGAGGTGGCAGCAAGTCGGCTTCATGGTGAGTGTATTTTACAGCTAGCTCGTCGCGGGCAGCTACTAACATCTCGCAGATCGTGCAGACAGCACTCATCGGCTCACTCGCGAGTGTTGGACTCGATGATAAGGTGCAAGCGATCGTAACGATCATCGTTCTCGCGACGACGATCACGCCTCCGCAGCTACTAGCGTTTGTCATGATCTCGATGAATATAGATGATCAGGTCGATATCGGCGTCGCGAATGGCCTGGCCAGCACCTTCCGCCTGATGGGCGGCGCAGTAGCAACAGCAATCTACAGCGCCATCCTTAGCAACCGCTTCGCCTCCGAGCTGCCCAAGAAAATGGCACCTGTGATTGCAGCCAACAACATATCAGCATCGAGTGCGGCAAGCCTACTGAAGTCCGCAGCACTCAACACCGCCGCCGCCTACAAGTCTGCCCTAAGTCTGCCAGGTGTGACGGCAACAGTCATCGGCAGCACACAGCGAGCTGTCAAGCTGGCGTATGTGGACGCGTTCAAGATGGTGTATCTCATTGCTTTGGCTTTCGGGGGTGTGGCGATTATCTGTGCGGCGTTCACGAAGAGTATACCGAGGGAGAGGAAGACTATGAGGCGGGCAGTAAAGATGGAGAATGAGGTGCAGGCTGAACAGGTCGACATGAAAGTGTAAATGGCTGCAACTTCTGGCCAAAGGTGATCGAGACCGACAGTTGACCACGCGAGCGACGATCGGAGCAGACCTTGGTCAGATGTCCACGCGCGTTTACTACTATTCTGGTGATTCTCGAGGGCTGCGAACGGTAACATACACCGAGCCGCAACAGCGTTCAAGTAGCAGTGCTGTCTCAGCGAGATTAGGTGGGCTTTCCATGGTCCGCTTCTTTGGATACTCGCGCGTCGCCTTCCATCAGGCCGCGCCAGCTCTCGAGATGACAAGGAATTGCTTTGTGACTACACCAGCAGCGCAATGCAGCCACAAGTCATGGTGATGCTCGTCAAACCGCATGACCTGTTACCCAAAGCGGACACCAGTAGCTCGCCAAGCTTTCTGCTGTCTAAACTTTACTTCACTACGATCGCGTTCGCGCTTCAGGCGGGCTATAAGTATATGCGCCGACCTTGCTCTTGGCCGCTAATATCGAATTGCCTCCTGATCCCTCACATCTATTCGACTACAAACAGCCCTTCATCCCGTCCAACGCTATGGCCTCAACCCCCCTCACGACAGCAGCCGCCATCGGCGGAGGCATCCTCCCACTCACAGTCGGCACCGCATTCATGCTACGGCCAGCACTCTCCGGACGCATCTTCCACTTAGACTCATTCACATCGCCCACCGAACAAGCCGTCGCAGATTCCTACACACTCCTCATCGGCGGCCGCGAACTCGCGTTCGGCTTGCTATTCGCAGTAATCTGGCACAGATCGCGCAGCAGCGGCTCGTCCCCGGAAGTCAGGGCTGTCGCGCGAGAGATGCTGGGCTGGGCTACGCTGATCGCTGGGACGGTTCCAGTCACTGACGTGGTGGCGGTTACTTTTGCGAGGTCTGCCGGGCTGGTCACGGCGCCTTGGCTCTCGGCGGAGGGGAGCTTCACGGCGCTTGTGCCGGCTTTCGTATGGGTTGGAGCGAAGTTGTTGGGCTGGGTCGGAGGAAAGGCGAAATCTGTATAGACGGAAGGGAGGCTGAGACAGTAGTTCTGGGAGCGTTGGAAAATCGTCTGGGTTTCAGTGCAGACTACTTACTCTGCGAAGACATTCCCTAGTCTACATACTCAATTGACCCCTGGATTTTAGGTATCACTACTGAAGAAGCATAGTGATGTAGCAGATACGAGCAGCAGAACATCCCGTCACCTCCTAGCTTTGGGATTGTCAAGCCAGAATGACACAAATCCACGTCCCATTCCAATAGGCCGTGGGGGTGGTGTGACTGCTCGGCCAAGGCGATTGCACATTCGAGGGCAGAGACGGAAGAGGACTGCAGGTCGCACCTTTGGGACCATGTCTCCATAGCCGCGCTCAATGAGCGTTTGCTTAACAGCCTCGTTCACTTCCTGAAGGTTCAGCGGCTCGAAGTCCTGACGTGCGGTGACGTTGAAGCCTTGCTCGCAGTTCCGTGCGAGTCTTAGTAGGTCAGCCATTCTTTCGACCTCGTCAACATCTACTATCTGCACCAGCGCATCGCCAAGCAGGCCAAACAAGCCGGTCATTGCAGCAATACGTATGTCCTGATGTATTACCACAGTCTTCATCACAACGCTCCAGTTGTCCAGATGTCGCAGAGCTCGCGTGTCAGAAAGCATTGCCCGGCGATAGACTCTTAGATGCGCCATACCATCTTCGTGCGGGTAGCAACCACCAGGACTAGGAGGATGCGCAAATATTGCCACCTTCTCGCCTGGATCTGGCTTCAGGCAGGAATGCAGGAAGGTGAACATTATTGATGCCTTGCCAGACAATCGCAGCGCGTCGAAGCTCAAAGCACGTAGAGGCATGCCATAGCCATCGTCGTCGTATGTAGTCATTGCAGGCCAATTCATGTGAACCGAATCCCGTTGTGAGTCCTCCCATCGATCGTGAATTTGGAGGTAGCTGTACCATTTCGAGTCCGCCGGACGTAAGCTGAAAGGATCACTCACACGGCCAGTCTCCTGAGCGACGCGACGTGCCTCATGACAGACACTCCAGATGGCCGGGGGGCGTGTGTTCATGCTAGTGATGTGATGCAGCCAGCAGGGAATCTCACTCTCCCCTTCGACTTCATAGAGATCGTATTCCGAACGGTCAAGTTCGCGGACTCGGTAAGGAAGGCAATACCGCCAGATCTCTTCGCGAAGTTCGAGCGGGAGTTGCGGAAAAGCTGAGAACATGGTCTGTCGAGTCGAGAGGAGGCCGCTTTCGATGTGTTTGGTTTGATATGTGCGCCTCAGGCAACACAATTGCAGCCTTGGCCTGAACAAGGATCTTCTGTGCAACGAGGCACTGCGGTTCAAACGCTCCGCCTCCGTGGCTATTGAGATCGCAGTACCAGAGAGCTGTAAGAGAGCCTACCATATGGTGCGCGAGACGATAGCAGCGTGATAGAAGAGGGATTGAACGCCCGATTTCGACATGGCCGCACCATTTCGGTGATCACAAAGAAGCACGCGGTGTCGACACTCCGGAATCTATCGCCCTGGTCAAAACGACTTCAGCACTGCACCTTGAACGGCAACAGGGCCGCGTCAAGCTCAACCGTGCACACATGTTCCTGGCGCTACGTCGAGGGTGTTTTGAGCTCGTAAGCGTGGAAGACGATGCCCAAGTCCAAGGATCGAGCTACTACTGAGGAAGAATCGAAGTACATATTGCAGCTGCTGATCGTGTCCACGACGTGCTGGCGTTCATCGGCGACTTCCACGGCGCAGCTCGCCCTAGCTCAAGCATTACAGCTCCTCGTGCGCTGGCCGACTTCAGTGACGGCACCATCGTGATTGCTGGCTATCCGCATCAATCTATCTCAGAGGCCAATGTATGCTCCACAATATTCGATAATAAGACTTCTGCAGGCCGGTCGCGCCAGTCTACTGATCTGCCGTATCTTCATGTGGCAGCCAAATCTCTCACTGTTGGGAGAGAAATGCGGACTGTCTTGGTGTTTGTCTGCCATCGTTACCAGCCGTGGCATGATGTCGCACGGCACAATGCGCTATTCGGTCGTCACTCATGGGCAAGTCTGGTAGCCTCTCACTACGCTGATGTCGTTGACGACGTAGCAAGTTTGCGGGTTGTATGGCAATCAGATTGCCCGCATCGAGATCCCTGAGTTTGGCGATATCGCCACGACTTTCATATTCATACCTAATCAATGCTCCGGATGAATGTGCTGGTTTGGATTGAAGCCTTACAATCGCTGCAGTCCAATTCGACAATTTGGTCTCGGCGATCGTACACATTCAGAGAGAGACGAATATTATTGACCGGCGGCAAGCGTCTGGTGGTCATGTCAACAGCGTGGGGCTCGAGCTGCCTTCTTGATGTAATGGCAGCTGCAGCCGCCCCAAGACTCGGAATAGTAAAGTTTGCCACGCGGAGGGGTATTGCGGGGTTCCCGATTCCACCCAAGGGCTCGACTACATGTACCAACGGGCTCAATCCTATGCTGCGAATGGCATGGACTTCTACTTACGGTGATCCGGGCGAGACGGTAATAATCGTCACCAGTTGGATGGAAAGTTCGCCTCGTAAGTCACAGGTATTGCTGCTCTTATATCCTCTCCTTCGTCGTCTGGTTCCCATTCCTTATTGCCTTCGACGCGACTAAGGTCTATCACTACTATCTCTTCCCGAATCCCAGCCTCATGACCAAGCGAAAGATGGCGGCCGCAGACGTCCAAACCAATGGCCATGTGAAGTCGTCCAAGTATGGCGACAACATGGTCAATGGCCTTCTGCACAAGGAGCAGAAGCCCAGCGCACCCGCAGGGAAGAACACCGACAAAGACGAGATTCAACTAGTTCTACAGAGCTTTCGACTGCTGATTGCCGACCTATGTCAACAGTTCAACATGGGCCATCCGGGTTCCGCAATTGGCATGGCAGCGCTAGGCGTTGCTCTCTGGAAGTACGGCATGAAGTACGCACCCCATACGCCGACGTGGTTCAACCGAGATCGCTTCCTACTATCGAACGGACACGCGTGCCTCTTTCAATACGTGAGTGGAACGAGCAGAATTGTTCATCCAGACCCCCGATCTAACACTTCGCCAGACAAACCACTACTTGGCGAACTACAAAGCAATGACCTGGGAGCAGCTCCTGTCGTATCACTCCGAACGGCCAGACTCGCTCTGCCCAGGCCACCCCGAGATAGAGCACGAGGGCGTAGAGCTCACAACAGGGCCTCTCGGTCAAGGCATTGCCAATGCCGTTGGACTGGCAATCGCGACAAAGAACCTGGCAGCAACTTACAACCGACCAGGTTTCGATGTCGTCAACAATCACACTTGGTGTATCGTTGGAGATGCATGTCTCCAAGAGGGTCTTGGGTGCGAGGCTTTCTCTTACGCGGGTCACCTGAAGCTCACGAATCTCACTGTGCTTTATGACAATAACCAGATCTCCTGCGACGGCAGTGTGGACCTGACGAATACCGAGGATGTAAACAAGAAGATGGAAGCATGCGGGTGGGAAATCTTGGACGTTATGGATGGCGTCAACGACGTTGAAGCCATCGTGGCAGCACTAGAGAAGGGACGCGATACGAGCCGGACAAAGCCACTTTTCGTAAACATTCGCAGCATCATTGGCGTGGGCAGTGCAGTTGCTGGCAAGGCCGTCTCACATGGCGCGCCGCTTGGCACCCAGAATATCGCCGACATGAAGAAAGCGTATGGCTGGGACACCGAGAAGAAGTTTTACCTGCCAGATCAAGTCAAGGACTTCTACAAGGACATTCCCGCACGAGGCGAGAAGTGGGTGGCGGAGTGGCACGAGCTTGTCGACAAGTACAAGCAAGCTCATCCCGATCTTGCGGCAGAGTTCCAAGCACGCGTTGAGGGCAGGATACCATCAGACTGGGCCAAGAGCATCCCAACAAGCTTCCCGACAGAAGATACTCCCACGCGCAAGGCCAACAACTATGTCATGAAGGAGGCGTTCGGCGATATCAAGGCATTCATGGTCGGTACTGCCGATCTCACGCCATCTGTCAACATGACTTGGAAGAACTACGAGATTTTCAATCCCCCAGACTTGAAGCCTACGAGTAAGTCAAAATGCTGTCTCTGAATTTGCATCGGCACCACTAATGTCTTGCAGGCGGATCTGTCGGAAGCTACAAAGGTCGCTACATTCACTACGGCATTCGCGAACACGTCATGGGCGCCATCGCCAATGGTCTCGCTGCGTACAACCCGGGCACATTCATTCCGATAACATCATCATTCTTCATGTTCTACTTGTACGCTGCCCCTGCGGTACGCATGGGTGCCCTACAACGCCTGCCAGTCATTCATGTGGCGACCCACGACAGCATCGGTGGAGGCGAGGACGGCCCCACACATCAGCCAGTGGAGCTTGCGGCGCTGTATCGCGCAATGCCCAACATGCACTACATCCGTCCCGCGGACAGCGAAGAAGTCGCAGGTGCTTGGGAGGTCTCGGTCGACTACAAGCAAGGCCCTAGCATGATCTCAGTGAGCAGGCAGACGCTTCCTCAAACCGGCATAACCTCGCGAGAAGGCCTCAAGAAGGGTGCCTATGTCGCGAAAGAGGTTCAGGATGCGGACGTCACACTCATCGGTGTCGGAGCAGAATTTCACTTCGCTGTGAAGCTTGCAGAGAAGTTGGGGATCAAAGCCCGCATCGTCTCCTTCCCCAGCTACGCACTGTTCCGCGAGCAGAGCAAGGAGTACCAGCGCTCGGTGCTGCGACGGAATGAAGGCATTCCAAGCGTGGTCATCGAGCCATACGTCAGCCTCGGATGGGAGCGGTATGCGGACGCCGGGTTCAACATGCGAAGTTTTGGGCACAGTCTGCCTGGCAAGTACATCTACGACTACTTTGGCTTCAACATCGACAGCATGAAGCGCAAAACGGAGACCTTCGTTAGCGATTGGAAGAATGGGAGCATTGGACGAGGGGAGTATACTGAGCTCATCGATGGACCGGCGCACTAGACTTGGCCTGATGGGAGATTCGTTTACCTGCGGAAGTGTATATATGTTGCGCAAGCAGTCTGTCTTCTTCAACGTGCCACCGCGTTGTGGTAGTGAATCTGACACGCAGTGTATCACGACGGGCATGCGTCACTTCGGGCAGTACAGATCGTCGATCGTGGTCGTACCTATCGTCCACGTACTACTACATGGGCGGTGTGAGCTCTCATACTTGGTGAACCGGACACGCAGTGTATCACGACGCGAATGCACAACCTTGGGCAGCACAGATCGTCGATCGTTGTCGTACCTATTGTCTAAGTACTGCTGCATGGGCGACGTCAGCTCTCATACTTGCCTTCGGCTCGCCGAAAGTGAGGACACTGGGCGCCGAGTAGCGCTTGAATTCGCCGAACACTGTTCGGTCAGTTATTTCAAGATCGTTCATTCATGTGAGAGAGCAGTAAGATTTGCTGTACATGATGAAGTACCTTACGTCTGACTATTAGGCACCTGGTGCGGACGTTTCCCGCGCCGAGGACCAACTTCGCCCAACCTCACAACAGTGTAGGGTGCTAACTCCCGAACACAGTCACTGATAGGGACTAAAACTACCGCCCACGATACAATATTGCTCAGTCCGACGATACCGTCTATCTGGTGGAGTCATATTGGCAAGCTTCCAGCGTTCACATGACCCCTCGGAGTGGCAGGCACTCCAGCCTATTTCAGCTGCAGACGGTCTGTCGCTCGTCCAGCCCTCGTTCATTCCACCGACACGCCTTCGCGCTACTGAGCAAGCCCGAAGTGCACACTACTGTCCGCTCTTCCGGTGGTGGCCGCCAATCGCTGTCGCACGCAAGACTCGAACAAAGAGAATCGGAGCACAGAGAGCACAGCGAGACTACTTCCGGGCTGCGGTACTACCAGTACAGAGCTGCCATGTACTAGACTACCAAGTATTTGTAAATTGCCGTTCTTGGGCGCAAGTACGGGGGACTTAGCCGGTTGGGCGCTGCATCTCACAACAAAGGAGTGCACGATGGCGAAAACCTGGCAAACATGGCAATTCCAGACGTGTTGGTCGTGTCAGGCTTACAAGCTCCAGCTGATGGTTTGCCGACCACCGTACGGCTGCGCTCGATGAACGCGCAAGTCTAGGGCTACCCAAGCCACTTATGTCGAGGCGACCACGTGTGAGCCCTCGTCAGCCTCGGACGAACGTCCTAGCTCTATCAATCGCCTCCTCAAGTTCGTCTCTGGCTCGGCCTGCGTCTGTCGCACACAATGGTAGTCTAGCGCTGCCTCGGAGCTCTTTCCATGGCGATCAAGCACCACGAGCGGATCGCCACAACAGCATAGGTCGAGCTGGACTACAGAGCAGCTACCTAGTGGCATCAGCATGCGCAAAACGTTTTATCTCCTCGCAGTCACCTCGCCCTCTGCGTGAAGCCTGCTGGCGGGGTGGCAACCCTCATCATCGAAATGACTCTCCACTTGCATACATGACCTTATAGTCTGCGCTACGGCTCACGTGGCGTGCCACCAGACTATTCGGGCTAGGGACTTGGTAACACTGTCTTGCTAGACCAGAGCTTTTGCTCAGATCGGGTTCTTCCCCGGGTCGCGTCAGTTGTGACCGTACCATCGGTGACCTCATATCTTCACTTTGACGCCAATACGTACTCAAGATCGAGGCAGTGCTGCTCGTCTCGCGATGGCGGCACTGTGTGGCATCGCTGTTCTAGACCTTGGCTGCATGCCTACCGGCCGCAAGAGCTCTTGCGTAGCGAGCGCGATTTGCGGATCTCCCAAGTTGCAGGCGCTGTCAGGTTCGTCGGCTCCGTTTCTCTTCCATGCGACGCCGTTGGGAAGCCAGAGCTGCGCAGGCATCTCGCGTGGTCGCCACCACTTCGCTTGCGGAAGATCAGTGCTACTTTAGTGCTTGTGCAGCGACCTGTTTCATTCATGATGGCATGCGTGTAAGGTAGACAGGGCATGTGCATGCTGTTGATAGCCACACAACGTGGCAGCCTACGAGCACAAATAGACGTGGCATCCCCTGCTAGATGCATCTCTTCTTGTGCAGTACAGCAGAAAATTCTCTCCACTCTGCAACACAATCTTGTTACAACCACCCAACACGTTCTGCGGCTCCTCGCTTCCCATCTCCCATACCTTCATCATGAAGATCCTCTTTCTCTGCACGGCACACAACTCCCTTTCTCAGCGGCTGCAGCTCGCCCTTTCCCGCTCCCATCATGTCACGATCGAGTACGCTCTGTCAGATCAGGTCATGATCGATGCAGTCGCCCTGGCACAGCCCGATCTTGTGCTCTGTCCCTTCTTGACCACGATGGTCCCCAAGACAGTCTACGAGAGAGTGCTGACCCTCATTGTTCATCCCGGACCACCTGGGGACGTCGGACCTAGCGCACTCGACTGGCTTCTGATGGGCGACGATGGTAGCGTCGACAATGCAGACGAGCTTCTGATGAAGCTCGATCGAGAGCCATGCACTCCTAGTCGCAAATGGTGGGGTGTCACTGTGCTACAAGCAACCGAGGAGTTCGATGCCGGTCCAGTGTGGGCCTATCAACAATTTCCAATCGACATCGATGAGCCAGGTCTCACGAAGTCTGCCCTCTATAGAGGCAGCGTCAGTCGGTCAGCACTTATCGCCTGCGAAGCTGCAGTCGGGCGCATCGAACAGGCTATCACTCGCATGCCTCAACATGGCTTTAGCAATGCCAGACTTCATGCCCGACCTGAGTATCGCACACTCTCGGTGCTCGACAACCACCCGTTCCAAGGTGGACGACTACACCACAGGCCGTTGCTGAAGTCAGCATCTCGCGACTTCGACACCGCCCGACACACAGCGCAACAGATCTCACGCCGCATCCGGTGCGGCGACTCTCAGCCCGGTGTTTTGAGCAAGATGTTCGGCGCCAGCATGTACATTTACGGTGGCAGCATTGATGAGTCACTCGTTAGCCGGCAGGCACAAGCTGTTGCCGGCATGAAGACGAAGCTACTTGCTACGCGCGGCGATGCCATCTGCATTGCTACAGCTGACGGCAAAGGCATATGGATCACTCATATTCGCCGGCCAAAGGGCAAGAATGACAAGGCTTTGTGGCCAAAGGTGCCAGCGGTGTTCGGGCTTCTGCAGCTCAATCTTATCAACGCTGCGCTCGTCGACTGCTTGCACGCGTCGACACCTGCGACCTGGTCACTCTCTGCGCTCAGGACCTTCCAAGAAATCTGGGTAGATGTCGTCGTCGACGAACATGGCACCCGAGTCGCCTTCTTGCACTTTGACTTCTACAATGGAGCAATGAGCACGTCCCAGTGCTCCGACTTGGTCAGCGCAATGGACCGCATCGTCGCTCAGTCAACAACGGAGGCGCCAATCCGCGCTGTCGTGCTCATGGGAGGCGCTTACTTCAGCAACGGCATTGCGCTCAATGTCATCGACGCTGCTGCAGATCCGGCTCAAGAGTCATTCATGAACATCAATCGTATCGATGATGTCTGCCACCATCTGCTACACGATTTCCCGAAGAACAACATCACCACAATCGCTGCGATCCGCGGCAACGCTGCAGCTGGTGGCGTCGCGCTCGCTACAGCTTGCGACTTCATCATCGCCGGCTCCGAGGTGGTTCTCAACCCAGCTTATCGTGCTTCTGGGTTGTTTGGATCTGAGTACCACACGCTGTCATACTACGGACGCTGTGGAGAGGTCAAAGCTCGCCACATACTCAACGCCATGGTGCCCATGAGTCCGCTGCAAGCTCGCCAGATCGGCCTGGTCGACTTTGTCTTCCCTGGCGCAGGCGAGGCACTCGACGAGCACATTCGAAGTCACGTCTCACTGTTACTCAAAGACAGTGTTGGTCGGCGCGGCTCCTGGACGAAGAATGTTGACGTCTCGCCCGCCGGACTCGCGAAAGCACGAGCATATGAGCTAAGTGAGATGAGCAAAGACTTCTGGTCACCGCGGGCCACCCGCTACCATACACGCCGCTTCGACTTCGTGCGCAAAGTGAAGCCCACAAGCACACCACTTCGCTTCGCGCGCCATCGTCGGCAGCTGCCTACCGATCTCGACGAGGAGGAGACACCTGGGTTCGACAGCGTCGTCGAGTACACTCGCCGCGCCGAGCAAGATTTACTCACACAGCTTCGCGCCGCTGTGTGGTCCGACGTCAGCACGCAGCTAGAAGACTGGGAGGAAGAACGCGAGCAACTTGCGAGTGGCGCGAGGAGGCCACCAAAGCTCATACTGCCACAAGATGCCGTTACGCCACCGACGCCGACGGAGATCCTCACGCCTGTGCTGTCGGCTGATGTGACGCCCTTGATCGTTACCAAGAGTTTCTCACATCTTCTGCCCATGCCGCAGAAGAAGACAGAGACGCTGTTTAGCTGCTACTATCATCCGCTCGACTCTTTGCTAACGCCGCCCGAGTCGCCGATGCCGGGATGCAATCGGTTCGAGGAGAGGTTTGGTCAATTCTGAGGAGTGTATCGATGAACAAGGGAGGGTGAAGTGTTATTTTGGTACCAGCACGACCGATTATCAGGTTGGGGCCATTTTTATTGGAAGTTCCTGGTCAATAACGGCAGTGTATGTAGATGAGATAATTGGACAGGATAGAGCGATTATGATGGTCATGCAAGTCTTCCACTGTTGATTGCCCTCCAGTGTGCCTCATACCCATGTGCACGAGAACATGCACTGTACCTTCGTTGATGAATTCTATAGCGATAAGGACCAGATGCAAGTAACATCACGGTCGACAAGCACAAGATAGTGGAGCCCCGAAAGGAGCCGTGGCCCAAGCAAGGTCCGGCGCGCAACCGTCAATTTCTCCGTAAGCCAATCACCATATGTCAGATCACGCCTCGTCTCCACTCCCTGCCGATCGCATATCAAACGCTGCCTGTCACAGTCCGCCGCTTGGACTTCAATTTCCTACAGAACTTGCGGCGCTGGAGCCATTGACGAGATGCCGTTGGGATGTCTGTGCGATAGGCGCGGCGGGTACCGTAAGTTGGATCTCTGTCTCTCCGCGACTCTTGACCGACCTCGACATCTACATCGACAATCAATTCTGCATATTTACCGATAGTCTATTGCATTCATTACACTCATTTCTCCCAAATATACACATCACGCTCGCTACTCTCAGTCCATTCTTATTTCCACGCTGACATCAGCGCTCGTGACCGATCTCTCGAATCGCAACAATCACCGGCCTCCCGGTATCATCAAACCCACATTCCTCAGTGCGCCTTCAGACCAGGTCATACCACGGCGCCACAACACAGCCCTACAGAGCCGACGAGAAACCTCTCTACACACAGCTCGACAGATCTTGAGACGAGGCCAGACTGAAAACCTCAAGCTCGTGTTCCCGTCGCACCGGTGAAGATATCAGCAACGCAATCATGTCCGGCGTCCGCGACCCAGCATTCTGGAAGCGCTTCTCCGTAGCCGTGCACATGGACGAAGAAGCCGCTCCCACACGTCCGGACCTAAAACACAGGTAAAGCTCCCCTCCTTTGCTCCCTATTGCCCCCTCCCTGCACCCAGCCCATACTAACACCACCCTCCTTAGTGACTCCTGGCTCACACGCCAACACCGCAAAAAGTCCCGTCGCACGTGGGTCTGCTGGGCATTCTGGATCCTGATACCCGCGTTCGTGGCCGGGGTGATCATAGCGGTGATTTGGGTGCTGCAGAGTGGGTTATTACAAAAAGTCAAGATAGGAAATGGGAACGGAACGGTGGCTCAACCAGCAGATCCCAATGGAAATACTGTTGTCGGAGGCTCATGAGGTTAATGCGAGGGTGGAGAGAAGATTGAGGTCACGGTCATTTGGATACACATCTACTTTCTGGGAATTGCATAGCGCTGCTGGATCAGTAATGTATAGATGATATGATACCACATGCGCAGCTTTGCGCTAGTCTAACACACTTGAAGTCTTCCGCTGCAACGTGCTTCACTCCTTTACTGTGTTCCGCTCCTGCATTGCTCCGCCTCGCACCACAGTCCCCTAATCACCGTACATCTCTCGACGTCCGCCCTGTGATTCATGTCGCGCACCTTCGTCGTCGTTAACCTCCCGCCTCAGCACCACCGTGCCGAATTGGGAGCTTGTGCGAAGCAGTGACTGAGCTCCATGTCCAGGGCAGGAGTGCGCGCAATCCATTCCAGCGCTCCGAGCTCAGGCAGGAAGCATGTTCGTCTCCTTCGCGTGATCTTCATGCAGTTGAGAGTCTTTGCGCTAGTACATCTTCCTCGTCGGCTCCGGACTTGGACTCCTCGTCACACTCCGATCATCCCTCCCCCTCTCCCTCAACCACTTCTTCGTACTAAGCTCCAACTCCCGATCCAACTCCGGCCCAGGCTCCTTCCGATGTATAAAGTTGCAAAACCCCCCTCTCACACACCCTTCCCCACTGTTGAGTCTACAACAAGCCTCCCTGAAATCCGTCACCGGACTCAACTCACAATACACCGGCCTCCCACTATACCACCTCGAATTCAAGTTATCGCACGCCTTCTGCGCGCTATCCTCATACTTGAACCGCGCATACACATTCCCAATCAAATGATCATTGTTGTTATCACAAACGACCACCTCCTCGAGCTCGCCAAACTGGCACATCTCGCACCAGAAATCCTCGTAAAAGGCGTCGAAGTTGTTCTGGAGTTGCGCAGGCGTCATGCGCGATTTGCCGTCGTAGGCGGGGTTCTGGTAGAGGTTTGGCAGGAGGATCGTTTGGCTGTAGGAGGGCTTGACGTGTTTGCGGGAGCAGCGGTCGCCGTGGCGGCAGGCGCCGATTTTGTAGTAGAAGCTGCAGTTTACTTTGTCTTGTTCGGTGCCGAAGATGGAGGCGAGGTAGTTGGCCATGTTTGCTGGTGCGGAGGTGTAATGTCAGGTGTTGTGAGGTTGGCGATGAGGTTCAACTGCGCTGTTGTCGTGGATGCTGGCGCAAGTCAGTTTGGTAGAAGTTCAAGTCTGGATTGAAGCTTGGGTTATGTGAGCGCCCTTGATGCCTGAGGTTCTAGCATATTCCACAGCACGTGACTACCCAAAATTCTGAAGACAGCAGCGATGAACAGCACGAGAAATGAGGGAGAGGAACCTGTGAGCACCTTGTGAAGTCATCCGCTCGACCGTAGCTGTTTACAAGTGATCCATATGGCTTGTCTGTCCATAGCTCCCTCCCATACGACCCTCCAACGCCATCGCTAAATCCAATCCAATCCCATTCTCTCAGCATTACCATTACGACCATCTCACGCCTTCAACCACTGATCGAAATACACGCAGTTTCCAGCATTCACCGGGCCACCCTCAGCACAAAGATCAAAGACCGGACACCTCCCACAGGGCGCCTCCGTTAGCCCATTCCCAACCTCTCCCTCCCGATCATCAAAGTCGTAAGACCCCGGCACCTTGTAGCTCACCCCCAAGCAAGTGCGATATCCAGCTCCAACCTTCTCAAGTTTCCCATCCCACACTAGCACTTTCAGGATCCCCTGTACTTCCTGCACAGTGAGCGAAGCAGCTTTGGTCGGCCGTATGGCATTCGAGTTCGTGACGAAATTGTGGATGCTCTCCGCTGTCGGGTAGCCTCTCGAGCCAGCCGGATACGCAACTTGCGTGACCTCAGGCTCGCTCCTCTTTCTCTTCTTCGGCGCAGCGTCCTCGATATCCCCACTCCCAGCCCTCCGCTTCTGCCCACTCCTTTCCTGCCCCTCCTCCTCATCAACATCAATCGGCGCCTCCCTCCTTGACTTCCTCTTGACATCCACCCAACTCTGCCCCCTCACATGAAACACAATCAAGTTACTCAGCTCCTCTACAAGACTCTCATCCAGATCCCCGGCGTCGAAGAAACTGCCCCCTGTGACATCGTCCGCCGGCTCAATGTGGAAGCATATGTACGTCTTTTGCGCGATTGACTTGACGCTCTTGATATTTTTGATCAGGCGGCTGGACTCCAGCTTCTTGACAATTTTAGGTACATTCTGTGGCGCGACGCCGGTGTTCTGTTTGAGCCGCTTGATCCAGATGCCTGTTGCCTCGGCGTTCTCGACGGCTTCGTAGATGAGGCGTTCGTCGTTGTCGAAGTTGGAGAGGCTGTATTGTAATTTAGTCTCTTAGATTCGCAACGACCTACCTTCTGATACGTAGACTTACGCTGAAGCCACTTCCCATGGCCGAGGGGACCAGTACAGTATGCGATCCGCACGCAATGTGCGCAAGAGTGAGTGTTGAATCAGCTCTTGGACTGCGATCATCAATTGCGCTGCATCTGAGATGTCCCACAGACTCATGAGGTCTTGTTGGCTGAACGACTTCTTGAGGCCGAGCGCAGAGCTCTTCGCTGTCTCGAAGAGTAAGTCATGGCGCTCATGACCCTTTGGCGAGAGCTTGGCCATCCTGAGCTGTGTGGTGGCATGCAATGTCGAGATAGAGAAAGCGATGTCAGGTTACGAAGTTCACAATCGAAAAGTCCAATGCTGAGTCATGTTACCTGAGCTGCACCAAGATTGTGGTGGGTGACACAGATTGGCTGTCATAGCGTGATCCCGTATGGACATTGGCGAGTGAACGCCGCGGTGTGTCTTGGAGCCCAGCTCACGCTGTATGTCTATGTTCTACACTCGTGATCGTACACCATCCTACATCCTCTGTCCTCTCACGCAACTTGACTCACCCCATCATACCGACTCACCAACCGAATCGGCTCCACGATCCTAAACGTATCATAACAATTCACACTCACCAACTTACACTCCCACACATCCCCCACCATCACAGCTACATTCCCCCTCTCCGGCCGACTCATCCTGAAATCCAGATTCAACTCCTCAGCCACAACATTCAAACTAAACCCTGCCCAGCCAGCCTGCGGCACATAACACCTCAACGTCTGCGGCAGCTCCGCCTCGCCGTAATGGTGTGCGCGGAAGAGCAGCATGTTGATCCAGAATTTCTCGGCGCTGGCTTTTGCTCTCGAGACGATGGACTCTCGCGGTTGGAGGCCGAGGATGATGGTTTTGAGGACTGACTCCGAGAAAGGGAGGAAGGAGCGCGAGGCGTTGCGGTCGGAGGTTATGAGGGAGATGTCTGTGCGTGCTTCTTCGCGAAGCGCGGCTTCGATCTGCCAGTGCAGGATCATGTCGCCGTAGCGGCGGAGTGGGGAGGTGACTTTGCCGTAATGATCCAGGCCTAAGAGGCGGTGCTTGAGGGGTTTGGTCGTGAGCACTATGGAGCCTACGTGGCGGAGGTAGTCGAGCGCGATGTGCAAAGGCATCTCGCCGTCATTCAGCGCCATGGCGGGCGCGACAGTGCTTTCATAGAATTCTTCCGCGGGCATTAGATCGGCTTTCGCAACGCTGCCGCGGTAGATCGTGGGGATTTGGCGCTCAGCGCACCAGGCTGTGCTGATCTCGCAGGCGAGCAACATCATCTCGCGAACTAGGATGTCTGCTGAAGTGTTCTGAGCCGCGGAGAACCAATTGCGGAGTGGGCTTGTGGTAGCCTGGATGATCGGGTCGCCGTGAACCACGCGCGACCCATTGCGATAGGGATGCTCCCAGCCAAGCCCCGTCTTATTGTAGCTCTGCCACACTGCCACCTCAGGCTTCTGCACATTGAAGAAAAGCCCTCCGGCAGCGTTCCGAAACGTAGCTCGTCGCTCCGCGAGAAGCTGGAGTGCTTTCAGATTCTCAACATCTTGCGGCGTCATGTTCGGTACTGGAGAGATCCGCTCCGGCCCTGGTGGAGGCGTCCCACCTACTGTGAGCACCACTTCCTCGCCTTGATCTCTGTTCAGTCCCACAGTCTGCGTGACCTCGGAAGGCGTAAGTCGCGTCACATTACGGATGAGTCCTGATCTGATCTTCTGCTCAATAATTTCGCCACGCTCGTTCAATCGCGCTGAGAATGTTAGGCAAGGCCGGTCAGGGGCTAACGAGAAGTGACCTTGCGTGGCCCAGCGCGGCAACATCATGTACGCTCGCTCTGGCATGTACACGCTCTCGCCCATGTGGCGCGCCATCTTCGACATTGGATGATCACGCGGTAGGTAGGCAGTCGGGTTCGCGATGTGGATATGCGCCCACCACTCTGGACTCGCGGAGTTCGCACTGTTGGCACGCTCAACCGACAGACCATCATCGATCTCATGTGCTGATGCGCCATCGATGCAATAGACTGGCAAGCTACCCCAATCGTGTCGAAGATGTTTCATCGAATCCTTGAAGTCCGGCTTACTCTCCATGTCCATCAGACTGCTCATTAGGTATTGAAGTGGACGCGAGTGCTGACTAGTAGGAAGCAGCAGATGCTCATCAAAGCGCACACGGTTCTCATATGGCAACAGTAGACCAATCTCTTGCAAGAACTGAAAGCCGGTACTCTTCCCGCCGCCGATGTCGTCGTAAAGCCCAGTTGCCTGCATTATGAGCGGCGGTAGCGCCGAAAGTCGAGGCAGGCCAGCAAACATATCGTTACATGCCCATGCCTCGATGAACTGCACGAGCTTCTTATCATCGCTGTTGAACTCCTTACCCTTGATGATGTTGACGCTGTCCTGTGTAGGAGTAAGCTCTAGCTTGACTTTACTAGGACCAATGTTGCCGAAGGCGGTCACATCGCGTGTCTCACGACTCTTTAAAACAAAATCTTTGCACTTCTTGACGAAGCTGTGCACACGCTTTGCTTCCCCTGATGTGCGATGACCGGGCTTACGTTCCGTACCGCCTTCCGACGTCGCCGATGTCATGGCCAGATCGTCCTGCCACGCACGCAGCCAGCCGCGCACTTCCTCGACCATACGTACCTGCGCTTTCGAACGAATCTGTAGGTATTGAGTCGTCCGATGTGATCTCACGTGAAACCCAAACGCAAAGCCGGCATGTAGCAATGCTTTCCGGACGGTGAACAAGGTGGCGAGTGAATGCCGATCATCTGACTTTTGTAGCAACACATTTGCAGCAGAGTCGAGACTGCCGTATCGCAGATCAGTCTCATGAGCCAGAATGTTGTGTGCATTGTCTAGTGCAGGCGCATGCTTCCTGTACACGTCCAGACTCTGATTGTGGAATTCGACCATGCGATTGATCAAGGGTGCGGCAATATGTCGAGGTACTGAAAGATCTTCCGAGAATGACTGCTGCTTTAACGCTTCGATCTCCTCCGATGTGACGACATCAGGTAAGTACTTCAGCAACGGCTCCACAGCCTTGCGGGACACCCAGCCAGGGATTGTATACTGCGCCACCGAAGATGGTAGAATCACCCACCGCCCTTGCATGGTGTAAAACTGAGCTCTGCCCTGCGCCAGTGTGCGCACATACACTGCGATCGTGCTCTCTTTCTCTGAACCCATGGAGAAAAGCTCCACCAGGTCGCCCATGCTGAATGCTCGAGGGTCTGTTGCCTGCACATCCAGATCCTCCGTAGCTGACCGCGCGAACTCCCCCATTGATTGCAGCTCCTCATCCTCCTCTCTGCCGGTGCTGTCATTTTCGATTGCATCGCCGATCCGTGTGATGTTGCTGAACTCGTCTTTGTCCGACTCCTCGACGGCCAGCTTGGGCTCGAAGGTATGCTCGATCTGCTTGCCCTCTGTCTCCTGCCATTGTCGGAGCTGCTCCCTAATGCCACCTGGACGGTTCAGGTCGAGGGGAGGAAGTCCGGGTGGCACTCCAACAGGTCCGTTATTGAAGACTTGCCGCGCGACATCGACTTGTTGCGAATGGCGTGCACGGGTATGCAGGCTTCGCGATTGCGTCGACGATCTCCGCGCGAGTCCGTCTCGTCGTCGCCTGATCAGCGTGTTCCAGCGTCCACTGTTGCCATTGACCCTCGTCTCCTCGTCCCTACCCTTGCTCGCGACCGAGCCATGCGGACCGCCAAGCCCATAAGTCCATGGCCTGGCATCGAGACTCGGACTCTGATCGTCGCTCTTCCGATACGAGATCGCAGCATCTCCAGCTTGATAGTTAGGCTTCTTTGGCGTAGAGCTTCGACTAGCGCTCAGCCTACAGCTCAAGCATACGTGTGCATTCGTCGCTATGGCCTGCGGTCGCGCAGTACTAGGGACACGCATCGGACACCCTGAACATCATTGCCCACAGTCTCGGCACCGATGGCGACTCTGAACTCAAGAAAGTCAGAACTTACCTGTTTGGGCGTAGCGCTATGGTAGACCCCCAAGGCATTCCCGAGCACCTTGATGTCCGCCGCAACAGCTTATGCTATGATGCACCACACCGGCTAAGTCGGCCACAGAGTCACATTCCTCGGAGATCATGTAGGTAACTCCATGGCTATCCCAAATCCGATATCATACTTCGCATCCCCACTCGCCTCACTCGAGACCAAGTCCCATGCAGTAAGCACAGGTGAAAAGCGCGCGCTTCCTATTGGTCCACTGGAAAGACACTCACGTTTGAAGACCAAGTTCCAATGTGAACGTCTCCCCTTTCACAGTCGGCACAGTCTTGTCTTGGTCAGCATGGCCTTCGGCTTCTTTCATTCTTATTCCCTTGCCGCGTGTCCGTTGTCGATGTCGACTTGACATTTCCACTCGCTTCCGCCGGACGGCGCGACACTCGCTAGAACACTTCAGAGCCGCGAAATTATGGCTTTCTCAATCCCGTACCGCGATCAGCCATATACTCCCTTTGTAGGACCGCCAACTGCACCGATCAAGTACGTAGAATACTTCTTCTACAATACCATGTCGCTAACGAGTCCGTCTCCCCGCACAGTTTCTGCGAAGAAGATTTCGCGATCACACCATATGTCGGAGAAGTCGTCAATACCTTGACGAACATTGCATACAGTATGAATCCTCTCACCGTTATCTTGGCGCGTTATACTAACACCCCGAAGTCATCTACGCAACCAAAGGCCTACGTCGCCTCCCCCGAAACGCCCCCTTCGCGGCACGGAGTCTGTACTATGGGCTCGCCCTCGTTGGAACATGCTCGGCGCTTTTCCATGGCCTCCTTAAGCACTACGCGCAGCTGGCAGATGACACGTCCATGATCATAGCCACCTCCTGCGTCTTGCACCGCGCAACAGTCTACGAAAGATCCGACTCTTTCACCCGAACCTTCTCGACCGTCCTTCTGACGTCTGTTGTGGCGGAGACGATCTATCATGTTTTGTATGATGCAAATAATAAGTTTCACGAGGTTTCGTTTCTCGTGCTGTTGCTGCTGGTCATCTGGCGGACGAGGAAGTTGATCACTTCGCGTGTTTCGCAGTCTGCGGACCGACGGCTGTTGACGAGCGTGACTATCTTTGGGACTTGTAAGACAGCCGCGCTCCGTTTTCATCGAGAGCATTGGCTGACCTTTCTCCAGCCGTCTTCGGGATAGCCTACACGCTCTGGCAACTTGACCAGATCTATTGCAGTCAACTTACATCCTGGAAACGACAGATCGGCATGCCGTGGAGCTTCCTGCTCGAGTTCCACGGCTGGTGGCATATCCTCACCGCGATCGCGGCGTATGTCTTCATGGTCATGGTGGGCGATCTGACCAGCGAAGGCGGTGTGGAGTTTCACGGGAGTGTGTACAGTTGGCTGGGCGTCCGTAGTCGAAATGTACACGGCAAGGGGATGAACGGTAGCTTGAACGGCGAGGCGAACGGGCACGCGAATGGGAAGGTGAATGGTCACGCGAATGGGTCAACGATGAACGGTGGACATGGCGTGAAGAGGACCTAGCGTTTACGATATACCCCGTTGATAGACCGAATGTCAATTCCGCATTGCTTCAAGTTGCAAAAGTCTCTGCCAAACCACGTGACAATCGACAGCACCACCATAGCGCTAAGCACGCTCATCAGCCAGGACGACCCTCACGCTCTCAACCACATCAACTTTCTCAAGCACCCTTCCCAGCTTCGGGAATCTATCGATGTCCAGCCTAGCCTTCGTCGCCCATCCGCATACGGTCCAGAGCAGAAAGTCCACGACCGTCACATGCCCTCCCACTGCGAATCCACTGTCATCAAACCTCGATTCTGCGTAATTCAAACCTGCGATTACGATCTCATACCCACCATCCCGCACACTCTGTAGCACTCTTTCCAGCTGCGCTTCACCTATAATACGAGCAGGCCGGAAAATGTAGGTGAAGCCTGTTGTGGTGAAGGTGGCAGAGATGTAGGACATCCATTCTTGGACTTGGGCTTGCTCGAGGGGACTGCGTCCGAGCATGCCGTGGCCGGTGCGGAGAGAGGAGATGTAGTGTAGCACTGCGGGCAGCTGCGTGATGACGGCTTGGCCAGGGAGTCCGTAATCGAGGGCGAGGGTGGGGACTTGACCGAGGGGGTTGAGGGCAAGGAAGTCTTCGCGGCTGAGTGTGGGATCCAGGGGAGTGTAGTGTCCGAAGGGATCTGAGGTCACGGAAATAAGGGTATGGGGGATGTTCAGGTGGGTAAGGAGAAGGAGGGCGGGGAGGGAGGAGGACAGACGGTGGTGGAAGAGGGTCAGTGATGGAATGGTATCAACCATGATGTGGCTGTTCTTCTCTTGAAGAGAGAGGTTAACAACGAAATTGATGGCGACAAGAACGAGAGGATGATGATTGTCGACATGTTGCAACGACTTTGACTTATCTTCGAGTCTCTCATGCTGAGGATGCTGCGAAGAAGTGCGCGTAGGGCGCATTGGATAGTATCGTTGCTGCTGTGCATCCCGACCTATACATGTTGAACGTGATGTTGGCGAAATCCAGGCAAATGTTCGTGTATTATTCTCGTGTATTATTCTCCGCGTTCCCCGGGACATTCATTGCCTCCACATGACATGGAAGTCTCGAAGCGGTGAAGTAGTGGGTCTGCAAGCACACAAAGCTCTGAAACACTAGCGGCGACGCCCTGCAGTGAAGATCTGCATGGTGCTCATTGGCTGATGTAACCGCGTATTTGTGTTGTTTCGAACGACAACGGCGCCAGATCGGTCCTGGGCGGTAACCTCTGCCCGAGCCTTCCAATACATGCTCCTCACGTGGGATTGTACTGCTACTTGGTCGCGATATATCTGGCCTTCCATCGGACTCGGACGGACTTGAAACATACGACAGTAAGACCCGTGGACTCGGTAGTGGGATAAGTCTAATAATAGCGCCGATTCTCACGCACATCTGTCACTCACGACCACTTTGCGCTTCTGTGGTAGAGGCTACTGCAAAGTAACTCCACTCTCGATACACGCCCGCCGCATGGAGTAACAACGGCCGAGGCCTCACTGTGTGATCGACGTTCTCGATACTGACCTCCCCTCGCCAATACCGCTAACCTCCACCACTCCCACCACCACCGCGCTGATAATGTCTACATCAACGCCCCAACCTCCACCACCTTCCCTCCGCATGTCCTCCTCTACCAGCATAGCGGCGCCCTCTCGCTCGCGCCCACAGAGCACATCCTTCGCTGCGTTCCACTCAAGCCTACCCTACGCTCTGGTCCGCGATTTCGCCTACCCACCCTTCGATGCAATGCATTATGGTCCTCCGCCAGAACCACCTTCAGGCGCGACTACGCCAGGCTCCGAATGGAATCGCAGACTATCAGACAGCGAAGCATGGCCTGGTCGGAGCACAGGCGCATGGGGAGGCGATGGAGGGACGGAAACTGAGCCCGAGGTATTCCCAGGGCAATCGCTGCCGAGCACGAGCTTTATCGGCGAGGACGGCGAGGCGGTAGGAAGCAAGGCGAAACATCGCAAGTCGCGAAGTCATGCAGACGTAGCAGACTGGGAGCGTGGCAGGAGGCGATCGTCTGGGGTACGCAAGTCGCGTGCCAGCGGCGAAGGAAGCGACATGTTCCTCTTTGGCGCATCGTCCAGCAGCAACACGTCCGCCTCCTTAGATCCTGGTGGATCCACATCCCTCCGCCATAGCCGCGCCGGCAACCCAGGGCGAAGGGACTCGCACTTCGCAGCCACACTGCCCAATCGCTCGTTTCCTTCTGCTCGGCCATCGCGCAGCACAACAACGCCTTCTGATACGGGTAGTGAGGATCTCATACCACTAGACGCCGAGCCGAGCAGCAGCCACGCACACTCACCGCAGCGCGCGAGCATGGGACCGGAGGACGAGCTATTTGCTGGTGAAAGCTTGGCGCTCTATGCTTTTGAACCCGAGAATCCCAATGAGCTGCGGCTGAAGGAGGGACAGATCATACTTGTCAGCTATCGGCACGGACAGGGCTGGCTGGTGGCGGAGGACCCTAGTACGGGCGAGCAAGGACTTGTGCCGGAGGAGTATGTACGATTAGTGCGGGAGATTGAAGGCTGGGACGCCGAGGCTGGAGGGTTCGTGGAGGGTGACGAGGAGAATGACGGAGAGGCTGGAGTAGAGGAGGATTCGATAATGGAGGACTCGAATGTGGAGGCCGACAAAGACGAGGACGAGCCCATGGAGGACGTGAACGCTGAGACCGAGGAGCCGAGCACAGGGGTGGCAGAGCCGGTGGGAGAGACTCAGCCGCCTCCTGATGAGACTGTGCAGCCAGCGAACAAGCATCTCGCGTCGCCAGATCTGCGGCAAGATAGTGCGCATGCCGAGCGATAGTAGAGACACAGAGGGTATGTAGAGAACATAGCGGTGTAGACACAGACTACCAAAACCGCGAACACGAGACTCCTGATTTCCGCTTTCTTTATTCATGAGCACAAGACGCCGATTATATGCAGGCTCACATGATCACACAGCACGAGGCATGTCACTAGACTACACTTCGAGATCACGCGAGAATCTGAGTGTCAGTACGATCGCTCACTGCCTCCAAAAAGAACCAGATCGTCCGGGGATTGAGAGGATCCGGTTGACGCGACTCGATGTTGACCATCTGAGGTGGTGCCACTACTGACTGACGGTAGTACGAACACATACCTCAGGTATCCTGATGAACGGCCAGACAAACGCAAGGCATAAATCGTACAGTGAACCGTCGGGAATTGATAGCTTGACAACATGTCAAAGCCCCCAAAATCAACGCAATCTACATACCCGTAACGTGAACCTCCCAACATTACTTGACCTTCCCAGCACCCTCATAACCCCATGCCCAAATTCCTCCTCTTCGCTCCACCTCGTTTCTCTTCTCATCAATACCCCGCGCCTCCCCCAACCTGCCCCCCATCAAAATTTCCAAACCCACCCAAACCCTCAATCCCCCCTCCAAGCAACCAACTATCCAATCCCCCTCCCTGCGTCAAGCCTTGCATATCGCCCAAAGCGATGTCCATAGCCTGCTGCACGCCAAGATCCCAGCTCATATTGCCGAAATCCTGATTCGCAGGGTCATTGGGGTTACCGAGGTTGGGGAAGGGTGCGTAGTTTGCTTGGGCATTGGGGTCGGAAGGGTTGTAGGGGAGAGGCGTGGGGTTGGGGAATTGCCAGGCGGGAGTTGCTAGGGGTTGTTGGGTGGAGGAGTGAGGTGTAGGAGCGTTGGATTGCGTGGCGGCGTGGGAGAGCATGTGCAGGCCTGATTGGGGGTGTTGTTGGGAGGCTGGGGTGTCGGGACCAGCAGATGGTTGTTGGGCGGGTAGCTGCTCAGAGTTCTGCTCACTTGGCGAGTTGCTCCGCCCTACAAGGCCTTTCTTGTGCTTCTCCTCGAACCACTCGCGTAGCACATTCAAGATCCGTAAGATCTTGTCCGGTTTGATGGACCGGACGCGGCCAGTCTCGGTGAAGTGCGCGATCAGGCCGTTGAGGTAGTGTTCCACGCGTAGCTCATCGACTTCGAAGAGCTTGCCGATCTCGGAGTTGGGCAGGGAGATTGCGACGTGCATCTTAATCAGGATGACGACAGCGTAGACGCACCGGACGAAGTAGAGCAGCATTGGGAGAGCGGTGATGGTGTCGTAATCGAAGCTTAGCATCGTGTCTAGGATCCCGTGGGCAGCGTTCACGCAAGCCTTCAAGGCAGCGATCTGGGTCTTACTCAACGTGCCGGTACCAGAATTGACGTTCTTGAGACTGTCCTCACTGAACGGGATGCGGAAGTCATCGACGTTGTGATTCTGGTGCAGGACAATCTCGTGGGCGTAAAGGCTGCAAACGTGCTCAAAGAAGATCAGGCCAGGCGTGCGGCATTCGGCTGGCACGTTCTTCTTCCAGTCGGCGAGATCGTGCTCGAGTGCTTTGACATTGTACGAGACTTGGGCGTCGTTGATGTCAAGCTTCGCGGCTGATGCGTCGTCCATGAAGAACTGCTGACCTATTTGCTCGCAGATGTGCTGGAGCTTGATGTGTTGGCAGAATAGCTTATCCGTTGGTGCTGCTTGAGGGTTGGTCTCGAGCTCTGCGACGCACTCCTCCATGTAGTTTGTCCAGCGGATAAGATTCGGGCGACGGAGTACCATCGATGCGCTATGAGGAGGTCAGTCTGGGTAGATAACATGGGTGTTTCGAGATCACGCACCTTGCACATAGGTAATAACACCCAAGCCACGCCCGCCTCGCGTCTAACGCATCGGAGTTGACAGGCATCATCTTCGCGCCCATGCCAGGCGCATAATCCTTGGTCGGCCCAGTGAAGCCGCGGCGCCTCATCTTGAATCTCTGCCCAAGTCCAATGTCCAAGGCCATCACAGCAGCAACATGGATGAGCTGATAGAAGTTCGACTGCTCGGTCTGCTCAGGCGGCTTGTACCAAAGTATGATGACCATCGCTGTCTGCACCAGTTCCAAAGACTTTGCGCCGTTTCGAATAGCACAATCTGCAATCGCGCCGACTGTCTCACGTACCACTTCTCGGGATACGTCCGCGCTGACTTGGCCCCATGATGCGGCTGCGATGACGGCCAGGTAGAGCATAGGTTTCTCTTTGTACAGCTGCTCGGCGGTGACTTCGGGCGGAAAGACCACAGCCGGTAGGTGGGGCGCAAGCTCTCGATTGTAGCGGTCGAAGAGCACCGTAGCCTCATGCGGCGGAATGAGAGCGTTGATTCGACCAATGAACTCGGTGGGAGTCGAATGATGTAAATAGCGTGTCACATCGCTGTCAATTCCCCAAGATTGCTCGAGAGTAGCAGTGCTCGGATTGACTCTCGGCTGCGACTCCTCCCTAGGCTGGTACACGGGAGGCGTCGGGTATGCTGGCTGCTCATTGCTGCGTCTCCGTTTGAGTTGCTGCCTGACCTCAGGCGCCTGGGCAGGATAAGAAGCAGGGGTGCTGTAGGTTTGCGTGCTACTCCCACTCGGCGCTCGATAGTTTGATCTTCCCTCACTCTGCACCGGCGATGCAAAGACAGCAGCAGGAATTCGACCACCCTGCGCCTGCACAGCCGATGTGAGCTCCTCGAGCTTCTTCTCCAGCTCGGCGACGCGTGTGTCGCTCTTCTTCTGACGCTTTCGCGTCGGCTCAGAGACATTACACACTTTCGCGCCCTTAGCACAGCGCTTGCATGGCAGATCTGGTCTATCGACAGCCAGCTCGCACTTGACCTTCAAGTTCCGGCAGGCATCACAAGCGCGCGGTCTCTTTGCGTCATGAGCATCAGCGCCACCTGCTGCCGGCGACTGGTCTGTCGGCGCGGCATACTGCTGCTGGTAGACCGGCTGTTCTTGGGGTTGCTGAGGGATCGGCGCCTGCGGTGCGTAGCCATAGTAGGGGTTGGGTGACGGCTGAGGGTATCCGGCGAGGGGCGGCTGCTGCGGCGTCGATGGCTCCGGGCGGAGTTCTGGCTTGAGCGGTATGGGCTGCGGCACTCGTCCACCCAACGCCGGGTCGATCACGTTCGAGCTGCGTGCTGCCATGTCTGTGATTGATGATCGGTGACACGGGTTGTGAATCGCCGTCTCGCTGTTCGAAGTGCCGCGCTCGAGGAGTGGACTTTGCACGAGTCAGGTGCGACGTTCGACGTCCGTCCAATGAAATGCGGCTCATGCATTGCGGGTTTAGGACGTCTTCAGCAATGTCCATTCCTCGCAACCGCGATCGCTGGAAATCTCGTACTCACGATGCAACGAACAGCACTTGGCGAGCGGCTACATCAGAAATTACTCGTAGAGTCTAGAGCGCCAGCTACAACGGAGACTGGATGATGGCTTTTTGTAGTCATATGTATGATACGGTACGTAAGGCCAGCAGGTTCAGCCAGCATATCTGCAGACTACTGCTAGGCAACTCCATATCGCTGCCCACATCTCACCCCGATCCATCTAACCGTTCAGTACAATCTCGAATTCCCTGCCAAAATGCCTCGCTTGCAGCGCTCGTACGGGCTCATCGTATAGGCATCCTCCCTCCATATGTGCTGCCATCAATGCTCATATGCAGGGACGACAAGCGTCTGCTCATCATCACTGATCCTCTTAGATCTCAATGAGCAGCTGGCGAGCTGAGCAATCGTTGCAATCACAGCCTGCCCCTCAATACGCCATTTCTAGGCTGTGCGCGAATCCGCGATCGACTTCCCGTTGCGTCACCAACTACCATATGCCAGGCTGCGCTTCCGTCAATAGCACATCCCAGGTTGCATGAAGATCACCCGCCATGCTCATTACTTTCCAGGTCATCATCTAGGAGAGATTGATCAGCAGACTCCTTCCTGGCGGCGACCCAACATCAGCAGGAGTGGGTATCGAGCCGATTGACGATCCCGTCGGTTGTGTAGTGTTGAGATCGGAACCGTAGCCGCGCTGCTAATTGCAGCTGCCATCGAAGTGTATATGTTCCGACAGACTAGCAGACATTGTAGAAAGGGCCACTCCCACGTATGTCGCTCGCGCACATCGACAAAGGGCTCCCCGCACAAAACGGTCCGATGCACAGCTCACGGCGTGGCGCCGTCTCCCTCGCCATCGGGGATGGCAATCGCCTCCATCTAAGCTTCGCGTAGCTTACTCTAATTACCTTTTGTTGTAACCCAAGACTCCTTCCTCTCGACATAACCAATCCTCTCTCCGCCCTTGTGTGTTCATTGCCCGCGACATGAGGGTTGAGATCCTCTTCCACAAGGTCCCTGGCGAAGCCATGCCAGTAATCATTCCTCGCATAACTGTTGATCCGTGACCGATCGACTTGTCCTTCTCCCGGCTTTGTCGTCAAGCATACGCCTTGAGGAAGGGAGAAGCTTTCCGGCAGGAAAGCCAGCGTGAGCACTGGATTAATGGACTCTTCGGGGGTTGATTTGAGAAATGTTGATTGAGCAGCGGTCAGGTGATCGCAGCGATCGTGGCACATCTTCCCTTTGTGGGCGCGTATCGTCGTACGTGTCAGTACAACGGAGGACTGCCCTGCAGTTTCCGTGGAGGGCAAGTCAGCACACAACATCGTCGATCGATCTCACCTGCATCGATGCCGAGAACTTGGAGGACGCTAGATGATTCTCGAGGAGATTGCGCTTACAAACGCGTTGAGTCTCTTAAATGCGAATGGGAGCAAATGCGCAAGACTGTGACCTTGCTCAGGAACGCCCGAGGCTCTGGAAGACTGCAGCGATGCTGAAGATGAGCAGAGTCAAGTCGCATCCTCGCGCTAAGCGTGTGCCGCTTTCTCCGTGAGCTCTCCGCGTGGCCGTAAGATGGCTACGATAGGATCGTCATGCACAAAGCCGCGTTGGATCAGTCGTGCGCGTCGATTGATGGAGTGCGATGTCGTTGCTTGCTGCCTTTTTGGGTAGTCTCCATTGTCTTATCACCTTCGCTTCAGCTCTTGTCACGGCGTTTTTGCCCATGCTATCCCATCATGCCTAATTCTAATGTCATCGATTACGACAAATTTGAGCGCGTCGTGCGGAACGTCGCTGATGCGGTTGTAGGGCGCGGGACTCGCTCATCCAGCGAGTTGCATGCGCTTCTTGCTCGAGACCAGGGGACCTCCGGTGAATCTGCGATGAAGTGTGCTGGGGTGCGGTCTTTGTAGCAATGGAACGACGGAGAATCAGGAACCGCTGATCATTTCTTCCAAGTCCTGAGGCCATCGTGAGGGGAAATGACAAGAGGAGATGGACTGAGTTGGCTGGCTCGTCGTACGTAGCTTACCTACGCTTGATGTATAATCTGAGGCAAGCTCACAGCGCTCGCATGGGCTGACTTCGTTGTCTTGCGGTTCATGTGGACTGCTGAACAGCCTGTTTACTGTAGCTCTTACTCTGCTGCTGTGGAGTTGCAGGAATGTTGAGCAATGGCAATCAGTCGACGACTGTGCGCCACTACCGCTGCTGCGCCAAGCTTCGTGCCGGACTTGGTTGCTCTCTACGCAACGAGCCGATGGCCACGAGCACTCCAAGGTAGGCAAAATATGATAGTCTTCTATATGCCCCGCGATGAACCGTGAATTCGAAGAGTAACGATACGAGCAACACTGAAGAGCGAAGAAAACGCAAGAAGGAATATTAAGGGCATGTGACCCAGGAACAGCAATGCTCGACCTCTTGCAGGAATTGAACTCACGACTTCGGGATGCTCGAGAGCCACTATTCGATGAAGATTAGTATCATGTAACCGTTGCGACACCGTGGCAAGCGGCGGCGACAGCAATGAGTACTAATCCGGACGGCGCTAGTGGGCCATCATGCAACGGAGGCTGTTGAATCTCCAAGCAGCATTGATCGAGCCTCTGGAGAAGGACCACACAAGCAGCGAAGACGCAGGAGCGCAAGATGCTGAGCTCACGAGAGGCGGACAACGATCTGGAGAGGACTGGTTGGATCCTGGAGTGTGGAGAGGACTCTGAGATCAGAGACTCGCGAGGCCAGGTACAATGGACGGACGTACGAGACGTGGAGCTCTGGTCGTTTCGGCGTGGGACGTCGATCCTTGCGCTTCGATGAAAAGGATCCCGCAAGTCGTGCGTGTCCAAGGCACTCTCCGGAACCTGCAGGATGTGTAAAAGCGCGGCATGCTTTTGTAAGTCATTGCCGTATAATCCGGAAAACAGCGGGTCTGATTTTACATGCCACAGTCGCAGTCCTCCTCCGGCTGTATCGAGTCACGCTGGTAATAGCCTCTGTGGCGAAGCGGTGGTGAGTATACTGTCTCTTTTCTTCTTTTGCTTTCGCACGTATTTGAACCCGACTGAGATGAGACTCGCACCTCACGCTACGACGACGTGTCCCACCGATACTAGCCTCGAGTCATCAAGGACACAAAGCCACTTTAACGGCCAAGCATTTCTTATCCTTCTCGAGGCATAGTACGCGAGCGCGAAAACGGCATGTTCCGACTAGGCTTTGGTAGTGCTGCATCTGCATAGAGTTCGGTCGCTGGTCGAAGCATGCCCATCCGTTGCCGATGGCCGTTCCGGAGATCCGTTCCTCGGAGCAGACGTGCGGTAGCATTGCCTCCGAGACGGCAAGACCACACCGCGGAGAATGTAGGCGTAGGCGCCATGCATGGTGGCGAAGGTATGTGGAGCGAAGACTTTCGAGGGAACTTCAAGCCGTAGTGACCGCTGCAGTGAGAGTAATGCAGGAGGACGCCGAGAGGTGCGGAGACGCGCTGTTGTGTGCTGCTCTGCAATTACCTGCCCACTGACTGGGCCCGACGCTGCATCTTCGGCAACGTTTGCTGGTGGAATTGCATGTCAGTCACCTCCTGGTGGTGCCCGCTGTGTGGGTGAATAGAATTGCGTCTAGTCGCTGCAGTCGTGGGAGGCAGGCAACCCGAGGGGATGCCGTTATGCCACCGAATTGACGTTACGATGTAGAGAGGCAGCCTCGGAGCTGCACTCCCTGATGCTTTGCACAGCAAAGACGATGTGCCGTGTCGCACCCGCGGTCAAGATGGCGGTGCAACAGCGAGGAGGTGTAGTTCATACCAAGCTTTCTTTGAAACAGCAGCTTTACCCGACCCCTGTGGACTGATCTTACTGTACTTCTCGATCACGCTGACCAAATCGGCATGGGATACCAAACACCAGCACCCCAAATCCACCTCTACATACCTGCAAATGAGCTGAGTATCATCGAGTCCCTTGGTGGACGTGTTGCTGCAAAGCTGTGCAGACCAATGCTGGACAGCGAGCACGATCCTCCTGAACCGTGCGACCGTCATCGCGGCATAAGCCACCTGCGTCTCTGCGCAGACTTTGTATGCTCACGCGACCCCATCCTGAAGCGCACATGGTGAGTATATTGAGCCAGCCGTCTAGCAACATTGCGACAAAAGTATCATGCACACGGCGAAGCTGCCGTTCAGGCAAAGCTGAACTCAGACACATTCTCCACCAAAACTGGGAAAGGCATGACAGAAATTCCACCAATGGGGTCTGTAACCACCTTCCTCCAAGGCCCTTGATGTGAATACTGTACAGTGCAAGCTCACGAACTTTGGTACGCCGTTTTGTCCCCATTCGTTACTTCGGGCCACCTGACGGATCTCAGAACGCAGCCACATTCCCATGTGCCATTAGCTTACACCTTGATATGGATAGGAGCGAGATACTGACGAGAAAGCGCCGCTTCGCACAACTTAGGCTTTGCAGATTGAAGACCCCACACGGCATCCACCTTCAGCACCACTAAGGGTCCCGCATCGGTGTAAGCATAACACATACACTCCACTGCATAAAAGGTCTGGCTTGCGGTTGGCCTTTCATCTCGGGAATCGTCGGGCGGTATATGTGGCTCTTGACTCGTTGCAATAGCGCGATAGCTTGCGAAGAGGGTCGTTCACGGTCTAGAACAGGTCGGCTACGCGGACACCGCTAGACCCTAAGCACGCAACCCGATGTACGCTCTACGGTCATGCCTCCGGTGTGCTGTAAGATGTAACTTGCCGTAGCGCAGCCTTCTTTCTCTCGGATAGCTGAGATCCGACCGGTAGTAAAGAAGGTTCGGCTCTTCACGCAGCGATCATGGCGCTCTGCGATCCGCGCTAGGGCCAAGCTAACATCCATCTCGAAAGCGTGACCACGAGGATCAATGCAGTGCTTGCTCAGTGACATTCCAGCGATCCGGACGTGTTCGAACCCTCGACGGGCAAGTTCCGCTATTCGTCCATGCGGTACCGGTAATTTTGTCCCCCGTGGCAGTCGGATTCTGGACACTACAGGCGGCTTTGTGAAGCGCCACAACGCGGGCCATCACGATCTGTGTTCAGACGTCTGAAGGTATCAAGTCCTCAGAGAGCACAAAATGAGCAGCAGAGCCCACCACAGCGGCACTAGCGTACATGAAGAGCGCAAAGGGCAGTTCCGCTCTCCTATGCTTATCCGAGATACGATCTAGGCAGGTCTGCCAGGACTCCGGCACTCGGGCATGAACGGTCCTTGGCCATGGCAAATCGGGGTATCGATAGGCGAGCCTTCCGAACCCTAAGGCTGGCCACATGCGCTATGAGTGATCCAGTGGCACGAGCCAACAATCAAGAGTGGCCCGAGCGAAAATCAACGACGACTGAAGCTAGTCTTCGTCGATAAAGCGAGTCATGGTCGACGAGGGTGAGTGATGCGGGCTGCGAAGATATGTTGTTCGTAGACCATACTGACACATGCGATTTGTTGATGTCAGGGCAGCTGAAAGTTTTGTTTCAAGGGACTAATACTCCGAGGGCTGCTATACCTCTGCTTCGCTGCTGTCGAGTTTATCATACATACGTACATACCAAACCGAGGTGATCCTCCCTGCAGCGTCGATGTAGACGAATGCTCCCGCATTCAAACCCCCGGTCCTCCCTAACGAGCGCCTTGCAAATTCCGTGTTGCGTGCTGCGTGTTGCCGTCCCAATCATACCATGCCGTGAATACCATAGACCCGACTCCTTCACTTCCGCAACGATGACATTGCGATCAGCCCCTCTGGCCACGCCTTGACTTCGCCGAACGTTCAATTCGATGCTGTCCGTTCCCGGGATAGCCGATGTAGCCCTGATGACTTGCACGTCGCGGTCCATGGGCATAGCCCTTCTGACCTACACCACCAGCGAAGACGCCCTCAGCAGCATTGACGGGCACGAAACCTGACATGCGGCGTTGAGGCTGCATGCGAGGTTGGAGTCCGAGGCTATATGGGCCAGGTGCTGCCGTAGGGACAAGAGCGGGCACAAAGCGCGGCGACATGACCGGGAAAGGCGCGATGGTCACATTGTTGACCGGCGCGGAGGCCGTTCTGAAAGGCGGCTGGAGATGAGCGTGGTGATTCGGTGGTGCCGGGTCGTGAGAGTAAGAGCCTGCTGCGCCAGGCGGCAAGGCAAAATTGAAAGCCGCATACGGTTGCGGTGTATAGGACTGGAGGTTAGTATCTTCCAGTAAGAACGTACCGGAGTTGCCCATGACGGCATCGCCGGAGAGATCGAGAAGCGGTGTCGGTGGCATGGTAAGAGCAGGATGAAAAGGATAATGAGCGATGTGCTCGCTATTACTCCGTGACATTGCGTGGGCTTCCTCGACAACAGCGAGACGCTCTTGCCGTCGGTGACCCAGCTGCATGAGACCGTCGGAGATGTGCTGCACAGCCAGCGCGGCGAGCTTGTGCACGCCGTTGCGCTGCATCTCATCAAACACGACGAAGGCTTGGTTGACGAGCCATTCGTTATTCTCGTTGGAAGTCTCCCAGGCGTCAAGAATCAAGATCATCGCCGCGTTGAACGCTTGCTGGCCCAGTGTCCAACAGATGAGCACAGCAGGATTGCGATGCCGGAAGAAAAGGAAAGTCTGCAAAAGGTGAATGGAAGAGTTGACGACCAGCGCCCGGCCACGTATGGGTGCTGGATGTAGGAGGCTGTCGCCTCCAGTTGTCGAAGGGGTATATGTCGTACTGGTGAAGCTTGTAGTGAAGCTGTTCTGCATAGTTGGTGGAGAATTTGAGGCAGAGTGCTGTGTCCTCTCCACCCGTTGCCGATTGAGCAACACAATGAAGGACTGAACCTTTGCAAACAACGCTGGGTAATGTCAGTGGCGGGTCATATCAATGCGTCGTTGCGTAGTCGACTTACTAGCAGCCATGACATCGAGTGGCCAATCTGGTAGGACGGTGTCCTCCCTTGACCAGCTTTCGTTGAATTGTAACGACTCTGGCATGGTGTCCCACAGTCCCATTAGCTTGTCCGTGAACTCGTCGATCCTGCCCACGCTCATCATGCCATCGCTACTCAGGATCTGCCTCGCCAGTATCGTGAAGTGGTCGGCGAATTCACCAAGTCGCAACACAGTCATGTCGGTCGTCAATGGCTCAGGTGGAGGACAGTCGCCCAGGCCCGAGATACCAAGTGGTCTTCCCAGCGTCACCGAATACTGCTGATCCATGTGAAGCATCCACCACCATAATGACTGTCGGATCGTACATTCGCGAAGAGGTGGAACAGGGTCGAGACTCTTCGGATTGCGATGGAGCCCTATCGAGTGTGCCATGCGAATTGTATTACCAAACAAAGTCCATGCATCGAGGAAGCGACCACTGTTTGTCAAGTATGGTCCCAACATGATGAGTGTTTGTACGCCCAGTAGTGTTGGTCGACTCATAAAGGAGGCGTTGCGTAGTGCTTGCATGCAGGCAGCGACTGAGAGGTTGTCAGCATCATGAAAGGGGTATCGGAAGCAGCGTGACGAACGGTAGCAATCGCCCCGCCGGGCGGCATCCTCGACGGCACCCTCGATCCATTGCTCACCGCTGCGATCGTGGACGCCCATCTGCATTCCCGTGGCAAGCGTCGCAAAGATCAATGCAAGCATATTCGAGTTGTTTTCCATTCGTGCTGGATCTTCGCCAGCTTCATCGAGGAATCGACCCACCTCCTTCTTCGTAACTTCGTCGGGCATGTGCGGGAATGAGCAAGACTGTGCCCGCTTCGAGAAGAGATCGAGACACTCGAACACCTCTTCACGCGGCGGTAAAAGCATCAGTAGCGCGGCAGTGGTATTGTCGCCGACTCTCATCATCGGGAAAGGATACATTGAGCCCTGCGGCGGGTACATATCCTGACCCTTTGGCATGGTATGCGTCAAGGAGTGATTCCCGACTTGCAGATTTGCGAACTGTGACATGTTAGTCATTCTTGTACTGATCGGACGATATGACAACGATCACTAACGTCGGAGACGATACTCGCTAGCCCGGGGGTGCCAAAGTATATGTTGTCGATGCGATCACTCGTCCGGAATCGACGTTGCTTCGCAGCAGTCGCACGCGAGACGACTTTCGAACCGGTGCCGTCTGGGGATTCATCGGCGTCGACCTCATCACCAGAGTACAATAAGCGAGCATCGCGCAGGCGTTCCTTCAGTTTTTGGTTCTCGGAACGAAGCTTTCGGATCTCATACGACTGCTGTATAGGACTGTAGTCGTTGCCTTCGCCGACGATGAATTCGCACTCCTTGGGGTGTCCACGGGCACAGCATGCCGAACAAGGTTTCGTACGATCGCACTGTGCAACCATAAGCACCCATACTTGTGGGTATGCAACCTCCCGGTACGACTAACCTTGACCTTTCTTTCACGGCACTTGGTGCACGAGAGAAGCTGTCGAGGTTGTGGTTTCTTCTTGGGATTGGACGGGTCTTGTAATGATGCTGGTTCTGTTGGTCCATAGCCTGACCAAGAAGAAGTCATGTCGAAAGACTCATCGATTGCTGACTCGACAAAGTTCGCAATAAACTAAAGCTCCAAGTTGAGTCGATCCCCAAAATGACGGGACAGGAGATACATAAGCGAAGATGCACAGCATGAGATTCAACCAGGTCTCCGGGACTGCCACTCGATCAAGTCATGTACGATAATAGACACCTGTCTGGCTGACTCCTTTGAGGAGCATGGAGATCGATTGGCCCTTGCCAGGTGCAGATGTGCCGCTCACCCGCATGATCGTGGCTAACGGTAGTGGATCTAGGGACGCATTATTGGGGCGTGAACGATGTCAATCCTCGCGGCGTTCAGTCAGAGCGTAGCGCAACAGGTAAGTTGTGGGGACTGTGGCAGTGAGACATCGCGCGACCCCCGACAGTGAGCATGACACCTTCGATGATATGCTCGCCGTCCAAAAGACCTGCTTCATCCAACCTCGAGGTCCTCAAGAACGACTTACTACGCGTGCATCTGAGATCGTATCGCAGTAGCAAGTTCGGCTTCCTCTGAGGGCCGGAATAGACGGAGTTGGTGTATCCCACTACTCCACCGTAGCACGCAAACGCCTCTGAGATAGGTGCTTCGAAGCGATCACCCATGGCAGGTGGGGTACACTAACGATCTGAACGATGAAAGAAGCGTGCTCAGTCTTTTCCAGTGACTTGCGCCATAGCCATACGGTTGCGCGCCAAAGCCCTGCAGCGCGTGTCAACAGTACTGCATCGCTGCATAGCATCACAAGTTGGATGTCAGGGTTCGATGTTGGTCCGGGGAAGCGGCATACAACGACGATGCCTCCAAAGCATTCGCCTAACAAAAGTCTACCGGCCCGCCCCTCGGGGACATTCTCCCATATGTGGGCGACGACCCATACTTTGCAAGAATGTAGGCCTGGCCGTTTACCCTGCAGGTAGCGTAATAGAGACGGAGCTAGTGACAATGTGGAGTCGCCACGTCGAGACCATTCGATCGGCAGGACAGCACTGCCAAACCTTCGTGAGGACGCTACCGGACATGTATGAGGGTGCAACGGTTTCGACGCCTCTAGCGGAGAGACCGTCCGCTCCGCTCTCCGTTGCTGTCTCCTTCCATCTAGAGCCGAGGTCTTGGACCCTGGACCGAGTGCAGTAGAGTCAGATTCACCAGTGCTCGTTTGCAAGACAGCGCAACTCTCAGCGATCGCACGTTTCCTTCCACGATAGCGGTTGCCAGTGGGGTGCGTGATGACAGTTCAGCGTGCACTATGGCGCAACAGCCCTGCCGATCTCGAGGCGCCACATGGACCAAGCATGATCCCAGGCCGCCGGCTCGGGATGGCGATGGTATCGGGACGCCGAATCGGCGGCCTATACAGCTCGACGGCAAATCGGCAATCTGTATAGCAGGGCCAACAGAACGATAAGCTCCCGTGTCGTAGGGTCATCTTCGTTGTGCTTTACCAGCATAGCTCCCGTGAATGCAGCACATGCTCCTGAGCATTGCGAGTCGGATCGGTTGTTCCGACGGTGGTCAAGATGCCGTGTAACAATGGACGGCGCCACCTCGCAACGATCTGGTGGGGCTGCTGCTTGGGCAGTGCCTTTGGGAACGAGCCGCATGGCAGCATTTCCCCCCGCAGCGGCATTCTTGTTGCACACAGAGCAACGCTGCACGCTAAGAATGCGCCAAGCTCTTTCCGATGGCGATGGCGTTAGTGGCGTTTTATGGCAGGTCTCTAACGATTGACCCGCCCACATACCGGCGCCGACTTATCTGCGTGTGCAAGTGTGCAGGAAGGAGACTGATTGGAAGGCTGCGTGTGTGCACCATGTGAGACTAACCGTGGAATCGTCGATGCTAATGGAATCAGGGGTACGGTCATTAACTCCAGACCATCTCCCTTAGGCCGTTGGTGCAGTGAGTGTAGCATTGCTTGCATAGGTCAGCCAACATTGACGTATTGGACGTTACGCTTGCAGCAACTGACAAGTCTACGGACGCCGCCGTGGGCCGTGGCTTCTTCCGCGATATCGCTGATGACATTGGTTCGACCTCACCTGACGAGATTTGACATGCGGAGCTCTGCCCGCCTTCCCCTAGACTCGTCTATATGCTTTAGTGCGCAATCAACCATGCTTTCTTGGCCGGGAGGGGAGCGGAGCCCTGCTTTGGGTTGTTGCCGAGGTGGCACGGAAGATTGCATATTCTGACCTCTGACTGTCGGTTGAAGGTACAACACGATTGCGTGTACACCAATTCCATGCTTCGCTCACGAGTAACGCGAGTTGCAGATTGAAGATCTTGGACAAGTCTTATGTGCTGGTCTACTTACTTGCATTGAGCAGTACAGCCATTTCGTGCGCTGGCTACTATTGGCTGCAGTTTACAAGCCAGATTCTCCACCTCGCTACAATACTCTAGCTACTATATGCGCATTCGCTACTACGCGCAAACTGCGCAGCCAACGCAGCATTCAATTCATCATCACTAGGTACTACTGAAGCATGATGGTGTGTGCATTTCCGCGATCTGGGTCTTGGACATGGCATGTGACCGCCGTATGTCATCCATGTCTCCACAGCTGACACGCAGCGCAACTGTAAGCGAGAGCTGGGGTCCAACGGACGCTAGGGCAACGCTCTCAGCCCCAATGAGAGCTCCTGTACAGTGCATGTTGCCAGACCGTCGCGCAGAATGCGGTACCCGAACGCGAGATCGGATCGCCAGGCACATCCGCGGCACAGTCACCAGCTCGCCCATGACAAGTGCATGACAGCGGACTCGAGTCCTAACGCGCAGCGCCCCGATCCTCTGCATAAGGGCATATGCAGTGTCTATAGTGCACACGCTATGGATTCAAGGATCCTACCGGACCCACTCAGCAATACACTTTGTCGCGTAGCATGGTTAAATGGAGATATCATCGAAGGTTCATGTTTAGATCCACCGATCGTCTGGCCCGAAGCGTTAGTTGCGCGGCGCAGAGCAAGCACCCGCGCCGCAATACCCTGATCGCAATCAACTAGCCTGCGATCGATGTGTTTTAGCACGTCACGCATTTATTCGGTTAAGCGCTAATGTGGAAGCTGGAGGTGAGACATCGGGGGCCGCGACAACGTTCGAGACAGCGTTCGAGACGGAGGCGGAGAGGACTCCGCTTTCGAGATTATAATGTCTTGGCCGAAGAAGACCGGTCGCCATTCCATCGCTCCAACACTCCGTTTGATTATGCAATCTTCGCTTACATGCGGTATGTCGCTTCCAATACCTGACTTATTACACGGTCTTCGCCTACACGCGTAAGCGCTCTGGACTGATGAAGCATTGCTGGTATGACGGCCGTAAAGGATAACGCTCGTCATGATATTCTAGATCAGTCTCCCTGTGTGCCGAATGAATCACACTTGAACAGTGGTGGGCTGTCGTCGCACAAAGCTCGGAGTGTGGTACTCGAGCTTTCCGGAGATTGCCTCCATCAAACCCTAGGGAGATTGCATACCGACCGCATGCATAGGTGCAATGTGAGGACATCTGGGTGAGGCTCAATGTGGGACGGTGTATCTTCGTTAGTCCTGATCGAGGGAAGGTATCGCGAGTCTTCATACAGCCTCCCCGCCCCCAATTACCCATTCATGTGCCATGAACATTAGCTCTGTCTCGAACATGCCGCCATGCAGCCGGTGGTAGGGTCCACTGTGGAACGGCGTATGCCGGACCCAGTCAGCGGAACTGTAATGCAGCTTTCAACAACCACATGCACCCGAGTCATGTACTACGAGCATTGCCTCTGTCTCGAAGACACCGACATGCAATAGCTACTATCGGAAGCAACGCCACTCATCCGAACGGCGCCGTATGTCAGCTCGGATCGGATGCGTCTTCAACGCTGCGCTGCCGTGGCCACTGATCTGCTTTCCAGCGCCGAGATTACAAGGCTCAAGACCACGGCTCCGACATCTTACTGGAACTTGTTTTCCAAGCCGCTTCGATTTACGATGGAGACGGCTGAGCCTCGGCTCCCTGATCGTATCTGAATCCTGGTTGGCGGGTCGGCCAAAGCGTGAGGTTTCTAGAGACCAGGACCGCACTGCCGATACAGCAAACAGAATGAGAGAGCTTTGAAACGTGATACTCCTTGCAATGAGCTGAGGAGAAGAAGAAGCCAGCACGGCACGCAGAATGGCTACCTCTACCATTCCCAGATCATCATTTCCATCTCATGTGCTCCGTGGAATCGACACGAACATCTATCGTAGCATCGTCAATCGTCTCAGACCACGGTCCATGCTGAAAAGCCACAGCCGCCCAAAGATGCATTGCCCCGGGCCAGGATGCCATTCCAAAGTCATGAATCTGTTGCCTTTTCCCTGCAGAAATAGTATCAAGACGCTCAAGCTACTGCAATATTGCAGAGCCGCGATCCCTCATCTCTGGCTGCTTCTCCAAAAGAGCGTCGCGCCTGCGACAGTGTTTCACCAATGGCAGTGCTTGTCGAAGATACCTCGGTGAAGACCCAAACAGGACACTGCGCAAATGATGGCATAGGGCCGTTCAGTCTCCTGCGCATGCGGAATTGCCATTTTACTCCTGAACGACATGTATCGGGCAGCATCCCGGCCCCTTCGCAGTATTTCGCCCAAAGCAGTGGTTATCCATGGTATCTCGGTGAAGACCCAAATAGAACGCTGCGCAAAGCATGGCACAAGGACCTTCAGCCTCCTGCGCATGTGAATATGCCATCTCATTCCTGAACGACATGTACCGGGCAGCTTCCTGGCCCCTTCACGTACCACCAGCCCCTGATGCAACCCCGATGATACTTGCACCAGCACTCCAGCCTCCCCATTTCCACACCCGGCAGGAACTCCTCCATGCAGATCGCGCATTCTTGCTCCTTCCCTTCACTATCAAGGCAGTCCTTCTCGGTCGCAATGTAGTTGATCATGCCACGTGATCGATGGACGGAGCTTGCTCGTGCGCGAGCTGCGGTGCGACTGTTGGCGCGACCAGAATCGGGAGAGTCATGGTACAAGTCGTCGAAGGAGAACGAGTCTGACGACGGTACCGTGGCGAAAGCCTCATTGACGCGGTGTGGGACGCCTGGCAAAGTGTTGCGAGCAGGCGAACCCGACCGCGTTGCGAGGCAGGCGATGATGTGTTGCTCACGTAATTCTTCTCCAGGAGAGAGCTCATTGCCACAGACTGGACACTCGTCTTCCTCCGCGACCTGCCTGCGGGGACGCGATGATGTCGGCGGCGTCGAAGGTGCTTGCATCGCGGCCGGCAGCGAGCTAGGTACGATGGGCCTGCGCGGCGCTCTGGGCGTGTACCCAGGTGGCGCTACGAGAAAGCTGGCACCAGGACTTAGAGTGTCACGCGTGGAAGAGACCGTACTGGAAGAGTCATGACCTCTCAAGAGCCCAGGGTGCTGCATCGTGGTGGGCGCCAGACCCGCGCCATATACGGTAGGCTGACGACCAGGAGGGCCATTTGGCGACCAGTGAGGGTGTGGGACCCCGTTCGACGAGAAAGCTCGTACACGGCGCCCATCTCTCTGACGCGGCGATGGATTTGGTGACGGTGCATCGGAGGGATATCGAGGCTGTGGTCGTTGCGATCGAGGGTTTGTGGGAGGTGGCGGGAGCACATTCACTGCGCTATATTGCAGCCATGATGGAAGCTCATTACGGTTTTCAGGTAGTTGACCCCATGGTATCTCGGGGTGCGAAACTCTTCGCTCTGGCTCTGGTGAAGGTCGATGTAGAGGTGCCGTGGGTTGTACTGCAGGTGGCGTCCAGGGATCAGGCACACAAGGCTTGCAAACGCGTACTTGCTGGGCACCCTGCACACGCATAATCTCTCCTGGGGCCTTGACGATGTATTCGCGCGGTATAGTGATCATATGCGGGCTGCAGTCCCCACAGACGACTCGACCACACTTACGACAGTGATGCTTCCTGAACCTCCAGCTAAACTCTTGCTCGCATACAGGGCATTTCGTAACTTCAGCATCGGGTTGCCAAGGTGGTAAAATGACTTCTGATGTGCCGCTTTCTCTCCGGTGTCGTCGTGACGAATCTGTCCCGCCGGCCTCGCGCGCAGCCTGAATGCCTTGTGTGATCCCGCTAACAGTGCTCGGCCGCCGTGGTGGGGGGCTTGTCAAATCGATAGGCGCATCTAGGCTGCGTCCGACGCCATTCCCTTGTGTAGAAGGGTTTGTGTCGTATGGGTAATCTACACGCCCCTGATGAGCAGCCGCCGTCAAGCGACGCTTGCGTTCAGACTCAGCACGCGCAGGTCTTGATCGCTCAACGGATGGTGGTCTCTCAGGTGTCTCGTCATCTCTTCCTTCGTCGCGGAGAAATCCATCCCAGGCAAGCGAGTCGCCCTCATTGCCTGTCGGCGTCGCTTGGGGTCGATCACGGTGACTGCTCATAGTGTCGCGTGCGCAGTTCAGAGTTGATTGCGTATCATCCCGCTCAGCGAGTGTTTCACTGAGATTTTCACGTCATCAAACGACTGGCAACCTGTGGCATATTGCGATGAAGTCTGGGGGGAGAAGGTACAGCGAAAGCTGTAGCAGTGAAGTCAGAGGCTCGTGTCATGTCCATCAGTGAACTGCGGCCGTTAGGTTAACTTATCTATATATGGATAAGGTAAGCTTCCCCGCCGCCACATCCGCCGATCGAAGTTGCCTGCCGGTCGGCACTCAGAAGTCTATTATTCCTTGAAATTCGACTACCAGAAAGCAGGACTACGTAGTGAGTACCTCGTAGTCTAGAGGCTTACAGATCATAACGACGATGCACGCCCTGGACAGCCGAGCAGTGGATGCAATGCGTACTATCAAAGCCCTGTACAGATTGCTACAACGCTATCATGTTGCCAATCGGCACGCCCATACTTTCAAACCAGTATCGCCTTTTGACACCTAAACCAGTACCCAACGCCTCTCGTGCATCCTCTATTATACTGCCATGGTCATCCATCGTTGCAACGACGCGTGCGGCACTGCGCAAAGCAGCCACGTGATCGTCGTTCCCATCAACCATGACCATCGCAATCCTAACGCGTCGCTCGACCCCAGCAGGCGTTCGCTGTATCTCGTCAAGCAGTGGTCGTATCAGTCCGCTACCGAGATGACCGCCATTCAGTCCCTCGTTCGGCGCTTTGCTTTCAGGCGTCGATAGAACGATCACCAGCTGCAAGGCTTCTGGGGATGCTGCGAAGGCTGGTATGTTGGCAAGCTTTGTATTGAATGAGCAGCCGCCACGTTTGATCACCAGGATCTGATGGGATCGTACGATGCCAAACGGCAGGCGATGATCGCAAAGCGTCGATTCGAGGAAGTAGATTGACGTGTGTGGCAGTCTACCGACTTGTAATGTCAGCGGGTCTGCTGTGTCGAGCGTAAGAGGCAGAGGCGCAGCACCTGGACCAGTCGGTAGTATGGCGGGTATAAGTGTCCGCATCAGCGTTGGTGGTGGAGGTAGCGTTGGCAGCTCAGAACTCAATTCTCCGTTCAATGTCGAGTCGAGAGCACTGCGACCTCCAGAGGTGTGGTTGCCAATCGGTACGTTGGTCCGGCTATCGGTGGGCTCGTTGTCTGCAGCAGCACTCTTGCTGATAGCTGGCTGCACGAAGTCGACCACCAGGTCAAGCATTTCCAGATCCTTGACGCGTTTGAAGTTGGGATCTGCGGGCGCGACCCCATCCTGTGCTTCCGCCGACAACACGACTTTCTCATCTTTTCCCAACGCCCAGTTCGCAACTCCGGAGACCCGATACTGCTGACCCATGTCCAACTCAATCGTCAGCCCATTAGCGTTTGGCAGAATCAATGACCTCGGCTCTTGCACCATGCTCAGTCGCAGATTCGACAGCGAGCTGATCACAATTCCGTCCACGATCTTCTGGAGCGATCCAAGGTTCATGACGCCTTTGGCGGCGTTCAAGTCTCCTGTATTGAGGTTAGGGAAGGTCAGGGTGCTCAATATCTGCGTTCGAGTTGGCGCGCTGGTCCCGTACGAAGGCACGAGAGACTGAGGCAAAGTCCATGGGTAGTACGTGTAGTTCGTCGGACTCCGAATGTCTTCGATGGTTATTGCGGCGGAGTGTTCAGACGCAGGCTGCAAGTGAGACGAGCGTGAAGCTTCAACAGGAACCAGATGCAGTTGAGCCATTGCGGCAGCGTGGAAGAAGTCGGGTCGATTGACGATGCTACTTCCGGTAAAGGGCGCACTTCTCTGATGGATCGGGCAGGTGGGCGCCGGCAACGTAGGTCCTTCTGCAGCTGACTGCGTTGTCTTGCTAGGCTTGCTTTGTGTACCTGCCGATCGGTGATGCTTTGGGATGATCAACGGATGACCTTCAGTCGTAAACACAACAGACGCATCCAAGTGATTGAGGGGATGATTTTCATCGAACAGCAAGTAAAGATACTTCGCTGTTTCACCCAGAAAGAAGCTCTCCATGCGATCTCGCTGCTCTCCCGTAGTAACATCTCCCAGGTCCGCCCAGCCACATCGCGTCCAGCACCTTCGGCGGATGTCGCGTAAGGTCATCTCGCCTACATGCAAGTAGAAGTCATCTCTGGTAGCTTGATACAGATAGTAGGTTGACTCAATGAACTCTGGGCGGCCAGCCCAATGCTTGAAATGATGATCAATGTAGGCATTATTAGTATGCCATCGCTCTGGCAATGCGCCATATCTGGTCCATAGTGCAGCGAATAGCAAATGACTTTCAATCGCTTCGTCCAGCTCGCCAGCTAGGGTCAGGAGACCAGGATAGTAAGCGCTGAGGTTATCGATCCAAGTGTAACGTGGTGCTCCAGTCACGAGATCAGCTTGACCATAGTACGGGTACTTTTCGGTAGCGGTGATACGATGAACATGGCGCTTCACGGCGGAGTGAGCCAGTTCCCACGCTTGCAAGAATGCGTCCGAGGTGTCTGATAGCGGTGACTCCTCGTCCTCGGACAGGCCGGAGAACATGATCGACGACTTGAGAGCGTATTCGAAGAAGCTGTCAACACCTGCGCCGATGCCGGCGAGAGGCGGAAGGGTCCATTGACCTGTCTCTGAATCGATGCCATTACCGATCAGACCAATCGCACTTCGTCGTTGAAAGACAGCCCAAAAAGCATGCTTTGCCAGACGCTCGAATCGCATATCACCCGTTAGGCGCGAAAGAGTGGTGAACTCGAGCACCAGACTGCCTGCTCCAGCGGCACAGTTCTCCGTGATCTCGCGCGAATCCGTCGAGGTGCCGTCGAGCCGACAAACACCATCTTCGCTGTCTCGGTAGAACGGTATACCATGTCTGAGGTTTACGCGGGGATAGGGAATTCCAGTAGCAGTGTCGAACGCGGGTAACAGGCGGCTGGCCAGATCGTGCGCGAGGCGAAGCAATTGTCCATTGTAGACGAATCCTTGCCAGTCAATGCCTACAACTCCGTTTCTCTGCTCGTGTACTTCTGGCGCATAACCTCGGATTGGCAGCTCCCCGACTGCGAACAGATGCGCCGACAGTAGCCCACCTACGCCCCGGATGTTCGTCTCGAAGACTTGCACTTTGCTGTCCAGGTCAAACCCGCATGCCTTGCTTCCGCACGGATGCACGCTTCCGCCATCCCCGTACAGATTTACCAGCGCTATCACGCCAGCCTGGAAGTCTGCAAGCGGACTGTGCCCATCCACACTCTCCTCGCCTGATGCCAATATTGCAAGCGTAGACAGCGAGTCTACCAGCGTCACGCTGTAATTGCCCAGTACATCGTTCAGTCCGATATCCGCTGGATCTTCCCTATTCCTGGTTTGAGGCTTGCACGAGATGGGTCGCAATTCATCCTCGGGAAATGCGTGTTTCATGTAATTAGTGTAGCCATGGTAGTAAAGATCTCTCGTATCTTGTCGCAAGTGAGATACTGTCTCATCTGTCATGCCATGACTGTGTGAGACCCATCCGAGGCCGAGTAATGTGAGAGCCTGGAGGGGTGGCCATTTGAGGATGCGCATTGGGCTGCATTTGATGCGCTGAAGCGGTCATTCCATTGAGGTGAAAGGAAGTACACTGTGGGCTAGGCTGTTACTGCTAAATGTAGGCTATATCGCACGACCATGAAGCTATGACTACACGAGGATATGTGCGAGGGAACAAAGTGTACATCTGGTCTCGTGCTCACGTCAGTTGGACCCAACGTAGTCCGGAAGCGGCTAAGACGGGTGCGGCTAGCGCTAAAGTGAACTCCTATATGAAGGTAACTTACATGTATGTAAGGTTGGCAAATCAGTTTGTCTCATAGAAAATTGGCAAGTAGCTCCCTGTCTCAACAAGCGTACTGCACGTGTCACGTCCTGTCTGATCAACACTCTAAGATGTCGTTGTCGAGAGCTGGAGTCGCGGCCAGCAGCTGCACCCATCTGCGGCAATGTCAACCTCGCTCCCAATACGTCTTCAGTTTCGAAGTCAACTTTGCACTTTGCCACAGGATGGTTCCGATGGAGAGACATCGGGCTAGCAGCAACGATGTAGCCGTGCTCTGCAACACTCTATGAGCCAGACCGACACCATAGCATGTTTGCCAGTCAACCCGACGGACCAACAAGATGCCTTCGCGAAAGGCTACCGCGTGCAAGCCCTCAGATGTCCCTGAGCCCACAGATGTGCGAGCCGCTCAACTCGCCAGCTACGTCGCCGAGTCAATGTCGTTGCTTGCTTTCGACGACGGGACTCTATCATAGCATCGTGAGCATGCCCAGGACGCAGTGGATGATCACGAGTCTGTCGAACTCAGCGGAGTGCTGAAACCTTCCGGCTACTTGGGTAGTATGGTAGTGGACGTTCTGCTCATACCAAGACGTGCTTTGCAGCAAAATGTGCTTCGTGGCTTCAATTGTACCCATCGCTGCGCTTCTCAGACGCGTGCCGTTATGCATGTTTCCATCGTGTGTCCGTGTGGCTCCCGTTTTACGCGATGCCAACTTGAGCAAGAAATGACCGCTCAGATGGCGTTGATTTCATGCACCTGCCATGCATCTTGCCTGCAGGTTCTCGTCATGGAGCTTCCACGGCTGTATTCTTAGATGCCTTCTGAGACAGCCTTTGCAGCACGAGCAAATCCGCGAAATTTGATGGCGCTTTAGCGAACTCGCACCCTCCCTGTATCTGACCACGCGCGAGCTCGAGACCTTCCATGTGCGCCTGAGACAATGTCTCTTCACATGGTTTTCTAGTTCATCGTTCTAAGATTCTTCCACTGCTTCTAGCCTGCGTACAGCGTCATCGTATTGAGCAATATGTACGTATCGTGAAGATCGCACGATACCGATCTCGGAATAATGCCCAGGGACATGAGCTGGCTCAGCCCGAAGAGGCGGCGCACTACTGGCAACCTCAGAGCCGTCAATGGGACCGTCGCGACGAATGGCTTCAGCGAGGGCATCAGCGAGGAGATGGATGTGCCCAGTCCAGGAGCTCGAAGGAGTTCTGTATCGAACGGACCTACGACACCGACAACGAGTCGACCAGCATTGCGACCTGGCTTCTTATCGTCTTCGACGAGCGCACTGCCGAATAATCATGGCGATGGAAATTTGTTCTATGCGTACGCGCAACGGGTATGGTCTGAGCTTACGGTTGGGAAAGACAGACACTGACAGCTCGCGCATAGGCGGACGATCAACGATCGCGATTCCTTCTAACTTTCGCATCAGCTACAGTCGCCAACGAATGGTGGCTGCTGGTTCAAGCGCACTTCACCGACTGCGCGCGACCTGGTCCACAGCTATTTTCGTTTAAGACCGACGATCTATTGGGCAAAGCTTGGAAACATGCGGATTTCGCGCACCTGAAGTCAAAGTGGATGTACATACAATTCAACGATGCTGGCAACGTTGGAGGCGCGCCGCAGGGCATTATACCGGTGCAGGATGCGAAGGGTCATTTGCTTGGAGGGGCAGCCGGCAGTCCGGAGGCACAGCTGCGCAAGGAGACAAGAAGCGTGCGCAATGAGCTTGGAGTGCTAGAGAATCACTTTGAACGCATGATGGAAGCAGTAGAGAAGAACACGGAGCAGATCGCCGCGCTGGCCGTGAACAGGAAGGCGAACGAGCAGGCACTTGTGCAGGTAGTCAAGGACAACACTACCCATGCTCACGATCGTGAAGCTCCGAATGGTTACAGTGAGACATCGGAGCTGAATGGTCACCTTGGACGGATTGGAGACTTGCTGGCTCGCAACCAGGAGTATGTTGAGACACTCTCGCGTCGACAGTACGAGAGTGAGCAGAAACTGCGCGAAGCTCTTGATGATAGCAAAGCGCAGAAGCGATTAGACTACCTGGACATGAGTCAGCTCTCGTCACATCTCGATCGCATTCAGCAGATGATGGAAAAACAGGCGCGTGAGCGGAAGGACAGTGCGAAAGACCTCTGTGATACTTCTCCGAGAGTTGACTTCTCACCGGTCACAGTGCGGCTGGAGAAGGTGCTTGGTGCAGTTGAGAGCAACTCTGCTTTGATGCGTGAGATGCTTGAAGCGCGCATGAAGGATAACCCAGTCGTGAAAGCGCAAGAAACCACTCAGATCAATCTCGATCCTCTGACATCCCATCTAGAGAAGATACACAGTGCGATCGAACAGCAATCCTCGCACACGCTCGCACTGAAGGACCTCACGAAGCAGAATCGACGTGATGTCGGAGTCGATCAGAGCAAATCGCTCAGTACTGAGCATCTGAAGAAGATCCTCACTGCGATTGAGACCGGCAATACCCATGTCAAAAGTCTCGCGACGCAGGACCAGTCTTCGCTGGGGGCGTCAGCGTCGTCTTTCGATACATCCTCGTTGGAGCAGAAGCTTGGCGAATATGTAGAAGCCTTGAAGCCGGCGCCCGATAGCAACGACATCAGTCCGCTAAGTACGAAGCTAGACAAGGTCATCGAACTACAGCAGCACGCAAATGCTCAATCGCCCGTTGAACTCGATCTGTCTCCGCTTACGCAGCGACTGGACGATCTACTCGATGCTCAGCACGCAGCGACGTCGAAGCAGCACAAGGCTACCACAGCGATGTCATTGCGCTTCGACAAGCTGATCGACGGACAGCAGAAGGTTGTGGATCGCGGTCCTTTCGATGTTGGTCTTCTGTCCCAACGGCTCGACGAGATACTCAGCATGCACCGCGATGCTGCGACGGACGCACTTTCGGCGAAGGTCGATCAGCTCATCGAAGCGCAGCCACAAGTCACGGAGCAATACGATCCCTCGCCGGTACTAGAGAAACTTGATTGCTTGGTCGCGGAGATGACGAACTTGAGGCTTTCCATGGATATGAAGCCGCTGCTCGGTCGATTGACGAGCATTCACGCAACTTCTAAGAAGAGCGCAGACAGTATAGATCGCCTTGCGAAGCTCCACCAGGATGTCAGTGGCGATGTCAAGCCATCAAGTCCTGACCTTACCCCTCTCAACGATCACCTTGGAGATCTCCACAATGCAACAGTCCAGAACGGAGCTGCGCTAAGCAAGCTCCTGGAGCTGCACACACCACAGAATAAAAGACCGGTCACACCACCATCGGATTATAGCCCTTTAGTCGAGCATCTCACTGCCCTGCACAGAGCAACCAAAGACAACAGTGCCCAGCTGGCTGCACTTATGAAGGCACAAGCAGCCGAGCAGAAAGCTGTAGTCCCCGCCTCCAGTGCCGTCGACTTCACGCCCCTGGCCGAACGACTCACTTACATGCACAATAGCCTCGAACGACAAGCAGAAGGCGCACGATCAGTAAGCCCAAGTGGTACCGGTCAAGCGAAATTTATCATGTCCGCTCTATCATCGCACCTCTCAAAGATCCAAGCTGTCACTGAAGCGAACGCCACCGCCGTTCAATCATTGCGAGAGACGCACCTCGCGAGGGAGAACGAGATGCATGTGTACATCTCCACTACAAACGACCAGATTCGCATGCTGCGTGAAGCGCAGAAGACTGCTCAGACGCCTGTGCTGCAAGCCGTCGCGCGGACGACAGAGGATGTGCGATCGCTGGCGCAACACCTACGAGGAGTGAACAAAACCATTACGGACTCGCGGGCAGCCTCCACAACGGAGCTGAAGGCTCTAGGCGAGCGGGCCAAGGCTTTCGAAGGAGTCCGAGACGGCCAGGTCAATCAAGTCTTGCGAGCACAGACGGAGATGGTGGACAGCGTGAGGGAGCTGGCCAAGGCGTTGAAGGAGGAGAAAAAGGAGTGTGGCCATGTTGTCATACCGCCTCCCAGAAAGACTGGGAAGAAAGTAGTGGGGTTTGTATATGAGAGAAGACCAGAGAGAGGAGTAGGGAAGTAAATGGTAGATATGATGATGAGTGGCGATACGTGGAAGCTGCATATGTACGATATAGATTGGCTGCTGGAAATATCTTGATACATTGCTGTTCATAGCACTGCTGCAAGGCACGGTCATACAGCTTTCCCTTCATTCACGTTTCAAAGATGCTGTCGATGGATTGCCAGTGATGCCAACATACTCCTACCCGAAAGAGCAGATACAAAGACTTACGCCGATATCTGCGAATTCCGAGCAACGTTGGTTTCGCCCAGATTTACGATGCACTCCCACGACTGTCCAATCGATCTACGCTTCAACGTAATGATATAAGGACGACCCAGGCTCATATTTGGTATCTTAGGTGCTCCACAAAGCGCCTCCATGTCACAGCACGATCATACTGACGATCCCGACGCAGATTTAGATGAGATAATAGATCTCTATTCGAGCCCAATGGAACTGTGACCTTGGTCCCAACGATCGTGCGTCTGCTACGACACACATCCACCAGTGGTCCTGCTGGTATGCCCAGTCCGAACACGATCGTTGTCCAGCTACCGCCCGTCAGACCGGCTCAGGACGATACTAATGGAGCTCCATGGCGCCGCCCTCGTCGCAACGCCTGGAGTCAGAGCGACTTCGTAGATTCGTTGCTCGAGCCTCATCGGCCGGCGCGACCAACGCTTACACCAACAGCCATCGAGGAGCAGCAACGACTCGTCAACGAGCAGATCCGACGAGAGGAGTTCGCCGCCTTGCCTGCTATAGGCGCACGTGCTAGAAGACGTGCAACGCAACGGCCTTGCATCGAAGACGCAATTCGCCGAGCAGAGCGCCATGTCATACGACAAAGCAGAGTCGAGACGCGATCCGGTGCTCGAGATCGCTGGATTGCAGAGGCTTCTGACAGTGACGAGGAAGGCCAGGAAGAGACGCGTATCCCGATCGCAAGATCGATCACCTTCGAAGGTAGGTTGATGCTAGAGGCAGACTCTCCGCTAGGAGCTGTGATAATTGATGAAGTGACCAGAGTCGGTGATCGTGCGCGAGCGGCGATCGTGGAATACGAGGAACGATGGTCAAGGAGACGACGACGAGCGTAGTCGAGGAGACGACGACGAGCGTAGTCGAGGAGTATCTCGGCGCGCGTTCATCAACGGTCCCGGACGTCGATAGAGCGGTCTGCATTGAAGCAGAAGGTACGATGCGTTTCCGTGAATGGTCGATCGCCCTTGCCAGATCTGTGATCTGGAGTAGAACCGCTTTCTGTCCAAGAGACAGCAAGTGCCAGTTGACAGCAGTATCATAGGTCGGAAAATCATCAATACGCGATCGCTCAAGCAGATTCAGCAACACCAGAGATCCAGAGCCAAGAAACAGCTCGTGATAAACCCAGCGCCGAGATGGCAACTAGCTCCAGCTCCAACACCAGCGTCGCCGGCGACCGCGCTCAACTCAACATAGTCCACAATCCCGTCCCCGACGCCGGCAACAACAACACTTTCGCAATCTCTCAAATACTACATCGACGCAACGCCATCTCGCTGACCCGCCCCGCACCAGCCACAATAGACCCACAGATACTAGCTCTCGGACCCGATCCACGGGGTTATCTCGAGGCTGAGCGTCAGGCAGATCTGGTCCTAGATCTCGCAGCAATCGAAGCAGCAGATCGGGAGTTCTACGGGGCTCCCAGACGACGGCGGCTAGATATCGAGAGTATCATCGGGAGCGCTGAGAGGCGGACCGTTCGACGACGCAGAGCCGGAGGGAGAATTGGAGTCAGGAGCGCGTGGGCGGAAGGTGAATCTGATGACGACGATGATATTGACGAAGAGGACGTAGGAGGTGTGAGGGGAATGGCGGAGCTGACGTTTGAAGGGAGGCTGGCGTTGGAAACGGACGGGGTTTTGAGGGATGTGAGGAATGAGGAGGTGATTGTGACTGAAGATGTGATGGAAGAAGTGATGAGGAGGTGGGTCAGAGATGGTCGGCGGAAAATGCGGAGGGTGATGTAGAAATAGGAGATATCTGCACTTGCTAGGTGTAAGGTAGCCGTCGTTGATAGATACCAAGCGTATCCATGAGCGACAGCAACCAAAGCAGCGGACTGGTCGCATGATGCACAAGTCTTCACTTGCGAAGTAATGCGTGTTATCGGTCAGATGCGCTCGCCCAAATCGATGATTCACTACGTCCGCAATGCAGTATCAGATGGAACAATAACTGCCGATGGATGCAAGCAGTACACGTCGAGTGATAGGTCTAGGCGTTAGAACCTGATGGAGTCCCTTGCAGGAGCACAAATGTAGTCAAAGAAAGCACTCACTGCATTAAGCTACTTTTGGCACCGACGTCAACTTACATGCTGGTCTGTAGCAAACCCCGAAACACACTCGATGTCAGTCCACCATGCCAACGCTGTAGTCAGTCGTCATGCAACTCCAAAACCAAACGCATAGCACAGCAAGCCAAATTGAGAACGCCCGGACTGACCTGTCGCGCACACGCTGGTGCGGACCTACCGTCTTCCCAACGCCTTTTCCCGCAACCTCGCAGACTCTTTGATCGTAGGGTAGGACCAATGTGGTATTCCAGCCTCTTCGTGTCCGGAAGTGTCGATGTTCAGTGAGCAGGGTCGACCACATCGTCTTCGCCGCGCTCGGTACCGGTGACTGCGGCACCAACCTGGTCGAGCGTATACTCAGTTCCCCCGGGACGATGGAAGGCGTACTTACTGAGCGCCGCCATCTTCTCCTCCAGCGACGTGGTGTTGTCATCGTACATCAGCTTGGTGACGACATCTTTCGACTTCTTGGACTTCTTCTTCGAGCCGGTAGCAGGCTTCTCGGTCTCGATCGTGGCAGGCTGGGTGGCTGCCTCGCTCGTCGCGTGTTTGTCCGCAACGGGTGCATCAGTCGCGGCAGTAGCGACAGGCGCCGACACATCATGCACGTCAGTAGAAGTCGCTACAGTGTCGATGAGCTCACCGGTGATTGCAGCAGGCTCGTTCGCCTGCTCCCCACCTGCAGATGCAGACGTGCTTGCAGCGCGTGCTTTCTCCGCTAGCTCTCTCTCGACATCTTTGATAAGATCTGCGACGCTCTGATCGACCTCAGCGGACGGTTGTTGCTGCTGACTCGGCGCCGGCTGTGGTCCGCGATATGGCGGATACGGCCTGTCGTTGCTCAACGGAGGTGCCTGTCCTGTGTGCATACGCTGCATGCCATCGTGCGAGATCTTGGGTGGGTCAAAAGACGGACGTGCTGGAAGTCCCAAAGCAGGTGGAAGACTGCTCGGCTGCGGGAGACCGTTCGCCGGCGATGCTGGCGAGGGTCCATTATTTAGTCTTGGCCTGTGGACGGGACCGCCATACTGCGGTGGACCTGCCGGCTGGTGCTGCATAGAAGGGTAGCCTTGCTGAGGAGGGCCGTGGTAGGGTGGCATATTGAAAGGAGAATATCCTTGAGGTTGAGGGAAGCCAGGCGACCAATTTTGGGGTGGCATACCTTGAGGCGGCATTCCTTGAGGTGGTATGCCCATAGGTGGACCGTAGCCCGGGTTGAACCCCGGCTGCCCAGGCATGGGATAGCCCTGTGGGCCTGGTCCGGGGTAGCCGTGGGGACCTGGCATGGGGTAGCCCTCAGGACCTGGAGGCGGGAACCCTGGCTGAGCGGGTGATTGTGCGGAAGTGACCATGCCAGGGGGTGGGAAAGCGACGCCGGCGTGCATGTCGGGTGGCGTTGGTGATGCCTGGAACCTGTTAGCACAAGCACGTGTGGGAAAGTCATCCATGCGACTCACCTCGTGTTTGACGTCAGGCGTAGCGCCACCTTGCTGCTTGAGAGCCTTTTCTGCAGCCCGCTTTGCCCTGTGCTCGGCGAGTCTCGCCTTCATCTCCCCAGGAGTCTCAATCTTGGCGCGCTTTGCACCATTCGTGCCATTGACGGTACCCGGCGGAGGATTACCCGTCTTCGCCCTGTACTCCTGCTCCTCTTTGAAGAAGGCAATCTCGATCTTCTGATGATACTGAGCCAACAGCTCAGGCGGCATGCCCTCCATTCCGAAGATCTCGGGCGCAGGCACAACCTCGCGGCCGTCGACAGTGCAGTTCTCGATGCATGGCACTGTGGATTTATGAACCTGCTGCTTGTGGACGACTAGGCCGTTCGCCGTGTTAAGACGACGGCTGCATTCATCACACTTGTAGTGCTTGGCTCGCTGATGGGCGATGAGGTATGAGACATCGTCGAAGTCGCGCTCACAGAAGTAGCACCACGGACGCGCCTTGAGCTGCTCGAGGGTGGGCCTGGTTGGGATAGTCAGCATCGGCGCATTATATTGCCATCAACAACGTTCACTCACCTTGAGCGCTTCTTACTCTTCCCTTCCGGCATTGTGACGGTGACGACACTGATATACAGGTCGGTGATGGAGCGTCGTCGAAGGTAAGGAACGGGGATGTGGTTTAGGCTTGTGTCAAGGGTCACCGCGGATCTTATCGCCGACGGCTCCACAATAAACTTTGCAGCATTTTGAGAGCACGCGAGCCTGAGCCTTCACTTCCTCTTCCCTTGGGTACGTACACGCACTACATCAGCATCACACGTACTCGATAGAATTGCATACTGACAGTCATAGACTCCATCATGAACGGTCACGCGACCAACGGCCACTCCGCGCACAGCGCCTCGAAAGCCCTCGAGCTGCTCAAGTCATATGAAAGCAGGGATGGCATCTCGGTGCACGACCTCATGGATGAGACGAAGATGGGCGGCCTCACATACAACGATTTCCTCCTTCTCCCGGGCTACATCGGCTTCCCCGCCGCTCAGGTGGATATGACGAGCAAGCTCACCAAGAAGATCACCCTCAAAACTCCCTTCACATCCTCGCCCATGGACACTGTGACCGAGACGGACATGGCCATTCACATGGCGCTGCTTGGTGGCGTTGGCGTCATTCATCACAACTGCTCTGTCGAGCAGCAGGCGGAGATGGTGAGGAAGGTGAAGAGGTTCGAGAACGGCTTCATTCTGGATCCGATTGTCATAAGCCCAAAGACGACAGTGAGGGAGACGAGGGCACTCAAGCAGAGGTGGGGGTTCGGAGGGTTCGCTGTCACTGGTAGGTCCATTTTGAACTCGTCTGGTGCAATTCGTATGATGAACAACAATACATTAACTTTCGTTCAACCGTATGCTCGCGGCGAATATGCTGCGGGTGCTGGGGAGAAACCATATCTCTGACTTTTCTTATTACACAAACTTCGCCACTTGAACTACGACACGTGGACTGTGCTAATTCACGGACACAGAGTCAGGCAAGTTGCGCTCCAAGCTGGTCGGCATAGTGACACCCCGCGATGTTCAATTTCACCAAGATGCCGAGTCACCCGTCAGCGAAGTCATGAGCACCGAGCTCGTCACAGCGCCTGAAGGCGTCAACCTCCAAGAAGCCAATGAGATCCTCAGCAAGTCCAAAAAGGGCAAGCTGCCAATCGTAGATGCCAATGGTAACCTCATCGCACTTCTATCCCGCTCAGATCTCATGAAAAACATCTCCTACCCTCACGCTAGCAAGCTACCTGGGACAAAGCAACTGCTCTCAGCTGCTGCAATTGGCACACGGCCACAGGATAAGGATCGACTCAGCGCACTGGTCGAAGCTGGTCTCGATGTCGTAATCCTTGACTCCTCGCAAGGCAACAGTATGTACCAAATCGAGATGATCCGCTGGATCAAGTCCGAGTTCAAGGAACTCGAAGTCATTGGTGGGAATGTAGTCACACGTGAGCAAGCTGCTGCCCTCATAGATGCTGGTGTGGACGGCTTGCGCATAGGCATGGGTGCTGGCTCAGCCTGCATCACACAAGAAGTCATGGCTGTCGGACGGCCACAAGCAACCTCCGTCTTTCGCGTCTGCGAATTCGCCGCTCGGTTCGGGGTGCCCTGTATAGCAGATGGTGGCATTCAGAACGTGGGTCACATCGTAAAAGCACTTTGCCTTGGCGCCGGCACAATCATGATGGGAGGCTTGCTGGCAGCTTGCACTGAGTCGCCCGGCTCCTACACAATCGGCGAGGATGGTCTGCGGAGGAAAGTCTACCGAGGCATGGGCTCAATCGACGCCATGGAAGACAAGGCTGCCGGCGGTGCCACGGACAAGGCTGGCAACGTTGCCAAGAACGCTGGCACAGCACGCTACTTCTCGGAAGGCGACAAGTTGCTTGTTGCGCAGGGTGTATCGGGGAGCGTGCTCGACCGAGGCAGTATCAATAAGTTCCTGCCATACCTGTCAGCGGGTGTGCAGCACAGTTTGCAGGACATTGGATGTAAAAGTATCGCTGAGCTTCAGGAGGGCGTCAAGGCAGGTGAGGTCAGGTTCGAGTACCGGACTGCTTCGGCGCAGCTTGAGGGTGGTGTCAGTGGGTTCGCTGGGAGTGTGGAGAAGAAGCTATATTCTTAGAGTCTGAGAAGGCATGTCTGGTGGTTGTAATGATTGTACGCTTCGAGATAGACGGCTCTGGCACGCAAGACTGCATTCTTTGTCGCCATTGATGTGCACATGTATTTAGGCTTGGGAAGGCCGAATTCGGCCATCCAATTTGGTCAGCACGCCATACTGTGGGTACTTCGTCTACATGTAAGGTAGCGTCCGCTGTGTACTTTACAATTCAACACTCTGCAGAGAGATTGATCGTTACTCAGCAATTGTAATTTCCACAATACATAGATCGGAATAGTCGATCATGGAACAGGCTGAGAATTGAGACTGCGTTGTCAGATCGTTCCGCATGGCTGTCAAAGACAAGTCGGTCTCGTTCAGCGACGAGCCACCGAAGACCGCGAAGAAGCGGTTGATTCTCAATGCCTTCGTGGAGACATGTGAGCGACATCGTCGGCATCAAAATGCACGCTGCTAATCATGCACAGGCTCCGGCCACCAAAGTCCTGGTCTCTGGAAACACCCCGATGACCAGTCCATGAACTTCAACGATGTCAAGCACTGGGTCAACCTCGCCAAGCAGCTTGAGGCAGGCGGCTTCCAGGGCATGTTCATCGCGGATGTGCTCGGTGGCTACGATGTCTACTCGTCTTCGCTGAAGCCTGCAATCGCCTCTGGTGCGCAATGGCCTGTCAATGAGCCGCTGGCGATGGTATCAGCCATGGCGGCTGCGACAGAGAGTCTAGGCTTTGGCGTCACGATCTCGACGAGCTATGAGCAGCCATATCATCTGGCGAGGAGGCTGTCGACTGTGGATCATTTGAGTGGTGGGAGGTGAGCTGATCCGGCGACTAATCCATCGATCTCGCTAAACTTCAATCAGACTCGGATGTACGTACTTGCTGCAATGACACCCGGAACAGACCGCTCACGGACGAACAGGGAACATTGTGACCGGGTATTTGAACAGTGCGTCGCGAAATCTTACAAACGGCGCAGACCAGCTCGAACACGACGAACGCTATGCAAAGTGCGAGGAGTACATGGAAGTCATGTATAAGCTGTGGAACTCGTCCTGGCGTAGCGATGCTGTGCAGCTGAACCGCAAAACGGGCATTTATACAGATCCTTCCCTCGTCCGAGAGATCAATCACAAGGGCAAGTACTACACCGTACCTGGCCCACATATGTGCCAGCCGAGTCCGCAACGCACGCCGGTGATCATGCAGGCTGGTACTAGTCGCGCAGGCAAGTCGTTCGCTGCACAGCACGCTGAGGGTATCTTCGTGTCCGCTCATAGCACTGCCGGAGTGAAAAAGTCTATCGCAGATATCCGCGCTCAAGCTGCCGAGCTTGGTCGGGATCCCAAGTCCATTAAAGTATTGGCAAAATTCTGCGCTGTGCTCGGGCGCACGCAAGAGGAGGCGGATGCCAAATACAAGGACTACATCCAGTACGGCGATTCAGAAGGTGCCTTGGCGCTCTTTGGAGGCTGGACGGGAGTCGATATGGCGCCATACGGCGATGATGAGGAGTTACGCTATGTGAGCAGTAATGCTATCCAGTCTTACATTGAGAGTCTGATCAAGACTGCACCGAAGATCAATGGAGGCAAATGGACGAAGAAGACGCTTGCTGAGCACATCATGGGTGCGTGCCTTATTCGCGTACTTACACAGGTATGCGGTATCGCTGACTTCAGCTAGTTGGCGGTCTGGGCGCAACTTGTGTCGGTACAGCTGAGACAGTGGCGGATGAGATGGAGAGGTGGGTGGAGGAGGCTGATGTAGATGGCTTCAATATTGTGAGTATGACACCGTTCCATGCGGTGTGGAGTGTGCTGATCATGTTCGTTCAGGCCTACGCTCTCATGCCGGGCACCTTCACCGACGTGATCGAGCTCCTTGTTCCCGAGCTTCGGAAGCGAGGCATATTTTGGACCGACTACGCGATTCCGGGCGGGACTTACCGTGAGAACCTACTCGAGAAACCGGGCCAGACTGAGCCATTGCCTGATCACCCTGCAGCGAAGCTGATCTGGCGAGCGCCGGTAGTTGGTAAGAGCAGCCTGGTGAATGGTGTCAATGGTCACTCGAGCACAGTGACGAATGGGTGGCACGATGATGGATACGAGGGCGAAAGGCTGGATGCAGTGAGTATGCAGTTTGGCTGACCTCCCACTTTGACATTCCCCAGCTGCGCGTAGTCTCTTCGTATAACCCGCAGCAGAGTCTGCGAGATACAGCAAATGCATTGTGGTTCAATTGGAGGTTCACCTCACAGCGTTAACAATGGTTACGGTGGGTTCCTTGTTGTCAAACTTGATCTTCTTTTGGATGATATTGTATGTTCTGCAGTATGCTAAAGCTCAAGAAAGCGCACTTCGGCCCCCGGACTCCCTGAGACCCGTGCCCAGATCCCCGCGCAATCCCAAACCTCAGATACATTTCCAGATCTCGAGTGCTTCTACTAAGGCGTCCCGGTGGGTCTATTCGAAAGCCAAAGCCGTTGAGAGGCTCCTCCGAATGCACGGCAGTTGCCTGAGTACGCCATGTGCCTCACACCAGTGCAGCAGTACATGAATAATTCAAATGACGCACTGCATGATCGCGTTGTCGCCAGTGCAGCCCTTCGGACGGTCGCTGACGCAGAAGTAGTTGTGATGGTCCGGAGTGACTACCTGCAGCTGGCAAGAGTCGTGGAATAGCTGGCAATTGTTGGTGCAAAGGTTTCCAATGGCCGTGATCTGCTCTTGAGACAGCGCTGTGATATCATTGTACGCCCAAGAGACGCACAGCTTGTCAGATAGCCCATCCACTTCCTTGCTCAGGTAGCATATGGAACGCGGGTCCTTGGCTTCGCGCTTGCCCGTGTTCATTTCGGAAACAAGGCTAATGATGTTGTCCGCGAAGGCAGACAGTAATCCGGCATAGGCCACGGCGTGATCGGAGGAGCACAGGCCAGCGATGCCTCTCAAGCAGTTGCTGAAAGAGAAGTCACGTTCCTGGAGACTGCGAGCGCTAGTGGTTCTGTTCGAGATCGCCTGCGCCGGCTTGTGCCAGTGGTCGGAGATCTCTTTGTTCCAGTTCCGATCAGCAGAAACGGCTTTGCTGCTTGAGAACCATCCACTGCTCGTGCTTGTCGCGTCGTCATCGAGGGCGAACCTTGAAGATAAATCCACATACGTGAAGTCGAAACCAGTTGACTCGTCGTGACAGTCGGCCTCTAGCCTTCCGTTAACGCGGTGAGCACCGGAACAATCGGCATTAGCCATAGTGCTGAGCATCGTAGCGACTGCGACACAGCTGAAGGCGATCTTGGTGAACATGATCTCGGGTGGCGGGAAAGGAATGAGGCGATTGATGTACAATAGAAGGCGTTCGTCGATTGATATTCAGCCTGTAGCGATGTAGTTTCGTTGAATGTATGCCTCGGTCGATGGTCAAGTGTCTGACGATGAGGTACGCGAATGTGATTGGCGAGGTGAATGAACAAGTATTGCGAAGTGAGTTGCTGACTGTTGTTTCTGGATGTGAGGATTATGGTCATGGAGTGAGTCAAGATGCAATACTTATACTTGAGCCCTATGGTGCTCTCATGGTGGACGCTGCGTCAATAGGCTGCGGCGATGCTATTCCAGGGCCTCACTACAACATCTTGTCAATCATCTAGGTTAGTCGGATGGGCGAGCGTTTCGCAGACAGAACCAACAAGCTGCGCATTCTGCATCAGGTCAGTAGCGCGACCCGAACGTATGGGTCGCAGTCAAGCATTGGAGTATCTGTGCAGCGCCTTTGCGATTCACTGGCACGTCACCAAACAGATCTCGCGGTACATACCTTGGTAGAACAGGGGTGAGGGTTCGTTGCAGTGCTTCTCACGGTAGATGCGCGGCACAGTGCAATCCTCCCCAGACCTGACTCGGTTACAACACGCCATTCGAGGCAGTACACGGCTGGTAACGGCTGGTATATTGAAGCCATGTTGGCAGATATGAGACGATGTCGGGAAATAGATATTTTCATCGTCTGGAGCGAAGATGCCAAGGTGCGCAGTCCCCTTGTAGTCGATCATGAGTATTGAGCAACGGGACGGGCGGCTGTGCAACGGCACGAGCGTGGGATGCACAGCTGCAGGAACTCTACGGAGTGTCCTTTAGTCGCCTCTCGGAATAGCTTCACTTGTTTCACGCTTTGCTGTGCCTCACTGTCGAGTCCGTCGACCGGTAGACCGGTAGACCAGATGTTGCATCGCAATTGCTCGATGCTCGCAATATCCGCCGAAGTGAGCACTTAGTGGACATTGACACTGTACCTTGTCGACGTATCTCCCTACTGCCACGAAGAAGTTATCCTCTTGAACACCCACGTGGCCCAAGTATCGTAGACTAAGGTAACTGCAGCACCCAGCAAGAGACTTCCTGCACTACGCAGACGAGGACGTAAGCGCTCTGAAAGCACAACGAGTGAATTTCCCAGATCACTGACATCACGCAGAACCAAGATGCCCGCTTCAACGTACTTGCTCGCCATCATTGTAGCATTTGTGGCCATTGCGTTTCATTGCGCCAGGCTGCTGACCATGCCGCGGGCAAGATGCACTCTGTACAATGCTTCGAATGCCACTCAGTGCATCGCATGGAATCTGCCCGATGGATTCACTTGGGAGCAGCATCGCATCGACGAGGTTTCGGAGGAGTGCGACGCTACTTGCAAGACTCTCGGCAAGAAGTGCTGGCCACATTTCGAGACGTCCAACAAAGCCTCCTTCGGCTATCGGTGTGTCCACATCGACTGGTATCCGTCGGGAGGCGTGAGTGTCGAAGAGGGAACGGCCAAGATTCTGCAGATACGAAAGGACAGAGCTGACAATCGAGGGCTGGTCTGAGCACTCGTCGCTCCTGACGGGCGCACTCAATGCACGCACGCCAGCATCTCCTTGGCATTCGCAATTTGGCGGCACAACAGGTATGCAGAGATGGTCAAGCTGTTCGGCATCGTCGCAGGTAGTTCGCAAGCTCCATGGAATGGGCGACCCGGGGAGGCTCTCGTAGCTGTGGTTACTTCCCGAAGTCACCAGAGTAACTTTCTGGACACTCTAGAGTGTTGATCGCGATCCTGCTCCTCACCTTGTTACAGAGCACTTGGTCGTCCAATGGTATTTCTGGTGGTCTTCAGTGGACTGGCTGTACGCGGACCATGCAGATCCATGTCACAGCGTATGCGGTAAGTTCACTCTCATTTGAACCGGCTATCTATCTAGTAGCTCGTATCTGCGTCCCTCGCTACCAGGCGCTTCTACTGGTGATACGCCTCGGTTCGCGGCATTCTGCGTCGAGCTCCCATAATGTCCAACAAAGTCTTGCTTCTCCTTGCCATATGCTCCACTCCACGCAGAGGTGCCGTGCACTTCCGCAGCATCTCTCGTGTGATTCGCAGGCATTTCGCTGGCCGGAGAATCAGAGTGCAGCTCTGTTGCATGGCCAGAGAATCTCAGCTCAGAGTCGTCATCGTAGTGCTGCTGGTTATCGCTTGCTGATACCGGGATCTGGTCCTGTCTGCGTCGTCTCCGAAGCCCGAAGAGAACCGCCGCTGCAATGATGGCCAGCAGTACAACAGCACCGACGACGATGCCAGCGATGGCTCCCCCGCTTAGTCCAGACCCAGTCTGCGCCTGCTGGGTTGAAGTTGCGTTGCGAGTAGCAGCATCCTCGATCGAAAGTATGGGCACCAGCCTTGGGTTGTCAAGCTCGTCAAATGTCGTTTGTGCAATAGTGAAATTCTGCCGTTCCCAGTCGACCGTAAGGTAGGCTTCTTGCAAAAGAGTGCGTCCGATGGTGTACTGAGTGTCGTTCACCGCACGTCGGATTGGGAAATAGTTGGTCGGGGTATCGTAGAACGGATAGCTAGCTTGCAGGTCAAAAGCAGCATAAGGGAGGGCGACTGTCTGTGTGACCGCTGAGCTATCTCCTGCGTCAGTGGCTAATGTGAACGTGACACTTGGCTGCAATTTGAGCAACTCGCCGCGGACGGTGTCGTTCACGAGGAACAAATCAGTAGTGTTGTCGTAGTTCAGACCGAAAGCACGGGTGAAGGCGGTGATCGCATCGTCTGGCAGCCAAATATGAGGGACTGTGCTGTCGACGAAGTGGTAGGTCGTGGATGGCAGCAGCTCAGCTGTGCCAATCAGCGTGTTCTGGGCGCTGATCCTCTGCACGCCAACCTGGAGTGGCCGTGAATCGTCTCCGTTCATCGCAAAGCTCACATTTGACGGTGTAAAGCGGCTTGAGTCGTATCCACCAAGTGTGAGACTAGCGGGTGCTTTGTCTTTGTATGCAGCACCTGCCGTGTACCCGAATGAGGAGCTGGGTATCATATCTTTGCCTACAAGATTCGTCATGTAAGAGTCGAGTGGGTTCGTGAAAGTCGTGAAGTTGATGGACTTGTGTCCCAGTCCGAACTGGCCAAGATAGTAGCTTTTGTCCTGTTGAAATATGTCAAAGGGTGCTACAGTACCAAGTATTCGACGAATGACTCACTGCGATACCTGCAATGACTTGATGTTCAAGCGACAAAGCATGGCTGTTGTTTCCGAGCGTTATGACATCAAACCCATATGCCCCGTTGCCTGTGTAGCCCAGAACAGTCTCCTGTGCTGTCAAGGAGAAAATGCCATTCGGAACCCAGCTGCTGCTCGCGTTCGTGTCATAGCCGGTGCTGTCGCCTAGAGCGCCTCGGGTGTATGTACAGTTCGCTGGGTCATTCCCAGTGCAGCCTGCAGCGTTGAGCACCCAGGTCTCCTGTCCTGCTGTACTGGGCAGTACGCGGAAAGGCTGCGGTGGCGTTCCGACTTCGACGATGAAAGTGTTCCAGGACCCATCATTGCCATCCCAGTAGGACGAAGGTGTCCAGCTCCAGGGTGCTGGTATGGTAGTACTGGTAGAATTCGCCATGGTCGTGACTCGTTTGCAAGATACGAGCGAAGCTGCGGAGGCTGGTAAGGAGATGGTGCAGTTTGCACCAGGCGAATTTCTACGAGCCAGTGGCAAAACGTTTTATGTCCGCAAGGCTTTCCGAGACCCGACTCGAAAACTTTGCGTGTCCGTCTTGTCAGGATCTCAGATCAGGTCAGGTATCTCGCAAATGGTCCTATCGAAGATTCAGACTGTCAGGACGGCGATGCTCTTCGATAACCGTTGGTGGACCACTCAAGATCGTCGACAATATCGACTCCCTCGAGATCCGATCGAGTATCCTAGCAAGAAGAGGTCGACATTCGCTTTTGCCGATGTGCAGCAGGCGTGTTCACCGTAGGGCTGTGCACTACCTACAGGGCGTGTGCATCCGAGTCTCTACCAATCCTCCAGAGACTAAGGTAGCGGCACGAACAATGAACTATCGCAGTCTCGATCGTGCTGCATCGGACAGCGTCGCGCGCACATCATCTCGCGTCTTCCCAAGGACGCGAAGACTTCTCGTCACACGGATAGCCTCGCAGAAGCTGCCCGTTCCGACGATCTCAGAGATGCGCCATCCTGCACTGCGTTGTCTGGTATTGTAAGCGAGGACAACCTTAATCTCCACACACTTCGGAACGATCGACAGAACCCGTTTCTTCGTGTGAGGCTGAGCGAGCGATGCTCTTGTGCGGCACGTGCGGAGTGGGTCTTTCAATCTGCATGTATTGCTCCGGGCAATTTCCATCCTTCGCTCGTTTGAAGACCCCAACTATCCTCCCCATACAGCGACCCCAACATACATATCGACTCCGAAATAGCCTTTGCACCCTGTTTGGTATCTCTCTGTTCCGCTGCCATGCTGTCCCAACTGGCGAAGGAGCCAATGAACGCTAGGCTGTTGACGATCTGCAACGATTATCCATACTGCCACGAGGGTGTCGTGTGGCACGACGACTGTGCCATGACTGGTGAGATTACTTCGGTAAGCGGACATCAGGATCGCATCGCATGTATCTCAGCCCCGTACACAGTAGCAGATCAGTAAGTCTGGGAATATCTGTTCGACTTTGATGTTCAACCTCGAGCGACCTACCTCGATTTCGAATGCTGTGTGCCCTTCTTGTTTCTGCATTCGCAGCTTTCTTCTGTCGGTCGCTTTGGAGCTTTCGCTCATCACACTCGTTTGATAATGGCGCGCATCTGCGTCAAGCTTACCTTGCTCGGCTTATTGGCCACATCGGCTCTAGCACGTCCAGATCTTGAACCACGACAGGCATTTGGAAACAGCACTTCGCCGACTATAACCTTCAACAGAAGTCAAACAAGGACTTCATTGAACGGTGCGGAGAGCGGCGTCACGAAGCAGACGGAGACAGGTCTCGTCGATGCTGCTCCCACCAGCTCGCCAGAGGCAACCGTTATTACTTCGAGTGCTGAAACGAAGCAGACCCAGATCAGTCTTGTTGATGCGACCCCGACTACCTCGCCAACAACCTCAGCTACCATATTCCACTTGCAACCATCAGGGGTAGCCGAGACAAAGGAAAGCCAGGGTGCACTGGTACCGACCACGACTACTCAAGGACCGGCCACGAGTTCGCCACAAGGTGCAGGTGTGACCGAGCAGACTCAGACTACACTAGTGCCGACCGCAGCTGCTCAATCGCCGAGTACAACTGCAACAGCATTGGAACAGGTCGGCAATACTGGTGCCCCCTCTCCGACTACGAGCGTCGTCGTCACGACAGCTCCGGTCGTAATACCGACGACGGCAGCGACAGATCTGGCTGGCGTGATAGCTTCGCTTGTAGGCAGCGCAGGAACTACCAACATAGCACACACAACTGCGGTACCCACGACTGCACCAGCTACAAAGGCTCCGGAGACCACGCCCGACCCTGTACCGAGCTTCACATTCGCACCTGCGTCGGACGCTATAGGGTCTTCGATCGCAGGGAATACAACACCAGTGGCACCGGTTGTCGTGACGATTGGTTCCGCAGTCGTGAGCCAGAACAGCCAGTCTCAATTTGTCGTTGGCAGCGAGACACTTACGCCTGGCGGAGCAGTGACACAAGGGAGCACTACAATCTCCTTGGCGTCCTCAGCTGCGGCCATTGTCGTCAATGGCCAGACCACCGCACTCCCGACGGCGTCACCGCAAGCGGTCGCATCGCCAGCTGCTATAGTGCTCGGAAGCTCAACGGTCACACGCAATAGTGCATCGCAGCTTGTTGTTGGCTCGCAAACCTTATCAGCCGGAGGGCCGGCGATCATAGCGAGTGGAACTACTATTTCGCTTGCGCCTTCGGGCACTGCAATAGTTGTCAACGGTGCAACGTCTCAAATCCTCGACACGCACAGCATTCAGCCGCCAGCTGGGCCGACCATAATCTCGATCGGGTCTTCGGTTGTGACTGCGAATTCAGCGTCCGCATTCGTGGTTGGATCGCAAACCTTAAGTGCGGGTGGTGCAGCTATCACACAAGGCGGCACGACCTTCTCTCTCGCAACATCCGCGACAGCGCTGGGGGTCAACGGTCAGACGTCTGCAATACAGAGTGTTACAGCGGCGGCGCCGAGTCCATTACCTGCAGTCATCACACTGGGCTCGACTACAATCACCGCGAACCCATCCGCGGGCTTCGTCATTGGAAGCCAAACACTTTTACCTGGTGAAGCTATCACCTTTTCTGGCTCAACACTCTCACTTGCAAGCCAAGGCACCGCCATTGTTGTCAACGGCCAGACTACGCCCGTCGCGGTTCCAGTCGCTGCACCCATCACGCTCGGTCTCAGTGCAGCGGCAACCCCTGTTGCCTCCGGCGCGTTCATCCTTCCTTCGGGCTCGACGCTTGAACCAGGCTCTGCAATGACGATAGCTGGTACAACCTACTCCGTCCCGTCGGCTGGCTCCACGTTGATCGTAAATGGTCAAGTCATGGCCGCGCCTACGCCTCAAAGCATCACACTCGGCTCTTCGATGGCGGCCGTCACACCTTCGCTGATCGGCAGCCAGACGGCTTACATTGTTGCTGGTCAGACTCTGACTCAAGGAGGCAATGTTGTGATCGCCAGTCAGACACTGAGTATTGCAAGTGGTGGAGGAGCTATCATGGTGGCAAGCGAAGGGATGACGCAGACGGATAGTGTAGCGGCCGCGATCATGACTGTCTTCAGTACTAAAAGCAGCTCAATGACAAGCGCTGCATCCAAGATAGCGACTACAACAACGAAGTCCAGTGCCACCTCAGCAAGTCCGAGTGGCACAGCAACAACGGCTTTGCTGGGCGAATCTGGCGCGCAGAGTAATATGCGATTACATGGAGCTGCGACGGCGTTCACGCTTCTTCTCTTCGCCGGCACCTTGGCTTTGTAGACACAGATAATGAATGTATTACTACTTCCGTTCAGCAGTCCTAGCGAGTGCAGTGCAAAGCTCAGCGTCGTCGCGGGGCGATAGCGTGACAGCAGCGATTTTGAGTATGTTGGTCCAGGGAGTAGTGAAGCGACGACGAGCGTTGCGGGTAGCTCCGATGCTGGGAGAGCCAGGATTACAGGCAATACCTTTTGGGAACGTGGCTAGGCGTTATTGTGTCAGTTGCGCTGTCTCATCAACACCTAGCACTCGTGTGAAGGTACTTGAAGGCACCCAGTTCCGCTGTCAGAACGATCTGATGTAGCAGTTGGGAAGCCTGCGTTGCTAGCGTGTGTCTCTTGTTACGATTAATCACATTCAAGACCGCAGCGAGGGACATCATCGTGACTGCATTCATTCAATCATTGGCCGCAGTCTATCTATCGGCCCGTCCTACATCACTGCCGTGATCATCATTCCCTACAGCATGAGCGACCGACCACCTAAGTTCTTCGGAGAGAACATTTTATGGAAGCCTCCGACAAGGGTTCAGATTAAGCTCACGCGGCAGACGCATCGGTCCGTGGAACTGACGTGGCCGTCAACTCTCGTGGCAGCTGGCATCGCCAGGCTGCATCTACACAGTCCAGCGTCGCACAACTCTGGTGTCGCTCCAGCACATCGCAGCCATGGCCGACAGCATGAACGTCTTCCGGATCTTCGGCGACCTCTCCCACATGGCCAGCAAGGTCATCCTCATCACCGCCATTTACCGCAACAGCAGCGCCGAAGGTGTCTCCCTGCTCACCCAGCTCCTCTATGGTCTGGTGTTCGTGACGAGATATGTGGACCTGCTATGGACAGTACCATGGCACGCGGCCTGGAACTTCGTGTTCAAGATCACGTACCTCAGCACGTCGGCGTACGTGGTGTACATCATGATGCGTGTCTTCCCCCGGACGCGCGAGAAGGAGGGCGCCTGGAAACTGGCGACGTGGAGTCTAGGCGCGTGTCTGATTGCTACGCCAATCGCTGCGCCATTACTGGAAGGATGGTATACTTTGGCTATGCCGATTGAGGTACTAACCCCCCTTTCCCCGTCACACCCTTTTACTTACTAAAAATATCCAGCTCCTCTGGGTCTTCAGCATAGTCCTCGAGTCTGTGTGCATCCTCCCCCAATTGCTCCTCCTCCGACAAACCTCCGTCCCCACGGTCCTTGATAGCTTCTACCTTGTCGCGCTAGGCAGTTATCGTACTTTCTACCTCATCAACTGGATCTACAAAGCCGCTCGCGGGCATCGCGTAGATTGGGTGTCCATGATCTTCGGAACCCTTCAAACACTACTCTACGTCGACTTCGCGTGGGTATACTACAGCCGGCAGCGTGTGAAGTTGCGAGGAGGCGGGGTAGTGGACTCGGACGATCTGAGCAAGAGCTTCCTCGTACGGAGGTTTATCGGCAATCAGCGCGTGAGTCAGGACGAGGATGTCGTAGACGAGGACGCTGCGTTGGCTGGGCAGGAGAACGGGACGATAAGACCTGGCGACGGGGCGAGGCAGTGGGGTGTGCGAGGGATCAGTGTGAGTGCGGATGATACGCTGGACCAGCATCAGGGACGTGGCCCGAGCGAGATCGCGAACCCAGACGCGTTTGCGGATGACTATGATGAGGATGCCGATGCGCCTCCGCCGCCTGCGAAGGACTCGAAGCATAGCCGGAGTGACAGCAGTGAGAGCGTGAAGGCGGACGAGAGCACAACTGAATGGGCTAGTTCGGTGCGGAAAAGTCAAGATGACGACTAGTAGCGGTCATAATGTACATTTCTCTCATCTGCGATCGTTTTCATCCGTCCACCGTAAGCAGCACTCCAGCAGCCTTGCGCTCCTAAAGCCACCCACGGCTTTCCTCACACCCTAGGACTTTCCGGCGGCCCTAGATAACTTGGCCTCACGCCTCCCAGATTCACCCACAAACTGTTCACCACCATCCCGGGCTCCAGCAACCACAACTTCAGCACATGCTCTCCCGGCCCCGTGTACGTGACATTGCTAACACTATACCACGCGTTATTGGCGACCGCGCCCCTCAGCCCCGCCCAGCCAACGGGCAAGTTCCCGGCAGGCTGGTCAATGATGTATTTCACAATCTGCACGGGCTGAGCGTCCAGCTGCATGGCGTAGCGGAGTGGGCGGTTCGGGTCAGTGTTCAGGGATGTCGTGGCGACGAGGGTGATGTTGAGGACGTGGCCGGGGACCGAAGTCACGGGAGAGAAGGTGTAGAGCTTGTAGGTTAGCGCTGGGGCCGTTGTGAGGTCTAGCGATGGGGCTGTGACGGGGAAGAGAGTGAGGCCTGATAGGGTGCGAGATAGACCGGGGATGATGGTGTAGGATACGTTGGCCGAGGAAGAGCTGGCTGGCGTGATGGAGGAGTAGTGCTCGGCTTCTATTGAGATGTGGCCGTCGGATTCGATGTAGCCGTTTGTGTAATTCGACGGGAGCGCGGTGTTGTTGTATGGCAGCATGAGCTGCGGCATGTTGAACTGTGTGCCGTAGTCCCGGCTTGAGGAGATGTTGAGCATGACGATGCCATTCCCTGCGGGCGCGGAGGCAAAGTCCATGGTCGCCCAGATGCGGATATCAGTCGTGTTGTTAGGTGTAAGGCTGCCGGAGGACTGGGAGAAGTGCACGAAAGATGCGTTGGATGTGATGTTCCATTCCACGGTGTTGGTGCCCATACTGAACAGGTCTATCCAGCGCGAGGTCGCGCCATAGGGATCGACTGGTGGTAGGGTCAGGGCGTTGGACGAGAGGGCGTGGTACATGTCGTCGCCCGGCACGGTGGCGTTGCTCGTCTCTACGCTGACACCAAGGTCACCTGCCAGATCGCGCTCCTGCATCTGCACGTACTGCAGCCCAGGCAGCGCTTGCCGCATCGGCTGCTGCCAGTAGGTATACCCAATGTGAGTCTGATCCATCATGTGCTCCCACTTCCCGTCCAGTAAACTGTTGTATTGCACCGTGAGCTCATGGTCGCGTTCGAATTGTTTGAGCACGTGCTGAGCCATAGCATTGGCCGAATTTCGACCTTGCGAGGCGTAAAGAGTGTTCTTGGCGACCGAGATCATGATGTCGTAGAACACCCAGCCTGCTGTGACTGGGTGGTACACCATCTCGAAGAACGCTGGCTGAGTCTCGGTGGGCAAGCTGTCGAGGATGCTCTGTGCGACATCGGCCATTTGCTGCCAATCTGCGAGGATTCTGTCGGCTTCGCTGTAGTCGATCAAGCTGTAGATCGTTGGGTCGACAAGCTCGTACTTTCTGCGCCCGGCGGCGATAGAATAGTTGTTCATCAGTTCAGCAGTCTGTGCAGCAACTGTAGGTCCGAATTCCCGCGACGCCCAGTACTGCAGCCAAACGGGCGTGCTCTTCTCGTCCCATAGGTCAATGTCGTATGCTAGGTCCAAGAAGTGGCTGATCGGCAGCTCAAGCGGCTTGAGGTCGCCAACGTTGACCACCCAAATGCGGCGAGCGTCTCTCTCGTATGCCAGGTGCATCTGTTCCCACGTCTTCTGCAGCTGCACAGTGTTGATCCATTTGTAGTCTCGAGGGTCGCCTACGTAGTCGAAGTGGTAGTAAACCCCAGCACCACCACTGCGTTCAGTCTCGTTGCCGACTGGGAGACGACGAATATTGCCCCAATTATCATCGGTCCAGAGGAGGGTGATCCAGTCGGGTACGCGCATGCCCTTCTCGTAATAGCCCTGGACTTCCTTGTACAGACACCAGAGCTGGGGCACGACATCGGGATTCGAGACTGCTTCTGTGCCCCAGATGTCCTCCAGAATCTGCGTCTGATTTCCCACTACATTCTCCAGCAGTCCCGTCTCATCGCTCGCCGTCAGGGCCGTGTCACCGCTTCCACGCATGCCTAGAAATCACTGTCAGTGTACAGAACACTGGCCGAGCGTGTGTAGACATACCCATGGTGAGTACAGTCTCATACGGTTTCGCCCGTTCCGCACCTTCCACGAAGAAGGGATAGATCGAATTGTTGTTCGTGTTCCACTGCCAGGGACCTTTCCCGAAAACATTCCATTCTTTGGTACTGCGTGCGAGTGGCTCAGTATGGCTGCTACCCATCACAATCCCATACTCATCAGCCAAAGCCTGTGTTCGCGGATCGTCCACGTTGAACATGGAGTTCCACTGTGCGGGCCACAGGTAATTCGCTCTCAGCCGAAGTGTAAGCTCGAAGATCGACTTGTAGAAATCCGCATTAAAGCCGGGACCCCAAGGAGAGGGAGGAAACTTGGCGTTCACATACCCAGTGAGCGCCGGTGCTTCGTCGTTGATAAAGAATCCGCGGTAACGGATTGATGGCGATTTCTGGACTACGGTCGTTATCTGTGCCCAGATGCCGGAGTGTTTCTGCGGTGGCGAGTCGGCGTACCAATACCATGGCGAAACACCGATCTGCTCAGAGATCGAGTAGAGACCGTATATTGTGCCGCGACGATTGGAGCCTGCGATGACCACAGCTTGCGAGACGCCTTCCATTGGATTTTCCACGACAGTTGACACATATGCTTCCCAAGTCCCCTCAATGGCGCTCACATCAATCCTCCCGGCCGCGATCAGGCTATCGATGATCGAAGAGCTGCCAATCGTCCCAGCAATTATGGTGCCGCCCTTCATGCTAGCTGCATTAACGGCGAAGTCGTTCTTGCCCGTCACGTTCAAGATCATGCTAGCATTGAGTGTTGGGGCGGCGCCATCCTTGAGTGATGTTACGGAACCATTTGTGCCTGTCACGCGCCCAAAGTCCAGCGCTAGATCGTCGGCTGTGCGCAGCACCCCAGGCCAGTCGCTCTGGTCAGCGTAGATCTGCACGCTTGAGCCATCTTCTGCAAGGCAGAGTCCTGAACGAGCAAAGTTGATTGTTGCCTTCTGGCCAATGGCTAGTACAGTAGTTGCCAGCGTGGCTAGGCCACATAGCTGAGTGACCTTCATCGTGTTGACTGGAAGGTGGGAGAAGATGTATGGAGCGCGCGTTCAAGGAGATATACTCATTCACAGCACTGTGCACTACTACGTTGGGTCCATACCACTCTGGCCCGCAGGAAGAGACCCCTCCCATGCCATGTGGCCGAGAGGGAGCGGCTAAACAATGCTGACATCGAGACGAAGGAAGCATGAAGTGGGAGATATGCGGGCACGGCGAAACTGGTAGGTACCATCGACACAGTCGGCATATGACTTTGTGGACATCAGCGCAAAGTTCAAGTGATGTTGTGGAACAGGTAGTGAGACCTCAAGTGTTCCTGGAGAAAATGTGGAGCTCGGAATTTAGCCAGCAGTCTCCGCCCACGTCACTCCAGCAAAATCACCAAAGTATCTTCCACCAATCTTAGGCTACTCCTAGAACCAGAACTCCTCTCTGCACGATACCATGGCGCAAGGCGTAGTCAAGAAGTCCAAGGCCAGCGCGCCCAAAGTGTATGTTCAGCATATTTCGAAACGGGCATACAAGGTTGTGCAATACTCACACCCCTCCAGTGGCTCTTCCCGTAGACAGACCGGCTCCAAGGTCATCAAGCCCAAGAAAGCCTCTCTGATCAAGTCGCAAAACACGGCGAAGAAGCACACGGCTGGTCTCACGGCGCTGACGGAGAAGGCGATTGCTGGCAAGGCTGGCCATCTGGAGCTACTGGGTGGTGGGAAGAGGGACAAGAAGGCCGAGGTGGCGGCGAAGTTGCAGAAGGGGAAGTGAGCGGCTGGCCATGATGGGGCAGCAATATTGCTGGATTGCAACAGTCCACCTGGACGCCGGAAGGCACATAAGCGCCATCTGCGAGAGCAACGTTCCATCGGCGACGCATTCATGATGAACACGTCCTGCCTTCGACCGCCGGGCGAGAGCCGTCGCGGAGGAACAATGAGACTGGGGTGAGGCGACGGGAAAGACGGTGCATGGTGCGCATTACGCAAGCTGGCTGCGAAGGCTCGACTGGTGACAAACTGAGGACGAATTGAGAACAGGCATCACACGCGCGAGGGGCTTTTGGGCATGTACTGAGTGGGCGCGGGAGTGGGCGCAACTACGTTCCGTCGATGTAGAGTACGACGTGTTGTACTGACATACAGTCTGGCTATCCAGCAGGCCAGCATCATGCCGATGAGACTGCTGATCGCGCCCTAGGCGGAGCTGTGCCGCTTTTTTGATCATCAGATGCAATTTCTCGTAGTCAACTCTATTACCAACTGCGCAGAGGCAACCTCGTGCGCATGATTTGTACGGCCGCTCTTGCGTATGTGAAGCAGTAGTGGATGGCCACGGCAGCAGCTGTTCAGCGCGTTATCGAAATCAGCCTGACTCATGGAAGCTGCGACCCCAGTAGCCAATAACGGCCCGCATTGGCGCTACCTCTGTTGCAGACGGAACCTGGGAACCTTCGAAGATCAAGGCATCATCACTCCACGGTATGACCTCTGCTGTAGCAAGCCGCTCTCCTCGTGTAGCACCCAAGTGGTCTACAGTCTCCCAGCCAGACATCCCTAATCGCCGCATCAACACGTGCGGCTGTATTGACGATCGTTCGCCAGGCTCGGCACACCGATATTGATCCAACAATCTCGGCTGTTCGCTTCACTGCAGTGGTCGAGCCACTACTGACTTAGCCGTGCAGCGGACATGTAGCTTGTAGTAGCTGCCAACAATCCGCCTGCAAGGACACAATGCCGGGCATTGGGGCTGAAGTTCGACTGCATGGCTTGTGCATGAGCCGGTAGTCGCTTCGACGCATTGGGAAGCTATGATGACTATCCTAGGCGGCGTGGCGAGCAGAGTATAAGTATTGCATTTCTTAGATTCCTGCCTTCGAGACTTTGGTACTGCGAGCACCTAGTATTGCCGTCGCCATCATGCGTTCATCAGCTGTCTGGGCAGCTTTGCTGTCGCTTCTCGCAGTGACGGAAGCATGGCAGCCCGCTTCAACACAGAAGACTGACAAGCTCGCGGCTCAGGGCATGAGAAATCTCTACGCAAGCGAGCGAAGACATCATGGGCACAAAGGCTGCAACATCAAGAACGCGGCTGTGCGCAAGGAATGGCTGACGCTCACACCGCACGAGAAGAAGGACTATATCAGCGCCGTGAAGTGCTTGCAGTCCAAGCCCGCGCTTTCAAGCGCCACTGTTCCTGGCGCGAAGACCAGATATGACGATTTCGTCGGCGTCCATATCCAGCAAACGCTCACGGTGAGGGCCCATCATGTCCAAAACAATCGCCAGTCGCTAACGTAGTCCACCTCGCAGATACATCTTACTGTGGGTACTCGAGCTGCCATTTGCCATTGCAGACAGTGTATTGACGTCCACAGGGCAACTTCCTCTCCTGGCACCGCTACTTCACCTGGGCTTACGAAACAGCACTGCGTGAGGAATGCGGCTACAAAGGCTACCAGCCCTACGTGAATTGGGGAAAGCACGCCCTAGACATTCAAGGCTCTCCTCTCTTTGACGGCAGCAGCACCAGCATGTCCGGGAACGGCGCCTACCGTCCACACAACGCGACCGGCATCCCAAGCAACGATGCGCCTCTGATCCTGCTCGCGCCAGGTGTCGGTGGTGGCTGCGTGGCCAGCGGCCCATTCAAGAACCTCACCGTCAACTTAGGCCCTCTTGCGCCATCTCTCCGCGACTCAGTCCCGACTGCTACCGGACTGGAGTACAACCCACGCTGTCTGCGTCGTGATCTCACACAAGCAGCTGCCTCGCTCGGATCAACCGACGCAACGAGCTACGAGCTCATCTCCAACCACACCACTGTGTTAGACTTTCAGAACACAATGCAAGGCAACGGCTTCCTCAACAACTACATCGGCGTCCACACCGCTGGCCACTTCTGGGTACTTTCCCTCTCTCCCAATCCTGTCCAAAACCCTCCACTAACACCCTCCCAGGTCAACGGCGACCCCGGCGGCGACTTCTTCGCATCCCCCGGTGATCCGTTCTTCTTTCTCCACCATGGCCAAATCGACCGCACTTGGCAGATCTGGCAGAATCTGGACTTGAAGAACCGACAGAACGCTATTTCTGGCACGCGTACGATCGGCAATATGCCGCCTTCGCCTAATGCTACGCTGAGCGATATTCTGGATCTTGGGGTGCTGGCGCCGAACATTACACTTGGGGAGGCGATGAGTACGTTGGGAGGGCCGTTTTGCTATATCTACGCTTGAGCCTATTGTCTAGTCTGAGAGGCATATCGACAGTCTAGGACAACAAGGGACCCGGTATAGGTGAGGGTCGCTCACAATGCATCCTTGTAGGCCGAGGTTTGGGTGATCACGAATGCGAGAAGCTGTACGACCGTTCGACGGGCAGTAGTCTTGCCGTGATAGGATGCGTTGTCACTGACGACTAGTCTGCAACACTTCGCAGCGCTAGGCCCTGGGTCTGATATTCCATAGTGCTCACTACGAGACTTTCGTCTGGCCAGAACCCTTCTCATATGCCTCACACATAGTCTTCAAATCATTCAAAGCCCTCTCGCTTATCACCTCCCAGCTCGCCAAGTCCCATCAGCAACAACATCAAACTTGATACTCCTACCCCAGCCTCCGACTTCCTTCCTGCCATTCACCCTCGCCATGCCAGCCCTCTCGATCCAAGGACGTAAGTTCTTGCACTGACTTACATCAAACTCGCGCAGGTTCCTGCATCCTTCCACCACACTCTCAACACCTTGGCCAGTGACACGCACGCAACCTCGAACAGACAGGTAGCGTAGTTCGAGTAGATGAAGGCCGATGCAGCGGAGACTGTTGTCGCTTACAGCGCTGCCACAGAATGCAAGGTTGAGGCGGCGGAGTTGCGACAAGCCGAGGGAGAGGACTTCTGTTGCGGTGTCGCTGAGCGCACAGCAGAAGGACAAGTCCAGATCTTGCAGACTTCGGCAGCCGCCAACGACGCCCACGATGGCTTGATCAGAAAGATATGTGCAATCCGCAAGGATCAACTTCTTCAGATTGGGAAAATTGTAAGTGCCCCAGGAGTGGAAGCCCAGGTCTGAGATCGATGTACACCGCGTCAGGTCTAGGGACTCGAGACGTGAAGCAGCGTGCATTGCGAGATGCGACATTGAGCGGTCTTGGATATGCTTGCAGTAGCTTAGTGTCAATCTCTTGAGCTTGGGAGCGCCGATCACTGTTCCAGGAGGCTGAGGAGGATCTAGCGTCAAGGGCGCGATGGCAGGAGCTTTGCCTTTTCTGCGACCATTCGGTAGCGTCGGCGGTGGAGGCGGAGGCGCCTTCTCGTTGGGCGGGACAATCCAGCCTACGACTCGCGCGAGGAGATTGTCGCCTACTTTGCGGCAGTTGCTGAGATCGATTTCCTCCAGATGCTTGGCTCTCTCGATTAGGCCAAGGACTGCAGGACCGGAGACGTCCCAGACAGACTTCATCCTCCAGGTGATTGCGGATTCGCCGCAGGCATCGACAAGGTGTTTGAAGCCGTCGTCAGTGATATGGAAGCAGTTCGAGAGATCTACAGCTTTAGGTCGCGAGCCGATGAAGGGGACTATGACGTCCCGTAGGACGTCGTCGGTGACGTAGGTGTTGTATCTACTGAGATCGAGGCGGATGAGGATGTTTGGCGAAGTGGTGAGCAGGTTGTGCCAGTGCATGCTTACTCGGCGCAAGCGCATGAGGTCTAGCAGATCGAGGTGCTGCAGGACAAGCAAGAGCAATGCATCTGGTAAACGGCCCTTACCAGCATTCGATGGCTGCCGGGCTAGACTCGGCCGTCTTGTGGCAGTAGGCGACAGACGAAGAGGACTTGTCGGAGAGTCTGTAGGCGTTGGCTTACGCCGTCTCGGAGATGGTGGCTGATACTTGAAGCTACTAGGTGGGCTGTTTGTACGCAGACTCTCAAGCAGAGATGCTTGCTGCCCATCTGGCGGACTCGACAGCGGAGGCGCGAGCGAGGAGCGCCGAGATGTCGGATATGGTACTGCGTCGCTGTTTGGTGATGGTGGTGCAAGTGACGCACGCCTTGACTTGGCTCGCATATTGTCCAGCTCCGGGTTGAAGAAGGGATCTGGATCGATTGGTTCCAGCTGATTGATCGGCATAGGCAGGTCGATGGGCTCCTCAAATGTAACCGTAGGTAGTCGCTTTCGCCACTCTGATGCTGCCGACTCTGTACTTATACCACCGATGCCGTTCGCCGCATCAACGTCAGCCATGACGATGTCCTCATCCTTATCTGCAGCGTGGAGTCTGCCTTTGGCCACTCGTTCGACCTGTTGGCGTATCTCGGGAGAACACTTGGTCCACAGCTCGTCCAGTACGTCGCCTGTAATGAGCAAGCACTCCACTGATTGCACACTTCGCACCGTCGCCGTTCGCTTAGGTGACAGAGCCAGATTTGTGACTTCGCCGAAATACTGTCCAGGTTTCAGCCGCGCCTTGAACTTCATGTGTGGCGCGCCAGCACCATATGTAGACGCTGACGTATCATCATGTCTGTGAGACTTCGCATTGCTTAGACTGGCTTCATTGACCTCCTGGAGTACCTCCACGTCGCCCTTGACGACGAAGTAAACGTCTCTACCTGCAGTGCCTTGTTTGACGATCTCCGTAAAAGGCGGGAATGAGACAGGATGTGCGTTGCAGCCCAGATAATGCAGGATCTCGTCAGGCAAGCTGGCAAAGAGAGGCAGTTCTTTCAGTAGTCGGCGGATCGTCAAGGGCGCTGTGTCCAGGGCACTCGATGCCGCCATCTCAATGACACTCGGCGAAGGCGACTTCCGCCGTTTGTTGCTCAATACTTCGCCGTCTACAAACGCTCCAGCCTCTCCCATTTCGACATCACCAGCTATCCAGTCCCTTGATCTCTTCCTCGGCGCAGTTGGCGGACGCATGGTTCCCGCATCACCAAGATGTCCAGTCGATGATCCTCCAGTCGATGATCCGCGCTCCTTCTTCTTCCTGTCCAGGATGGCAAGTCTCTCCAGCGCTTCTTCCCGGATTGATTTCTCAACATCAGGATAGCTCGGAAGCTCTTTCTGCAGATCCTCCTTGTTCAATCTGACGACCATACTACGGACAGACGCTACGATCGTCGCCGTCCTCGGTACACCCATCAAGATGCCGATCTCGCCGAAAAATGATCCCGGCTTGAGCTCAGCGTACGTGCTCTCCCCATCGCGACTCGTGACTCGCACACTCCCCCGTACAAGCCAGTACATCGCCTTGGCATCTTCGCCTTCTCGCACGATCTCCTGGCTGGGCTGGAAGATGCTTGGTCTCAAGCTCTTGCCAATGGACAGTAGGAAAGACTCTGGCGCCGACTGGAACAAGGGAAATGCTCTCAATCGATCCAGAAGTTCCAAAGGCAGGCCAGCTATGGTCGAGCTAGCTAGAGGAGACGACTTGATCGGTCTGCTGGGGTTTATGCCGCTGTCGTAGCTCTGCAGCAGTGCGATTGGCTCGACCTTGCGCACTGCCGTGGTCGTGCTACGCAGTGGCTGCCGCCGCATCTTGACTTGCTGGTCTTGTCGCTACCATGCAGTGGTTGCTGGCTGGATTCTCAAAGGTCTGTTGCGGCACGTGCTGGCCGTCCGTTCAAGCAGTGTCTGTATCCCGTTTCCAGGCCCAGAGCAGCACCTTACTGCAGCTAGCCGAGAGCGAACAGCAGACACTGACAAAGCTGGTCTTGTCTCGGTATACCGACGGTCTTGCTTGCGTCGACTTCCGTGGGTCCCGGTCCAGCCGTGTATATTGTGTCCGTAAGCGCACGCGCGCGTGAAGAATGCTGTCCTGCACGTGTGGCAGTGGTCTCGTCGCTTTCGCCTGGACCAATTCCCCGGTATGTAACTGCGTCGCAGCCAGCGTCGAAAGCAATACCAGAGCTCCCTGAGGACATCAACGTACACGTACTGAGACAAGAAGGTGTTGCTGTTGCGTTTCACCCATTCCCATCCTCCCTCCGTAAAGCTCTCGCCCGTCACTGCTCTAAGATTGGCTATGTCATCGTCCCGCACTGCGGCAAGAGCGACCCCGTGCGGCCCGTAGCCCGCTTGTGCTTTGACTTCATCCTTGGATCGCGTGCCTCTACCCTGCAGCAATGTCGACCGCATTCTCGACAGCATCGCCTACCCTATCTGTCTAGCTTCTACTCGAACGTCGACTCTCTTCGGCCAGGGCTCTTGTGTCGTATACGAAGCTCCGGGAGTTGCTCAAATCGAGCACCTGAATATGCATAGCCAAGACACTGTAGCTGCAGAGAAGCAGTACGTTTCCAACACCAGCGGGACTGTTACAAAGGCAATGTGCTTCTTGAAATCCATGAATAGGTCGCTGTGGTGGCAGAGACGCCTATGACCTCGTTCAGCACAACGCTAGGTACTTATGTCACCCCACCACCCATCTCTTCGCCTCAATCCACCACGGCCTCTTCCCTTTCTCCTCCACCCCAGACATGTCGACATTGAGATGCGTGTAATCTCTCCTTCCACTCTGCAAATCGATGTCCTCCAGCTTCACCCACTTCGTCTTCTTCACAACCTTCCAAACCACGTACAACACCACAAAGATGACTAGCACAATATAGTTGAATATGAAGTTCACCCAGTCGAATCCCCCTATAAAGACAGAGTAGCCAGAGATTACGACCAAGAAGATGTTCAGCCCAACGACGAAGTACGTGCCATAGGGGTACAGCATAGCTTTATACGGCAGATCGGCGACAGAGTTCCCTTGCAAGACCCAGGCTTTGCGGAAGCGAACGTGCGTCACGCCGATGAAGGCCCAGGCGATGAATGTAGCGGCGCCAGCTATGTCTATTAAATAGGTGAAAACTTTGCCAGCTCCAGCCGTAATGTTCAGCAGCGCCAGCAAGCCGAGGAAGTTCGAGATCAAGATCGCGTTCACGGGTGTGCCATTCTTTGTGGTCTTTCCGAAGATCTTCGGGGCTCTGCCGGTCTTCGCGAGCGTCACGAGCGAGCGCGAAGCGACGTAGATGGCTGAGTTGATGGAGGAAAATTGGGCTGTGAGCATCACGACGTTAACTAAGCTGCCTGCGCCTGGCCAGCCGGCCTGGACCAGAGCGATGGTCCACGGAGATTTGCCGGTTTTGGTGTCTGCACTCAACAGCTCGTCGCTGTCAGAAGGCACGAGGAGACCGGCAAAGAAGACAAGGCCGATGAAGATGATCAGGATGCGCCAGAACGTCTGCTTAATAGCCTTGGGCAGATCTCGAGCAGGGTTCCTGGACTCTGCGGCAGTCAGGGCTAGCATCTCGGTACCGCAGTAGTAGACAGCAGCCAGCAGGAAGGTCTGTCCAAAGCCATTGATGCCGTTTGCGAACAGTCCGGGAGTCTTCCAGTACCGGAAACCAATCTTATCGCCCCCGATTCCGCCAGTATTGATCAGAATTGCTATCAAGAAGCCAGCGAGCACGCAGAAAAGTTTCCAGACAGCGAGGTAGAACTCCACCTCGCCGTAGACAACCACCCCCATGAGACTCACTCCTTGATAGAACGCCCAGGCAATCAATATCCAGCCGTAAGAAGGCACAGCGGTAGTCCAAAGCGAGAAGATGATCGACACATTATTGTAGTCATTTGCCAGATTGCAGACCCAGAGATACCAGTAGTTCCACCCGAGGGCAAACGCTAGTGCTGGATCGACGAAGCGACCGGACATCTCGATGAAGGCGCCTGGGATTGGAAGGAGCGTACTCATCTCGCCGAGAGCTTGCATGACGAAGAAGACGTCTATGCCGATGATGGTAAAGCAAATGAGGGCGCCGAGAGGGCCGGAGGAGGCGACTGCTGTACCCGTGCCGTACCAGATGGAGGCGCTGGGCAGCGTTAGTATGTAGCGATGATTCGGACGTGGTCGAGATACTGCGGTAGACGTACCCCACTACGCCTCCAAATGCTATCATCTGTAGATGTCTTCCTTTGAGGCCGCGTTGCAGACCCTCGTCCAGAACGTTCCCGTTGCTCGCGACAGCATGCGCAATGATGCCGCCAGCGACCTCGGGATGGGCATCGGGCGCGACTGTATTCGATACTCCTGTCTTCTCGTCGTGAGATTCAACGGGGCTTTCCATTGTCGACGCACGTGGGTACCGCAGCGACTTCAGTGAGATACTGGGCACTGCACGGAAGATTTGTGAATGAGAAAGAGGAATGTACTGCACCTTGAGATAGAATAGGCCAAGCCATCGAGAATACTACATTCGAATGCGACTGCATCGTTAGCATGGTGGATATCAGATAAGGCGTGATTGATTACACAGACTGCGATGCGGAACAGCATCGTGCTTCGGGCAAGAAACGTCCGAAGGCGCGATGGAGACCACAGGGTCAGCGTTGATAGCCCAGGCTATTGAGATAGCCGCTCGTCGCCTCTTCGCAGTGGCCTCTTCGCAGTGGCCTCTTCGCAGTGATGACTTCAGCATGAGAAGAGCTTGACGAAGTGATGGAGATAAGCTTGGGCAGCTGCTTGTTGAGGGTAAGCTTGGTGTGACAACGCTTGGACCGATGAGTGGGGTGGCAAACCTAACTCGATCTCCACTCCGGGCCAACGACTACAGTTTCACGACATCCGTTGACCGTGTAGGCTCTGCCGGAGTGATGCCGGAAATGCAGCGAAGCCGCAGTATCTCCATCTCCTGTGTTTCACACCGAAGATCTCACTGAGGTGCGCTACTGTTATGTGCGTTGATCATTTACACGGGAGCCAGGATTGGCCGAGGAGCGCACTGTCGAGAGAACGTCACAAGATGCATATCTTCAGGCAGATGCTTCTCATTGAAGGGACAGGTGTGGCATGGCACTCCTGGTGAGCATGGTTGGAGCATGAGGCTCTTCAGGCTTCTGGGAGAACAGAGATGCATGTTGTCATCAGGCGAATACACCAGCTATACGCCTCGGGGTGCAGCAATCGTCGGATCGGCTGGCTTGGACAATCACACAGGAGCATTCGGCCGCACTACATCAGTATGTCGACATCGTGACCCTCTTGCGAGAGCTTCGTGCTGGTGAAATGCATATACTACGGCAATTCCTTGAGCTACCCACTCAGCTGCCAGAATCTGATGCGCTGATACGTCCATGCCTTGCGACGCAAAACAAGGCATCGGATATTTGACAATGTGCATGAAGTCAATCGGCCAAGCTGCCATATTCGTAAATGGCCCTACCCGTAGTCGGATAGTAAACGACGGTGAAGTGCTGATATAGTTCGCCTACCTCGACCAATGGTTGTCGCCCTTGTAGGCTCGACGAACGATCATTGTCTTGATTGCAAGCTTACCGTGATGCATAACCTGGTCGGACGAATAGGAAGCTTCGACGGCATTGCCACGTCTGCCGCTTGTACGAAATCGAAGACGGGTTGAAAGATACTAAGATCGTACTTTTGGGGCGGCTGATGCGACGATGAAGCCATTGTGAAGCTGCCTGCCCGACAACCCTGAGTGGTCGACGTAGGATATGCAGATGCGGGTACTTGACACTTCCAGGGGCATTGTAAGCAAATCGTAGCATCGGAGTAGGAGATGCACACGACCAAGCAAAGGCCATTGTCGGCAAAATTACAAAGCATCCGTCGAGGATGAGATCCGTTCGTCCATGCTCTCATTCAACCGACACCCAGGTTCAGCCACATTTGTATCATGTCCATGCACGGTCGAAACGCAGGGCCAAGATCAACGATGGCAGTTGCGACTTCCATACCCAACATCACTTCACTCTGCTGCACCCCGAATAGCAGCCCAGATCACCGTTCTATGAATACACACATTTTGATGCCTCGGCGATCCCGAATGCATGTCGCAATACTCCCCGTGGAGATCCGCAAATCTTCGCTCTTCACGTCTAGACAACGTGAGGCGCAGCGGCCGCCGATCGTTTGTGGCGACGATTTTCCTAACGGCCCGCTGATGTTTCATCTAGCACGTGCGGATCCAACGTCAGTACTCGGCAGTTCGTAACTAGACCCACAATCATTGGGCGCCAGCGTCGCTCAGGGTCTGGTTCCCCGGCACGTTCCGAAGGTTTTGAGGACGTCTCTAGACGACGATACGCCCAAGAAATGCAACTCTGGACCAATTCGAGCGCCAAAATCACAGGAAGATTGCGTGAGCGTAGCACGCGTGCGCTCGATGTCATAGTTGAGCGACACTCAATTATCGCATTACGGCGGCATACTTCGAAAAGACATCGAGTCAGACTCTCGGGTGGCGGCGCGGATTTCCAAGCCTGAAGCCCAGTGTAGGGCTCCCGCGATCTCATCCCTGCCTATAACGGACGTCAAGCACGGAACGGCAACCAAAACAGCCATGATCTGTACCTATCGCTGCTACATTCGCGCAGTGCTCCGACGCCAGCTGCTATCTGACCAGTCAGCACGTGGCTTGACCTGAAACGCATTGCCACAATGGGCATATCTGCACCTGGTGCAGCGGCATGTTCGTGGAGTTCATCTGTTGTAGTAACCATTACGGCTCCCGGCACTTCACTTAATGATGCGAAGATGCTATTCTTACAATGCTGGAGAGATCTACAATCGACTCAGCCACGATACAGGCACTTTTCGGTCACTGATACTAGGGTTGCTTGACTTCATCGTTGCGAATTCGTGCAACTACCACTGCACACATGTGGCAAACTCCGTGTGTATGTGCATGCTAGCGCGGAAAGGTTGGCGAAGCGAGGAGGCTTCTGTCGATGCGCATTCGCCATGCCGCACCACGGCATCCCGTTGGCTAGCTTGGGTAGAAACATGCATTCAGGCGCAATTGCTGGTCCGACATCTTGTCAAGTCTGCCGGGCCCATATCGGTCAGGGGTGCGTCTGCTAGGCAAGTACCTGCATGTGGCCGCGGCGAAAGCGTACGCAGCTTGCGTTCAAACCTGGAGCTGATCCATGCAGCATTTTGTATCATTTCATGCGGGTTGCGAGGTCGTCCTCTCCACCTGACCAATCCTGAGGCAGCATCGCCCTCTCCCAGAGGATATGACACTTGATGCCCAGGGTGCCTCATACTTGAGAGTGGCGATCTCGCGGATGCATTCTCTTCCATATCTCTAAATCGAACCACTTCCTCTTTCCCGTCTGCTGCGCATCTCGCTAACCGACAGAGAAGACATGCTAATGCAACAAGGTGCCATATCTCAAGCAACTAAGTCGGCCTCTCTGTTGTCCTGCATGCGTGCCGTCTGATATGCCGGCATCGACACCTCACAGTCTCCTCGAGCACCCATATCATCCCGACTTGGCCCTCGATCACGCTCGTTCGACATTCTAATCTAATTCAATTGCTCATGTTCTGGACCTGCCTTCCGCCTATTCACTGGATGCTATCAGACATTCTGTACTATCGCTATTCATTCCATCCATCACCCTCGCTCTACAGTCAATCGACTTCAACCTGACTTGTCGCAATCGTGGCAAGCTGCCTGGTACTGCAGTCTCCATGCGCGACCGCCACACTGGCCGGCCCATACCAAGGCTATGTCTTCGACTATGCTGGCCAGAACTTAGAAGACCAGGCCAACAACCAGGCTTCGGGGACTGACACGCAATATGGCATGCTGTTGTCGCAAGGCTTCCAGCAGTCCTCTGGCCAGTACCTCGAGGCGCAGGTTTCGCAATCGTTCCAGCACCCGCTTCCAGCAGCAGTCCTGCCATCGCAGACATCCGCCCCGGAGCCAACATACGGCATGGAGCCGACGCCAATGCTGCCATCGCAGCAGATCTCTCGTCCAAGTTCACACAACACAAATACGCAGTACAGCAGCCCGCGCCAAAACTTACAAGCTCAGCTTGTTTACCAGGCGCAACAACAGCAAATTCAGCAACAACAGATCCAGCAGCAACAGCAGCAGCAGCAACAGCAACAGCAGCAGCAGCAGATCCAGCAACAGCAACAGCAAATACTTTCGCAATATCGACAAGATGAGCACATTACTCGGAAGCGAAGTCATGCAGATTTTGCCTATGACTACGCCGCACTTCAGCAACAACAGCCGCCGGCCGGATCATCCAGTGCTCAAGCGCCGATTGAACTCACGCCTCATGGCCGTCACGCCCAACTACAGCAGCAAGGCTATGCTTATCAATCGCACGAGCAGTCGCCAGCGACCTCGCAGGTCAGTCAGAGCGGTCTCTCTACCCATCACCATCACCGCCTGCCCAATCAGCCTCCACCTACCAAATCTCAGCGTACCGGCTACGGCGACGACAGCGAAGAAGCTGGACCATCTTCAGTAGTGGGACAGCCAGGCATGCCAGAGCCAGCGCCTCGACCTAAAGGGCCAAAGCTCAAGTTCACTCCCGAGGAGGATGCTCTACTGGTGGAGTTGAAAGAGACAAAGCAACTGACTTGGAAGCAAATTGCCGACTTCTTCCCCGGGAGGAGCTCCGGCACACTGCAAGTGCGGTATTGCACGAAGCTAAAAGCGAAGAGCATGGTTTGGACCGACGAAATGGTAAGTGTTCGACCCCTCTAACATTCACTCCATTTGCACACCTCCTCATCATCCCCCTCCGAACCCCATCTGAAGTCAGTACAATTACTGACTTGCTTATGGTGATCTTGCATGCACGTCTTCGCGCCCTCACGCAGCCAAGAAGCTGACTCAAGCGACACCCACAGATCGACCGGCTTCGCAGAGCAACAGCCGAGTACGAAGCCGATCGCTGGCGGATCATCGCGGGCAAAGTCGGGAACGGCTTCTCAGCCTCTGCTTGCCGTGAGAAGGTTGTTGACCTGGGTGACGAGCCTAGCGCGGACACTATAGCTGGCGAGGCTGCGGAAGATGACGATGATGATGCAGGGTGAACCTTACGTGCAATTTCACTTGCTGGGTACTGGATATAGCAACTGGAAGTAGTGTCTTACGGAGGAGCGCAGGTGGCATACAATGCGGGTTCGTCGATTACACAGGAGCGGCATGAGCGGTTGGGAGGTGAACTACTAATGATCCGGGGAATGGTCTGGACATCACTCGCGCGGGAGAACGCAGTGTAGGATACAGGACGAGTTAATATATAGGATCGCTTTGTGCTGGTCACGGAGCGATGTCGAGAAGATGGTTATGTACATGTACATGTGAGGAATTCTTTGATTGCTTTCCATACGGCACACTTCCTGTACCTCCGGTGGACTGGCTATCAACCGCATGTGGACTCCGGATGGGAGGAACGATTCGCAGGAGGAATTCTGGAAGTGTCGAGAGGTATCATCAGCTACGTTAGCTCACTCATGTTACCCGAATTGACCTTCTCATGCCACGCTTGACATATGTAAGAGTGTGAAACGTGTTCAGCGTATCCTATAATCCGATCCCGAGCAATTCAAGAGCCTGAAGTGACGTCTCTGAACCTAGTATGCTCACCTCTGCTACAGTCCAGGCCATCCCAGCTAGTGGCCGTTGCAAAACGTCTCCAGGTGGCCCATGAACATCGGTGGCGATCCCTGCATCAACAGCACCCGAAAGTTACTCGTTGGGACAATTCATCCTGCAAGCGATGCCGCGAAATAGTGCATCGCTGCGAAGTCTCCTTCCGATTCGCAGTCAACCACTATGCACGAATGCCGCCGAGCATCTAGTATCTCGTAGGCGCCAGACTGGAGATGGGGCCAAGTGGCGCCGCCATTGGCTCCACGGTCTGCAGCTTGTCAAACACCGAGAACCCGGCCCATGGTCTTACTGCCACGGACTCGAGATTCTGCGCCTGACATACGCGTGGGCGTGGCAGAATGCGTTTCGGATAGGCGACTGTTGCGGAGTGCCGAAGGGGTGGCTCAGCGGTAGCTGCTTGCTGCCCAGTCGAGAGCATATCCATGCCTCGTGCGGCGTAGCTGTTTATTGCTGGCTGTCTTGGGAGTCCGCTGGGATACATTACGTTCGAGCCCAAGGCGTTGTTGAATATGCTTGGCAGGGTGAGTAGTTTGGTCTGTCCAGGATTTGAGACCACCACCGGAGTGGTATTGGTGGCCCTATTTGAAGTGCGGAAATGCGAGTGGCTTCGCACTGAGGCTTGAACATGGTTGCTGCTGGCGGAGATGGCTAGAAGATCGCAATTATCCGACTCAGCTCTTGCGGGAGACGATGTTCTCGATCGCTTCGCAACGGACTGCTCGAAGTCTGCCGCCCGCTTGCGTTTCTGGGAAAGTGAAAGCTGATGTGCTCCGGAATGCTGCATCCTTGCGTTGAAGTGATCGAGCGCCCGCTGCGCAGAGATCTTGTTGTCTTCGGCATAGTCACCCCCGGAACGCCTCCGCGGCTTCTCCGGATCTGTCCTGCCCACGGCACGAGCAGCACGAAGTGCAACTTCGTAAGCGGCCCCTTCTGCCAATTCGATATGGTGAAGGACCTTCAATCGCAGAGCCTGGGCTGTACGGCCAAGTGTCCGTTCCAAAGCATGGTAAGGGTTGGCGCCATCAGCAGAGCGCTACTCAAGAAGCGTTCGAATCTGTATTTGCCGTCAGCGTCCGCAGACTATGAGGTAGGGGAGAGTCGCATGCCGATGTAGTATCTCGAGGGATGCTAAATTCACAAGGTGCAAGTGGAACTATGAAACTGCTAGCACGATCCGACTTCCTCCTGGCAACTAAGAAGAAAGTCCTCTGTAGCCCTCACGGGCATGTCACTTACATGCTCCTCGGTCCACGCATTCCCACTATTCCAGAACCTCTTCTCTTTCTTGATGGTAGATGGGCCGCGTCCACTGCATACTGGAGTCGCTAGAGCTGACGGCTGGGATAGCTCCATGGCTGCGTTGGTGTGACAATGGAGATGCTTGAGTTCGAGTGAATGCCTTCTTGTAAGTGACATGATGCAAGAGCGTGCTTGAAGCCGTACATGAACGACAGGTTCTGCTAGCGATATGGGGGTAAGAGTCAAGTTGATTGTTGAGAACATACTTACAGCTGTAGACAGCCACTTGCAAGGCTTGGAATGGTTGTATCTTTCGGTCAGTCTGTAGTAGAAGTTGCGCTAACATCTGGACTGGGAAACGACCTCAGAAAAAACGCACCACATATCAATATCTATACAATTGACTTTCGGGAGGGCTGTGGTCATGACTTCAGCAGCAATCATGGATTTAGCCATCGGTCATATTGTCCATCTGCACGCATATGACCTCGCTTGATGCCTTGTGGGTAGCATAACAGATGCTGCTAACAGAACGACATTGCGATACGAGTCGTCGACGCGAGCAGATGGGTTCTATTGTCGCGACTTCCTCACGCGGTCCACAAAGCGAGCTCGGTATTGCGATGACGGGCATGATATTCTCAAGCGTCTGTTGAAGTCTGTCCTTGGCGCAAGAGTAATACCTACCGGCGTCGTGCGTCCGTAGCATTGTCCAGAAGTCGACTATGTTGGCTTTTCTGAGAGCAGAGAGAAACCTTAGAAGTGAGGACATCACTTGACGCGCTTCAAGCATCCGTCCCGCCCTTCGGCCCGGAAGTCTGGATTTGCGCTCGATTGTGCTCACTGAGTCCCCTGTAGACTTACACTTGAGGCATTTCACGATACTCTGTCGCCCTCTTCACCTAGCGACCAGAATGTAGTACCTGCCACTACGCAGCCTGCTTCCACAGCCACAGCCAGGGCCGCTCGCTACTCCCTGTTGCTTCCACCTGGCGGGCTCATCTTTCACGCTGCTCTATATTCTGGCCTCACGACCTTGACTGTCCCAGTCTCATATCCGATCATCGAGAGCCCATGATCGAGATGAGGAGCATACTCGATGGCCTAAGATGTTGGGTCGCAAGGTGTGAAGACATAAGATCGACGGGTACAACGGACGGTTTGTCACTCCTCATCTTGGCATTCCTTATCTGCACTCCTGTGCCTCGCCTATCTCAAACATGCACCTCGATGGAGCTGCCGTTTTGGTAACTGCCGATAGCATCTCCTGCAATCGAATGGTTGCCATGAAGGTGGAAACAAACCCATCGGATTCTCCGTCGCGATCTTGACTGTACATGTGGACTCACGTCCGGCAGATGCTATCTGACCGGCTACAGAACGCCTCCACATAGGCAATATGTGAGATACGAAGGCCTTGGCAGTGCTCTCCGCGAATGATCAGCCTGCGTTCTTGACTTCAGATGAGGTCATGGCGGCTCAATCGCGTGGACACATCGGGGGGTGTGTTTTGTGGAGTGGACGAGTATCAGAAGGTAAGCTATTTCTATACCTGTTCGTCCCGTCAAGCCCTCTCTTCATCCGCAATCTAATCTTTCGACTCTGCCCTTACGACTCATGGCAGCTATGTCGGATCCTTCGATGAAAGAGAAAGATGTCGAGGCCTCAATTCGCGGCCACAGTCCTGATGTCGAGGTTGGCGAGGTCAAAGACGTTCGCAATGCGGATGCAGCTCTGGCCTTCCTCCGACACGAGGGTGCAGTGCGAGAGATGATGCCCCAGGATCACAAGAAGCTTGTCCGCAAGATCGATCTCATGATCATGCCCATTATGTGGGGATGCTACTTCTTTCAGTATCTCGACAAGACGCTCATCAATTACGCCAACGTCATGGGCCTACAAGAAGACGCACACATTTCCAAGGCTCAGTTCAGCAACCTCGCGTTGATTTTCTACGTGAGCTACTTAGCTTTCGAGTTTCCACACGGATATGGCATGCAGCGGCTTCCAACCGCGAAGTATCTGGGCGCAATGGTCTTCTTCTGGGGCACGATCGTCGCGAGTACGAGCGCCTGCAAAAATTGGGGGGCTCTGGTCACAACCCGTGTACTCCTTGGGGTCTTCGAGAGTGCGGTCGCGCCATCGTTGATCCTCATCACCGGGATGTGGTACAAAGCCGACGAGCAGCCACTTCGAACAGGCATCTGGTATCTGGGAACTGGCACTGGAACTGTCGTTGGTTCTCTCATTTCCTACGGCTTCCAGCATTACAATTCCAGCACCTTCACCAGCTGGCAAATCATGTTCCTCGTTGTAGGCCTGATGACGTGCTGTCACGGCCTTGTTGTTATGCTGATCCTCCCGGATAACCCGATGAAGAGTCGTCTGACACATGACGAGAAGGTCTGGGCTATCGAGAGACTTCGCGAGAACCAGACCGGTATCGAGAACAAGCACTTCAAGCCAGCGCAAGTCTTGGAGTGCCTCGCTGATCCACAAACATGGATGCTCTGCTTGATAACAATTTCTTCCAACGTGCCTAATGGCGCTGTCTCCAGCTTCCAAGCCACGCTAATCAAAGGTTTCGGCTACGATAGCAAGACCACGGCTCTGCTACAGATCCCGTCAGGATTTATTTCAATCATCGCCATCCTCATTGCCACTTACCTGGCAGGTCGATTCAGCCAACGCGCTTGGAATCTTATCGCCTTGTTAGTACCGGGGATAATGGGCGGTTGTCTGCTAGGTAATACTTGACCTTCATGTTGTTCCACAATTAGCTGACCTCGCGCGATAGCATTCTTGCCTGATGAGAACAAGATCGGGAAGCTGATAGGGAACTATCTCACCAACTGCATAGGTGAGCAGCAAGGACCCAGAGATAACGCTTACTACATACTGACGACCGTCACAGGCGCGACTTTGCCACTACTATATAGCTGGGTGTCATCGAACATTGCTGGCCATAGTAAGAAAGTCACGATGAATGCCCTACTACTCATGTCGTTCTGCATCGGCAACATCATCGGACCCTTGTCAGTATCCTGCGTCATGCTCTCAATTTGCTCGGCAGAAACACTGACTGCCTCCCAGGACCTTCACGGCGGAGTCAGCACCTGAATACGTCCCAGCCAAGATTTCTATCGTCGTGACTTGCACCGTTGCTGCGGTTCTGACGATAGCTTTGCGGATGTACTACGTCTGGGAGAACAAGCGTCGCGACGCTTTGCCGGATGGTCACAAGACCGATGTCGAGTTCTCGGATATGACTGACCGGAAGAATAAGGAGTTCAGGTATAGACTTTAGGTGAGAGGGTGAAAGCTGCGAGACTCATTCGACTGTATGATTTCGAAAGCTTACCACGGGTCTTCTGCCTTCGCTGCTCCTACTGTCTATCACGCGCTCGTCCTTCGGCATGATCACCCAACACGGCGACCCTTAGTGTGCATCGTGATTGAGAGTCAAAAGTAAGGTGTTATCTTACACCTTTTGACCAGGCATCTCACAGAGACAGTACTACAATTCTTGAATGCCGCAAATGAGCCGATAGCAGCACTGCTAATGGCTCGTCATCTGGGCAAGCGGGTGTTTCGTAGGCCCCGGGGATCATTCAGCAGCGAGTTGAAGTCTGTAGATGCGAAGCACGTGTGCCACCCACATGTGCAGCGTCTGGACGCAATGGACTATGGAAGTTGCCAAAAGCGGTATATGTACTTACACATTGTCTTCCCACTCGAGAGACTCAAATTTCGGCGTGTGTAGAGCATTTGCGCTGCTACATACTACCTGACAGCCAATGTGCGACTGTATTTGCCAACGGAGCGGACAAGCATGGTCTGCCGTCGCTGGAGCCAGCAATTCATCGCGAGCCCTTGGTCGCGGAGGCATGTGAATCCATTCTAAGATGTCTGAGCCACGACTTCTGACGCCGAAGACATGGGAAGTGAGTGAAGTGAGCAGAAAGAGCGACACCTGTGGGCATCTCCGAACACCTGCGGTCTGGTAGTAATTCGACAAGCGGCCACTGTACCTTCCAGTCGTCAATCATATGCGGTAGCTCGACATGACGGGTCTTGTCCGATCTTCCACGTGGACTGTCAATGTTGCCGCAGAGCTGGTTGCCGCCGATCTAGTGCGGCACTCGCAAGGTTCGTGGCGTCATGCGGGAGGCTTCCAGACGATCGGCTCGTTCTCCTTGCGAAGGCACTACAGTACACTACCCGACATCAGCCTCTGCTGCCCATCCGAGCAGTACAACCTCTTCGCCACCATCTGATCGGAGGAAACCTGGACTGTCGCACCTGAACATACAAACTTTATGCATCTGCGCCTTCCCGGCATCCCCCATGCACGAGCACATCTGACCGCACCAATGCATGCGCCACTAGAGCGTGCCAAGATTAGTTGCGCGACCTCCACCCTCGATGCAGCTCTTTGCGACACTGCACATGCAGCTCTTTGCAGCCACGATCCCACTCTTCATTGCGTCGGGCCCTCTTCATTCTCACACTTCACTTCTGTACCCTCCTCTCGGTAACACCATCACTCTTTCGATGGAGCCGCTGTAACTCGAGGCCCATAGTGGCTGGTCACGACCCACGCAGGCTTTCGAGCAAGTCTTTCATGAGATGCGGTTCCCACCTACACCTCCCGACGAGGTGGCGGCGGATCCGCGGCTTGATACGCCGCCTGCGTTGGGGCTTCCGTCGCCGGACTACACCCCTCCCACGACTGTCGGCGCAAAGGTGCTCATGGGCGATGGCCGGCTACTCAAGATTCCGCGGCCGGCGTTCCTGACTTTCGACAATGATTCAAGAGCGGAAAGCTTCATCACGGCGAGGGAGGAGCCTTCGATGGAACACTTGACTGGATTCGAAAAGCGAGGTGGACCCGTCCAATTGCCCGTATCTATTGCTGGAGGGGCTGAAGGCGAGTCCCCAGACATGGACAGCGATGGCCGATCGACGCCCAAGCCTGACATCGCAGAACGTGAGCTACCGCGGACTCCCAGTCCGTTTCGCGATGGTGTCCCGCGCGCCGTGTCAGATCGAGCCGAAAAGCGATCCAGCACGCCTCCAAGTGGTGGGAGCGTGAGAAGGAAGCGGTATCGTGACAACACCAGCGAGTCTGGTACAGCTGGTAGTCGAGATGCAACCAGATCCAAATCGTACCAGATGGTAGGGAGCAGTGCATCGGGCAGTGCAGAGGCCGAACAGCATGAATCCTGGGAGAAGCATGTAAGCTATGTGCACAGCGATGATGAAGACTTGAGAGAGGTTTCACCTTCGCCGGCGAGCAGAGACTCGGCAGGTGGCGCACCTCCGGACGATGATGCATGGGAGAAGCACATCTCATACATTTCCTTCGACGAGCCCACAGTCACTTCCGACCAAGTGTCGAGCCCAGTAGCGTTGAACCCGAATGCTGGAGAGTTGTCGAGCATACACCTCCGTGGAAAGGGAAGTAAGCGGTCTGGGCATGGCATGAACACTGGGAAGGTGCGATCGAGCAACTCACATGGGCTAAGCGATGTTGCTCGATCGGACGAATTGCCACACCAACGAAAACACTCTCTTCACCGAGTTCCTCACCTCGACGCTCTAAAGTCGCCTCCATCGAGCATCACAGTACGCAAGCAACGACTGCCTCACACGATTGGTATTATCGACGACAGCACCGGTGACAGAGACCCTACAATCCTGCGCGACGATTCGGACTTCCACCAGAGCAGTCAGATCCTGACCTCTTACCAGCACAACACTGACGAGCTCGACCTGATCTACAGGCATATCCGCTCCGCAAACATGGACAAATTTGACGCTCTGCAGTCTGGCAAAGTGGTTGAAGCAAGGGTAATATCTGCTCAAGACGCCATGGGCCACGCACTGCGACGCGTTTCCAAATGCCATTCGCTTCGCACTGCGAGCGATGCAAGTAGCGTCAACAGCGGTGATCTACTTCCCGGGGATGTTCACGGGCGTAACACGGTCAAGGAACCAGAACCGTCAGTTCAATCATCATCGCAAGCTGTTCGTCCGAGCCGACGCGCTGAAATGTTCAGTAGGCAGCACGATCCGAAAGCGTCGAACTTGCGGGCTGTGTCCAACCCAGTACCACCTCGCCAATTGCGTCGCGAGAGACGAATTCTCAGCGATACGATCAAGAACAGGCCGATGGAGGTGTACGACGCGACCTTACGTGCCAAATTGCGAAGAGGAACTCAGACATCTCGAGTCATCGAACGGCCTGCGCATCAATTGCGCCATACCTCGATGCCTGCTTCCAACAAGAGCAAGTCCGATCAAGCAACGAGCTTAGTGGCTCAGCAAGGCAGCTCGCACGATTATGAAGCGTTCGAGCACGGTCTCCGCCGTCACTCCAGAGACTATCGCCTGGAAAAGCTGTCCATAGCGGATCATGCTCCAAGACCGGTGGAAATGGAGCGCTTCATGTCTCCCGCTTCGCCACAATTTCTGGGTATCTCAGCACATCAGCATTCCCGCAGTATGGCAACGATTGCTTCGCAGAGCCAATGGTCTGCCAACGCCGAGCTATGTGAAGCCAGTAACATGGAGATCTTTCCTCACAGCAACAAAAGTGTCATGGTTGTCGATAATGCCTCTCGACCAACAAGCAAAGACAAACAGCAATCACTCAAGGACAGCTACACCGATGAAGACGACATTACGTTCAAGGGCCCATACCACGGCTTCGTCGATGAGTCGTTTACTAAACGACCTACACAGCCGACTTTCGCCTTGAATGGACAGGATATGCAAGCTGGTGATGGAAAGCAGGTACCGCAGATCAATTACATTCCGCCTACGCCAAATAGCGAGTTGGACCGACAATTGATCAGTCCTGAGAAACGCCCATCACTCGCATCACACGCGCGTCGTTTCTCTGAGATGCTCTTTCCACGTCGCCCATCGATCACACAAGAAGAGAACAACACGCGCAACGTTAGCTTGCATCCGAATTGGCGTCCATCGTACGCGACAAGCTATTCTACAGACTCCGTCGACTCGCTCCCAGAAATGGGACAAGACTTCGACATTTTGCCACGAGGTGGCGACACTTCCGACCATCCAGCTTCATTTCCAAGAAAGCTGAGTGTTCGTATGCCTGGATTCCGTGGTACAGGAGGGTTTAGTCAGGGTAATAGCTTGGGTATCGATAGGCATGGAACGAATGTACGAAGGCATTGGGTGGATGGACGAAGGGTGAAGGGAAATGGGAAGAAAGGGTTTAGTATTCCGGGTACAAGCAAGAGAGTCGTGTTCGTTGGTTTGAAAGGGTTGAAGGGACATAAGTGATGAGTTACATGATGGGACAATGGGACGAGACAACGGGTGTACATGAACTGGAACGCGTAACGATGGCAAGCTGGCTATGGGTAATGATTCGGGATAATGGCTTTGGACGCGACTGGGCGATGATTGGTTTCGCTGAGTGTAGTATATGTATATTGGCATCCTTCTTCCTCACTTCACATCTGCACTCCTGAGATCTTCCGTTGCATCTCAGCGAAGCGGTTCAGTACATCTCATCCCTCACGCCTCGCTGTTCGTCGTAGGTCTAGTCCTTCGAAGCGATCGTCATTCGAGATCTGCTTGCTGACAGCACATGCAGTGACCATTGGCGTCGTCACTGGAGGCTTGTGTCGCTTCAGCAGCCTTGCTGCGATCACGTTTGCTGGATGCCCACATTTCGTCGCGACCATCGCTTAGTACGAAGTGACTTCACCACGAGATAAAAATCTCCCGTTGTCGTCAGTCGCACGCGCATCGGTTGCAGCGCTCGTCAGTGAGGCAGCTGGATTGCGCAGCGTCTCCTCACACCACACCCTCGTTCTTCAAAATCTCGATTTCACTCTCACCATACCCAAGCTCTCCCAATACCTCATCAGTATGCTCGCCCAATCTCGGAGGTCGCGACCTCAGACTTGTGTCGGCATCACTGAACTTCACCGGCGTGCCAATCCCCCGCCACTCCCCAGAACGCACTGCATCCCACTCAACAGACTGGATCATATTTCGAGCCCCCGTCTGTGGATGCTCGAAAGCTTGCTGAATGCTGTTTACGGGGCCGTGGGCCAAACCAGAGCCGTCGAGTAGGGCAAGCCACTCCTTCGACGTCCTTGCTGAGAAGACATCGTTGAAGATATCGCCCATGATAGCGCGGTGCTCGACTCGCTTGGCGTTCGTGGCGAAGCGCTCATCGGCAAGAAGATCATCGCGACCGATCTTCAGACACAGCGTCCGGTATTGACGATCATTATTTGCAGCCAGTGTCAGCCAGACGCCATCCTTGCATTTCAAAGTATTGTACGGCACGATTGAAGGATGCGCAGCACCATACCGTTTACCATCAATGCCTCTGTTCAGCCAATTGGCGCCGACATTGATAAGCAGGCTAATCTGCGTTTCGAACAATGAAGATGAGATATGCTGTCCTTTGCCTGTCCGGTCGCGAGCGTACAGCGCAGCCATAATGGCCCCATGCGTGTAGAGACCAGTCGACATGTCTGTCATACCTAGGCCAGGCCGCACAGGGCCTCCATCTGGGTGGCCAGTAATGTGCATCAGCCCACCCTCAGCGGCTGCGATCGCATCGTAGCCTGCGCGCTTGCTGTAAGGCCCTGCGGAGCCGTAGCCAGAGATAGAAGCATAGATTAGTCCAGGATTGAGCGCAGACAGCTTCTCATAGCCAATGCCTAAGCGATCAGCTCCACCAGGCACGAAGTTCTCGAGTACAACATCAGACTTCTTTGTGAGCTCGTACACCACATCCAATGCCTTTGGCTTCTTCAGATCCAGCGTCAGACTCCGTTTGTTGCGGTTGATAGCCGCGAAGTAGAAGCTGATCGGCTTTGCATCCTCAGCCCAATCTTGATCTTCCCCAGTGCCCTGCCACGATCGAGTCTCGTCGCCTTGTCCGGGCTGCTCGACTTTGATCACGTCTGCGCCGTAGTCGGCGAGAATCTGGCTGCAGAACGGGCCAGCGAGGATGCGAGAGAAGTCCAGTACACGGACACCTTCTAACGGTCGATTGCTCTCGGTCTTCGATGGAAGTGTAGATTCACCGCGTGCTTTCAAGTGTTTAGACAGATGTGCCTGGAGAGGTCTGTGGTTGAGTAGCCTGTTACGGCCAATACATCGAAACATCAAGCTCACGATGACATGTCCTCCACAAACAGGACCTGCACGCTCTTACATTTTGCGATTCTGCTCAATAATGTATGCCTTTGTCACTCAGAGCGATTCACGCTCAATTGGTGGGGTTGCAACCAAAGAGGGGACATGCCGAGGTTGCGCTGTTGTGTTATATACAAGCAGCGCATGTCTTTGACAATGCAAGAGAGATCATGCTGTAGCAAGTTTAGTAGGAAGAGTGAAGAAGGAATTCAACATGCTGTTGTCGAAGCTTCAGAACCGAATCTCAGCTTCAACAAACCTACCTCAACTTCCCGCAGCCCTCCATCGCGGTCATCTCGCAACCTCACACCTCAAATGTTCCCAAGCCAGCAACGCAAGCTCTACACAGTATCGCCAGCAGTCAAGTGTAGCATCAAGTAGGCTGCTTTCGCGGCCACTAGCACAGCCCCATTTAAGGCAAGCTGTATCACGGAGCCGGTCTTTCCAACTCACCCAACGTCGATCATTCGTAGCAAAAGCCACCGACTGCCTGCCAGCCTACGCAGACTACACAGACTCGCAACTCACCGTTCGCGAAGCAATTGCAAAGATTTGCTTAAACTTCCCCGACTCCTACTGGCTTAACATCGACAACACCGCAACATGGCCGACGGAGTTCCAGCAAGCGATCGCCAAAGCCGGCTGGCTCGGGATCATGATGCCATCGCAGTACGGCGGGTCCGAGCTTGGTCTTGCCGAAGCGACTATCATGATGCAAACGATCGCTGAGTCCGGTGGCGGGTACACGGCGAGTAGCTGTGTTCACATGAATATATTCGGTTTGGCGCCGGTGGTAAAGTATGGGAGCGAGGAGCAGAAGGCGAGGTTTCTGCCGCCGCTGATCGAGGGGCGGGAGAGGGCGTGTTTTGCAGTGACTGAGCCTAACACTGGGCTCGATACGCTCAAGTTGCAGTCTCTGGCGACGAGAGACGGCGATGAGTATGTGCTGAAGGGCAGCAAGATCTGGACTTCCACTGCGCAGGTCGCTGAGAAGATCCTGATCTTGGTCCGGACGACACCACTTGAGGAAGTCAAGAAGCCGAGTGAGGGTCTGACGCTGTTCTACACTGACCTGGATCGCTCGCAAGTCTCCGTTACCGAGATCAAGAAGATGGGCAGAGCTGCTGTTGACACGAACTCGCTTTACTTCGACGGCTGGCGGGTCCCAGTAACCGATCGCATTGGTAATGAAGGCGATGGCTTCAAGATGATCATGCACGGAATGAACGCCGAGAGGATATTGATCGCAGGTGAAGCCATAGGCCTCGGCATCGCAGCGATCCGGCATGCTGCGCGGTACGCACGTGAGCGGGTCGTGTTCGGCAGGCCGATCGGACAGAACCAGGGGATTGCACATCCTCTAGCGAAGGCGTGGTGCGAGCTCGAGAGCACTCGCCTGATGACCATGCAGGCGGCAAAGATGTGGGACGAAGGCTTCGCAACCGGAGAGTATGCGAATGCTTGCAAGTATCTCGCTGGTGAGCATGCTTTCACGGCTTGTGAGACTGCGGTCTGTAGCATGGGAGGCATGGGCTACGCAAAGGAGTCAGTGCCTACGAAGAGTGGATGTATCCAACACAAATGCTGATATCATCGCAGATACCATGTCGAGCGATTCCTGCGTGAAGTGATCATCCCCCGTCTGGCTCCTGTGAGCAGGGAGATGATATTGAATTACATCTCCGAGAAGGTGCTTGACTTGCCAAGGTCATACTGAGGCAGGTGACAGGAGCCCGCCCGTGGTCGACGGGAATGGAGCTAGCATACCACGACGTATGTGGGATTGCTACTTGTCGCAACCGGCCATTGGCTTGTTCAGCGCCTGATCATCTCGACAGTCAGACAGTTTTCCGAGGGCCAGTCCGTCGCAACGCTGTGCGAAAGTGTGCGCCAACCACTGTGGACCATAGGCGCAATGCCTCGCAACAGTCCGAGATGAGCAGTGAGGTCACCAGAGCTATCTGTCAACAACATTCACATCGCTGGTGATGGGAAGCAGGCAGAAATTAGAAGAGACAGATGAAGATCGAGAAGCCGCCAAGTCTCTAGCGTGGTGATTTCGCGAGGTTACCTTGGAGTGGAGAGTGAGTGATCGACGAAGAGCATCGACAAGCACGATGTACCTTCTGAGATTCATGGTAACGTCAAGGCCAAGACACAGTTACATCACGTCTGTAATCGGCTTGTCGGATGGCTCACTGCCCGCTCCCCGCCCCCGGCGTATCCTCAATCTTAAACACATACTTGACCGCACTCGCCTTACCATCCTTCAAGTTCTTCAGCGCCTGCTCGACGCCTCCAAGCCCACCCGGCACAACCTCCTGTGGCTGTGCCTTGAACCATCCCTCCTCCAATCCCTTGCTCAGATACCTACTCCACACATATCCAAAGTCCTTGAGGTCGCCGTGCACATCACCAACCCTGGTCGTAGACTTCTCGACAGTGTCCGCGAACCCAGGGTAGTCTTTGCCGGGGAGGACAAAAGTCACTTTACCCTTGGCGTCGACAACTTGGGCGAGGTTCTCTACGGAGCCGTTCTCAGAGACTGCGTCGAAGGCGTGCAGAAGAGGAGCACCGTTAAGGGCAGACTTGATGGACGACACGACGTGCTCATCACCTTTGCGGTAGTCGACCAAGACGTCACCCTTGGACTTGTCGAGAAACTGCTCGACGTGGGATGAGGCGCGGCCGGCAATCGTGATCAGAGGGTGGATGTTTGATTTGATGGCCAGCTGCAGGGCATATGAGCCGACTGACGACGAGGCACCGTAAATGACCAGAGGCGTCTTGCTGCTTGCCTTCGAAGCTGGACTCCACGGCTCTGGTAGTCCGAGACGAGCGTAGAGACCCACAGCTGCTGTCAACGCCGCAAGCGGGATAGCGGCGCCCTCGGAAAAGCTGATGTTCTTGGGGAGATGGAAGGTGGTGTGCTTCCAGGAGAGTGCGTACTCCGCGTACGAGCCACCCGGTGTCATCATCTCGTGGAAGGCCATTACTCTGTCGCCTTTCTTGAACTCTACCACATTCTCGCCAACCTCGTGAACAATGCCAGAGATGTCGTCGCCCTTGGTAGCAAGTCAGCTCTGGTATGTCTACGTGTGGAGACGCAATGACATACTTGGTTCAGCACGCCCTTATCGCCCGACCATTCTGGTCGCTTCCTGTTAGTGGGTTAGTCCCAGTGTTGCTGGAGTCGATCATCGCCCACCAGGGACTTTCCAGTCTTTCGGGTTCGAGCCGCTGTAGATGACTTTCGTCACGACTTGATCGGCATTGGGCTTCGGGACTGACGAGTCTACGATCTTGACCTTGGGCCCAGCTGAAACGATGGCTTCTTTCATTGTAGTGACTGAACGGAGGTGCTGGGAGATGGAGGTGATGCGAGATGTAGTGGTGTGTTTGAGGGATTGGAGCATGGAAGTAGAATGAACCGTGGGACTTATGGAGACTGCAGAGGTTGTGGATCTCGGATGCTCGACAACCGTGAACGTCGTCGACAGCAGATGGAGCCGCGCTGCAATGGCAATACGGTCGGTGATAGCTTACATCCTCAGGCTGAATAATGCCGAATGTTGTGGAGCGGGCCTGATGGCGTCATGATGCTGTGTTTCAACTGCCGAGGCCGTGCACTGGTGTACAGCTGTGAGCTCTACAGCAACACTTGCTGGCTTCGCACTGTTGCAGCAGCAACTGCAAGCTTTGTCAAAATCCTCATGCCAGGTGCGCGCTACACTGCTGCGAAGGGTCTAGTCGTCCAAGCCCTTTCGCCATGCGAGTCCGGCACATAGCATGGAGACCACATCTCATGGTGTGGAGTTCCCAAGAGGGTCTCTCGGGGCGGAAGTGCGAAGGTCAGAGGCGTGATGCAGACGTCCGCACTCGGGAGAGGGACGAGCAATGGGCCTTCGAGAGATTTCTGGTGGACGTGCGAAGTGGAGGACTGCAAGGCGGGAATTTGGCTGAGGAAAGGGCGCCCATAGCAACCGGCGCGGACCGTAACCTACTGAACCCCGGTTATGTTGACCTGCGTTTCACGCTAGTAATTTGCCAGTGACGCTTGACAGACGACACCTGAAGGCATTGGCACACGCTACGATCACTTTGATAGCTCATATGAGGCATCGCACAAGCAGAACTCTCACAGCCATATCGCGGCTATACACTCTACACCCGCGACCATGTCTGGCCCACCCACAGATGGCGCATCCAGCATAAACGTGACTGTCCGCGTGAGACCCTTCACGATACGAGAGGCAGCGCAGCTCTCCCGCATGGAAGAGGGACCTCTTTTCCTAGGAGATGGGTCGCTTGCTGCGGTGCCGGCACCGCTGCTCAAGGCGAAGGGTATAAGGCCGGTCATAAAGGTGGTGGACGAGAAATGCTTGTCAGTGATACATATGCATGGTAAGATGATACTACAGGTCAGCTGACAGTCAGAGCAGAGTCTTCGATCCCCCAGAAGAGCAGGCAGTCCAGCGCTTCGGCCGCGGCGGTATGGGCCAGGGCAAGCGGTCGAAGGATGCGACATTCGGCTTCGATCGGGTGTTTGACGAGAACACAACACAAGGCGATGTGTATGAGGCCACTACGAAGGGGCTACTGGACTCCGTACTGGACGGCTATAATGCCACAGTCTTCGCATATGGCGCTACAGGATGCGGCAAAACACACACGATCACGGGAACTGCGCAGGCGCCGGGCATCATCTTCCTTACCATGCAAGAGCTGTTCGAACGGGTGGAGGATCTGAAAACGGACAAGTTCTCGGAGATCACTTTGTCATACTTGGAGATCTACAACGAGACGATCCGTGATCTGCTCGCAACGCCCGGTGCCGGAGGTAAGCAGGGTCTGATGCTGCGGGAGGACGCCAATCAGGCCGTTTCAGTCGCTGGATTGTCCTCGCATAACCCCCAGAATGTGGCAGAGGTCATGGATATGGTCATTCGAGGAAACGCTGCGCGGACACAATCACCTACAGAAGCAAACGCCACGTCCTCCCGATCACACGCTGTGCTGCAAGTGAACATCTCACTGAAGTCTCGAGACGCTAGCGTACACGAGCCAGTGACAATGGCAACCCTCAGCATCATCGATCTAGCAGGCTCCGAGCGAGCATCTGCCACAAAGAATCGCGGCGAGCGCCTGATGGAAGGTGCCAATATCAACAAGTCCCTGCTCGCCCTCGGAAGCTGCATAAATGCCCTCTGCGATCCTCGAAAGAAGAACCACGTCCCCTACCGAAACTCCAAACTCACCCGGCTCCTCAAATTCTCACTGGGCGGCAACTGCAGGACAGTGATGATCGTCTGCGTCTCGCCCTCCAGCCAGCACTACGATGAAACGCAGAACACGCTCCGATACGCCAACCGCGCCAAGAACATCCAGACCAAGAGCGTACGAAATGTCTATAATGTGGATCGCCACGTGAAGGACTACTTAAAGAAGATTGATGAGCAGATGAGTCGGATCAATGAGCTTACTGCAATGCAGAAGCAGTATGAGGAGATGGCTTTCGTGAAGTTCCGGAAGGCTGAGGCGAAGAGGGTGGAGATTGCACATGATGGTGTGCAGCGGATACGCCTGGCTTATGATCATTCTGCGCCGGAGCGGCAAGATCGTGTGAACAATGTCCGGCGACTTCGACAGATCGAGCGTAGGATCGGAGCCATCAGCGGCTGGATCGGCGCTTTCGATCAAGTCTGCGAGACTCGAGAAGAGGAGGACGCACCAAAGTCGATGCTAGCGATGCGCAAAACCGCACAAGGTATCCTGGTCGAGCTGGAGGGGAGCAGACAACACTACCACCAACGCCTCCACAAGAGCAATTGGTGCCGAGCGATTGACACTGCGCTTCAAGATGGCCTACGTCAATTGTCCGGTGTCGAGGGAGCACCTGGAGATGGCGCTGAAGAGAGTCTGAAGAAGGAGACAGAGCTGCTGAAGGGACGAATGGAAATCGACGTGCACCTTGCCACGATAGAGCAGGAGAAAGCACAGGATGGGTTGATGCAAGTGCTGCTGAATGCCCATTTCGAGACGATCGCCATCCTCAATCAGATCTTGCAAATGAGTGAGGAGGAGGCTGTGCAGGCTGCGAGGAGTGTGCTGGGTAAAGTATTGCTGAGCTGCACAGAGAGCGTTGGGCAAGTCATCAAGCCTGATGGCGGTCTTGTGATCACAGAAGCAGTGCCACCAACGCGAGGCGGCACCCCCCGAAAACGCAAGCAGGTCCCTCTGGCAGGGCCAAGTCCAGCGAAGCTCAAGTTCCGCCCATCAGCGGTGCCCACGCATATGGTCGACTCGCCACAATTGACTTCGAGTCCTGCATCACGGCCCATGGGCTCGCCTAGGCGGCGAGTCAAGCTCGGTGGTGCGAGGAAAGGTGTGGTGATGACTGGAACGCCGAAGAAGAAGAGTCCGACGAAGAAGCGGGCTGTGCGGTGGCGGGATGAGAAAGACGATGGAGAGGGTGCCCTGCCGTTGGTGGACTTCCAGGCAACGCCGAAGTGGGAGGGTAGCAGTCCTGCCCTGCCAGAAGATCAGCCAAGTCAGCGTGAGGAGGCGACGGAGCCATCCCAGTCAGCGGCCATTGACTACACCAACCCCACCACCTCATCGAGCCCAGTGCCAGCACCACCACAACCATCCTCCGATCTTCGCAAATCGAGCAGCGGCCGCTTCGCCACGGGATTCCTGTCAAAACGCTCAGATGGCTCGCCAGCTCCACCTCCGCCCACGCTGACCCTGGGGAATTTCTCCAGTGAAGACGAAACTAGTCCTCTCCGTGAACGAGCCGCTAACAGCGCCCCAAGACCATCTGCGCTTAGCCAAAACACCCTCCCGCAACCACAAGAACACTCCGATGACGCTTCTTCGGCCTCCGAGAACGACCACCCACTGGACAAACTCAACCCCTCTGATCTCCGCACAGCGCTCTCACGCCGGCCATCACAGAATCGTACATCCTTGAACCCATCACATCCTCGCTCCGCACACCGTGATCGCGAGTCTCTCCACCGCCGCCGCTCACCTACAGCCACCTCACCGCCCTCCCTTCATCCCTCTAACTCCAACAACACCGCCGAAAGTATATTCTCCGCCTCCCACGCGCGGCGAATGGTGAAGTCCGAGCGCGAAGAGGCCTTACGCAGCGTGCTTAGTCCGAGATCAGCGCCTGTGGGTAAGGTTGCTGGCGGAGGCGTGAGGAGGAGTATGATGGTTGAGGGAACGCCGAAAGAGGGCATGGAGGGACCGAGGAGGCATGTGAGGGTTAGTAGTGTGGTGCCAGGGAGCGCGAACCGGGTGCCTGGGCCTGTGGGAGCTAGCGGTGGAGTGATGGGCGGGAAAGCTGCTTGGCGGTAGGGATACAGGCGGGTTCCTGACGGTGGGTAAGCAATTGATTTCGTAAGCCTGGGTTCTTCAGGAGTAGCAGCTGGCGAGCTGTACGATGGTGGCAGTCTGAGTTATTGGCCAGTGTTTAAGCATCGCATAGTAACGCGAGTGTCTCTGAGCAGCTTGGTAAGCCAGAGTCTGCTATGTCGTCTGTACACATATGACTTGCCATGTTCCTGATGTGACATTGTCAATATTTCACAACAGCATGCCAGTATGCGGCGCATGGCCGGTTGGAACCTCGCGAGAGCTGATACTCCACTAGTGGATGAATTCTGCTCTCGATGTCACGATTTGGCTCGATTGCGACGCCCTGTAGCGATCCCTAAGTAATACTGGAGGCATTGCGGGAGATCGTGGCTTTGACGTGCTTCGATCCACTGACAGCACTCAACTTGGTGCACAGTTAAAATCTGGTCTGACATCGTCCTCATTCCCAGTGTTGCCCCACTCTGGGGCCGGGGGCAGTGACGAGTGGCGAAGGAAAGCGATACAGCCGATGCAGGACTTCTCGGGTCGTGTGCCCCTTGTGCCCCTCACGTGGAACTGATGCTTCATGTAGTTGCGCACATGATGCAGCACAAGTAGCTGCTGCCATGCACTCAGCTGTCCGTCCCAATTTGACCAGACGTCTTGCCTGAGAAGCTCTTGAGATCGCTTGAATAGCTCCTCGGGGAAGCAACATTGATATTTTCTTTCCTCCGGCTGCCTGCAGCGTGCGTCAATGAACTCCGCCACGTCAGGACTGAGTCTATAGATAATGTACTCGCAAGCTTGGGTAGAAGTTTTGGGAGACAAATGCACTCGACAGACAAGTTGTGTGTGCAAAGACCAAGTTATATGGCGCTTTGGCTCAGACTGATCTTGTCTGTGCTGATCTCCATCACCAGTGGCAGGTGTGTCCGCAACAGGGGTCCTCGTATTGTCACCGCTACCGGGCCAAGTAGATGAACATGCACTCCCTCCATCATTCCGGCATGGAAGGTCGTAGCCCGAATCCAACGGTCGCAATACTCTGGGTGTGTCCTTATAGGTCATTCGACTTCCTCCTGCCAAACCTCTTGCTATTATCAGATTCCGCGTCTTCGCGGATTCTGAGACTTGCACACTGAACAGTGCTCCGGGCCGTAGCTCTCCATAACACATCAATGGCCTCCACGCGTTCAGGTCTTGAAAGATCGTCTCGAGGTCAGCCACTGTCTCTGGCGACAATTCAGTGCCCCTTTCACGGGGCAAGAAGCACTGTAGCAGTCCACGGCATAGATAGTAAAGTATCTGATCCTCGTGTTGGAGGCCCGAAGACCAGTATGTAGATCGTAAGGACTGTACCTTCCTTCGGTGAGCGCCCGCCGTATTGGGATCGTTAAGGGAAGTGGTCCGCATAGCATCAGTAACGTCATCGTCATAGCACGGCCCAATCTTTGGTTTCACTTCGGCTCTCAAACGTCGCAATGCTATGGCAAGAAAGGCCAACAAAGCTTCCCTGTCGGCGGAACTCCTAACAGTCACTGGCTGCGCTACGAGCCAGGAACAGAGTACATTTGCGTAGCGATGCTCCATCAAGTCATGCACGCGCGAGCTGAGATAGGCGCCAAGTCCATTCTCGAGGCACGTTCTCCAGAAGTACATCGTTGCAGAGCAGACTTGTGCAAGCGGCAACCACTCCTCGCCCGGTAATGTCGAGAGATCATAGTCTTCGTTGACAAGCCTACCGTCGTGGCGTGCCGCGAGAAGTTTTCGCAGGTCATCAAGAGTGCTGTTTGTAGCCGCCGAGTCGTCAGAGTGCACATAGCTTGCCAGTCTGAGCGCACGCTCGACCGGATATTCAAGATTGCTGGCCTTCCAGGAGCGATTGGTAGGAGCCAGTGAGACCAATTTGATCTGTGCTTTAAGCAGCTTCCTACATGTCTCGAGAGAATCGCAAGCTTCGACCCAGGAAGTGAGCTGAGATTTTGGGTGGTGAAACACATAGTCGTAAGCGCATCTATGCAGCCAGTCCAGGCATGTGGTTTCATGGGCAAACAGAGGATGCATTGTATCGATATCGGCGTTTATCCAGCGTTGCACTGACAATTCGATCAAGCCTTTGCTCCTTGCTCGGATCTGTGTTGTGGTCGGGTCGCAGACAGTAACGAAGTCGCCTACGCCCAGATCAAGGTCGCTCGTCATAGCAGCTGCGACGGTGGCTACAGTTGGGGCATAGCTTGCATGGTTCATGTGATATCCACCCTCCGCGGCTGCCGCTGTACAATGCATCGCTCGGAAGTAGAATGCCAGGGCACCGCGATGCACAGTGTCTACACTTCCGATCATGTTCGCTACAAGGTCATGTATCTCTGTCGGCATCAGGTCCAGTCGCTCGTGTAGTATCATATCGTCATCACCTGCCGTGTGCCCAGCGGTGATCGATCCTGTCACAAGTACTGCCCATAAGAATACGCCACTGCTCTTGGCTATGACCTCTCCTGCGAATTTGTCTCTCAAGAGCTCCGATACTGCAAACATCTTGTCCTCTACATATAAGGTGATGTCTTCGAGATTCAAGTCTTCGAGACTTAGACCTGGCATGGACGACAATCTGTGTGTCAGCAATGTCTCCGGACGACTGGCGATGCACAGCTTGCGCGTCGTTCCCCGGACAATATCGCTCAATACATCGATCAAGCGGTCATGGTCTCCCTCCAACTCGTCAAGCCCGTCGATCATCATGACAACGCGTACTTGCTGCAACAATTCAAGTGCCCGGCGGACAGCCGCTAGAAGCTTTGTCTCTGTCCATGCATACACACCATCGAAGGACGTAGCTACCTCGTCGAGGACGTCCGATCTCGCGCTACACAACTGATGCAGGATCGATCGTAGGAGGCCAGTGATACTTCTCTAAAGTGATGAGCCTGCTCGCCAGAAGAAGAACGTGACCCTGATGTATGCTTCAATTCCAGCCCACGCCCGCAAGGCTGCGTCGAAGCGTAAATCGTCGTTAACGAATCCCATCAGCGTGGACTTGCCAGAGCCTGCTTTGCCACTGATCCAGTAAGTGGACTCATCACTGTGTAGCCACTGGGTGATTGTCACACGGGCCGGGGATTCGCTTGTGAGCATTCGATGCAGAACATCACCCCGACGATTCTCGTACGACTCGTCAAAGATCCATTCGTATGTACTGGACCAAGCAGGCGTAATCGATTCTGCGCGACTCGTCATACCTTCGAAACCCAGGCTCATGAGAAAGCGATCACGCCGATGCATTGCGTCTGCTGATGCAATATCGCCTCGGATCGCTGAGGTCCCTGTAAAGATCTTATCATGACCAGCGACCGTAGCAATGGCGAGCTGCGACAACTCCTTCATTGTCTGCGTACGGGCCTGGTCGATAACGGTGCGAAGCTGGTCGTGTTGCGCAGCTGCAGAGGCAGACATTTGCGACAACAGGTTTGTGCTCTCGGTATGCCTGGCTACAGCATCATCTACAATCTGATGGACTTTTAGACGCAGATCAGCACTCATTGCTTGATCGAGTAAGGTCTGATAGTCTTGCAATCGATGAGTGAGCTTTTCGATTGTTCGCTTGCCCTTCATCGCTCGCATCAATTCGTGAAACGTCGAAGATCTACCGACGGAGGCGCCCCTGACTTGCTGCAAGACTGCAAGCAACTCATCGCCAGCATTATCACATCTGATACCTAGGTCCTTGATTCGACGACTACTGGCAGTGTTAGCCGACACACCTTGCAAAGCCTTCCGGATCTCCCTCAGGTCTTCGATGTAGCGCTCGAGTTGCCTGTTGGCATCGGTTGCACCGCTGTCCCGGATTTCTTTGCATAGTTTGAGGGCCTCGACTCCGTACTGTAAGAATTGAGCAGACGCTGCGGCTGCACCTAACACGGCTAAGGCTTCCGCCATATTCGGAGGCCCCCTGAGCTTCTATCGTGCCGCCCTTAAGACTGCGAGGCGACGCCGATGTACGAACGAGGAGTACTACGATATTCGCAGCCGGCACATTGGCGAAGCGAACACCACATGCAGATGACACCGCCTTGGCTTACTTGCAGCTCAGTTCTAGTGTCACTGGTCATCCGCAGTGCCAGGCTCAGGACCTCACTCTTGTCAGCAGTCCTCGCAATGCGAAAGTCATCCTGAGCATATCTATGAAGGCCACTGTAAGGGTCCGGGTAGCCGTGGATTTTCGAATGCCTGATCAGTACCTCGTGCAGAGCGCAAAGCGGTACTTGTGGCCGCGATGCCAGATCGGCTCCTGGTTAGTAAAGCTGTAGTCAGCAATCGCTATTCACTCAAATGAATATCCTCAGGAGACGTCGCACACTGCAGAAGGAGGCAACGAAAAGAAAAGCCATGCCGCTGTGAGTGGCTCAGCCCCGTGATCGACAGCACCGCAGCCTTGCTGCCGCTTTCGTGCAGCGGCTGCAAGCCTAAGCCGCGCTGATAAATTAGTGCTATCAAGGCATATCTGTCGTCGCGGTCATAGGCTTGTAGTGTCTTCACCTGTCGGATCTCCAGTAAGGCGTCCAGGCGCACTATCGAGAGCTGTTCCGTGTCTGGATGTGGACCGCCTTTCTTGGCACAAGACTCAGGTTCGTCATCTCCGCATCGGAGTGCGATGATATTGACCTGCGAACAGCGGAAGGTACCCGAACGCATGGGCGAGCATGACTGAAGCCAGGATCTAGCCATCGGTCTCCCAGAACGGCTTGCGGCGGAGAAGCAGTCTGGAATAAGAGCACGGTCCAGCTTGGAGGAAGCGCAGTAGCCAAGATACGTGCAATGGTGCATGTACGTGTCAAGCTCTCGGGCCGAGACAACGCCGCTGGGCGCTCTCTATATTCGAAGATCGTACAAATGGCAGGGACGAAGTGCATAGTCGTGCCTTCCCGTGCTTTTTGAGAATAAGGTGCGCTGTCCTACCTTAGGTACTGCCCCTAGCTTTAGTGGACAGGCGCGAATCTGATCCGGTCGCTCCCATTGTAAATGAAAAGAGGTCCGCGGTCACTTGAAAACGAGCTTTCGACGGCCGTGGGCAGAAGGAACAGAAACATGAAAAACGCCGCGGTGCCTGCATTTCTAGCGCATGTGTATCTACCAGACTCAACTACGCGACGTTTGGAAGCGTAGCTGAAGCAGGGAGGCATTGCCGTGCTAAGTGACATCCAACGTCATTGACTGAGGGAACGCAGGCCCAACCTGCTTCATCATGGGCATTGACACGAGAAGCATTGCCACGAAAGCAAACGCCAAAAGGTCACTGGCAAGGATTGCGAGCAGGAAGCAAAGTACGCAGGTGTCGCACTCCAGATCAAACAACAGCCCATCTGCAAAGCGCGGCATGAGTGATCTATAGTATGAGGCCATGTGAACGATGCTAAGAACCGCCTGTGCTATAGCAAGTGCTGGGGTGGGAAGGACAGCCAGAGATCCTTGGGTAGTGCTGAAGTCGAAACCCATTGCTCCCAAGCATATACTTTATGGCATGCGATCGTCGGAGGCTAGTCGTGCTGTACGTAGACTCTTGCCCTTTTGTAGATTGAAACAACGACCGCCGACCCCGGTGCGGCTACGAGCTTCGTAGCTCTAGATGCAAATGCTGGTTGAGAGGGGTGTGAGCCAGGAGTTGAGCCCCAGCTTTGACGAGAGTGCTGCGTGCCTGTAGACTTCTGACCTGCAAGTAGATTAGCGCGCAAAAACATGATCAATGAGAAAGCCTAGAGCCTACCCTCGCTTGGCTCTATCTGTCTTACCGACGCACGTCGGCACCTTCTCCACCTGCTCCGTATCATGCTCCTCTTTTGACAGCTCTTGAATTATCCCGCTAGAAGCTGCAGTTGCCGTCGATGTTGCGGTTCCGGGCATGCCCATACAACCATCTCAAAGGCTAGGTCTGCTCTGTGTCCAAATCCACTGTGTTCAGCAGTCGTCCGCCCTGAGAGCGCCTCACTCGCCCTCATTCTCCTCGTCCTTCTCTCTCTTCGTCCCAGGGCTGCGACTGCGCCTCCTGTCCGGCTTCTTCCCACCTCGAGATCCCCCAGCGCCCTTGCTAGGTGGCGGGCGCACAAAAGCGAAGTCCACATTGACCGTCTGCTCAAGCAGCTTCTCCCCGTTCGCGCCTTCAATCGCAGCCTTGGCCTCGGCTAGTGTTGGATACTCAATGAGAACGTAGCCCTGTGAGTCCATGGTGTCAGCAAACCCCGCTCGCAGCATGCGATTCCCGAAGCAAAATAATCCACCTTCACATATCCCGTCCGCCGATCCAAATTCATGTGCAGGTTCTTCAGCTCCCCAAACTCCCCGAACAGATCCTGGATGTCCTCCTCGGTCGCCTCCTCGTGCACGTTCGTGACGATGATTATCCAGCCCTCGATGCTGCGGACGGCCGCTGCTTTGTCTGCTGTTTGGGTGTTGTTCGCGGTGGAAGCGTTGGTTTTGGCGTCGACAGGCGAGGCCGGCGCGTCGATGTCCATCTCAGTGTCCGCCATGGTGGGTGTGTGTCTGATTGTGCCTGGAGGAGAGTGCAGAGGGACTGTAGCGAATGTGCCGTGGTCTAGAAATGTTGGAGCTCTGCTCATGAACCCTTGAAGTTCAAACGCGCCAAGCTCAAGAGGTGCGGCCACGTTCCGTGGTGCGAGCCTCACGAAGTGAAGCGCTACATTCTTCACTCCTCTTGCACTTCATACTTGGTATACATTCCTACGCGCATCTCGCCTCGACCGATATGCACGAAGCAAGACCCTGTACACGACAGTGATGATGGTGAAAGCGTTTCTACTGCTCTCACTGCAGCGAGTGCTCGATTTGTCGAGCTAAGGTCTCCCGTTACGACCCTCTAAACCTGTTCACATTTTCCTCTATTCCTCTCACACCATGCAATCACCTCCACTCCAGCTGCTCCTCCACACGGAATCCCCACGAGATCTCTTCACGGAGAGCAGCCTGTCAGCGTCGCGTCTTGTGACCTGACTACGCTGTGAGCTGGAGCCGGTAGCAGCCATGCCTTCAGGAATGGCTGAGACGTGTCTGCGAGATCGAAAAGGACCTTCATAGTTCACACCATTGCCCGCCTCGGCGATGTATTGGCGGGTGTGACTCCTTGCGTACCGACAAGTCATTGCTGACATGATGAGAAACAAACGACGTCGTTGTAATATGGATGCTTGACGGGTATATGCATCTATGTATCTATCATAGCTTCGCACCACCACTTCCGTCCATGGCTTCACTTCTGCTGATCACAGCGACTCTTCGGGGACCGTCCTTCTTGAACTCGACTAGCACGCATTGACTCTTGAGTCCCTTTCGACCACTGCCTTCTGCCTCAAGCTCAGGTCCGGGCCGATCCAGCCCTAGCACGTTACGTCCATCATCTCTCTTCTGACCCGTACGAGGTGGCTGCACTGTGGGGGATATGCACATGTCCCTCCAGCTTATACCACCTTCCTCGCCGGCCGGCGGTCGGTTGATGAACTCGAGCAGCCGTTGTCGCCTCGTGTCAAGCTCTGCTTGCGGCACTGCTGTCCGCGATATGCTGGCGTAGTCTGTTGGTGACGAAAGAGCGTCCAGATGCTGCGCTGCTTGATGTAGAAGGAAGAACTGTGGCGGGAACAAGATGATGCGCCCTTCCTGTGCTAACCTGAGCCACGCTGATGCTGGCAGAAAGCGCGCAGTGGTGTGCTCGAGACCACCGTCTGGGGTCGGCGTGGGTATCTTGACTTCAGGCGGTTCATCCTGACCATCGGCGGTCTCCGAAAGAGGCGTGCTGGACGAGGTTGGTAGGCAGTACACATACATCTGCGTCGTGAACCGCTTCGGGACATTTGTTGGCGTCACCCATCTCGTGAAGGGCGTTAGACCATCTGTCAGAAGCCATTAGCCATGCCCCCTCTCCTTACGCGCAATACTCCACCTACCAAGATCCGCACTCCCACCCCTAGTCTCCAACCACTCTCCAAACCTGACCTTGTTCCCGTGAACCTCCCTCCGTCCCTTGACCATCTCCTCCTCGCTCAACTCTAACAACCTTCCATCCTTTCCCTTCGCCAACAAGATTCCGCTCTCCTCGAACGTCTCCCTCACCGCTGTCTCCCTGTACGCCTTCCCATCTACATGCCTCTCTTTGCTCCCTACAATGGGGACTTCTCGCTCATGGTAGGCCGACAGATTACCGCCGGGAAAGACGTGCGCCGAGGCGAATGAGCTGGAGGCTTTCACGCGCTGAAGGAGGAGAACGTGGTTTTGAGGCGAGAGGAGCAGGACTGATGAAGAGGGCGAGGGAACTGCAGGCGCTTTGGACTTGGACATTGCGGAGGGGTTGAAGCCGTTGGAGAGTGTTTGCGCGGCGAGGGCTGAGCTATCTGGAGCAGTCGAGGATGCGAAGCTACGAACACTGTAAAGAGACGGGAGGCGTCGAAGAGGTGTGAGACGAAGAGTGCGCATAGCGCTACATTGCGTCGTCTACGCGTCTGGCATCTGGCGTAGTCTGAAGCTCGACATTCTGTTCGCGGGGACATGTTTGGCCCGACAGCCGAGGCATCCGACAGCTTGGCTGATGAGGTCAGCGCTGACTATCGAAAGGCAGCGCGAAAGTCATAGCTGCAATAACAAATTCCCACCAACATGGCTTTGATGGGCCAGATTTCAGACCTTGCCGTTTCGACAAGCCGACACCGCTACGCGCGTCTAGAAAAGACCTTGCCACGATGTCCCAACGGCGAAGACCACGCGGCGACACAGCGGTCTTTTCACACGCCGTTGCTACAGTATCTCTCTCGTACCTGCCAGGCTGTGAAGCACACCTACTGCTCTGTGTATAGAGCACACTGGCTCTGAAGCTCCTGCATTCGCACGACGAAGACTGGGACATGCTCCCCAGCGATACAATGGACTGCGCTTATCGACCATGTGTAATCTGCGACCTCTTCCCGGCGGCAGCAAATGCCACGCGTGCCCCTGCAGCCACGCGATAAGGAATCTCGCGCCGCTGGGATTACACCATCTCTTTGCCAATCGCAAGCATCTGCTGATTAGAAGTATCCACAGCGAATAAGTCCATGCTCTGCCTTCTCCATGCTAAGAGATGCTTGGTCTTCTAGCACGTGGGGAGGAAAGGCTTGGTGAAAGGCTATCTTCGCCAACTGCTGTACAATTTGAGAGCTCGCGCAAGAGGCGCAATGCTTGCAACACCACCACGCCTCAATCCAGTGCAAACACTGAGGGTAAGCGCGATCGGTATAGTTGTAGCATCATTCTCTTTTACCTCAGACTGTTCAGCACATCACACAGTCCCTCATTCCCACCAACACGGTCGCTCGGGCCAGACCCTCACCAGGCACGATCAGGGCAATCCTCCTAATGCGAGTCACTGATAAGCATCTGCCACGCCATTTGATGCAACATACGCGTGGCACGCACCTCACCAGATTTTAGCGAAAGCATTCCTTCGCCATCTGCCTCATTGTCGCTAAATCGCGCAAACCTGGGACCTTATTGGTCAGAGAGCCATCTATCTACACTGATCTCCCCATGGCCTACGGTTATGCCAGCACCAGGATGGCGCGGCATTCGCCTGTGCCGCAACCCACCCTGCTGAGAGGAGAGTACTTGATTACCTGCAGCACCCCTTGTCGGCTGGCTTGCGGTACCAGCAGAAACAACTCTTGTGCGACGTCGAGCTGCAGCTCGAGTACAAGAAGCTTTCACCTCCGCACACGCCTCGCTCTGCGTGGCTTGCGCAAGTCCGGACTTCCACGATGTCTACCGTCAACCTCGTAACCCCGGACTGGCTCGACACCGGCAACAACAGCTGGCAATTGACTGCAGCATCGCTCGTCGCTCTTCAATCAGTCCCAGGCCTTTGCCTGTTGTACGCCGGTCTCGTCAAGAAGAAATGGGCCATCAACTCCATGTTCATGGTCTTCTATGCTTTCGCCATGGTCCTCGTTGTCTGGACTATTCTTGGATATGAGGCTGCCTTCGTCGTGAAGATGCTTCCTTTTGTTGGCGTGCCAAAACCTGTGCTCGCTATGAACATGCAGCTGACGCAGAGTACGCTGCCGAGTGCGAACTTGTCGCAGAACTTTCCGCTCTCGACGATGGTGTACTTCCAATTTGCTTTCGCGGCGATCACTCTCGCTCTCATTGCTGGCGCGTATCTGGCTAGGATGAACTTCACTGCTTGGATGATTTTCGTGCCGTTGTGGCTGCTGTTCAGCTACTGTGTCGGAGCTGTGAGTGGCACGAATCCGATCGGACGTCAACTGCGCTGACCACTGTACAGTACAGCATCTGGGGCGGTGGCTTCCTCTTTCAGATGGGCGTGATCGACTACTCTGGTGGCTATGTCATTCATCTTTCCTCTGGCACCGCAGGTTTTGTCGGAGCATGGTGGATAGGATCTCGACTGCAATCAGATCGTAAGAACTTCCAGCCCAACAACATCCTCTTCGTAATGCTTGGCGCTGGCATTCTCTGGATCGGCTGGAACGGGTTCAACGGAGGCGTAAGTTGCTTTTCTACCATTCCGAGTTGACCTATAGACTGACAGTACTCTGCGTAGGATCCGTATGCCGCCTCCCCCGACGCTGGCGTCGCAGTTCTCAACACCAATCTCTGCACCGCCGTCAGCCTCCTAACATGGACTTGCATGGACTTGATCTTCTACCGCAAACCCTCGATCATCGGCGCCATCAACGGCATGATTACTGGTCTCGTTGGCATCACGCCCGCAGCAGGCGTTGTGGCAGGCTGGGGCGCTATCATCATTGGCGTTTGCACCGGTATCATCCCATGGATTAGCATGAACATTGCAGGCAAGAGGATGAGGCTATTCACGCATCACGTGGACGATACGTTGGGCATCACGCACACGCATATGGTTGCTGGATCGCTCGGAGGTTTCTTAGTGGGTCTGTTTGCGACGAGCGAGGGCTGCGCTGCTTTCGGCATCACCAACCCGGGAGGCGCCATCGACGGCAACGGGAAGCAAGTCTGGTTGCAAATCGTCGGCATCCTGTTCATCGTGGGCTGGAACGCAGTGTGGACTTCGCTCATCATGTGCTTCATTAAGTACGTTTGTCGCGTTCCGCTGAGGATGAGCGAGGAGGACATGCTGATTGGAGACGATGCTATTCATGGCGAGGAGGCTTACTGCTTCTCCGACGATGTGGACGGGTTAGTGCCAACTATTACCCAGGAGCAGCGGGCGCATGATAGAATGAGCCATGATGCTGAGAGGATCAAGGTCCTGGTTGGGAGAGATGTGGAGATGGGTAATGGTAGTGGTAACAGCGGGGAACATGGGAAGATCGAGGGAGGTGAGGTGAAGATGGATTGAACACCGAGTGGGACTTGGTGGCCTGAACTAGAGAGATATCGTGAGATTATACAGACCGCTGCTCAGACCCGATCAATTGCATCTGATTCCATACCGTGTCTTCCATGCCTGCAGCTTGCTGACACGCGTGCCGGGGTCGAGCCGCTTGGATCACTCATCAAGGTGCTCGTTCTTGATAATCTCTCGATGTCGGGATCAAACTCTCACCTCTCCCTACACCATCTCGCGCTTTGCGTGGTTACATTCGTTCTTTTGTCGAGCTCTTCTCTCGCTGTTGACGTCCCCATTCACCGTGCTGTTCACAGTCTCGCCAGACGCGTTCGAGGGTCGAGACCTCTCTCGGTGAGGCACGCTTCTCAAGTCCGCAACAGCAAGTCCATGCCGGCTGACAGACGGATATAGCTGCTCGATCGTCGGAGCACACCTGCCTGAGTTGACGAAGTCCAGAGCGTCATCTGAATCGCCGACACACCAGCTGCTGCTTCATAAACCTCAGGCACACAGTAAGGCATGATGAATCTCGACGTCTCGACTCCACTTGAGCTTCCGCAGCTGCGAGCTCGGGGGTAAGACTTACAGTATTTGGAATGACGGTGCTGAACCATGACGTTGGCTGGGTCTACCGAATTGATCCTCAAGAGCCGATTGAGTCCCTCCACTCAGTACGCGCCGTTCTCATCCACCAGGCCGAAGCGAAGAACGGATCATCCTCGTCTGAACAGCGAGATCCGTAATTGCCAGCGAAGTCATGAGCGATGGCAATCGCAGATGCCGGAGCCACATACGCGTTTGGGCATCCTTGAGCTCGGGGTACACCCCAAAGATCGCCCATCTGGAATGGTCACGAATGGTAGGTGTATCCGCTATTTGACATCATTGTCTAGCCTCTGGGTTCGCTGATGGCGGGGTCAATATATGACCGTAGCCTCTCTTAACACTTTCTTCCGCACACAATCTCAATCATCATTCCATCTCTATCAACTCCAGACCAGAATCCCAAACGCAACCATGTCCAAGACCTACGACGCAAAGTGCCATTGCGGCCACCACCAGTGGCAGTGGACCCTCGAGGCCGATAAGCAGGCACATATCCTCTGGTACATTATCCCTCTCTGCGCTTGAAAGCGCCTCACGTCACCGTTAGGCGTGGCGCGGCTCTCATCGAATCCCCACTAACCGTACCCAGCCATTGCGACACCTGCAAGATCCTCTCTGGCAGCGTCTACACCCTCAACCAGATCGTGCCCAAGTCCGCTCTCAAGATCACCGCTGGCGGCGAGCCCTCCAAGTACTCGTACAAGGGCGACTCCGGCAACAGCGTGGACTGCTACTACTGCCCTCACTGCACTACGCACATCTACCACCACCAGTACGTTCACACTCAGCATGGCTAGAAACTGCGGGATACGTAAGAAGCCACGGCAAACTGACAGTCACAACAGGCAAGTCATGGGCCCGGACACCATTATCGCCAGGACCGGTGTCCCCGCCGAGGCGAGGAAGAGCTTCCCCGTCGGCGCGGAGATCTACGGCAAGGCGAAGTTGAGCTGGGAGCCTGAGATCGCGCAGACTTTCGAGACTCTGCCGCCATCATAGATCAAAGTGGCTTGCGCATGCAGCATGCTATCCGTCATTGACGGCTGCACGTGTGGAGATGAGAAGGAGCAATGATGACTCGTAGGAGATGAGAATATAACGAGCAACATACTACCTTCCTCCGCAACTCCCATTCTTTCCGCGCAGGAGCACTACGTATGTGTGCTTAGATCTTCATGCTGTCAGGGGGCCTCTAATTCAATGACAAGATGTCGTATCGTCCATGTGTTGAATACTTTCCGTTCACAGTCAACCCAGACTTGCCCCGCCACCCCGCAATCTGCACATCTTGACATCTGCCGCTCTGCGGCTCCGGAATCCTCGAGAAGCCAATTACAAATGACGGTATGTTCTACGCACGCAACATAATCGCGTCGTTGGCATAATGGTTACGGACGTGTGGGCCAGCTGGACGCTCGCGAAAGTCCCGGCTCTTACGCGCGGTAGGAAACAGCTGGACGCTGGCGACCGCCCAGGCTTTTACGCGCGGTAGGAAGACAGTGAAGTAGTACTTCGCACCTTTCAACACCTCTCTCGCGCTCTCCCCCTTCCAACCTACCTTCTCGAGCTCCGTCACCACCTTTTCACCTTCAAGTTTGCACTCCACCATCTCCACCGCCCTTCATGGCCACCAACGGCAATCACACCAATGGCAGCGCCACCTTGTCAGGTCCTGTCCCGCTCTGGATCGACGGCAAAGAAGTCACCACCGAGACGACCTTCGATGTCATCAGTCCCAGCACAAGCGAGAAGCTCTGGTCTGCCTCCGGCGCAACTCCCAAGGAAGCCCACCAAGCCATCTCCGCCGCCGCCACAGCGTTCAAGACCTGGCGCAACACCAAGCCCGCCGCAATCCGCACCATCCTCCTCAAAGCCGCAGACATCCTCGAGAAACGCCAGGGTGAAGCGGCGGAGTTCATGAAGAAAGAGACTGGCGCACTGGACGGCTTTGTAGGCTTCAATGTTCACGGGACCGCAGAGAATATTCGGGATGTCGCTGGCAGGATATCAGGAATCTACGGACGGATCCCCTCAGTGCAAGGCGACGGCCAAGCAGCGTTCATCTTCAAGGAGCCATACGGCGTGATCTTCGCAATCGCCCCCTGGAACGCTCCCGTAATCTTGGGCGTCTGCTCGTTCCTCTACGCCATAGCTGCAGGCAACACAGTCGTCTTCAAGGGCTCCGAGCTCTCGCCTCGCCTCTTCTGGTTCCTCGGCTCCATCTTCCACGAAGCCGGTCTCCCCGCTGGAGTGCTGAACGTCCTATATCACCGCCCGCAAGACGCGGCAGAAGTCACAAACACCCTGATAGAGGCTCCGGAGGTCAGGAAGGTGAACTTCACCGGCAGCACAGCAGTAGGCTCCATCATCGCCTCCAAAGCCGGCAAAGAGCTCAAACCAGTCCTCATGGAGCTCGGCGGCAAAGCCTCAGCCATCGTCTGCGAAGACGCCGAGATCGAGAATGCGGCGTTCCAATGCGCCCTAGGCAGTTTCCTGCACGCTGGCCAGATCTGCATGGCCACAGAGAGGATCTTGGTCCATCATAGCATCATCGACAAGTTCGGCGAAGCGCTCAAAGGCGCCGTGGAGAAAGTCTACGCCAAGGAAGGCGAGGCGCCCGTGCTGGTTGCGAAAGCGACGGTGGAGAAGAACCAGAAGCTACTCAAGGACGCTGTAGACAAGGGCGCGAAAGTCATGTACGGCGACGTCGGAGCGAAGGAGGATAGCGCGTACCGTATCCGGCCTGTGATTATCCAGGACGTGAAGAAGGAGATGGATATCTTCTACACCGAGTCCTTCGGACCCTCCGTGTCCCTGATCTCAGTCCAGTCCGACGAAGAGGCGATCGAGATTGCGAACGACACGGACTATGGGCTCAGCGGCGCGGTGTTCACGGAGAGTCTTGGGCGGGGCTTGAAGATCGCCAGGGCGGTGGAGTCGGGCGCGGTGCATATCAATAGTATGACTGTGCATGATGAGGCTGGACTGCCGCATGGAGGCGTCAAGAAGAGCGGATGGGGGAGGTTCAATGCTGAGTGGGGACTGGATGAGTTTTTGAGGATTAAGACTGTGACGTATATGATGTAGATTGTATGGAGTAATGACAGATGTATCATTTCGTCCCATCATCTTGGGGCGATGGACCACGCGTCAGAATCTCCGAGGCCATAAGAATGCGCAATGACGGAAGCGAGCTTCACGACCACGGTCCTACAATGGCGTAGGCCCGGTCCCGAACACCTCCATCTTGATCCTCTCCTGCTCGACACCCAGACCCTTCAGACTCTCTCCCATACCACGCATGAACGTCTCCGTGCCACAGACGAAGTACTCCGCCCTCTCATCGTCCAGACAAAGATCTCGCTCCTTGTCCAAAACACCCAAATCCGCATTCCCTGCATAATGATAGTGCATGCCATGAATGTCTTCCCCAGCAACCGGGGTTCCGATGAAGACAACCGAAGAAACGTTCGCGTGCTTCTTTGCGGCCGCTGCAATGTCGTCGCCGAAGGCTCTGACGGCCGTCGAGCGGGCGCGGTGGATGAAGCTGATGCGCCGAGTGGCTTGCCGCGCGAGAAGTGAGTTGAGCATAGACATCATTGGTGTGACGCCCACACCACTGCAGATGAGGACCACCGGCGCGGTACTTGGGCTCGCCACATCGAGGTAAAACTCCCCTGCCGGGCAAGAGACAGCAATGAGATCACCTTCCTTTTGGTCGTCGTGCAGCACGTTGCTGATGTAACCTGGATGTTCCCGGGCGTTCGAGTCATTGACCTGCAGCCCATAATGGCGACTAACGCTGATGCGATAGTAGTTGGGGTTTGGGGCGTCGCTGAGAGAGTACTGCCGGGCTTGCGAGTAGTCCAGACGAGGCACGTCGGTCTTGACGGATATGTATTGCCCAGGTAAGAATGCTGGCAGGGCTTCGCCATCGCACGGCTTGAGGTAGAAGGACGTGATCTCGCTTGACTCGGGGACCTTTCTCGCGATCCGGAACTGACGCCAATCGCGCCACTCGTCGGTCTTCTGGGACATTTGAGCTTCAGTCTTGATCATGATGTTCGCCAGCTGCCAGTACGCGACTTTCCAAGCTTCCAGAATGTCCAGCGTCAACGCAGCACCAAGTATCGTGCCCATCGCGCGGAGCAGGTACGTGCCTACGACTTCGTAATGTTGTGGCTGCACATACAAGCTCGCGTGCTTCTGGCATATCTTCTCTACTGCCGGGCTGAGGGCGCCCAGGTCGTCGATGTGTGTGGCATATGCGAACAGCGCCCCGGCGAGAGCCGTGGACTGACGTCCTGTGGCTTGACTGGCTTGGTTGAAGATGTTGTTTAGTTCGGGAACATCCTTCAGCATGCTGCCGTAGAACTCGCTAGTGATTGCCGTGCCATGTTCCTGGAGGATAGGCGCGGTCGAGCGTACGATGTCGATCTGTGCTCGGGTGAGTGACATCGTGGGTAGCGTTATGGGATGGACGCACTGATTGTCGCCATGCCAGCCCAGTGTGGGTCTGTCGTCTTATATGCATCTTTTCCGGCGCTACATAACAAGTCACCGCGGAAATGTGTTGTATTGTCGGGACCGCACGGTCTGGTCATACGAGACGGAGTCCTGCTGCATCACGGACAGCGTGGTCCAAGCCGCTTCGCTTGCGCTCGATGACTGAGCCGTTGTTTGTAGCCATTGGGCTCAGTGACACAGTCGAGGCATGCGAGTAGCATTCGTGCAAAATCACGCAGGGTGCATCGCTCCTGTATCGCAAAGTATTGGGCGTCTGTACACGCATTTGCATGTAGCGCTGGCCGGTACAGATCGGAAGACGTCCGACAATGCCAGGGATGTGCCCGCGGCTAAGACACGACAATATCCACTGTCAGCCGCGACTGTTAGTCATATTGGCCACCTTTAGCAGCGCAGGCATTCGCATCCTGCGAGCCAGCATTGGACGTCAGATCGAACAGACTTGAACCCAGCAGCTTGAAATAATGTAAGCACTTCGGACTGAAGTGTTGCTCACCGCTCGTCCTGATTCCGTCCAGTAACGCCCCAAGATCCCACAGCCTGCTCGGCATTATCGTCCACACTCCACTCCGCGCTCTCCTCGTACTCCTCGAAAGGCATCGGATGTACCTCAGACAAAGGTGTCTCCTCTCCATCATCGTCGTGCACCTCTTCTTCATCTTCAACATCTTCCGCAAATGCCACGCTCTTCCGACTGCCTCGTCTCTCTTTGCTGACCGCCGAGTATTCACTCGCAGCCCGCCTGTTCTCCTCAACAACATCCCCATTCCAAGGTCTGCAGGCTTTGACGGCCGTTTCGCCGCAGCGCAAACACGTCCAGCCATCGCCTTCCTCTGCTTCTATGCGCTGCGCAATGCAGATATAGCAGTAAATGCACCCGCAAGGTATCGTCTCGTAAGGATTCGTGATATCGGTCGCCGCACTCCCGATGATGCCACCACTTTGCCCAGCAGAAGCCAGGACATCCTGTTCGCTCTGCCCGCCAACAGGATTCTGATCCTGATAGCAAATCGCGCATGTCCGCTCTGGTAGGAAGGCCAGCTCGCCAGTCTGCACGTCCTCCTCCGTCTCCTTGCTCGCCGCGCTCCCTCCCAGTCGCATCGCCGATAGCCGTGACCAGAACTTCTTCCACATCCCGGCGGCTAGCCTCCGCCACCTTCCCACTCCCACAAGCGGCAGCAAAAACAGCAGAAACTCTGTGAATGCATGCCACACCAGCTGCCGATTCAAGTACTCGAAACTCACTTCCCTCCCCCCCAGTCCCTTGAGCGGTACAAGCCGTAGCCTCAACACCCGATCAGTCAGAGATCTATACCGCCCATTCACCAAGAAGACCAAGAAGCCCACGAACGCAGCAACCTGATGCATCTGCGTCACCCATGCAGTAGCCCTCGCCGCTCTCCGCGCCCAAACCTCCTCTTCCCTCGCTTCGTCCTCCTTTCTCGACACCCAGCCCTCCCACTTCCCCCATCCATACGACCCGCCGACAGTAATCAGGCCATGTAGTCCTCGTTGCCAGCGCGTTGCCTCGTCCCACACCCCTCTCACCCCATCTTTACTTCGCCCATCCTTATACCCCAGCCCCTGCAAACTAGCGCCATAGCTCCCCCCTCGATCCCAGACACTCAGCTTCCACAACACAGCCTTCAGCCCCAACTCTACCTCCTCCCGCCATTCCTCAGTCCAGTGCGCGTTCAGCAACTTGAGGCCCTCAGAGAACTGGGTAGTAAGCAGCGAGAGCAGCTCGGTGTCTAGGAGTTCGGCGTCTAGCTGCGTGACGCGCGGGGAGGGAGAGGTGCCGAGAGGATTGCTGAGAGTCGTGAGGAAGGGGGAGAGGGAGGCGTGGAGGCGGGTTGGGAGGAAGGAGGGGGGTTTGAGTGGTGAAGGGGAGGGTGGGGAGGAGGTAGCGGTGTGGCGGGCGAGGATGCGCGCTTGGGCGGCGGCGAAGGCGCTCATCGCATTTCTGAAAGATTGACAGGCATAGTGGACAGTTCACGCGAGTAATTGAAGAGGCGCATCTTGGTCTCACGCGTATATCAGGTGCCAAGTGCCGAGGTATGATGCGCTGAGTCAGCCTTTGAACAAGCCGACGAGAACGAGTCCTTCGACAGAGCACTGGAGGGGAAGCATATCCAGCATGAGGTGAGAAACGCAAGAGAGAGCTATAGCAATTCTGTGTGTGTGCAGCTTTTCGTAACATATGTATCACCTCCCGAGTGTCCTCTACATGTCTTTCCTCCGCCCGCGCAAGGGCCCTACCATGTTCACAGCACCACAAGCTCTTTCACCATCACGGAATCCATGCATCTTCCACTCTAGTGCTCAAGCAGTCTCAGCGAGCCCTGCACCACAACGTTCTCCAAGATCGACCCGGGCGGGATGTCGATCGTGCTGCCCTCAGTCGCCACAATAATGACAGTCCCCTTGAGCACAACCCCACGGCCGAAGTTGACGGCACCAGTGACAGTCAGGTGATCCAGCTCCAAGATCTTCGGGATGCTCGAAATGCGCGCCTGGAAGTTCGACACCTTCTTGAAGTCGTTGCCGAGCTTGATCAACGGCGCGCCACCGAAGCGGTTGGTGTCCATCACTAGCTGACCATGCTTGAGCGCATACAGATCAGACTTGACGAGCATCAAGTCAGAGCAAGTCTTGACGGGCAAGAAGCGGCGACGCGGCACATTCACACCATGCGCGTTGTTGAAGTGACGGATCGCAGCGCCAACAGCAGTCTCAAGCTGGACAATGCTAATATCCGCTTCGCCCTTCTTGTCAGCCGGGATCGTCTTGCCGTTGGGGATGATCTCCATGGCGAGCTCGTTGCTCTCCACGATGCGCTTGACGGCGCGGAGGTTCATCCAGATGTTGTTGGTGTTGAAGTACTTAAACTTCTTGATCGACTTGAACTCGTTCACGTACTGCTTGGGGACCTGGGCGATTTCGAGCAGGCGGGCTTGGCCCTCGTAGTCGATGATTGTACCACCCTTGACGTCGGCCTTGGTCTTGTCTGTGAGCTCCATGATGTATTCTGAGCGGGACTCGACCATGTGTTGGAGGATATTCAAGTCGACAACGGCGCCCAGGTTGTCGGCGTTGGAGAGGAAGACGATCTCGACGCCGCGCTCGAGGAGCTTGTCGAGGATGCCAGAGTTGTAGAGGGACTCGAAGACATCACCGTGACCGGGAGGGTACCAGTCGGAGATCTGAGAGTCGGCGGATTTGGGTGCGGGGAGGTTGGAGTCCTTGAGGATACGGGGGTACTTGGACTGATTGAAGGTCATGATGTCGATGTTGTGGCCCTCGTACTTCTTGATGATGTTGGCGGTGTCGACGTCAGTGTTGAAGGAGTTCATGAGCACGAAGGGGACGTTGACGTCGTATGTGCGGTTGAGGTACTCGATCTGGCGGACGGACAGGTCGAGGAAGGACATGCCATCGCGGACCTCGATGACGGACTTGGGGCCGACACAGCCCATGGAGGTTCCGAGACCGCCATTGAGCTTGAGGACCGCGAGCTTGCTGAGGAACTCGACAGACTCGTTATTTGCGAGGCTGTTGTACTCGACGACCTGCTCTGGCTTTGGCGGTGAGATCTTGCTCCAGTCGATCTCGTTGCCCTTTGCCTTGTCGTTCAGGTAGCGGCGGAAGAGGGCGAAGAAGTTGTCCATCTCCGTCTCGAAGCGCTTCTTGTCCTTGGGGTCCTTGACCGTGTCGGCCAGGTTGTTGAGGGCATTGCGCATTTGCGATGCGGCTACTGATGTGGAGGTGTTCTCGAATGCCTGAATGCATGTTAGGGGATTGTCCAATAGTGCTGTACTCGTTCCCCTCATCTACTGCTGCTGCCTCGCCCGCTGCTACACCAATTCACGCCATTGGGGACTGGAATTGTTCAATGACTTACCACGTGGCTCTGGCTCTTTCCATGGTGCTTCTCAGCACCCACCGACGCGCCGTTCTCATTCTTGAGGTGGCTCGGGATCGCGCTCTTGGTGGCCATGATGACTGATTGTATGTGGTGCGAGGTTCAATGGGTTGTTACGACTGACTGAGGGACGAAGGAAAGTCAGTCGAAGTGCTTGGAGTGACCGATATAAATCTCATGCAAAGCTCACCGAAAGTAGCCGCGAAGGGTGCAGGTGGGGTCGATCCAAAGCTTCAGTTGCCGCAATCGCTGATGGAACTCGACTTGATGCTGATTGTTCTTGCCGTGCGTTGTGATGGCAGGGGATATGTACAGATGCGAGGATGTAAATAGTCAAGGCAAGAAAGGAGAAGTTGCACAGTCCTCAATACACCGCGAAGAACAGCAGCGATATTTATTATCGTCCACCCCCAGCCGCCACTATGCACAGTGCGACCCGACTTGCCCCACCCAAAAAAAGTTGAAGCACCCGCCATGCAGGTCCCACGAGCTACTATTGCCGCCACTATCACGCTAGTATGTGTATCGTTCAACGTGGTGATTCAGGCTGATGCAGAATCGTTGTGCATCTTGTTGGTCATGTCTGACAGTGCATGCGATTGGGGCCCAGCAGATGTCAGAATGTGTCACGCATATCGCCTGTATGGGCCGGCTGTCTGCCATATTCGGCAGCAGTCACGAAACGTGCCGGCTGTTAGCGTCAGAAGGCGCATCTCTTCCGGGCGATCAGTTTGATAAGCGGTACGCCTCTACACCGACTTGTTGTCTGTCAGCTTGCCATTCCCGATCACCTCATCTCCAGCAAGCTTGCACGTGCGATAGCGAGCGTCGACAGTGGTCGATGGCTGGCTGGGCAAGACCATGTCCATGCTGTCGTTCACCGCACGTACATCCTCTACTATAACATTTGTGGTGGTCTCGTCCAAAGACGGGTCTATCTGCGCTCTCCAACAATAATGAGTAGCTGGCTGGTGCGACCTGGCTGCTTGAGGGCGTACCAAGCGCACCGCAACAGTGATATGTCCTGTGAAAGCACCTCTGAGACCATCGCTAGCTCGATGCTCTCCCGAAGGTGACTTCCGGTGCGCAACCACACTTGCAGCTTAATGTGTAGTAGCTTAAGCACCTGCGAGTCGTCAAGGAGAGCCGGAGAGACAGAGAATCTGGCAGATCATTGGTCACCATTTGATACCCTCTCACGGATGTAGCAGATCTGGGTTAACACTCGTGGCGCAGTCTGTAGTAGCATAAGCACTTCTCTGGCTTTCGAGAGAGCAGCCTACACTCGCCGCCGTATTTCCACAACCGCAGCGTCAGCAAACGCAATCGCTGCCGGTTTCTCGAATCGCAGCCCAACGACATCAGCCTTCATGTCGTTCAATCTTCCTCTCAAGGAAACGAAGGCGTGCTCCGCAAGCGACTCAAGCGTTTCAAAGTCTGTTTTCTCGATGATGTCTGCCAGATACCGTTCAAGATTGACGAGCTCGTTGATAGCAGCGTAGATAGTCGTTCCTCCGATCGAGAGGTCTACGATCAAGGGCTGCTTGCCTCTTCGTTCGTACGCGTTAACGCCAACAAGAACCATGAGCTTCATGCGCCTGCACTCGAACTTTTGTTGGACAATGGACGCATTGTCGTTGATGCTGTAGACCCGGCTCTCGGAGAGATGCACTGCCTCTCCATAAGTGCAAGCCTTTGGTAGGATAAGTTCGACCACAATCTCAGCAATGCTACCCTTTGTCCCCAGACCAACAGCATTGTCGATAATAACACCTAGGATCGATGGAACGGCTGTCTCAGGAACGCAGGCTTTACGAATCCGCTTTGCTAGATTGCCGTAGTGGAGTGTGCTATCGTCGAGCGCGTCCGCGGCTGCGGCACTGCTGAAGTCATTCCGTAGGTAGACTTTGACGTTCACGCGTGCGGGTTGGGCTTTGATGTCGCCCCAAATGTTTGGTGCGAGGACGCTATCGAGTTGCAAGCCTTGTACGGCGACAATGCTGTTGTTTGCGGGTTGCAAGGCAAAGTCTGGGTCGGAGGACAGTGTGCCTGATCGTTGATCGATGGCTTTGTCCATAGTGATATTTTAAATTTTTGATGCCCTGATTGATGAGCAAGGAGCCGAGAGCACCCAGGTGTAGGGTAAGGGATTACTCCTTCACAGGTTTCGATGCCTTCGCCAGTGAAAGTGTCCTCAGTGAAGCACTTTGTTTCGATGTACTGTCCTGTGAAAGATGGATATGGCTTGGCAGTCTTGCTAGCGTGCAGCTTGAGTCGTGTGGTGGAAGCTGTTTCTAGAAACATCCCGTTTGCCAGGCAACTTATACACACCCCAGTAGCTGCCCTTTCCCATACACTGCTATATTCTCCCGCATACACTAATCATGGCGGACGCACTGAAAGCCGAAGGCAACAAGCTCTTCGCAGCAAAAGACTTCAACGGCGCAGTGTAAGTTCAAGCTCCTCCAATCACTACATCCATGCTAATCTTTCATTACAGCGAGAAGTTCACACAAGCAATCGAGCAAGATCCCACAAACCACGTGCTCTACTCCAACCGCTCTGGCGCCTACGCCTCCCTCAAACAGTATGAGAAAGCCGCCGAAGATGGCACGAAATGCACAGAGCTCAAGCCTGACTGGTCGAAAGGCTGGGGCAGGAAGGGCACAGCGCTGCATGGTACGGGAGATCTTGTCGGTGCGACCGATGCATTCGAGGAGGCAGTCAAGCTGGACCCGGCAAACGCATCTGCCAAGTCTGGGCTCCAGGCAGTGAAGCGTGCAGTGGAAGCGGAGGCCAGAGCGGATGGGATGGACGATCCGAGTGGAGGATTGGGCAGCATGTTCAACGATCCCAAGATGATGGAGAAGCTCGCCAACCACCCGAAGACGTCTGCATTCCTGGGTGACAGTGCGTTCATGGCGAAGCTGAATGGATTGAAGACGAATCCGAATGCTATGGGAGAGGCTATGGGCGATCCGAGGTTCTTGCAGGTCATGAGTGTGTTGCTGGGGATTGACATGTCGTTTGGTAACCCGGGCGACATGGGCGCTGAGGGCGGTGCGACAACGAAGAACGGTGCAAGGGTGGAAGAGGAGGACGAGGAGATGCCCGACCTGCAGCCAGCGTCGAAAGCGGCGCCGGCACAGCCCAAGAAGGCGCCTGAGCCGGAGCCAGAACCAGAGTCGGAGCCAGTAGACGAGGAGGCACTTGCTGCGAAGAAGGCGAAGGAGGAGGCAGACACAGAGAAGGCGGCAGGCACAGCAGCATACAAGAAGCGCTCATTCGATGAAGCTATCGCACACTACACGAAAGCATGGGACCTGCACAAAGACATCACATACCTCACCAACCGCAGCGCCGCAAACTTCGAGAAAGGCGATTACGATGCGTGCATAGCAGACTGCAAGCAAGCCATCGACTACGGCCGCGAAGTCTACGCCGACTTCAAGATCATTGCCAAAGCCTATGGCCGCATGGGCTCGACCTACGAGAAGCAAGGCGATCTCGCCAACGCCGTAGAGTACTACCAGCGCTCGCTGACCGAGCACCGCACCCCCGACATCCTCAACAAGCTCCGCGCCGCCGAGAAGGCCAAGATCACAGCAGCGCGCAACGCCTACCTCTCCCCCGAGAAAGCCGAGGAAGCCCGCGAACTCGGCAACCAGAAGTTCAAGGAGTCCGACTGGCCAGCAGCAGTGGAAGCCTACTCTGAGATGATCAAGCGCGCCCCAGAAGATCCTCGCGGCTACTCCAATCGCGCCGCCTGCCTCATCAAACTTCTCACCTTCCCCTCCGCCGTCGCCGACTGCGACGAAGCCCTCGCCCGAGACCCGACATTCATCCGCGCCTACCTCCGCAAAGCGCAAGCCCTCTTCGCCATGAAGGAGTACAACAAGTGTCTCGATGCCTGTACGGCGGCGTCGCAGCACGACAAGGATGGCAAGAACGCGAGGGAGATCCAGCAGCAGAGTCAGAAGGCTCTGTCGGCGCAGTACGAGGCGCAGGAGGGTGAGTCTGAGGAGCAGGCTCAAGAGAGGATTCAGAGAGATCCGGATATTATGCGTATCCTAGGGGATCCAGTTATGCAGAGTATTCTGCAGCAGGCAAAGGGTGATCCGAAGGCGTTGCAGGATCATATGCGGAATCCGGAGATTGCGGCGAAGGTGCAGAAGTTGATGGCTGCAGGTGTGATAAAGATGGGGAGGTGAGAAAAACGTGGTGGTGGTGTAAGATGATCAGAGAGCATCGCTGGGCGACATGGTGATGTTGAGTAGCTCATAATCGCATGGCATGATACACTTGCTTGCTCTGTCTCGTCACATTACTCACACTCCATAAGAGCACCAGGCTGGTTGATCATTGTAAATCAGTGCGCCATACGTTTTGCAGTATCTACATATATACACGTGGACAGCTCCACCATCCCTCACCCAGTGAACCCTCTTCTTTCAGCTCCAGCGAAGAACGTCCTTGCATCCTCCACGATCCTGACCGGTGCCTGGAACGACAAGCTATGCGGCCCGCCATCCTTCCTCCGCCACCAAGTCATCGCTTCTCCAGCGACCTTGGTCTCTTTGTAGACTGGGATCTCGCCATTAATGAGTTGCCACCATCCCTTCGCCAACTTCTCCAGAATCTCCTCTCCGTCTACACTAGGCGTCTGATGGCCACAACCCACCTTCACCCTCTTCGCCACAACAGTCCACTCCTCATCGCCCGCCTCCTCAGCTTTCGTCACAGCCTCGGCGTTCTTGGACTTCACGAATTGGAGTAGTTTACCCATGCTGTAAGCCCACTCCACCAGATCCCCCTGGCCTGGTCCCCAGATGATAGGCATACCCTGCTCGCCTTCCTCGTAGAAACTATCTCCCACGTACAAATGCATCTCACCCTCATCATACCACGCCAGCTCATCGGGCGTATGGCCCGGCGTGGCAATGACCGTCATCCCCAAGTCGACCCTCTCGTCCTCCGGCACTTCCGGCTGGCCCGGCATCGGCAAGGGCCATCTCAAGTGCTCGAACGACTCAGCCCAGTGCGTCACACTGAAATACGGCGTCGGTTTGCCAATGGCATCAAAGTAGCTGTGCTTGGGGAGGTTCGATTCTATGAAATCCCGGCCGTAGCCTGAGGCGAGGATTGAAGTCTGCCCGCCGCGCAGGAACTGGGCGACGCCGCCAATGTGGTCGTAGTGGCAGTGTGTGCAGATTATTAGGTAGGTGCGTTTGCCACCTGGATTTAGAGGGTGGCCGTTGTTGCAGGGGAGGGGACAGCATTCGAGGTATTCGCGGAGATGGATGTAACGGTCTGGTGAAGGGTTAGTGGCAGTGTTGAGAACATTGCCAGCCTTGAGTGCGACGGTCTTGAATTGGCAATATGTGTTCGCGTATTGACGATATGGGGTGAGCGACGCTTCGAACGACAGCATTCGAGCAATAATGGGAATGCGAGATAATGAGAGAAGTGACCTACCATGCCTCCTCTTCTCGCTGGGTTCATCGCAGCCTGTATCAGTTATGATACAAACGTTTGCTGTCGGATGTAGCTTGATGTAGATGTGCGGGTATTCATCATATACTTCGTCTTCGATAAGTAGGAAGGTTGTCGAGTTAAGCTTCGACGCTGTGAAGGTACTGCTCGGCATCGCGTACTAGTTTGAACACAGTAGATCAGTATCGGCGAGCGCAAGGAATGCAAAGTATATCGATGGATCTTCTACTGCTCAAGGTCGCTAAAGAATCTCAATGGCTTCGAAGTGGCGGTAGCTTGATTGGGAAGGTCGATCATTGCTGCAAGGGCGGAGTTGGTGGCTGAAATATAAGGAAATGCTGTATTGAACAATGAACTAGCGATCATGAGTACGACACTTCCAATCTATCCTGTTTCGACACTTTGCTTGTCTTCCTCCCGCCACGATCATGCTCACCCCGGGATCCCAGTCGCATTCAGTGCCAACAGACTGAACCACCCTCCCACCACCGGCCTGGCCTGGAAAGCAGGCAGCCCAGCTTGCTGCGCATATCCTCCCGTAACAGTATCGAACAGATCCGTCGCCGGCCCGCCTGTACTTGTAGCTCCGATCCACTTCGCCAACGTGCCAATGAACATGTTTCTCGTGTCAGTGTTTGAGATAGCAGCACACCACATCTCCCAGTCGCTCTTCGAGTACACGTGTCGAGTATCGAGTGGGACGCCATACTCATTTGCGATCGTGGGATAAAAGTTGGACTGCATCTCGTAGACTGAGCGAGGTACGACGTGAGTTTGCACAAGGGCGTCGGCGTAGAGATTGTAGAGCAGGGCGTGAGTGTCGTTCTGGCCGTAGGAGAGGGTGGTATGCGGCGGATTGGCATTCCGAGCGATGCCCAAGTTCTGCCATTGTGTAATGTAGGACGTGGCAATCGAAGAGAAGTTCGCGCCATCAGCAGCATTGCCAGTCATGTTGGAGATGATAGACATGGCTTGAATACCAATAATACCCTTTAGCGCAAGATCGGTCTGGTTGGCAAGCGCGCCTGCAAAGTCATCGGTGGAGATCTGGTTGGCAGGAATGAGAGCCATGTCTACCAGGAAACCAGTCCACTGCTTGAGCAAGGCGTAATGCTGGGAGAGATAGCCAGTGTCACCAGTCTTTTGAGCGTATGCCAAAGCCATGATCACCATGTTGCCGCATTCCTCGAGTGGGTAGTAGCCATCGACGCCATCTGCGTGACCTGTGGCGTTCGGGAAATGCAAGCCGATGTCATGTATGGCGTATGGCTGAGGCCACTGACCATCAGCTTGTACTTGGAAGATGGGGTCGAGGAGGAGCTTCAACCAGGACGGGTTGAAACATAGCATGGCTGGCATCAGCGGGTAGATGACATCAACAGTGTTCATGTTACCATTCGACGAAATCTCCTTCATGAAGATGTAGGGGTTCGCGGCCGTGCCGGCAACCTGGAAAGCCGCGAACATCTGGCGGACGGCGAGTGAGACAATTGTGAGGTAGTCCTGACCACCTGCCGCCACCGCATCGGTGGTCACTTTGCTGTCCAAGCTGACACAGCCGTTGTAGACGTCGCGGAAGTTGCCATAGAGGGCAGACAGAGCGTCGAGGTCATTGGCGTACTGCGTGGCCCAGAGACTCTGCACTGGCTGCAGGCCGTTGCCCGTGCCATCGAACTGGATGCTGTCTCGCTGTGAGAGGAACAAGGAGAAGACCGAGTTCACTGCGCTAGTGCCGACAGATCCGTAGTCGATACTTAGTCCGAACACGGGGTAGCGGTCGTTGATCGCTCGGAAGTTGGGATCGGCTGAGTTGTCGAGAGATCCAGTAGAGGTGAACTTGCTGCGGACGTCACCATCTGCGCCAGACATGTGGGTGAGACCATTGCTGTTGGACACGGCGTAGTACCACTCGCCCCATTCGGCCTGATCGGCGACCTCGGAGTAGGCTGCTTGGACGCTGCGGGCAAAGTGGTGGTATGCTACGTTGCCACTGGGACCATAGTCCCATTTGACCTTCTGAGAACGATCACTGGAAGCCCATTCTATGCGATGTAAGTGACTGTTGCCTTGTAATAGATCACGGGTGACTGACCAGCTGAGACATCAGTGTAGACTTGAACGTCGTGCTGATTGCCATCGGTGGACTTGACATTCACTGCCATGTACGAGATCGGCGCACTCTGTGCGATCAAGTCGTTCGGCGTCACAGGTGACAGGAAGATGACCTCCAACGAAACCTTGCCACCAACGTCGAACCCGAAGATCGATCGCGTTGACGTGTAGGCGGCCGAAGTCTGCTTGGCGACTTCAGGCAGAGGATTCGGATTGCCCATGAAAGTGTACGTAGTGTTGTCGACTCGAATCAACCCAGTCCAGCCAGTGACAGCGCCGCTGGTCGCACATCAGTATGGATCATGAGCATTGCAGGAGACAATCGACCTACGTCCAAAAGCTCGGCCATTGGCCAGCCAAATAGCCGCCGTTGCCGCCATCACTGCCGGCTCGCTGCCATGCTACAGTTCCGTTAGTGAGATGATAGATCGTCTGAAGCTTGCTGCATCTTACTGCTAAGGTAGGGAGACCTGACGGCCAGAGGTATAGCTGGCGGTCTGGTCGGTCCAAAGCTGGATTGAGCCGTGGCAAAGGCCGCCCCAAGAGAGGCTAGCTGAGTCAACTTCGCAAGTGTGAACATGATGATAGATTTGCAAACGAGATGGATGAGATGAAATGCTTGAAAAGACACACCATCCTCGACGACTTATATGGATATTGTCCTCCCATGCTCTGTGGTCACCATACGCCTAGTGCCACATATGGCCAGCCTTGACTAGCCACTTACCGTACGGGAATGTTACTCTGCCCGGTAGAGGTGCGTGTCCATGTGAAGACTCGTACTGATGCAGGCACTGCACATCGGCTGCCGAAGGCGAGGTGCCGCGAATGGACGGACTAGCGAAGACAAACCTTGCCAGCCAAGAGTATGCAGTGGCTACAAGCATGATCATGAAGGTAGCGGGAAAGACTCACGTGCCGTATGACAGGCACTTGGGCATCCCGAACAGCGGACAGGCCTTGAGCGCGTGCAAAGCTACCACTGCGGTGGATAGGACTCAGCGCTGTGTACAGTAGCCGCCAATCCGTATGCTGGCAGAACCGTTCTCGAGTGTTAGCCGCGGAAGCATGCTGTAGTCCAAGCGATCGTGCGTGAGTCAGTACTGGGTCGAGTGTGGCACCTACGTCCTGAGCTTTGAAGGGTCGAAAGTCAAGCTCTGTCGTCGCAACCGGTACGCAAATCCGACAAAGCAGCGCAACGTCTGGTGGCAGGTCCGAGACCTTGGTGCCATGGCACAGAGAACCCTTCTGAGGCTCACGTGCGTACCGATTGCATGCACGAACGAGCCATGTTCAAGCTGTGCTCTTTCTCCGTGTCACTACGCTTTGTTCAAGGTAGACTGTGAGAGGCGCTCGATGGAATGAAGCAACATGATATATAAGGCGCCAGGTGTACCTCGAGCCAATGCACAGTGTCGATGAAGCACGGTGTGTCGTGCACGAGAGAAACAGGAAGCAAGAAGACCATCAAGATTCACGGCACCCCCGGCTCACACCCGCTCGGATCAACCATCCCATCGGTACGCCAGCGCCACCATCGACATCTTAATACCAAAGTCTCGGAGCTATTCAGCTGCCATCTTGAATGCTGGAACCCAATCTCGCACAAGCGACATTATGAACTGACGAGAGCACAAACATGTCCGAAACCCTCTCCCTCAGCTCCGAAGACCTCGCGTTCCTCGGCCCCTACATTCCCCCATCTGGTCCTCAACACTCACAAGAGCCGAATGCCTCCTCAAAGCTCCCCTTCACGAGCCTCACCTACGCCTGTTCCCTCGATGGCCGCATCTCTCTCGCCCCCGGCACTCGCACTGCACTCTCCGGTCCAGAGAGCAAGTCCCTGACTCATTACCTTCGCCTCCATCACGACGCAATCTTAGTTGGTGTCGGGACAGCCATAGCCGATAACCCGAGTCTGAATTGCCGGTACCCTGGTGCTGCGCTCGAAGACCAACCGAGACCTGTGATCGTAGATCCTAGAGCACGGTGGGGCAGGGATGGGGAGGTCGTTAGGCTTGTTGGGGAGGGGAAAGGTTTGGAGCCGTGGGTGCTTGTGGGGAAGGGGGTGAAGGAAGCTGCTGGGTTGGGGAGTGGACGGGTGGAAGTGCTCACGCTAGATGCTGCAATGGCGGAAAGTCCGCATTTTGCGTGGCGAGATGTGCTCAAGTCACTTGCGATGCGTGGGATCAGAAGTGTTATGATCGAGGGAGGCGCGAGTGTAATCAACGACTTACTGGCCAACGAGCGCGATCTCATAGATGCTGTGATAGTCACTGTAGCGCCAACATGGCTGGGCGAGGGCGCCGTGGCGGCGTCGCCAGCGAAGTCTGTAGCGGCAATGACGGATGTGAAGTGGCGACAGTTTGGCGCAGACGCTGTAGTATGTGGAAGGCTGCCGAAATGATCACGACCTTGTCTTAGATGTTACCCTAATGGGCAGCGCAATCATGACTACTGACGTTGTGAAGGGTTGTCATCTTGACATGAACTTGATACAAAGAGGCCACAGCCATGTACAAGAAGCATGAAGGAAACAACTTGGCGACTGCCATCGTGACCAACCACCTCGACCTATCCTGCCCATCCCGACCTCTCGTTGGACCCTGTCCCTGAATGACCAGAACGCCTCGCTAAAGACCCATCATACCCCGGCACAATGCCTCATCTACCTCCATACCCATCGCTGTATATCACTCCCTGACTAGGCGTAGCCTGCGCTCCGAGCTCATTTCTCGTCAAGCTATCTCCAGCCCTCTTGTGAGTGCTCGCAAATCCGGGCTGTACTGGAGCCGGTGGACTGCCAATCGTACTGTCGAAACCCTCGAACTCCAACCCTTCATCCGGACTGTTGCCCAAGGGTGGACTATTTGCGCCACCGAACGTCGGGATCTGGTCTTGCGAAAGCGTCCGTCTAGAGCTACGGCGAGGCACGTAAGGCGGGCGCGATGGATGGGTAGAGGAATCACCGCGATTGTGCGCAGGCCAAGATAGTTCGTCTACAGCTCTCAGCCACTCTTGACCAGCTGGACTGCGGTCTAGATCAGGGTTATATGGTGATGGTATGTCATTCTGCGTCCGCTGGGAGCCGAAGCGAGACGGCAGATCAAGGCCGCCGATTGGCTCAATCGGTGCGAGGCTGGGCACGTCGCTGAGATGTGGTCTGTACTTCTCATCTCGGTCGTCTGCAGGATAGCGACTACTCGCCGTTGTCTCACCGCTTGGTCTCGGTCGCGCGGGGAGCTCAGCACGCATGCCAGGGTGATCTAAGGTACGGATTGTGTCTCCGCTTGGTCGGGCAGCTGGATGAAGTCCGATGTTGAATGTGTCGGCCGGAGGTGAGTACGCTGGGTGTATAGTCTCGGCCGTGCCATCGAGTGCAAAATTGAAGCCTGGTGCGATGCAATTGCCGGTAGGTGATGTAGGACTGACAGCCCGAGCGGCGCCTGCGGCAGCATGCTGCTGCAGCGGTGGCGAGTCTTGATAAGGATCCGAGGCCATCGGCGGCGAGTCGACCATCTCATGCTCTTCTGCGGCGCGCTGCATCTCGGGTGGCATCCGTGAGGACCGCACAACTTCGAAGCCCTTACTCTCCCTCGGCTTTGCCTTGCCACCGACGAAACGTTGGAACCAACTTTGCGCGTTGGCAGCAGGACCGTTCGGGTCCACAGGCCCAGTCTTCAACTTCCGAGTTGGCTGGTCTGAGAGAGCAGCACCACGGTAGTACTGATCGACTTCACGGACTGCGTAGTCGGGTCGAGGTAGGTTGTCGTCAGACTCCGCGCGATCTCGGAAGTAGGCTGGTGCAGGCGAATCACGCCCTACGAACTTGCCTTCGATGCTGCTGCCTCGTTGCCCGCCAGAGTGCGTGGGAGAGTCCGAATAGGGGAAGTCTGCGCTGTTGCCACTCTGTCGGGCCTTCGTCGCAAGTGGCAGGGCGTCCATGGTCGTGCGACGCGCTCGGGGAGGTCGGTAGTAAGTCTCTGCTGGCGCATCGCCCATCTTTCCGCCTACGACTGGCTTCGCTGAGTCCATCGGGTTGTTGCCACTCTCGCCTGTCGGGCTCGAGAGCCCGCCACCGATCGAGTCGAAGTTCTCAAACCCGCTCATGCGATGTGTGGAAGGTGCACTGCCGATTTGGTTTAGTAGCTGCTGGCTGCTAGCAGACATACTTCGTGACCGGGCATAATTGCTTCGTGCATCTGCGTCCTGTAGTATCGCTGCGCCACTAGCCATCGATGCTCGGTCGCTAGTAATGGGTCTGTTCCGGTTTTGCCGCTTCTTAAGCATGCGAATGTTGACTATGCTGCCACGAATAGCGCCGTGCTGTGCATCACCAGCGACACCCATCGAGCGAGCTACGACTTCGATGAGTGTCTGCGCAGCATTGAGGAAGAAGCCGAAGACCAGAACGCAAGCGTGGAGCAGCAATATGGCGTAGCCAATCCACCCACGAGGTGCTTCGTCTACACCTAGTGAGGGTACGAACGCCACTGATAGGAGTATCGTGATTAGTCGAACTGTCGCAAAGAAGGTATGGTAGGCGTTCATGCTCGTCTGGTTCTGAAATGGCCTGAATGCGTTGAGCGTGAGAATGAAGATCACTTCGCAGATCGCGAGTATGATGAGCTGGCCAATGCCGCTGGGCTGGACTGCACCAATAGCGACGGCTCGCATGAAGGTGATGGCGACCGGTATAAGAGCGAATGGCGCCGCGCTGTCGCTGTATGTATTGTACAGCGGTCCATACATGAGTACTGTAGGCATGTCGTCGAAAAGATGTGTTCTCGGTTTCGTCCCGAAAATGACTCGGAGGATCCATACTGCGGTCAGTATCATCACAAGCAGCAAGATGACCGCGCAGATGACCACTGATCTGGGCGACCTCGGAGCGATGACCAGCTGGAACAAGCTGAGCGCCGCGATGGGCAAGATGAAGTAGTTGAAGAGAAGTCGCACGAGATTGCCGACTGTGAAAGGGAAGTTCTTCCGTCGCAGGTCTTCCTCGCTGGTGTTAGAAGCTTTGCGGTACGCCCAGCGCGCCGCAAATCCGACTTGACAGAGGACCACCACTATCGCAGCGATTACGAGCAGCCAGATCGCCATGCACGCCCATATATCATCTGTCTTGCTCATGCCCACCAGCTGGCTCATCCGAGTCATCCCGTAGGTGCCACTGGTTGTGTATACTCCGTCCACCAAGCTCTGGTAGCCGTCTCCGTGACTGACGAAGCTCTGATTGAACATGAGCAGACTCCAGGTTGTCTGGCTGACTGCTGGCTGGAAGAAGCCAGGGTATTGCAGTGTCAGGCTCCCAGTGAGCGCGACGAACTGAATGTACTGCAGACAATCGCCGAAGCCTGGCGTGACTAAGCGCAGCAGATCTTCGTCTCGTCCATAATTGCTGCTCCACCTGAAGATATCCGAGCTACCCCAGGGTGACCAAATCGCCGCGGTCAAGGTCGCAAGACCCTTCAATATTAAGATCGCAGCCGGCAGCCATGTGATCAAGCCCGCAACGCTCTTTCCCAGATCCGGAGTGACGTTTGCGCTCACGCACAAGACGTCCGGTGCGCCAACATCGCCACTTATCACTCGCACCGTCGAGACGAGCGTACCAAATGCGTAGGTACTGTCAAAGTCATGCTGGACTCGGAAAGCCGGCAGGTCGTAGGGATTGCTCGCATTGACGTTGAAGTAGGGTCCCAGTGGACATGTGCCGTTCACGAGACTTTTGCAGAACTCCTCCGGTGGCGCGCCGTAAACGTCGTATGTGAGCAGGTTGTACCTCGTGATCAACGTGCTGAAGTTATTCCCTGTTCCGACGTCGGTAATCTTGCCGAACGTATTGTTCTCGTTGGACCAGCCTGGGTCGTTGGGTGGCGGATAGTCCCCTACGGTCGTCTGACCCGTGACATTACCATAGTACGTGAGATTGAGGCCATGCGTCGGGTTGATCGTATCGAATGAGGCATCCACGAATAGCGGAACCCATTGCAGCCGCCGCGGATTGCTGTTGATCGTGTTGGCAGCCAGACAGTCCTCAAAGGCTATCAAGGCGCTGTAGCTCGGCGCAGCGAGGAAGGAGAGAAGCACCGCGGTCGCCGCCGCGAATGGCTGTGAGACCCTCATCGTGAGGGGAGCGCACAACACATCTGATGTGACGGATGTACTGTGTGGCCTGTAAGAAGCGAAGTAAAGGAGATCCAACCACGAAACACCGGCGCCATGAACCTTCGCGCAACTCTGAATGATGCGCGGCGGGTGGTGGTGGGAAAGTCAAGATGGTCCAAGCCTCAAGGGAGGTCGTGTCGTGCCGCGCTGCATTGGGCACTGACAGCCGAGTACGAGCTTAAATTCGACGGCATCTCCTCATCGTGCTGGGGAGCACTGCATGACGACAACGCATGGCATCGATTGATCAGCTACTGATGTGCGACAGAATGGCAGAACCACTCCCGATGGACTGCAGGATGTTTTTGAAGTTCGCTGTGCTGGACTTTGCTGGCTCTTACGTCTGGCAGCAGCGGAGCAGGTACACTGAGACGTTCCTGCTCTTCTCCCCTAGAGATAAAGCGCGGCCATATCCCAGAGGTGCTGTTCTGGACACGAGCCGGACCCCGTCAAAGATTCAGGCAGCATAGTCGAAGATCGTCGAGCTCGAAGATTCCGGCAAGGTCCTCGGCCTGATGATTCGCCTCGAAGTGAGCGCTGCCCTCGCGTCCCATGTGATCCGTGACGCAGATCCGCCTCTCCATCTTATCAGATTGTCTGGCTCTGTTATGCATGCGCTTGTACAGTTCGCTCAACCTCTCCGGACCTGTGTAGACGCCGTGCCCAAAGTTCCCGGATCTGGGAGTTTCGCGCGCGCACAGCGGTATTCGATCTTGTAATGCTGACCGGTCCCGAACTTGCGTCTTCCAGCCCTCCACGGACACTGGGCACTGATCCCTTACGTTGCACAGAGGTGTGCCGGATGGGTGAAGCTAATACTTTGTCGCGGGACCCTGGTCCTGTTGTAGCGGTCGGTTCGTGACCCGCCGGCGGCAATGAGTCTCTGTGAACATTTGCTAGACGGTCTGAAAGAGGACGGCCATAGTCGTCGACGAGCCCTCCATCGTGCTCATCAAATTAGCCATGCATATACCGAGCGGCACCGCCATCTCGTATGCGGCATCGAAAGGACAGAGTCAATGGTGTCGCGTCCACACATCTTGAATATACACGACATGGATAACGATGATGAAGAGCTGCACTGCTAATGATCAAAGATACGATTTTCATACATGTAATCACGATGGCTACCACGATGATGCGGCAGCTGCCCTGGACCATGTGAGGTGCAGTGGTAGGCCAGCATCGTAGGTAGTTTGCCCTCGCTGGCAAAAGGACGAGTACTGCAGTATCAGTCCAGCTGCGGCAGTGATACGCAATGACAGCCTATGCATGAGAACCTGGAAGTGTGAGTCAAATAATGCTGCCAAACAGCACGATGGTCTATCATGAGCACTGCATGCCGCACTTCCTACGGTGCGGGTATGCTCGAACAAATGCGAGAGCATCTCAGACTTGCGGAGAAGCGACACCCATTGTCGATGAGCCTTCGGCACAGGCTCTCCAACGTACAGCTACGTAGTGTCGATCATCTGCGAAGCCCGTGGGAGACTCGGATGTTGATATGGTGGCAGCGCATATCTGCGGCAGAACTCGTTCGAACGCTCGGGAACATGACGCCGTGGGGTTTGTTTACATCGCTAGCGCCTTCCGCAGATATAAACGATTTCCTTTTCCAGTGTTCTTCTTTCTTCCTTCTCCTCTTTACAGACCATCACGAGTAAGACTTTCCCCATCCACATCACCACTTTTGCACATCACTTCACACCTCACATCACTCCTGTATCTCAGCGGCGTCCCACTCAGTGGCTCACCGTCACAAACCTCATCTCACCTCGTCTCACTTGCACCCCTTTCATCACAGCCCTGCAAGCCCCGCCCGAACTCACTCATCGCACACGTCTTCTTTCATGAGCCATCACTGACACTTTTTCAGTGTATACCCCACGAGTTTTTCCAAGACCTCGTTACCCCAACCGCTTTCGCCCATTCACACCCTGGGTCCCACCCGCTTCAGTGCCGCAACCCTCAGAGGCAGTCACTGTTGCACCACCAAAATCGACAACCTCACGAAATGGACGTGAGTCAACAGCCTTCCTCGCTGTGTTTCACATGAGTCCACCATCATGACTGATTTTGTCTCAGGTTTCACGATCCACCGTCGACCCATGCCCATGCTGCCACATGGAACTGGAGAGAAGATGATGGATCCCGCCAACCCATCACGTGAATACCTGGAGTTCATCGAGGACATGAAACGGATAAGGATCGCCGCCACGTACGGACCATGGCCTGCCAAGCCAGAAGTCAGTGCATCGACGACTCGCGATCACGTCGACAACAGCGTTGTCTCCGAGACATCCGACAAGACAATGTCGACCTTTGTTTCCGAATCCGACGATACTCCGATCCACTCCCACCTCCTTGCAGAACACGATGCAGACCACGACGGCCGCAGGTTGCTCCTCGATCTGTTGGCCAACGACCCGCTCCGACGTCAGCACTGGCTGATAACGGCCGAGTCGACCATTGCATTCTTCGTGTATAACAAGTGGGAGCGCTGCGCGGACGATCGTTCGAGCTACTCGGAATGGCTTGCACGCTCAATTCCGCCCGCGTACAATCTGTACGACTCCATTGCCGATCTCGCCGAGGAGATCTTCAAGACCTGCAATGGTATCGATGCCACACCTCGGCCACAGATCCTCGGTCCGCCTGCATTGCGCGCCTTCCTCGACCCACTCGAGCAGCTCTTTACTGCCGAGGGACCGTCCACTCTTGAGGAAGAAGAGTACAATGCACGGAAGGCTACTGCCCTCGCTGCCCTCAAGGCCGCTTTCAGAGCTGCACATGAGAAGCCCGCTGCTCCAGCAGTTGAGGTTCCTCGACCAGTTTCGCCAAGCTCCTTTGTTGGGTCCCATGTCGACGCAGTCAAAGTCGCCACACGCTCAGTGGTCCAGACCGCCCTGCCTGCCGCCAAGAGACTCTTGCAGCGCGTTTCCTCCGTTTTCCCGTTCCGCTTTCAAGCTCCGGCACCCCAGAGGAACAAACGGTTTCGGGCACCCGAGCTGTACAACATCGACGACAAGAAAGCCTTCCGCCAGCAGACCGAACAGCTGAGACGGTCAGGCATCATCCCTGATGGCTCTGGCCGTACTCCACGGCAGTGGTACGAAATGACCCACGAAGTCGCCGAAAAGGCATCTCTCTGCGCGATCCCTTGGGAAGACATCAATGCGGACGTCACCGTCACGACCACACTCACGGACGACGCCGTACCTGAGATGAATTCCGAGGACTCCCGCTACTTCGCCAAGGTCATCAGACGCGTACCACGCTGTCAGGCCTACGATGACGGGTCTATTTACACCGAAGATGAGGATCTTGAGGAGTGATGACGTCGACACGCCTTGCACTTATCACTGCATCTTGCGTTTCATCATCACCCGTCCTGCCGCCAGACGCACGTTAGCACTTCGAGTGCCATCGCTCCGACATCCTCACTCGTCTTTGTCGCCAGTTGTGTGCATTCATTCCGAATGCCCTCAATCCGACATCGACTCACTTCGCCCAGCCGTCACGTACGCCATCCATCACTTGTCTTGCCGTCAGACGCACGCTCGCACTTCGAGTGCCATCGCTCCGACACGACATCACTCGTCTTTGCCGCCAGATGCACGCCAGCACTTTGAGTGCCATCGCTCCGACATCGACACATTGCCTTCATCAGTTTGGATCTCACTCGTCTTTTCGACCGGCGTATGCTTGCACTTCGAGTGCCATCACCCCGGAATCGAGATCCACTGTCTCGCCGAGAGACACACATAAAAACTCCGAGTGTTATCGCCACCATCAACAGCCTCCGTCCTGGATCCTTCTCGCCGTCACACTCTACCAGTTTCTTCGTGCTAATGGCTCTGGGGATAACACCTCAGGGTAGCCGCCTGTCCGAGTACTGTGACCTCAGTAGCGCTTTAGCGAACGGGCAGTACGTTGGATAGGGACATTATCGCAAGGCTGCAGAACTGGTTCCGGCAGGCTTACAGCGACGGTGAACTACTCGGATCAAACAGCCTTATCATTGGATCCTTCTCGCCTCCACACTTTGCCAGTTACTTCGTGGTGATGGCTCTGGGGGCAACCTCAGGGTAGCAGCCCATCTGAGTGCTGTGACCTCAGTAGCGCTCTAGCGAACGGGCAGTACGTTGGGTGGGGACATCATTTGCAAGGCTGCAGAGTGGTGGTTGCAGGTTCACAGTGGTGAGGGATCTACGTGTGCTTCGCTCATCAACAGCAGGCAGCAGGTAAGTATAGGTGAGTATCCCCTGTGACTGACGCCTGCCGAGTACTGTGGCAGCGGTATGAGGACGCAGCCGGCGTCAAGAAAACTGATGAAACAGGCAACACCAACCACAGCACCATCAGTACGGCTTCGACTCGGCGGATCAGTCATCGAACAGGTATACCGATCAACAAGTCTTTCTCACCGGCGGAGCACCCAGAGCGAATCTGACAGCTCAGCGGAGCCGACGTTACCCTACGCTGCCTCGGCAGCAACAGGGGAGCGATCTGGTTCTGCATGACGGGTGTTGCGAGAGGAGCGATCTGCGACAACAGTGGGAGAGACCGATCGGGAACCGACGATGAGTTTGCGACGCATTCCTGCTGGACCACTCTCGACAGCTCCGTGGCTCTTGGTCTTGCATTCCAGTTACCTTGGCGAGTTTCTGGTGGCCTCGACTGAGCTGGACTACGGACGGAGAGTGGCAGACAGGGACCTTGCTCTGATCTGTCCGGACGAAGTGGAAGGAACAGGGGGCTGGTAGGTTGAAGGGAGAGACCATCAGCACTGCGGAGGGCACTTAGTGCACTGGTTGGCCGTGTGCGGCACTGCTGATGAGGCCCTTGATATGCGCACACCACTGACTACAGGGCTTTTGGGATACTGACTTCACAGCACGATTTACTAACCTGACAGCGCTATTGGCTGCCAGCAGTGTCTGGACTTGAAGCACACCTGGTGAGTGATCGACTCCTGTCGAGATGATCATGGCTGACGCACTGGCAGGACTCAGAGGTTAACCATCAGTACACGCATGAATCTTTGTGAGTTCGCTGCATTATCTTCCCTCTCCCGCCTGATCGAATAGTGCTAATAGCCAAACACACCGCCGCTTTCTAGCTAGCATACACCACTCGTCTTGGCATGTTGGCCGACACACTTTGTGAGTGCGGAGGAGTATCTTCCCTTCTGCTTTGTCATACTCGATGCTGACATCCAAACATGTTGCTGCACGTCTATCCTCGCCCCGTAAATCAACTGAGCATGTCTCTATCCCGATCCTGTCCGATCGGACACTGCTAACATGCCACATCCTGGCCTCTTCGCAGTCTGGACTTAGTTCGACGACTCAGCGCTGCTATTCCGTGACTCGACTGGACTACTGTCAATCCGATCTGACCAACACCAATGCTCCAACTGTCGTGTCGTTATTGACGTACCCCTGCATCTTCAACAGTCCAGAATGCTCCTGCACTGCGATGAATCTACTCCTACCATCGACATTGGCTTGCGATGTCTGGAGCAGACGAGATCACTTCTTGCCGCATGCTCTCTCAACAGACTGCGGTGTCTCATCGGTGCATCAGAGCAGGGCTGTACGCCCACAGCTGAGGTGCAAATACTGCTCCCTCCGGCTCGTACAGTCGGAGGAGCGGCAGTACGTGACCCATCACTCGCTCACTTCGGCAAATGCCGCATGGGCTTGACTTCAGCGCACGACTCGTCACACGATAGCTGGCTCAAGTCCAGCGCTTCAATGTGAACATGACCAACGAGCGCAATGCCGGCACATCTTTGTGTGAGTCGCGCAAGTGGGAACACATCAGTTCTTCTCATTGATATTTGCATCTTTGCAGATGCTCACCGTTTTTCATACACCATCGATCTCATTCTGGTATCGATCCGGTCGTCAATCATGGCTCCGAAATCAACGCTCCTCCCACTCCACGGCGCCTTCCATATTCCCTCTCACCTCGGCCCTCTCAGCTCCGAGCTCTTGTCTCACGGCTACGCCACTCTTCCGTTCCGATCGTGCGTCGTCCACCCACTCCACGGTCCCCGCAGCCTTGGCTGACGACGTTACTACGATTCGCACCGCCATCACTGGGCCGCCATTAACCGGAAACGTAGCTTTTGTCGCCAACATTCGACGGAAGTACTCGCGAGCTTTTGCTTCAGCACGTCCCCGGGGCCGCTCGAACACATGCAAGCAACAACACAACCATGATGCACGTATGCCTCGGCTCGGCTACCTCTGGATCCAGAGGGAAGAGGACGCCAGAGACGCTGGTAGTTCGGCTACATTGGTCCAAGGCCACCGACAGCGTATTGTCGCCATCGCTTCGAGTTTGAGGAGGCAGGAAACTTGGAAGCTGTGCCAGCGCCTTGCTCACCAGGTGCATGTCTGGGCAGGGTAGCGTATCGGAGGTAAGCAGGAGCTGGAAGTCAGCTATATGATCTGCGCCCGGGATGCAGCTGTCGCGGAGCATGTGTAATGGTGGTTTGTCGAAGTGGCGAAGCTGTGTAGGGCTGAATTCGGGGTTAAGGAGCTTGATAGTAGTCATGGTCCTTTCTTGCCGCATGTTGAGCGGATGGGCGAGTTTTTCAGGCGAGGAAAGGGAGATGTGTGTAGTTAGCTTGCATCGCAGCGCGCGGTATTGGCAATCATCAAACGCTCAAGGTGCCTCGCCCATATTCCTCACATATCTCGGCGACATGCCTTCTTCATCGTCACTTCGTGGCTCGTACGCAGGTGGTGGTGTCCTGGCTCTCCCGGGCGCCAACAGAACAGTGTCGTAGGATGGTGGCGCTTCAACGACCATGTCCGTGACAGCCCTGCGTAGATGCATCGGTCGCTCAGCGGCATTTGCAGCTGATGTGCCGTCGAAGTCTCGAACCCACTGGCTCACAGCAGGTGTAGCCGGACTTGCTGCGCTGACCATCTGCGGCGCAGCTGCAGACGAGCCCTCCCCGATGAACTGCCTCCGTCGCTCCTCAGCGGCCTCCTCGGCAGCCTCCTGCTCCTTGTCATGTGCGACCTCAGCGTCCACACTGCTCTGACTCTCATCGCTGTTCCTCCTGCGTCGAATGAATTGAGACATCCACCTGTTGCGCTCGAACTCCTCCATCGCAAGGAACCTGACCCATTCGCTCGAGCTTAGCTCATCCGGCTCGATATCGCGGATCCGAAGTTGCGATGCTGCGAGATGGCGACGCGCGATGGAAAGCGGGCGATTTGTATATGCCTCTACTTGTAGCGCACCAAATCCACCGTTGCGGATGGCGGGCGTGTTGTACATTGCTGGCCGCACCGGGCGGGCTCTGGGCGCAGGCATCTCGATGAGTCGTGTGAGTATTTGCCAAAACTGATGATATGTCTCGTGACCTGATCAGGTGGTCCAAACGATTTGACGTCTCGGTTGCCAAAGATAATGCGAAGGCAACCAGTCGCTACTTCGGACGTGTTGGCCGACTGTTCGCGGAGCAAGCCAAGCGTCAGGCTTACGACGATGTCCGTTGAACCAAGACTTGATGTGATGGCCACGGACGAAGGTGGAGCAAGAGTGTACAGACAACACAGTAGTGTTCAAGCAGGCCAAAGGCACGCTGCAGGCCACCCCTCCACACCGTTTGTGGTGTTACACTTGGCGGTACCGGTACTGATGAATGAGTGAGTTGAGAAGACGGCTCTCGTTGGCATCGTCAAACGTATATACGTCGTCAAGGAGGTTGATATTCGCTCAGCCAGCTCGTCAAGCAATCTCAGATACGTGACCGTTGTTCAGCCTCGTGGCCTCTTCAATCGTCGAGTCGCATGATCAAGGGTAAAGGTCCAAAGAGCGATGCGGCCAAGCCAAAGGCGAGCCGAAGAAGCGGGGCTGGGCGTTGGTGATGGTGACATAATCGAGGTACCGATGGCCTATTCGTCCGGATCAGTGCCGTCTTGCTTCTGCCGTCGCCATTCGGAGGTGAGGCCCAGTTTTCGAGTTGCGGTATGAGGCACAATGAGGGTCACGGGGTGTCGATTATCTTCGCTAGAGAATGCCAGGGCATTGCGGCTGAAGTGATCAGCCCTGCACGAGGAATATCCGGCTGGCATGAAATCGCGCAGCATGATGGTCGAGTGAATGACCAAATTCACAAATCGTGAGGAAGGTCAGAGAGACGCATAGCATGGGACTGGTGGTTCAAGGGGATGTCATGACACTGATGCATTGATTGGAGTCGGATGATCTCGGACTCGAATCAATCTACAACCGCGCCTGCAACTTCTCCATCGTGTCTCCCAGCGCATAGTCACTCCGATGCGTACGACTCCTGACCTTCTCAGTATCCGCCACACTGGGATGCTTCGCTTCCGTCGCCGGATTGTAGTCGAATGCCGAAGCCTTCGTGATCTCAGCGTCAGACAGCTGCCGATTCGCCTTGCCATCCGCACGCTTGTATACGTTGATCACTACCGCGCCACCCAGCCCAAGGTTGTGCTGCAGCGCCACATCAGCGTCAACGTGCCGGTTGTTGGCCCAGCCTCGAAGTTGCCATGTAAGCTCAGCGCACTGCGCAAGCCCAGTTGCACCAAGTGGGTGGCCTTTCGAGATCAGCCCGCCAGAGGGATTCACGATGGGTCCCTTGCCACCATATGTGATATCACCTCGCCGCACCATCTCGTGCGCCTTCCCCTGCTCCGAGAACCCAAGGCCCTCAAGCAATATCAATTCGTTAGCACTGAAGCAGTCATGCAGTTCGCAGACCTTGATATCGCTCGGCGACACGCCAGCTTCCTTCATCGCAGCCTGCGCAGCCCTCTTCGTCATGTCGTAGCCCACTAGGTCCATGGCACTGCGCGAGAAGAGCGCAGGCGTGTCTGTCATTAGCGATTGTCCGGCCATGAGGATGGCTTGGTCGCGGAGCTGCGGGCGGGAGTCGAGGAACTCCTGCGACACGATCACGGCTGCGCCTGCACCGTCGGATGTGGGACTGCATTGAAGCTTTGTGAGGGGCGCGTGAATCATCGGCGAGTCCATGATCTCCTTGAGGCTGTACTTTTGGCGGAATTGGGCGTAGGGATTTCGTTGGGAGTGCTCGTGAGAGATGCGCGCGATTTCGGCGAAGTCTTCTGCTTTGGCTCCGTATCTGCAGACATGTCAGCACTGGCACTTGCGGATGCATTTGGCGAACACGTACTTCTCCATGTACTCCCTCCCAGCATTAGCGAAATACTGAGCATTGCGAGGACTTCCATGCTTCCCACGGGTCTCCTCCATGAGTGCCGTACTTAAGCCCATTGGACTTGGTCGATCGCTCCAGATACTCTTGATGCTGCCTGGGCTCATCTGCTCGAAGCCAATGACCAGCACGACGTCCGCTGCGCCACTCCCAACAAGTGTCCGAGCCATGTGCAGTCCTGTATACCTTGTCAGAGCAGTGACCTGGGCAGACCGCATGCCTCGGGAGAGGTTTGAGACTGCTTACCAGTGCTCCCCGTAGCACAAGCATTGTTAGTGTTCCATACTGGAATTCCTGTCATGCCGAATTGATAAAAGATTCGCTGTCCGCTGGTCGTGTCGCCATAACAGTAGCAGGCAACGCCTTGGTTCACATCATCGTAGTTCAGGCCTGCGTCTAAGAGCGCCTTGACACCAGCTTCGAATCCCAGTTCGGGATACTCTCGTGAACGTCGCGGCTTGATGAAGGGCGTGAGACCGACGCCAACGATGTAGGCTGGGGATTTTGGCGAGGCCATGATGATCCGGTGGAATGGGAGTTGAGATGGAGATGGGGTGAGGTGGATGATCTGATTGAGACAGTGTAGGAATGGAAAGCTGCGGGTGCGGCAATAAGAGCATTGATATGGAGATACCTCCCTGGACGTGATGCAACAGGTTGTATTGGTACCTAGGTACGAGCTTCTACTACCGCCCCGCTTCGTCAGATCCGAGGATGTACACTCTAGTTAAAGATTGAGGATATACAGTATCACACCCCGACTCTGCAACATTCTGAGACGTGGTAAGCAATAAGCCACGTAAGAACGGCGAAATTGAAGTAATCAAGTGTCCGCCTGAGGTATGCGCATTGCCTTCGCTCTGTGGACAGCATTGCGGTGCATGCGCTGTTCGCAATGCCTGCGACTGCAATTCTTTTTAATCACCATGCCAATGAAGAGTCGTTTAATGAGTGCCGGTATCGTGGCGTAGAGCACGTTGCTTCCTCTGTCTGAAGCGATGTCGTGTTGGCCATGATGGGTGGTAACACGTCTTGCACGAATTCGGAATCTTCATACGTGCCCAGACCATTGTCAGGTGGGCGAGCATCGCTTCCAGTGGTTGCACTTCTTTCAAGCTGTTGAACATGCCTTGCGCGCAGGGAGTGACGATCTCTGATGATGTGTGTCGCAAGATCTTGACCGGAGGGCACCACTGCGAAGTCCTGCGTCTGATCTGGGCGAGGAGAATGTTCGCGACATAGCAGGCTCCCGGAAACGAAGCTATTTTCCGTCGACAAGAAACAGCCAGACGCCAAAGAAAGACGACTAAAATATCTTGCAGATTAGCTAGAGTTCCCCTCCGCATCGGGGGTCGAGACCAATCTGCCCCAGGCCAGAGATCGGAAGATGAGCAGCTTCAAGTACCTATTTGGGGACATTTCATCTCTATTGCTCCTGCGAGGTAAAAATAGATCTGCCGGGGCGATGTCCCACGCGACGTGACTGGGATCTGTGCAGCCAAACCTCGACAGCATTGCCCGCCTCTGGGGAGCCGTTATGGCGCGTTTCAGAATTGCCGCTGCGCCTGTAGTTTGAATCAAGCCAGGCGCGGTCTTTGTTCGAAGTAGGAAGTGTGCAGGGCGGTGCATGAGGATTGGAGGCGCTGCGGAGTGGCTAAAATCTCACTGCGAGATCTTGAGGTCTGGACGGCGCAGCGTGTCGTAGCGAAGCACAGCGAGGGGGAGATTGCGGGAGAGACGCGGGGAGATGCTATGACCTGGCACAGATCTCGGTGAGCATATTGTCAGCGATGTATTACGCGGTCGTGGTCAGACGGCAGAGCTTCCATGCATGCATATGCAGTCGCGGACTCTCCCGCAATACACAACGGCTCGACCTTTGCAGGAGCCGAAGCCTGTACCACCATCGATATCTATTCGCCGACATCACGTCCCCACCACACTAGCAACATACTATAACGGCTCTCGCAGAACATGCCACATCAATCCGGGCCATGCAGTCTGCCACACCCGCGCCGTTAGCAACGCTCGAGCAAGCTCCATGCAAGCCGCGGCGGCTATCATACATTACGCTAGACCCGATGACATGAGGGACATCGCCCTCAGCCCTAAGCGAACGAATGGAGATCTCATCTCACGCCTCTTGGTACTAATTTCCCACGCACAGATGCTCACTCTAATCATCCTCCCCATGCGCGTCGGTGCGGCTCTGCCCTTTCTAACGGGTCGGCAGCGCCCCAAAATACATCCTCCTACCTTACAGCCTACAGTACTTTGCTCTTCAAATGCTAAGCCTTCGTGCATGATGCCCCGTGCACCGCGAAAGTAGAGCACTTCACGCATGCGAATAGCTGCTATTGCTAGCACTGCGCAGCACGAGCTTTGACGGGCTTCGAGCAGATCCTACATAGGACCAACATGCCCTGCCTCAGTGCCGCAATCGAACGCCCCCGTCCGCTGCTATTGATCCATCTCGACTGTGCCTGGCAGTGAGTCTTGGAAGGGTATTGCGACAGCTTCTTGCTATCTCTTTGGTCAGCCTACATCTTACAACAAGGGCAACAAGAATATCATCGTCAGATCTCCTCGTCACTTCCTCCCGCTCGAATGGTGGCCGCCACCAACATCACTCTTTCCTATCTCCTTGGCTCGTTGTCATTGTCATCTTCATAGCGATGTCGCCTAATCAAGTTTACGCCACGGTGCCAACGCCCGACCAGATGTGTGGGGATATTGTCAACGGCGTTGTGGGCACTGACTGGTATACTCCGAGTACTGTCAGTATTGTCAACTTCGACGACGGATCTGACCATATCGCTGACTCCATCGTACAGTTCCCTTTCGACCAAACCAACTATCTCACCCCATTCCCCACGTCAACAATTGAGACCTCTCCATGGCCAATATACAGACAAGCACCCATACCACACAGCACTGTTCCAAGCAATGCCGAACAAGTACAATCGAGTTACTATCAACAGCAAGCGCACAGTTCCAATGCTCCTGGTCGGCCGAGAAGCAGTCCAAGCACATTCGGGCCTTCACCAGACCACATAGCATGGACTCCCTCCTCTACAGGTCTCGGCATCGAGTACACAAATGCAGCCACAATGCCAACACCAGTGACTTCCACCTTCCCACCATCGGTCTTTCAATACCCAAACGAAAGTCCCGAGTACACCACTTCCTCGCCTCCAGAACTCCAGCAACCTCAACCGCGCCGACCATACGCTAGTATCGCGCCCAGTCCATCAACGCTGAACGCCACGACACTGAACATCAACAACAAACGCAGCTTCAACCCTGATGACACATCCGGCCCTACGACACCTGACGCACTTCCTACGTCTTCCAAGCGCCGAAAACGAACATCCTCAGTAGCCTCCTCAGCCGATATGTCTGAAGATGACCGCTTCCTTCTCCAACTCAAAGAGGCAGAGTCCTTGCCGTGGAAGGACATCGCATCGCGTTTCCAGACCGACAGAGGAAAGCCTTTCCAGGTTGCGGCACTGCAGATGCGGTACAAGCGGTTACGAGAGAAGTTCAGGGTATGGGAGGAGAAAGATGTGAGAGCGTTGAAGATGGCGTACGAGTACTGGGAGAAGTTCAAGTGGGAAATCATCGGGACGAAGGTATGTTGTCGTCACCTACCGAACATGAGCACCGCAAGGTACTAAATATTGCGCCAGATGCTCGACTTCGGACTCACCGAGCGATGGCCTGCTCGTAGCTGTGCACGAAAGTGGCAGGAGCTGGAGTATCTCGCACCCTCCGCCATGCGGCCGATGACCACTGCACAGTACTCGAGCACGGTCGACGCGCCGGTACACTTTGCATATGCATGGCAGCCGCTCCCATGAGAGGTGGTTTGCACGACACTTGATCATCTTCGTTGAACACACTTGGTGCTGGAGACGACTTGTACAGATATGGGACTTGACGACACTGCTTTCTGATGATACCCCCTGCCGCTCGCTTCTGGGATATGGCGGAGACCTGCTTTCACTTCGTTGCATTGAGACCATGACCTGGACGGACAAAAACGGTATCGCTCAGGCACCATCGCTGCCGAATATGTATATATACGTATAGACATGATAACTGCACATTTTACGTCTTGGTCATATATCATACAATGTCGTGAGCTCCACTTTTTGTCAATCGCCCCTCGCGTCCGACTTCGGCTTCAGTCGGCACAACTTCTCATATTTTGTCTATACACAGGCATTCGACCCCAATGAGTCGTGCAGTACCTTCGAGACTCACATTAAGCATACTACGAGTCCCCTGCACTTTACCCAGGACTCAGCAGACAACACGCTTCGCCTCGTTCAGGAACCTCGCGTACTCGTATCACTGCCAAACCCGCAAGATGAGCGACATCAAGCACATCTCCAGCCAGCGTGCTGCTCAACGTATGTCTCTCACAGATGCAAATATACAATTGCAGAATGCTGATAGCAACCCCTAGCCGTGGCACCTTATGTACGTCTCCCAAATTTGCTATTCCTCTCCGAGCACTCAACTCTCGCATCAATCGCAGAGCACACTCGCTCTCTGCCTCCTGCCTCTGAGCACAGCCTTCGCATCGTGTTCGGGAAGAACGTCCAGCTGACTCAATGAGCAGAGTCAAGCAATAGCAGCAGCCGGCCAGATTTTCGTATCCGGCCAGATTCCCGCCGATGCCCAAGGGAACCTCATCGAGGGCAGCATAGCCGAGAAGACGAAAGCCTGCTGCGAGGCTCTCAAGAACATCCTCGAGGATGCTGGCAGTGGTATTCATCGGGTCGTCAAGGTCAGTGTCAGCTGACAGTTCATGTAGCTTCGCGCGCGAGAATGTATTGCGGCAAGTGCTAACGGCATCATAGACCACGGTGTTCATCACGACCATGGATAACTTCGCTGAGATGAATGGAGTGTACGGCGAGTACTTCAAGCATAAGCCCGCGAGGAGCTGTGTGGCTGTGAAGGAGCTGCCCAAGGGCGTGCCAGTCGAGATCGAGTGCGTGGCGCTGCAGGGTAGTGGTTGAGCTCAAGACTGCCTATAAAATGCACAATATGTTGATCGCATGGGTATCTCAATGCTAATGCCGCAACGCTTTTCCAAAACTCCATCCTCTCACCGACATCCCCTGATCATATCTCGTTAGTACAGCTACCCTTGCACGCCCTCAACCAACTCATCCAGATCCTCGATCGGGTACGTCAAAATAGCCGCAACGCCACTCAAGTCCTCCAATTTCTTCCCGCTCTCATGCATACTGCTCAGTATCTTCACATCGCCGCCTGCTTCCTTCACTGAGTCCACGAGCTTCACCCACCGCTTCCTCACCTCGATCTCCTGACTCCGGAACAAAGAGTTTGAAATCAACAATACACCGCCTCCCTTCCCAATGGCTCCTTGTTCAGCTGCTGCTTCGACTTCTTTGGGACCGTACCAGGCCTTCGGATCGTCTTTCCGGAGCATCTCGAGGAATTTCTCCATGTATTGCGATTCGGCCGAGAAACGCGCATCGGTGACGGATTTGGTCACACCTTGTGACTTCAGGACTTCGGCCAGTGCATGCACGTGCGCGGATGCAGCATGTGCTACTGTGATCTTCACGAGCAAGGGTTTAAGCTTCTTATCACCCTCTGCCTTGGCCTTGAAGAACTTCTGGAACTCCGATGCCGTGAACCCAGGACTTGCGAGTAGTATCGGCTTCGGATCTGCCAGGTCAATTTGTCGTAGTAGCGAATCGTACACGCGCTGATAGAATTTCTTGAGCTTCGTATCATGATCCGTGCTCCCAGGACGTTTCTTCGGCATGTTCGTCTCAATTTGCTGACGCAATATCGTCTGGTGTGATGTCACGAGACAGATATTTGCTAGTCCCTCGTTCAACAGCACAGCCCACATCTGCGCCTTGGCATCTTCATTGATACTCTCCTTAAGTGTATCCAGTGCCACGGAATCCCATCCACCCGCTTTCTCGAGAGTAAACTCCCTATTCAACTCCAGATCGAGGGTATGGAAGGATCCGAGTTTCACGTGCTTGTTCTCCTCCGATACACGGCCGGACACGTGCAATTGGGATGCATGTGAGTCGAAGTCCAGTTTGGTGACCGTGATTGTGAGTGTGGTGCGCACGCGGTGGGTGCTTGTGCTTCCGGAAAGGGACTCGGTGGCTACTTTGCGCACTGCGGTAGCTCGGAGAGTATCGCCTTCTCGTATCAGATTATACGCATGCCACATATCCTCCGGCTCCTCGGGCGACATGGTGCACCTCCCTTCTCCCGTTTTCTTCTCGATGGATTGGCGTATGAGACGCATTGTGATCGGAGTAGTAGTATGTTAGCAGAGGAAAGAAAGACGATCCCGTGAGAGAGTGAAGCATTCGCGCATTTGCCGAATATACTAAGTGTGTGTTTTAGAGTGGAAGGTGCATGCAACGGCGAGTGAAGTGAGTGACGTCAAATTTGCGGAAAGTGAATATCAGATGGATGTGAGGACACTCCCTTACCACTGCAACGAAGGGCGACGCATATTTTCATCAGCCTTCCACATGTCTGGGGTTGGGCAACGCAAACAGTGACTTCACTTGCAGCGATCATCGTTGACGACAACTCGGCCGACGGAAATAGCGCTGCTAAACGCCGAGTAGGCACGAAAGGTATATCAAGCGGTCGTCTCACCATCTGCTCGGAAAGCGCTGGCAGCCTGAGTATTGGGAAGCAGTCTGTCTCTCATTTTCTGGTATGCGGAGTATCTCGGCCACGAAAATCGTCCCTCGTCATCTCACTACCGCAACAATGTCAAAGCTCTCCATTAAGTCAACTCTGAGGCTCAAGTCTGGCTATGACATTCCAGTACTGGGCTACGGCGTGTGAGCTACCCTCCGGCACTCGCCTTCTCGTCTTCAACTACATGCTCACATCGGCTATGTAGCTACCAAACCCCAGCCGCCGAAGCCCAATTAGTGACAACCCACGCAATCAAGTCCGGCTACCGCCATGTCGACTCCGCAACCGTCTACCGCAACGAGCAGCCTTCCGCAGCGGGCATGCTAGCGGCTGGTATCCCACGCTCCGAGCTCTTCTTCACCTCCAAGGTACCGCCTAAGGATATCTCCTACGACGCAGCCAAGAAGTGCGTACACAAGAGTCTAGAAGTCACCGGGTTGGACTACATCGATTTGTACTTGCTGCACGCACCGTACGGCGGCAAAGAAGGGCGCTTGGGTGCTTGGAAGGCGTTAGTTGAGGCGGTCGATGCTGGGAAGGTGAGGAGTATTGGGGTGAGCAATTATGGCGTGCACCATCTGGACGAGTTGGAGAAGTGGCAGAAGGTAAGATCTCGACTTATCATCAAGCTCGAGGGGTGAGATGCTGACGAGGGTGCAGGAGCAGAAATCGGAGAAGGAAGCAGGTCTACTCAGCGTCAATCAGATCGAGCTACACCCCTGGCTCGCACGACCTGATATCGTGAAGTGGTGCCAGGAGCGCGATGTGGTACTCGAGGCCTACTCCCCACTCGTGCGTGCCACGCGCAATGAGGACCCTCTGCTCAAGCCGCTGGTGAGGAAGCATGGCAAGACGCCAACTCAGATCCTGCTCCGCTGGGGTTTGCAGAAGGGTTTCGTGATCCTTCCCAAGAGCGTTACGCCGGCACGAATCGAAGAGAACAAGGAATTGTATGACTTCGAGCTGGACGCAGAGGACATGAAGAGTCTGGAGACTGGGGTATATGAGCCTTGTGCTTGGGATCCGACGGTCGCTGGACTTGAAAGCTGAGGATCCAGCTGATGGCTCGTATGCTGTATGCACAATTTCTCTCGTCTCCGCATTGCTTACATGCTTCATGCCAACGTCCGAGGTAGTTTGCCAACAATTTTCGCAGGGCGTCCTCGCGACGTTCCCCGTAGATGCTTCGATGTAACACTGTCATCTGGTCGGACTTGTGTCCCTGCGGAGCTATGACTTGCATATTCGCAGCGGAATTCCATGCCTTGTCTGACGACATAGCTATAGCTGACGGGCGACCTCGGCGATATAGCTATGTTGGATGCTGCACAACGATTGGCTGCCGGAGAGAAGGCCACAGTTCGGCAATAGAAGGTTGGCAGAATTGCGGAGAAGGTTGCCAGCGGGTCGCGAAGTCTATTCGGCTGTTTCGACTGCAGCACGATGACTGCATCGCTGTGGCGCACCATTTGTAGCTGCAAGATGCATTATTGTCGACGTAACAGCTCGTCCGGTGAACTGAAGAGTTTGACCGATTTGTCGGACAGACCACGCTCACGAACATGCCGTCGTAGCACACAACACATGGCCATTGGCATTCCCGACCACACGGAATGGGAAAGTGCTTTGTGTGGGGAAGCCACGCGGTGACGTCGGTCCAGCGAAGAGATCGCCCAAACCACACGCTCTCGTGACTTGCACAAACACCCTCTCCAAGCCGCGCGAATCCACTTGCCCAAAGCCGATTCGGCGCATGTCGCATCTCTCTCCATCGAGAGTTTACCCGGATTCCCTCCACTGACTTGACGTCGCATTTCTGCTCCGAGTCAGCCGCTCACCGTAGGGCCGCTGTAGGGTCCAAGCCCTGCATCTTCAAACACTCCAATGAATCGCTCGTGCCTGGAGGCTCGAGAGCGCCACAGCGGTCATCCTTGAGGCCCTGCATCCACCGCTGTCGGGCTGCTAGCTGTTGTTTGTCGTCTCGTGCCTAGCAAAGCTCCAGCAGCTGACGGCTGTGGCCCGACGTAATGCGCTGGTGGTTTGAGGATCTACAGTGGGCACTGCTTAGAGCGGTATGTTCGCCAGGTTGCGGGGAGCGAATGTCGGTCACAAGCTGTTACATTAGCTGGACGGAGCGAGGCTTCTTGGCTGCTAGGTCGTCTTGGTGGGGAATAGCCAGCAGTGCTAGCATACCGCTGATGTAGTTGATCGGCTAATGGCGTATGGGCGATGATGATGCGCAGGTTGCTTGCAACATGTTGATCACTACAAAGGTAAGTGGAGTTCCATATTCCAAACAGGTTAATGTTCCCAATAAAACATTCTTCTACAGTGCAACCAATACACGCACAGCTCTTCCTCTCCTGAATGGCCAGCCCATCACAACAACAATAATCATCATACTCTCCGGTGATTGATTCACTATGGTTTTCACATCAAGACTTACCACCTCGGCGGTGGCAGCGGTAGCACTACTGTCCTCGGTCAGCAATGCGGCACCAGCAGGCATAATGTCCAAGGTGCGAAGAGATCTCAAGTTTGGCTTCGGGTCAGAGAAGGTCCGAGGAGTGAATCTAGGCGGATGGCTAGTACTCGAGCCTTGGATAACACCGAGCATCTTCGAGGCTACGCCAGACAACGTGGTTGATGGTATGTTTGACAGCCAAATCCAAGTCGCACAGAGCTCGAGCTGACAGTCTCCAGAGTACACATACGGCGCACAATACGGTTGGGACACAGATCGTCTCCGTGACCATTGGAACACCTGGATCACCGAGGATGACTTCGCCGAGATGAAGTCCGCAGGCCTGAACTTCGCTCGTCTTCCCATCGGCTACTGGTCGGTTATTGGCGGAAATGGTGCACCCTACGTGTACGGCGCGTACGACTATGTCGGCAAGGCCGTTGGGTGGGCAGAAGCCCATGGCATCCAGCTCATGCTCGACTTGCACGGTGCTCCTCGATCGCAGAATGGCTTTGACAACTCCGGCCAGCTCGGTGAAGTCCACTGGACAGAAGGCGACTCAATCGACCTCACCCGCAAAGCCCTGAACAAGATCCGCGACGACTTCGCCAACAAGCCCTCCGTCTCCGCCATAGAGCTCGTGAACGAGCCTCTGGGACCCGCGTTGAACATGGACACCGTGCGCCAGTTCTACATGGACGGCTGGGGCGATCTGAAAGATTCCAACGTCGCTGTTACCTTCCACGATGCCTTCGAGGGCGTGACCTCGTGGAACGACTGGGGCTCCGGCATGGGAAACTTGCTGCTCGACACCCATCATTACGAGGTCTTCGACTCCGGTGCCTTGCAGCTCAGCATCGACGGGCATGTGAGCACTGCCTGTGGTTTCGGGTCCCAGATGGCATCGAACAACAAGTGGACCATCGCTGGCGAGTGGTCCGGCGCTCAGACAGATTGCGCCAAGGTCAGTCATCGCTCTTTCACAACCTCCTCATTTCGTTACTAATGTTCTCTCCAGTGGCTTAACGGTCGCGGTATCGGCGCTCGCTACGACGGTTCCTACAACAAGGCCGGTGGCTCTTCGTACATCGGCTCCTGCGACGGTAAATACTCTGGCTCAGTGGCCGACCTCGGCGATGCCGACAAGCAGAACATCAAGCGCTTCATCGAGGCGCAAATTGTCGCCTTCGAGAAGGCTGATGGATGGATCTTCTGGACATGGAAGAATGAGGGCGCCCCAGAGTGGCACTTCCAGGATCTTATCCGGGAGGGATTAGTCAACCTTGGGTCAATCAGTAAGTCGTCCGCTGCGATGTTGCCGATGCGTCATGAGAAGTTGCTAACATATCATTCAGACTACGGTGTCTGTGGTTGAGCATGCGGCTTCGTGTTGCTTTGCTCCCTTGCTCGTCGATTGTATTTTGCTGTCAGAGTGTCTCAGCGATTGCTTGTGTACTACCTACGATCGTTTACGACATGATGAAAAGTCAGTTGCGCGACACAGGATGTTGCTGTACTTGTATGGATGAGAAAAGAAGAAAACGATGATACCCTCGCTGCTGGATCGGCATTGCGCCTTGTTGAAATGATGAGATTAGGACATGTACAATATATGTATTGAATGACAATCAACGGTTCCCTCTGCAAGATCTTTCACTGTCATCAGCAAAACTTGGAAAGATATGTAGTAGTCTTATCAGTCGGCTTCCCTCAATGTACACCCGTCCACGGACTCGACTCCTCGCATGCACGCATCCCAACGTTTCACGCCAATCAGCTCGCAGGCCGCGTAAGATATGTCTTCACGGGCTCGACAAAATCATGGGGTTGTATACATGTACCTTGCGAAAGACCCCGCGAACCCCACGGGGTCGCAAGCGTTCAGGTCTTCAGTTGAGTAAATGGCAATGCAGTACCTGCGTTCCGGACGTGGTCAAGACAAACATCGTGGCCACCCGAACCTCCTTGGTACTGCCAAAGTAGATTTCGGTCGTTGCCTAAGGCTAGTGTTCGTCCCTCAAGGCTTGGAGCAGGGTCTGCAGCGAATGGTGTAAAGACAGGAGCCCCAAGGCTATGTTCCAGTGAAGGAGCAGGGGAATGGAAGCAAGTTGAAGTAAGATCGAGACGTCCGTATACTCACTTCGCTCGAATGCTCTTGACCGACAGCTTCCGCGGACGGTGCGACTTGGTATGCCATGACATCCATAGTGCTACTGGCTCGACTTCCTCAGATGATGCAAGACATCCTGACTCCGGAACGGTGCCCGGTGAGGGTCTCCGGGTACTACCTCTCGCCGTATAGTTAAGCCCGGGCCGATTCAGATCTCAGACAGCGCAATTCGAGAGCTCATGATTGCCACAAGCCCTCCGTGTAATACGGTTGTCCGCTCCAGTGATGTTGATGGCGTGATTATACAGACTGTTAGCCAGCAGACAAGAGTTCCAAGTTGTGTTAATCGATCTGTCTGAACGGTGTTGAAACGGGAAAGGTCGGAGCCTTGGCGCTCCTGACAAACGTGTACCTTGGTTCCATTTCTCGACGGATCTAGACTTTCGCACCCAGCGCCATGGTCACAACGATGTGCTCCAGGCATTGGAGTACTCATCTTCTGGATGTTCACGAACAGCATGCATGACTGTACGGAGATAGAAGCCGACTGCCAGGACGCAATTTGCTGGGTACGAGCACGGATCATGGTCAAAGCCCCGAGCGCAATCTTAAACCGCAACAACGGTGCCTTCTGACTGGTCTCCACCACTTCATCCGCATCAAATGCAGCCTGGCGCTTGAGGATCACTAGGAAATCTGGACAAAGCCGGCGGATGGCGCAAGAGCACGATGTCCCGTCACCGCGCCGCAGAGTAGGCGAGCCCCTGTAGTGTCCCGGCATTGGTATGAGCGTCAGTACTGTACAAGTAGGTGGAAATGCCCGACTCCGCCTCGTTCCTCTATTGTTGTTGCCGCTACATCTGCTACACCACGAGACAGTTCGTTCTCAGTCACTCGTTTTAGTTTGAAAGACAGCACTCACTCCATACATTCGTTCATCCAGTCTTTCTCGTCGATCCGTCGCATCTGCATACTTACAGTATCTACCATCTAATCACCACAATGTCTATCAAGAGCATCCTCACTGTCTTCGCGGCCGGCCTGGCCTTCGCCTCGGCTTACACCAAGCCCACTGGCGATGCACCAGAGGGCAACCCGATCAGCCAGCCAGGCCTGAACTCCATCGTGCCCGCTGGAGAGAACTTCACCGTCACCTGGAAGCCAACGACCGATGGCACCGTTTCCTTGATCCTTCTCAAGGGCCCGGCGACCGATCTCAAGCTCGTCTACCCCATTGCCGAGAAGATCAAGAACTCTGGCTCGTTCGTTTGGGACCCGAAGACCGATCTTGAGCCCGGTACCACCGGCTACGGCATCCAGCTGATTGATGATGCGACTGGACAGTACCAGGTATGGAAAGTTCATCTGTTCTCGACTGAGCAGCACTAACATGCGCGATAGTACACCACCCAGTTTGGCATCTCCAACGACAAGTACCACGAGCGCCCTGCCGGCTACTCATCCTGGGCAGCCACCGCGACCGGCACCGCCTGGGGCCCGTCCGACTACACCACCGCCACTGCCACCGAGTCCTCTTCCGCATCGTCCTCTAGCGCATCCATGTCGATCTCCGCCACCATGCCAAGCAACGCAACCGTCACGACGACGACCGTCAAGCCCTACGGCACCGGTGTCCTCTCCGGCTACCCAGCTGGCAACACCACCGTCATTGCACCCACCGGCTCGATGACCGTCCCTACCTCGCTCTACACAAGCGCAACACGCACTGCGTCGAAGTCAAGTAGCACCGCAGGCGCTGCATCTGCTACCTCTGCTATTCCTGCGCCAACCTCGAGCTCGAACGGTGCTGGAAGCATTGCTGTTAGCTTCGGGAGTGTGGTCCTTGCGGCTGGGCTGGCTGTGTTCGCATTCTAGGCAAGAGACGCATCGGAAATTGAGGAATCTGAAGAGAAGGTCGCAAGGTGTGTATAGTAGCAAAAGCTAGGTAATGTGTGTACTACTTGCATACCGATCACCATCCAGCGCTGCACATTGAAGAGATAAGGCAGAGAGTAGGTGAAGTTGTCTCATGGTCACGCGCCACCGTACCACCTCGGCATCTCGTCAAGTCGACTGCCAGAATCTACATCAAGTCATGACCAGCATCTCCTTGGACACGCAAAGCAACGCAGGTACGAGCTGACATGGTGTTCCTGCCCGCCGGCAAGCACTCGCATCAAAAGTCGCACTCATCGCGTACGTGTAGTCACCACGATGACGAGCCACACCTTCGTGTATTACGGAGACCACGCGCCCTCCAGTGATTCTTCATGCCGTACTCTACACTACACATAGACCCAGCTTCCCCCAGCCAACAACGGTGTCTCCTCTCCCACCTTCCCGTCCATTGTGTGCTGACGCGACAGCATGACCCTATTCCCTCGATAGGTCCACCACTGCCACACCAGCACCCCATCTCCAACAATCCCACCGATCATGATCGCAGTCAGAGACCACTGCCCCGGATTACTCGACACGGACCCGATCGTGGTAAAGTCGAGGCTAAGAAGGATGATCCAGCACGTGGCATCGAGTCCGACTTGTAACATAGAGAAGCCCTGCGTTGACTGCTGACGGTGATTAGAGAGGATCTGCGGGATGAACTTGAAGAGCGAGGCAATGACGGCGATGGTGTTGTAGGTATTGATCTGTTAATTGAAGGAGTCAGTAGCTACTACAAGTGCATAAATCATGAGAAGGCTCACAAGGTCAACCCATTGCCACCACCCGTCTCCGTCCATACTCAGCTGACGCTTGCTCGTGAGCGGTATCGCGAGCAGGCTAGCGACAGAAGCTGCCACGCAGAGCCAGATGAGTACCGAAGATGTCTGGGAGAGCTTGCTCGTACGTGGCGGTAAGAGATTCGTCTGCACTAAAGTCGTCAAGCCTAGGATCATCGCATGCAATGGCAGGATGAGCCCGAACAACCCAAGGTTCTCGTGACCTATGATTGCCCAGCCGCCTTTGCGAGCTTCGAACTGGTCTTGGATGACTTTGGATGATGCCATCAGCACTCCGCCGCCCACCTGAGAGAGCATCAGCATCGACTTCCGCGAGCCATTATGTGGCGTGTAAGGAGCCAGACGGACCTGATGCATTGCACCGACCACGATCCAGAAGGGCCAGTCTGTTGTTAGCCCATCTGTGCTGCGTCGGACCAAGTTGCCGATGGGTTGCGGCCAGAGAGATAGGATGCTGCATATTAGCGCCAAGAGGCTGAGCAGGCTGATCCGGTTGTGAGCAGGTGATTTCGACGGTCTCGAGGTTGGACGCAGGGTATATAATGACTCACAAGAACACAAGCCAGTTGCCCCAGGAGTTCCTCCAGTTATCCCAGTCGTCTGTAGTGTGTAGTAGAGGGTACCCATCAATCGCCGTGGAGCTCAAGATCCGCAAGGACGACGCCATACTGCAACTTCGAAAGTATATGTATCAGATGACAAATTTTACTCGTCGCCAGTATGGGTAGAATGGAGTCTGACGTTTGCTAGAGAGCTGTTGCGAGACGAGAGTGCCTACATGTAATGAAGGAAGCAATGCTGCGGCCTACCTGGTGTGCACGGCTGTGGCACAGCGTGTGCGCCGTAGCTAGCGGTACTTCGCATTACCGCCCAGTGTGCGCGTAGCTGTTTGAAAGGAACCGTTGATGGCCAATGGAGCGTTCGTGAGACCGTAGTGACTGGACCGGACGCCCAAGTGTTTGTTTGGTGTCGACTGGTCTTGAAGTCAGCAGGTGTGGTAGCATCCGCTTTAGATGTGAGCTGCTGTCCGCTGGAAGTGGATCAAACCGCTTGCTAGCGGTTTTGCAGCGAATATGGTCACAAAAGACACACAATATCGTTCTCCTGAATTCTACTCGCCTTGGTCACTCGCTCTGCTTGTCCACCTTAAGTTGAAGTCGGTGCCGAGTTGTTCTTATGCGAATTCAAGTCTGCTCGTGCGTGGCAAATGTGTGGTTGGGGTTGTGTAACCCTGACCCTAAGGTATCGCCATGAGCGGCGAAGGTCGTTCTGCCTTCGACATAAGCTCTAGATATCGCGCGGAGGAGGGACAATCGAAGGGGGAGTCCGTTTGGATGTAGCCTGGTTGAGCAGGTCTTGGGGGTATCATTATGTATACTCTATGCTCCGATCTAGCGCCGCACACCCGCCTTCGATTTTGTCACTGCCAACGGTATCTTCCTCGAGCCACTTGGATAAGCTGTGCTTGCTCTGATTGCCGAGACTTCGGTGTCGGTGCGTCGACTTGTTGTCTCAGCTTTCGTCTCCGACAATGCTCATTTCTTCTTCAAGGTCTGCCTTCAGCCAGCGATCCTCCGGTATCAGTCACCGTCTTCACAGTACCAGCAGGTTCCTTGATCATGCCCATCGGGAACTCGACCTCCTCTGCCTTGTTTCCACTCATCTTGACCCTCTTTTGCTCTCTCTCTTGCTCGGTTTCCTTACTCTCCGAGTCCTTTGCTTTGCTGTCCAACCCCTCCTCTTGCCCCGAAAATAGCGTGAAAACTTCCACGTCCAGCTTGTCCCTTCCCTTGAGGAACTCGAGCTCCATCATGAAGACATAGCCGACTAGCTCGCCGCCTAGCTGGCGCACTAGATCGCCGGCTGCTGCTGCGCTGCCACCTGTAAGACCCGTCAGCATAACTTGTCACTGCATTCTTGGGTATGTTGACGCACCTGTCGCGATGATGTCGTCGGCTATGAGCACCCTCTGGCCAGACTTGACAGCATCCGCCTGCATCTCAAAGCTATCCCCACCGTACTCCTTCTGAAAACCCACACTCTTCACCGTCCCCGGCAGCTTCCCCGGCTTTCGTACCGGGACGAATCCGGCGCCCAACCTCAGTGCTAGCGCCGGTCCGAAAAGGAAGCCTCTGCTCTCCAGTCCAACAACGACGTCTATGCGGGGATCTTTGCCGAGATGAGAGGTAATGAGGAGCTCGAGGGCAGTGAGCAGGGTCTCGAAGAGCTTAGGCGACGCAAAGAGCGGGAGGATGTCTTCAAAGAGAATGCCGGGTTGCGGGAAATCGGGGTATTGGCGGAGGTTGCTTCGAAGGGTCTTCACGAGGGCTGGGAGTTGTGGCTTCTCAGAACTGGGCTGTTGCTAGCGGTCTTTGTGTTAGTGCAAGGGTTGGCGGAAGAGGCGTCTCGTCAACTTACGGAGGCACTGGTGGCAGAGGCGGTGGGGAGTCCTCTTTCGGCATCTTGACTGCTGTTCTTCCCACTCAACAGCTCCTCTCTCGTCGCGCCCGGTGCTTTCCCGTCCGATGGATGCAAGATCCCCTTTTCCCCACCCGTCGTAGGATCGGGCTTCGAGTCGTGCGGATGACTTGCCGTACTCGCCTTATCCGCTCCCTGTGTCGCAGGCGCTGTGGACCCAGGCAGACTATGCGGTGGATGCTCGCCCTCGGCGTGCGTGTTCAATACTGGCTTCGAGTTGGCAGAGTCGGGCATGACGAAGGGCAGAGTATGAAAATACTTTTATGTTGATGCGAGGGGTGGGACGGTGATGCAAGAGCACAGATCACTGCGGTGAGACGGGTGAGTGCAGCGGGAAGGTGATCCGGTGGGGTGGGCGTTGGGACTGGGCTGCGCTAGGTTGTGCAGGTATGGAGGTGGAGGTGCTTTGTTTTCGTGGGCATGGGGAGTACGGTGTGGGTGCACAGAGGGGGTTTTGAAGGCCTTTACTTGCTAGTGCGTAATCGAGGTCTTTGTCGACATCGTGCTTTGTGAAGCCATTGGTCGCGCGAGGACTCAACGCTCTCGACCAGCGGCCTAGTTGAGGGTAGGAGCTTGCAAGCGGTAGATGCTTATCACGCAATGCAGTCTTTCGCGAACGACTCATCGCGAAAGGCGGTCTACACGTGTCAATCGCGTTGCGTGGGGTGACTTTTTCCTCGGATAGGCCGAGGTGGGGTGGGCTGCGGCAAAATGGAAGCCTCAGGCTATCGGGCCAAAAGTGAGCAATTGCAAGAACGTGGATGAAGGATTGCTTGACTCGCCTCCCTGCTACTTCTACTCACTGTACATTCAAGGCAGACGTCTGAGCTACCTTATGACACCATCAGATGCATCTCGAGTGCAGTGCCGGTCTCGTTGCGTCAGCACTCTTGGTATGGCTTCTTGCGACAGGTACTCGCACCCAACCGCGTATCTCGAATGAAGCGTCGACAACATATCTGCTTGTCGCCTCGCGTTTGGCGAGACCACGGACAGGGAATGGCCCCCATTGGCACCCAAGTTCTTGGAAGCGTGAAGATATCGCACCTTAGTGGCACATGCTCCTATGTTCACACTAATGCCTTATGGACGGCGTCATGGGATGTCGCAGACTGGTGCTGCACACACGAGTCGCTCGACCTACCAATGGCTGCCTCAGCCTAGTTTCCACTGTCGATCATCTGGATGTCGCTTCCACAAGCCAGCAGAGTTGTGATCTGGCGTGCTTCGCTACGCAGCCTATCGCGACTCGGGGTTTGTGGCTCGATGGAGCAGTTGCTGATTGAACGCACGACCATGGCTATGCACCACGACTGGTCTACTACGGTGCTCTGTCAGCATACTCAGCTAAGCTACTGCGAGCCAAGCCTCAAGCTCCTTACAAGCTCCGATTGTACCGAGTGATATTGGCAACGTCCAACAACGACTACACAATTGGAGCATCGGGGAGTCTGCCGACACCTGGCAGCGCTCTGTAGGAGCGGCTGAAGCCGCTCGCTAAGGGAGAAGGAGGCAGGTATAAGGTCTCCTTCGTCGTCTGCTCCGCGTCTCATCTACCATCACATCATTCTTTACCTTCATCACTCGAAACGAAGCCTCAAACTTCCCACATCCACAGGGATCATGTCCCTCCCTCGCCGCGCTCTCATTGCTGTCACCTCAGCGACTGCGCCTCTCCATCACGGCAAGGTCTCCGGTCTCTTCATCTCCGAGGCCCTACACCCTTACAATGTCTTCACGGCCGCCGGCTTCGAAGTCATCTTCACCTCGGAGAAGGGCACTTATGCCGTCGATTGGCTGAGCGAGCAGGACGACTTCCTTCCGGCTGATGAGCGGAAGCAGTGGGAAGATGTCAATGGGGAGTTTAGGAAGCAGCTTGACGGAATGCCGAAGGCTGCGACGATCAAGGATGGGAAAGATGTATGTCGCCTGAGAGATTCGCCCGACCCACGGAGACTGTCGATTGACTATTGTAGTTCGGAATCTTCTTCGCCTCCGCCGGCCACGCAGCGCTGATCGACTACCCCACCGCGACGAATCTGCAGCGTATAGCCTCGGACGTCTACGCCGCTGGAGGCGTGGTCTCAGCAGTCTGCCACGGCGCCGCGCTCTTGCCTCGTGCTATCGATTCAGCGACAGGCAAATCCATCATCGCTGGTAAGACTGTCACTGGTTTCACGACCGAGGGCGAGGAGGTGATGGGGATTGACGAGACGTTGCGCAAGGAGTGGAAGGTCAATTACGTGGACGAGTTGGTCGAAGCCGTGGGTGCCAAGTGTAAGTCATCATATTTGAGGTGTGATGACGTGGGAGACGCTGACTTGAGGCAATGCAGATGTTCGGCCGGCTGGTATTTGGGACGATCAGTACTATGTCGATGGGAGAATTGTTAGTGGAGTAAACCCGCAGAGCGCGAAGAGCACGGCGGAGGCGGCGGTGAGGGTGTTTGAGGGATTGTAAAGATGGATGAGAGGCGACCTTATGATGACCGAGCGAACGTATGAAGGACCGCATCTCGCCAAGCTACATTATTTCCTATGTGTAAATACATGTTCAGGTCCATGGACTACTTTTGTCTCCAAAGGGCTAGGCCCTCAATGCATCCTGCCCTTGGCAACCCAGAAGTAGGCAGAGCAAGATAGGCTTGCAGGGATGCATTGACGGTGCAGGGATGTACGCGTGGAGCCAACCCAGTCCTGGGGCCCGGGCTCCAGCTCCTAGCTCGTGTCTTCATGCACGACATTGGAGCTCCATCAACATCCACCGCGCCGACTTCCGTGCTATCCATCCAGCCATCTCACAATGCTGTGATTGCTTGCTTTCACTGCTGCACACCTTAATATCACCTACAGCACATACTCTTCACCCCACTCCACACTCCTTTAGCTAAGCTTAGCGCCGCCGACTATACCCCTACCCAGTCTTACACCACCGCCATCGAGCTCCCCCACCGTCTGACAGACAACACCGCACACCGCTCAGACCTTTGGATACCCTCACTCACCCTGTACACCGTCGCGACCGCCAGCATGCTCTCGGGCACGAGCAACGCTGAGCAAGTCTCCGAGCTCAAAACCCAGGGCGTCCTAGACGCAGCCCGCGATCCAAGCTCCAGCGTCACCTCAACTCAAGCCCAGGAGACCCTTCTCGCTCAGTCCAAAGCCTCCGGCGCAGCGGCATTCAGCTTCGACCCCAATGCCTCCTCCGAGGAGAAAGCTGCCGTGGTGAAGGAGCGCGCCGAGGAGATCGGTAGACCGCATAGGAAACATGCCAATGCCGCGCTGGTGAGTGATGTGGATGATGGAGTCACGGCTGGCTATGATCTGCCTGAGGCTTCGAGTGGGAAAGCTGGTGCTTTGGCTGTAGGAGAGGAGGGTCAGCATACGGCGAAGAAAGAGGAGTATGAGCGTGTTGGCTGGGCGCCTCGCTTCGGCAACCCAGCGGACAAGGATGAAGGCGGGACGATGCTGGATCATGAGACTTTTCTTGAGGGCAAGCTCGAGGACAAGTTCTTCGGCGACTGGTACCACAACACTGGCGTGATCATCTTTGCCTGTCTCGCTAGCTGGACTGTTGCGGTCCTTGGGGGTGGACTGGCATGGGTCTTTATCGTCATGGCTATCTGCGGGACCTACTACCGGACGTCTATCAGGAGAGTGAGGAGGAACTTCCGCGATGATATCACGCGCGAGCTGGCTAAGAGTCGGTTGGAGACTGATACCGAGAGCTTGGAGTGGATGAACAGCTTCCTGACGAAGTTCTGGCCAATCTACGCGCCCGTGCTGTGCAAAAGTATTGTGCAGTCTGTGGACCAGGTGCTGAGTACTTCCACACCTCCCTTCCTGGAGAGTCTAAAGATGACTTTCTTCACGCTCGGCACGAAGCCGCCTCGGATGGAGCATGTGAAAACATATCCCCGAGAAGAGGACGATATCGTAATGATGGACTGGCGGTTCAGCTTCAATCCCAATGATGTTGCGGATCTCACACAGGCGCAGATCGCGAAGAAGGTCAATCCCAAGATCGTGCTGGAAGTGCGCATTGGCAAGGCGATGATCTCGAAGGGTCTTGATATCATCGTGGAGGACATGGCTTGCAGCGGAATCATGAGAGTGAAGATGAAGCTGCAACTAGAATTCCCGCATATCAACCGCGTGGAGATCTGCTTCCTGGAGCGCCCGACTTTCGACTATGTCTGCAAGCCGCTTGGAGGCGAGACTTTTGGCTTCGACATCAACTTCATGCCAGGTCTGGAGGGTTTCATTCAAGAGCAGATCCATGCTAATTTGGCGCCGATGCTTTATGCGCCAAATGTCTTCCCGATTGAGGTTGCAAAGATGCTGTCTGGCAGTGCTGTCGATCAGGCCATTGGTGTACTGCAAGTCACCTTCCACGGTGCGCAGGGCTTAAAGAACAACGACAAGTTCTCTGGTACTCCGGATCCTTACGCAGTCGTCAGCATTGCTGGTCGACAGGCGCTCGGGAAAACGAAGACTGTCGAGCAGAACGCCAATCCTCGATGGAACGAGACTGTGAATGTGGTGCTCACTAGCCTGCGCGAGCCACTTACGATTGCAGTCTACGACTACAACGAGTACCGCAAGGACAAGGAGCTTGGTGTTTGCACTTTCAACCTCGAGCAGCTGGAAACTGACCAGGAGCACGAGAACCAGCACCTAGAAGTCATGGCTGCTGGCCGCCCTCGTGGTGTCGTGCAGTGCGACATTCGTTTCTTCCCAGTACTCGAGGGCCAGAAGCTGCAAGATGGCACCATCGAGCCACCTCCAGAGTCCATGACGGGTATCGCCAAGTTCACCATTGAGCAGGCGAAGGATCTGGACGGTACAAAGTCCCTCGTCGGCCAGCTTAGCCCCTATGCCGTACTATTGCTGAACGGCAAGGAGATCCAGATCTCGCAGAAGATGAAAAAGACGAACAACCCTATCTGGCCAGACGCTACCAAAGAGCTGCTCATCACTGACCGCAAGAAGGCTAAGCTCGGCCTGGTGATTAAAGACGACAGAGACCTTGCAGCCGATCCCATCATTGGCAACTACCAGATCAAGCTGGACGATATGCTCGAGCTTATGAGCAAGGGCCAAGAATGGTACAGTCTCGCTGGCGCCAAGACCGGGCGTGCGAAGATGATGCTCCAGTGGAAGCCCGTCGCTCTGAAGGGCGCTCTCGGCGGCTCGGGAGGCTATGTAACGCCCATCGGTGTCATGCGCTTCCACTTCAAATCTGGCAAGGATTTGAAGAATCTTGATACCGTGGGCAAGTCGGATCCGTATGGTCGTGTCAGCTTGTCCGGGATGCAGAAGGGCAGGACAGTGACGTTCAAGAACAATCTGAACCCGGAGTGGGATGAGATCTTCTACGTACCTGTGCACACTACCAGAGAAAAGCTGGTTGTGGAGGTCATGGACGAGGAGAATGTGGGCAAGGACCGCACGATGGGTCAGATTGAGATCGCCACGTCAGACTATGTTGAGCAGGGCGAGGATGGAGAGTACCTCATCCACGATACCAAGGACAAGCTCATCACGCGCCAGCTTCGTATTGGCACTGGAACACCGAAAGGCACAATCAATTTCACCGTGGCATTCTACCCTACCATCCCGACTGTCGACCCCGAAGACGAGGAGGACGAGCCCAAGAAGAGCAGTCTTGATGTCCCGAGGGAGACTACGGAAGTCAATGGCGTTGCGAGTAGAGTTCGCAGCGACACGACTACAAGTGTCAAGACCGCTTCAAGTGCGAATGGGGAGAAGGCGCTGCAGAAGGTGCTAGCCGCTGGCGAGAAGGAGCAGACTGAGACGGATGACGTGCAGGCACCTGTTACGCCGAAGCTCAAGATTGGGGTGGAAGATTTGACGAAGTATGGTAAGTTGCCCTGCATTCCTACCCGAGTCCTGAAGTACTCATATACTGACATGGTTCACAGAATCGGGCCTTGTCATCTTCAAGATCATCGATGGCGAGTTCGCGCATACAAACTGCCATCTCGAGGTTCTTATGGATGATATGCTGTTCCCGTCCTTCACATCGGCCAAAGCCAAGTCCCGACAACACAACTTCAACGAGACTGGCGACGCCGTGGTCCGCGAACTCGATTTGTCCCGCATCACACTTCGCCTGGTCTCCGAGATTGACAAGCAAGGCGATAACAACGAGGAGCACGTTCAGGCGAAGCTTGCTGGACCCGTGCTAGATACCCTGCGCCGCGGCCTCTACACTCCCACGCAACTCTCACTCCGTGGCAAGGACGGACGAGAGAGCAAAGTGACAGTCAGCCTCCGATTCCTGCCTCTTCGCATGTCCCTTGACCCCAGCGAAAGCTTCAACAACTCCGGCTCCCTGCGTGTAGAAGTTCTAGACGCCGCCGACTTGCCCGCAGCAGACCGCAACGGCTTCTCAGACCCATACTGCAAATTCCGCCTCAACGACAAGGAAGTCTACAAGACGAAGACGCAGAAGAAGACGCTTCATCCGGCTTGGAACGAGTTTTTCGAAGTCCCCGTCCGGAGTCGCACGGGTGCCAAGTTTGGCGTGGACGTGTATGACTGGGACTTTGGCGACAAAGCTGATCATCTCGGCTCTGCGCCTATTGATCTTACGCTACTTGAGCCGTTCCAGGCGCGCGAAGTGACCATAGGTCTCGATGGCAAGTCTGGGGCTGTGCGTCTCAAGCTGCTCTTCCGCGCTGAGTACGTAGTCCGCTCGCGCCAAGGCTCCTCGACCTTTAGCGGCACCTTCAGCCAGCCCGGCAAAGTCATCGGCGCACCTGTCAAGGGTGTAGGCAAAGGCGCCGTGCTGGTCGGAGGTGGTGTAGCCAAGACCGCGGGCTTCCTTGGACGAGGCTTCAAGCGCCGCACTGCGAGTCATGCTGAGAACTCACCCATCCAAGAGAACGGCAGCGCTGAGCCGCGCACGGCAGGGATCGTGGATATGCGTGAAACGAGTATGGACGCTGGTGGCCCTCCACAGACCCCCAACGGCCACGTACCCACAGTGTCTGTCGACGGGGCCGCTGCCTCGCTCGGCTCCTCTGGGAAGGAGCTGCCGGCTACGCCATCGCCAATGCATAACAGGCAGCGGAGCTTCGGCGCGATGTCGCAGCAGTCCCCTGCACCGGGTGGAGCGGAGCCGGGCACGGCATCTATCTCAGTGTTATCCGCGAAGGGTTTCGGTGACGACACGAAAATCGAGGTGCACGTTGGCCATGACAGCTCCAAGGGGCCGACTCAAGTTCTCAAGACTAAAGCCGCCAAGCCTTCGAAGACCGGGGAAGCGGTGTTTGGTGAGGGCGAAGACACCAAGCGCGTTCCCTGCTTCGCCTCAGATGCCTTCCGCGTAAGCGTCAAAGAGCACAAGACCTTCGGCTCTGGCGATGATCTTGGCGAAGCGACGTTCTACGTGTCTGATACCGGCGCTGGTGGACCGAAGGAGATCACCGTCGGCAAGGGCATAGTCGTGCTCCACAGCTCCTTCCAACCCGCCGAAGCTGGCAGCATGATGGACTCGCCTAAGGGACAGAAGTCCTTGGGTCGATTCATGAGTAGGCGGGAGAGGAGCGTGACGCCTGGAGCGCAGGGCTAGAAGCCTGTGGAGGCCACGGTCCAGCTGGCACGGGGACTGGCTGGGAGGAAGAGCTCGCTGCCGCAGCTTGTTGGGGAACAAGCGGGATTGGGACGGCGGTGGGAGAGTGTAAGCCGAATCAGCCTGCTGAGAGAAGGTGGACTGAGGAAATCTTTGGGCAGTCTCAGGGAGCGGAGAGATTCTTCGAGAATGTCTCGCGGGCGTGCAACAGAGTGGGGACTACGAGATGAGAAGGCGTGAGTGTTTCTTGGGGGAGTTTGGGGCCGCGGCTGAGATATCCTGAGATTGGGCACAGCGAGACAAAGCTGTGCGTAGTGCATGTAGCTTGTTGGTAATGTATAGATCATACCCCAAATCTTTTGACAGCGTGAAACATGAGGAACTGCTATCGTCACCTAAGCTGCGACAGCGACTTGCCGTACTACTGCGCCCTGCCATCAATCACTCCACGTTGTGGGTAAGGCATCAACTGATATCAGGCAGAATTTGTGTCTGGCTGCCTGAATCCTTCAATGCCACCTACCTGCAGCCAACCAAATCCCCTGCCAGGAGGCTGGATCCCGGGAGATTGTCGATGCTCACAACGCGGAGACATCTCTCAGTCTGCGGATAGTGTGTTCTGCTTGACGGTGATGTGATCTCGAGTCCATGCAAGTGCCGCAGCGGCGCGTAACTCGAATTATGGCAGAAGAAATGCTCTGGACTCTGATGTTGAGAATTGTGTAGCGGGAGTGTTGGTGTGTCGGCTCCCGACGATCTGGGCTGTGCTACAGGGCTGCCAGGCCACAGGATAAGATCTGCTTCCTGCAACCTCCAGCTTCATCGTCACTCCTAATATGTTCCCTTCGCCTGTGATTGGAATCTCGACAATCGACACCGGCTGCTCCACCTATACTTGCTCAGTAGCATGGGAGCTGCCTTTGTCTCCATGCATGCGTCTACTGTAGCCCAAACACTAAGGCGCTGCTGGCAGGCATATCTTAAATTTTCGTAGGTCCTCCGCCACACGATCTGAGCTGGGCGACTCATCAAGCCCTACGTCTCTACAAGGGCAAATTCCCCGACCCTACCGTGATCTGAAGACCACGCCATGGTCGGCTGTTTCAGCGGCAAGCCGGATCCGAATGACGAGTGGAACGGTGCTTGGGATTGCTTGATCTACATATAGTAAGCGATCACGCTCCCTCTACATCTCCGTTCAGCGGACTCGCTGCTCACGGAATCCCAGCGCTCTGTACGCTGCCCTAGCGTTGCTGTCCCTCCTCTCCTATCTGCCTCAGCCGATCCTCAACCAGCGAAGACGTAGCACCGAAGGCCTTTCGCCAGAATGGGCATTGTGGCTTGTTGTTGGTACCGCGTATCGAGTAAGTTGGAAGCCTGCCCATGTCACTTCCTGGGGACGCGCTCTGATTGCCGTTGATTTCTGTAGCTTCTCGCTGCGAGCCTTGTCACACTCTCGAACCACACAGTTCGCCTGCCCTTCGGCGGTAATACCGGCTGGCTAAGTGGACCGTACTGGGGATTCTGGGGTGGGGGTGTTCTGGTACTCATCTACGAGCTGATCGCCACCTCGATTACGCTGGCGCAGACAGCATTACTGCCGCATCAGAGACCTCTCGACATCTCTCCAACGTCCAGGACTCTACTGTGGGGTTGTGTGGCTACCACAGCTGGGAGTCTGATGGCTATGGCGTTGTCTAACAATGGCGCTGAGAAGTTTGGACGGGAGGGGTGGAGTGGAGATGACTTCGTGCGTACCCCCACATCTTCGCTGAACCGATTCATCTAGCCTACAGGGCTTCTGACTTCTCACCTCGAACCAGGTCAGCACTCTCAACTTGGTCACAATCTTGGCCAGTCTCTGCAAGTATGTCCCCCAAGCGCGCCTCAATCGCCAGCGCAAGTCCACCAACGGCTTCTCGAAGCTGCAGATCTGGTTTGATGCAGTGGCTTGGCTGCCACTCGTGGCGATGTGGATCCTTACAGCCATTCGGGAACTGTGGCGTGGCGGGGGTCCGCGTATTGGCATGCAATGGCTGAATTTTGTTTGCTCTCTTGGGTCGTTCGCTGGAGATGGGTGGTTGCTGTGGCAGTGGTGGAGGTACCGTGGAGGAGAGGGGAGCGGGGGGAGGTCACAGGTTGAGGGCGAGGAGGCGGGGGAAAGGGCGCCGCTGTTGAGATGAGACGATTGCCGAGGAAGGTGCGAGTGGGCGGACTTGAAGCGCATCTTCACCGTGTCTGGAAAGCCGGTGATGCGCGCATTTACTATGAAACTCTAATCTGCCATCTGGCAATGGTGAAGCAGCTGAAATGTGCCGGCGGTGATGAAGCACAGCAGTCAGTCTTGATTGAAGCTGAGACCAACCTCTGATCTCTCGATGAAGCACCGCACCACCAAGCGGCACGTGGAGCGGGCGCATCGGAGCTCAAGACAGGCGATGTTCGCTTTCGAGAGCTGAGGCGTCGGCATATCGTTGCGTCAGTGGCCGAATAACGGGATGGTCTCTCACGGAGTTACCGAAGTACTCCGTTGTCGCAGTGTCACTGGAAGGAGCACATGCCAGAGGCACACAGAAGGAGAGATGGCCAGATGTTGTGCCACAAGTCATTCGCGGATGGGTGTTTCAGTGATGCCCCATGTTAATACTGTACGTATGAGGCAGCATATGAGCGCATGGGAGGGCAGTAGAGCACGGTGAGATAGTATTCAGCGAGATCACTTTCCATTCATGAGCTTAAGTATGCTGGTCTACCTGCACGCAGGGGCCGCTCATCACACCCGCCTCGGTACCGCCTCTTCACTCACAACGCCGACAGATCCCTCGTGTTGATGATATAGTGGAATGCATCACCATCCACCCACCCAGTTCCAGTCCCACACTGATCGATGGCCCAGAAGATGCCTCTGCAAAGCTCGGGGTCGATTTTTCTGGGCAGATTCTCAGTGTTCGTGACACTCAGCTCAGTCTCGATGGTGTGTTTCGCGAAGGTGGTGTTTTGAGCGTATGGCTCATCGGAAGGCAAAGTTCGCAACCGTCTCCTTCCCGCCTAGATACGTGAGCTCCACTCCTCGCAGGATGGCGGCTTCCTCACGCTCGAGCAGATCATGCACCCGGCAGAAAGCTAGCTGCTCACGACCAGTCATCTCCAAGGGCAGCCAGCTGGTCAAGATCGCCCGCAAGCTTGACTGGACTGCCTCTCGAGCATCTTGTATTGCTCTCCAGGTCTCAGTAGCCTGCGCCTGCTCCAAGCGTAGTCTGTAGGATGTCCAGTATAATAGTGCATACTGCACAACTGCCTCTTCCACAGCGGACGTCGATGGGCTTCTTCCGGCCAAGGCCAGGCGCATCGCAACTTTCTGGGCACCAATGCCAGGCATGCGTGGGAAATGCTCCAGCACCAGGCTGTGTGATCGGTCCAGGTTCTCTCGGTCAATAGCGCTACGATGTCGCCATTGCTCAGTCAGTGACTGCTTTGTCAGTGTCTCCACCTCTCCCAGGATGTGCGAAGGTATGACGATACCGACGTGGTCGCTTCGCTCATACGAATCGTACACATTGTACAAGATTCTACCCTGGGCGAGTGTCAGCTGGTGGCATAGGTTTACTGTGTCATACAGCCAGATGGGAATGAAGCTATGGGCGGGTGGGAGAAGAGTCTGTGTGGTCAGCGTGAGTATATTGTTGTACTCCTGATCTTGGCGAACCATGATGTCGGATTGACTTGGAGGTTCGACGATTGCTAGAAGGGTGGGAATGGGCTTTGGGTTGAGTGGAGTTGTCTTTCAGTCTCTCATCGTGCGCCAACACAGCACTGTACCTCAGCAGTCGTTCTTTGTCTTCTCATCCAGCAATATAAGCATATCGTGTAATCATACTCGCTTTGTCCTTTGACCTTCACGCCCACTGCTCTATCTTGGTCACGTGAGCTCCACTGACCGCACTCCGCCTGGCTAGAATACCAAGTGCTGTACTCTTCCCTTCTCTTCCAGCAATACAAAAGCGATGAACACATCTGCTGTCGTTCTGTCATGCGAGGCTGAGCCATCGCGCTCAGAAGAAGCGCAGAAGAAATTCGGCTAAAAGTTGTGCTCGGCCATCATCTGCAGCTCCTTCAAAGAGAAACTGTCATCTTCCGGCCAGCCGTCGTCGGACCTTGATTGCACCGGTATATTGGCATAGGATCTGCGGACTCCTACTGCCACCTTCGGTTGCGGCGTTGGCGCCTTCTGCACATACTTCTCCAACGCTGGGTCCAAGTTGGGACCGAGAACTCCAGGAGACGGACCGCCACGCGCAGGTGGCAAGGTTTTCTGCTGCAACTCGCCTAGAGGGGTCTGCTAGCCCACCTGTAGGTTCGCCGCCTGCACAGCTCCCAGCCCGGTGCCGCCGAACGGGGAGTCCATGGACTCGCCGTGGGCGTCCTGGTCGTTGGTGTCGTTGTCTTCGTCTTCGTCGTCATCTTGGATCTGGATGGTTCCGCCATTGTTGCGGGAGCTGCTGGCGCCGACATTGGTGTGAGTGCCGGAGCTAGATTTGCCGACGACTGGCGAGACGCTGGCACCCATGTTACTCATGTCGAGGTCGTCTTGCTCGCTTCCCATGCCATCGACGGCGGGCCAGAGGCGCTCCCATAGCCAGATGGCTTGCTTAAAGACTGTCTCACAACGGGCCATCTCTTCACGCCCATTGCCAGAGGTCTGCGAGTTGGCGAGCTCGTCTACGATGGCACGGCACGCGTCGACAAACTTACTGAAGGCGGGTGAGGTCCAGTTCGGAACGAGGGACTGGTGGAGGGCCGCGAGATGTGGCTCGCTCGAGCCAGCTGTGGAGCTCTGAGCGTAGGGATTGGTGGCGTTGCCGGGTCCGGTGGTAAGGTAGGAGGGCAGAGAGTACGTGGAGCTCGGCATGGTGTTGGTGAAGGTGCTGGCATAGTGCCAGGAGGTGCGATAGAGCTGATAAGGAGTCAGTGATGAGTTCATCGAACAGGGCTGGAGCATGTGCTTACATGCTCGGTCACCCACAACAGCACCAAGCCTTCGAGCAGCGAAGCGCTGTGAGCGGAAGCACCGGCGAAGAGATCGAGGTAAGCCTTTGTCACAGGCTTCGGATTATCCTTACCAATCTGCAAGCCGAACTTCTGCGCCGTCGCCTCGAAGAAGGTCATCTCACGCCGAACATTATTCAGCGTGCTGATCAGGAGGTCAAGGACACGGTAGCTGGTATTCTGCTGACTGTTGGCCGTGACAGGCAGACGGACTTTGCCGATGAGATTGCCAATGAACGCAACGAAGCCACGTGAGATGTGATGATCCTGAGTGAGCCACTGTTGGAGAGCTGATGCGGAGAGAGTGCCACAGCCAGCATGTGAGAGGAACGCCTGCTGCGTGGCGCTCGTGACTGCAGAAGCTTCGCGGCTGAGCAGGTGAGTGGCAAGCGATGGAGTCGGACGAGCTGGCGCAGCTGGGCGAGAGGGCGTCGTGGCATTACCACCGCTCACACGAGGGCGCTTGTCTAGCCCCCTACGGCCAACAGAGATCCCCGGGTTGGGTGCCTTGCCACGCCAGATCTCACTACCATTGTTCTGGATGGCAGGTGCGCTCTTGCTCGCGTTGAAGCGGTCGAGGTCGCCGTTGTTCTTCGCGAGCTGGCCATCGACAGAGCTGAGGAAGTCATTGCAGGCGCTGAAGAGATGCTCGAGTTGGCGTGTCGAGTTCTTGGCCCGAACGAACCCACAGTACTTGCAGCGAACGCGGACGCACTACAGTCGTGTCAGTGACGAGATGTAAGGCGACATTTTGGATAGCTTACTTTCTGGCTCTCGTCGTAGTACTCTTCGTACGCCTGCGGAATTGGTCAACACGTAAGTTCATGTAAGTTCTTCTGTGATGTGGCGTACGTCTTTCTGATAGTCTAGCACTCAGTCAGTACGAGCAGATGATGTGGTGATGAGGTGTGCAAGGACATACCCTTCTGCATGACCTTGCCACCAGAAGGTCTGCTCGCAATCTCAGGCGTGTACTGCTGGGTCCCGTAACCCTGTTCGGGAGTTTGATCCTGCTGACTGTTCATGGTGAATATCAGTCAGCGGTCTCAAATCATTGGAGATGTAAAGGATAACGCGTGGGGTGAAGTGAGAACTTACAGGCTGTCACGCGCCGAGCTATCTCGCTTATTGTACGAATTGTGGGGCGCTACATCTCGCCCATTACCAGCCTGGCGCCAAGCAATGTACTGAGGGCAGGAGGCAAGATGGTCCTTCTTGCGCGCGAGGTTGCGGATGTTGCCTTGCCAGACATTGCAGTGGATGCAGCGCGCGGTCTCGACGTGTCCGGCCTCGTTGTTCGGGTCGATGGAGACGAACTGACTGTGCGTGTACGTGTCAGGGGGACGAGGCATGGTGGCAAGCGTGTTGCAGAGCGCGTCGAGCGACTGTGGAGCGAATGGCGACGTAAGAACCGAGTACTCAGCAGGAAGTTGATGGACACACATACTAGGGTATGGTACGCGAGAGAAGTAACGAACGAGAGTGATTATCGCGACGAGAAGCACAGAGCTTTAGTCAGAATATCTTACACCGTCCTAAACCGTATATGGCTGGCCTGTTATTGAGACTTGGACTCCACAGTGTGTACTGCGTGGGGGCTACGGCTGTTGTGGAATGTCTATATGTACTGTTATCGTAGTGAATCATCATGAAAACTTTCGATTGCAGCACATCCCGACAGCACTTCCAGCTGCTGCGCGCAGAATTGCTGAACAACGATCCATCGATAGCTGCATCGTCATTGTCTGTTGGTGAGCTTTCCTTCCATCTGCAGTGGCGACACGACAGAACGTCGATGCTACTTACAGGGCAGTTAACAGTTTGACTCGCAGCATCTTCCACACCATCAATCGATATACTGTACGCAATTGCAGCCATGAGACATTTGCTGACGCGTTCAATGGCGCAAGCTCGAGGTACAGTATCCAGCATGAGCCGGTGCTCGACTCCCATGATGCCAATGTATCACGGCTTCGCCAATGTCATGCTACACCATGCCAGCATGACACAGCGTAGCCGCGATGCAGAAGCTAGGATGTCGGGCTGAGATCATACGGCCTTGAACTTGCTCTGGACAATGCCAGCGAAAGGATCATGCTTTTCCCTTCTCTCACTGTTGGCCGCATACTGACTATTACAGGCACTGATGGCCGCCGATGGAAGAAACTGGGGCGTCGAGAGGGCTGAGGTCAACGTTGACGGCTTCGATCATGACAGTAAACGGCAGAGAGAAGCAGCTTTACACCCCGCGACGATCTCGCATACGACCGATATAGAGCGTGCAACAAGCCGCGGCATCTGGCAGTCCCTTCGGTCTACCTTTCATCGATACAATTTGGAGACTCGCGGGATCGAGCGAGTACTGCCCGAAGAGAGACACAATCTGAAGAAGTTGGGTTTCGTGCAGATTGGGCTGCTATGGTTTGGTGTCAATCTAGCGGCTAACAACATCACCCTGGGCATGCTCGGGCCAACGATCTTCTACCTCAGCTTCCTCGACGCAAGCCTCTGTGCGATCTTTGGCATGCTCGTCGGATGTTTGCCTGTAGCTTACGTCGCCACATTTGGTCCGCGATCAGGACTGAGAAGTATGATACTGGCTCGTTTCAGCTTCGGATGGTACCCAGCGAAGATCTTGGTCATTCTCAATATCGTGGTGCTGCTGGGGTACAGTCTGCTTGATTGTGTGATAGCCGGGCAGATCATGAGTGCGGTCAGTCCGAACGGTAGGCTGTCAGTCATTGTGGGTATTGTGATCACCGCGGTCATCTCATGGCTCATCACGACATTCGGCTATGGAGCCTTCCACATGTACGAGCGCTATGCATGGCTGCCGCAACTGATTGTCATCTCGATTCTGGCCGGCGTCGCTGGGCCTCACTTCGACCTCTACTCCAATCCATCTGTCGGCGAAACAAGTGCGACGGTCATTGGAAGCCGCATCAGCTTCTTCAGTCTGAATCTTGCAGCTGCAGTCACATACAGTGGGGGCGCAGCTGACCTATTTGTATACTACCCGGAAGAGTCACCACGCTGGAAGGTCTTTGCAACTACAATGATCGGGCTCGCACTCAGCTTCGCCTTTGCACTACTTGTTGGGATTGGCCTAGGCTCAGGTGTAGCTGCCAACACAACATGGAGCGAAGCATACAGTGTCTCGCAAGGCGCTCTGATTGTACAGGGACTTTCGCCAGTTGGAACGTTCGGCAGCTTCTGCAGCATTATCATCGCCCTAGGTTTGGTCTCCAACATGGTGCTGCCGATCTACGCCGCTGGCATCGACTTTCAAGCGCTCAACAGCTACTTTGCGAAGGTTCCCAGAGTCGTCTGGAACGCTATATCCTGCATCATCTTCACAGTCTGCGCGATCGCCGGTCGTGCACATCTCGCTGCCATCTTTACGAACTTCTTAGCGTTGATGGGCTACTGGGTGGTGATCTGGATCGCCATCATGTTGGAAGAGCATCTGATATTCCGCAAGTTCATGAGTTCGGGGTGGAATTGGGACGCATGGAATGATCGCAAGTTGCTGCCTGTGGGCTACGCTGCTTTCGTCGCGTTTCTGGTCGGTTGGGCTGGTGCGATTATAAGCATGGCACAGGTGTGGTATATTGGACCTTTGGCAGCGCGGATTGGGGACTATGGAGCTGATCTTGGTAATTTTGTAGCCTTTGCGTGGGCTGGGCTGGTGTATCCGCCACTGAGATGGCTGGAGGTGAGACACTCCGAACGATGAAGCCATCCTGGATGTACAGGCTGAGAGAGATCAAGTATCAGAGTCGACAGTCCGAACGGTGATACTGCTTGAGCACCAAGAGCCTTTCGAGATTGCGGTGTCTCTTCATCGCGTCTGTCCTCGTTTTGTCGCCGTGACTAAGATACTAGCAGCGTAAAGACATCAGAAGTGATGTGTCGCCAGGTTCACGTAGACGTTAGCGAAAACAGATGTGAGAGAACGTGCCAACCCCGATAATGTGTACGAACGAACATGAGACCAGACACGACTAATGCTGTGCCGTTGACTTAACATCCCCGTGACTCAAAGTAGTTTTCACGTCCACCTTATTGTCATCGTCGCTGTTCACAATCGGACTCCGCAACCTAGGTGGATCTCACTGCACCGCCACGTGAGATGGCCGTGCCTGACTCGATCCCTGCAGCATGACCGTTCCACCCGTTCCCCGGTAGTACCGATCAGTAGTGCCACCGGCAGATCTAACGGTTGGACCCTCATACCATATAGTTCACTATCGCGTCTTGATTCTTTAACGATCGATAGTACCGTAATCGCAATGCCGAGCCATCGACGACTAAGCACTAAAACCGTTCTTTCCTCTTGAACAATGAGTAAGATGCGTCGTAGGGACCTATGACATCAATCGGGTCGCTGCCTCAGTGTGGCTTGGCCAGGCAACACCGCACTAGCTCGTAGCCTCACTCACATCCAGATTGGTCAGTCATACTTGGTGGGTATATATGTACCGTCACTCTGCGCAGCTCTGCTACGATGTCTGACGAGCACTTGTTCAGGCAAGTAGAGACCTTCGTAGACCGCATCGCCCGCCTCACAAGGGAAGGTGGAGGTAAAGTGAAGTGGAAGTACCCCAAGCGCGGCCGCAAAATGCGTTCAGACTCCGACAGTGACGATGACCGCGCTACACCTGCCACCGACACCGCAAGCAACGATATCACGATGGCGATGGTGAAAGGCCCCCTCGTCGCCGTCAACAGCGCGGAGATCGGCATGACGGCAAACTCAAAGGTCCTCTACTCAGGGCCTGAAGATAAGAAAGGTCGCTTCCAGTGGAAGGATCAACCACCAAAGGACCTCGAGAAGCCTGCTGAAGGTGCTACTTTGCCTCCATCCCTTTCATCAATCGGAGACTAATCATTCGTAGATGCCGAGTCCCTGAAGCATGCCATCCTCGTGCGCTACGTCAAGACCTTTGGGGACCCTCGCCGCAATCTTCGACTTCACTCCGTCGTCGTTCAGAGCCCCCTACTTCGTGAGCTTCTTGGAGATGTGCTTAAAGGCTACCCTGGCCTCTCTACTGAACTCACTCGCCTCGAGTTCTCCGGCCAATTTGAGCCACTCATCCATCGCTGGGAGCAGTTCACCGCCGCGATCGAGGACCTCAAGACTCAAGCAGCAGCTCTAGGGCCACCAGACAGCCCACAAGAAGAAGTCACTACCGACCTGGCTAAGCTAGCTGTGACGACCGACACCAGCATCGACGCAAATGGCACAGACGGTGAGATCGTGCAGGCAGCACCTGCTACAGCCGGGGTACGCCTCAAGCATGCGCTACTGCTCTACGATCTTCTCGCAACCGAACTGAAAGACACGATTGAGACCAGCAGTGACATGATCAAGAAAGGCCAAATCAGCTTCAACCTGATGTGGACCGCCTTCCAGCCAGGCAGCCTCGTGTACGCCAAGGTCATGCAGCGCGATCGCGTCTTCCGCCTCCAGTCATCGGCTTACGGGCACGATAACGCCGGCGACCCAGTCTTCTATCTGACCATGAAGTACGTCGATTTTGACGGAACTCGCCACGGCACGAAAAAGCAAATCATGTCCATCGCGTTCTTCGAAGGGACGAAACCATTCACGTCGCTATCTGCCCTTCCTCTTGCCTCGCACCCGCAGCAGCAAGTGATCAAAGACCGACTCACCGTCCGCGGTGCCAAGGTTGAGGCGTTGGCTGGCGTCCAGTATCGCGGATACGATGGTACCGGCTACTTCGTCAATCAGAACAATGAGATTGAGTATGTCACGATTCGTGGCCGGGTGGTCATTGACGCCTTATCATGGAACAAATGGGTCCCGAACCAGGCAGTCTACTTGACCCCTCTGCATGCCAAAGAAAGTGTCATGGCCAACGGGTTCAACGCCACGGCAGGTGACGACGACGAGAATGACGAGTACGAGGAAGAGGACGATTATCAGGAGCTGGATGACGACATGAGCTTCGCGCCTCCCACGGAAGACCAAGAAGACAAGAAGCGCCCTGCGCTGAGCCCAGAGCAGCAGATGCTATGCACGCCAGTGGTGCGCGGCTACGCTTTGAAGGAGAAGCTGTGGGTGAATATGTTCGTGAATAATGCCAAGGATGTCACCTTCAATACGGCGGCATTCGAGAGTCTGGTCCTACCTGACGGTCAGAAGGACATGCTGCTGGGCTTCACCGCCATGCAAATGAGTGCTTACACGCAGTGGGACGATGTGGTGTCTGGGAAGGGTAAGGGAATTTTGCTGTTGCTGAGTGGGCCTCCTGGTAAACTCACTATACCTTTCGATACATGAGTGCCATGACTAATACACTTGACAGGTGTCGGCAAGACCTTGACCGCTGAAAGCGTGGCAGAGGAGATGAAGGTGCCGCTCTACAGCGTCACGGCTGGCGATCTCGGGTGGGATAAAAATATAGAGAAGAAGCTCGTTGACATATTCACCATGGTCACCCGCTGGAATGCAATATTGTTGCTGGACGAGGCTGATGTTTTCATGGAGGCCCGTAGTCTGGAAGCCATCGAGCGCAATAAGCTCGTGTCGATCTTCTTGCGTGTGCTGGAGTACTTCGAGGGTATTGCGTAAGTGTGGCCCGGAACGACTGACTCACTGCTGAAGATCACTGACCACGCTCCAGCTTTCTCACCACCAATCGCGTGCAGACCTTCGATCCCGCCTTCCAGAGTCGTATCCACATCAGCATCGACTACCCAGAGCTGAGTGCCGAATCCCGCAAGACTGTCTGGAAGACCTTCCTCGCCTCGCACGATGTCGTGCAGGCGACCGCCCGCGACAAGCTGCCAGTCTTCACCCACGCCAAGCCATCGGACGATGCCAGCGACAGGGCCAATAGTGACTACGAGAAGGCGAAGGCGGACTATGACAAGGCGATCACGCTGCACCCGAAGCGCACGCTGCCGCACGAGCTTTCGGAGAAGGACATCCACGCGCTCTCGTTGAAGGCGCTGAACGGGCGTCAGATCAAGAATTGTAAGATACTCAATGCCTGTGGTTTGATTTCAATCAGCTAACACGTCAATGCAGTGCTCAAGACCGCCCAGCTTCACGCCATCTACAAGGGCGAGGCGCTGAGCAAGAAGCACATCGACCACTCGCTCGGCGTGACGCAGCACTTGCTGCAGAGCTCTCAGCAGACTGCTGGGACTCGCGCTAGTCTGTACGGTTGAGGTGTACACATGACTTATGGTTTACGGCGTATGTATACTGCATTGGCAATGGCAGAGAATCAGGCAGCATAGCGAGGCGTTCGATAGATACCCTGGGTATAACATGCATGACACGGAGGGCGTACATTAGCTGCACGACAGGAAGTACAAGAAAGCACGCGAGGACTCGCTGTATCTATAAAAGCACCCATGCTCTCGTTGTGATCTTGATATGGTCGTGTCCACTGCACCGCGAATGCCATTCGGCGGACCCGAGCCCGGGAGAGACTGCACCGAATGCGGTACATATCTTGCGGGAAATCCTTCATTTACTTCCTGTGTTCATAGCGTCGTACCCGAAGACATCATACATTCTCTCAAGCTCAACACATCATACCTGCGTCAACTGCAAGTCCTCCTCGACGAAGCTCTCAAGCTGCGTGAGCGTGAACGACGACAATCGTGATCCCATGCCAGCCTCCGAGTGGCGCGCAGGCATTGGCAACGACACCGATCTCGACAGCATCTTCGCTTTGCCACGTTGTGGATCGGGTCTGCTTGTCCTCGAGGGCAGCGCAGGGAGAGGCATCATAGTTCTCGGCCGTTCGATGACTGCTTTGATCGGGCTACTTGCCAGTACAGTCGCGTCCAGGGCATCGAGATCCTCCTCCGTTAAGTCTATGGAGCCGAATGAAGTCGTGAGCGATGGCTGACGAGGTTCAGGTGCCTTGGGTGGTGAGGATTTGTCGACAGCCCTACTGATAACATCTGTGGCTTTCTGAGCGCACTGTGTTGGAATGTAGTCAGCCAGCAGCTCGTCATCCCATTCATCATCCAGGACCGAATCTTGTCTCTGTGCTTCATAGGGCGTAGCGATTGAGTGAGCTCCGTCCCCCCGAGTCATTTTCGGTGGTAGTCGCTCAGGCACAGCCTCCTGGTCCAGCTTCGCTGTGATAATTTCAGTGATTCTCAAACCATGGTCTGAAACTCCAGGCTCTTCCACTCCCTCCATCAGATCCTCCTCGTCGGTCTCATCCCATACTTCCCCATCCATGCCTCCCCCTTCCAGCTCGCCGCCCTTTCCCTGTTCTACCTTCCGCTGATCCCCAAACCAAGCTCCCAAACAGCTCTGACTCCCCCTAAACCCAAACCGGTCCCTCGCCCTCTGTGTCGCCTTCGTCCCAACCCTGCTCCTCTCCTTCCTCTCCTCGCGTTCCAATTCGGCCCTCTTCTTCGCAGCCTCAACCTTGCGCTTCTCGCGTTCCTTGACACCCCAAGCCCGACGTTCCAGAAGTGCAGCGCGTTCGAGACGCTTCCTCTCGCGGTCTGACAGTACGTTGGTACAGGAGCGGGATTTGTACGCTGCCCGGGCGGCTTTGGTTGTGGTAGGCGCGGCCATTGGAGGATGTGCGGGTGCCAATATGGCTGTGTCGGCGGAAGAGATCACATGGCCGAGGATGATAGTGCTAACCTCTGACCTGAGACTTGAATTGTAAGAGTAGTTCGAGGGGTGAAGTAGTGGAATGATTGTTTACATCACTGTCGAGCTTTACATGTGAATTTGGAAGTCACAGCTCGGCATCTCGGACAACAGTGGACCGATGTGTACACGGTGATTGACAGAGGGAAGTGAGAGCGACGGATAGGGAAGTGAGAGCGACGGATAAGAAGGCATTCATGCCACGGAACGATCTATATACACTACTAGGCCGTCTCTTCGTCAGTATCTTCCCGCAATCCCTGCTCTTCCATCATTCACAACGTGCCTTCAGCAATGCGAGTTTCCCAGTTACTCCCCTTCATCGCCATCGTCCCGTTTTCTCAAACGACTTCGATCGTTATCATATGCACCCCACAAAAGCTACTTCTCCAATACCGAACTCGAGCCTCCCTAGAAACCAAGCCCGTCGGCGCCGCCAAAGTTGGTAAAGTTTAGATCCCCGTCCAGAGCCCAGCTCAGCGGATCAAAGACCGCATTGCTTCCATAACTCCCATCCCATGCCAGTGGGTCAACATCACCTACTGCCAGTCCGCCCTCTATGCCTAGTGTCGGATCGGTGGTCGCAGGGTTCGGGGTATTAGCTCCATGCGAATTGGTAGGGACATGCGTCGGGTTATCGACAGCCTGGTCCAGATGCTGAGTCCCAGTCTGACCAACTTGCTGACGCCATCGCCAGATTGCATCATATAGGACTGAGAGTGAAGATCGACAGCGGACCTTCAGCTGCAGACTATCGTCTGGTGAGTGTGCTGCATCAGTGGTGCTGAAGAGGCGTTGATCGCTCGCCCCGCTGGTGTGCCACAGCTGAGCCATGACTTCCGCCAAGCGTTGCGGGAGGTCGTTCGAACGCACACTGAGCTGACGAAGGGTGTTAACGCTACGTGAGAACAGTGTGCGACCGACAGGGACGTCCACGTGTGAGGCGAAGAACGAGTTGAGGAGTTTCAGTAAGGTCACAGCTGCTGCCAGGACCATTTGCTCGACGTAGCGGGGTACGTAGAGGAGCGTCGTTGAGGGGAGGTCAACGATCGCTGTGAGCATGCTGGTGGCGGCGATATAGACATTGCGGAGGTCAGCGAGGTAGTTGGGCTGCGTGGGCTTGTCGAAGAAGGCAGAGAGCCGCAGGTGCAGTGAGGCGGCTTTGAGGTAGATCAGTTCGATCTCTATGTGACTGTCAGTGATGATCGGTGATGATTTCGGTGGATCAAGACTCACGTGTTGCGCCGTTCGAAAGTAGAGTGATCTCAAGCTCACCTAGCTCGCGCGCATACATATCGATCGACAGCCCCCGGTGAGCTTCGTCAACTTCAACGATATGGTCCCGCTGCATGGTGAAGATCGTGCGTGTGACAGTGTCGATGAACTTCTCGACGCGACATCTCATATCGAGCTCGCGCTTCATGCGATCGAGGTGCAAGCCATAGGTGTACCATGCCCATCTCGACAAGGGCGGCTGCCCAAGCCCAGTAGCAACGTTCTGCGAGACAATGTTGACTGTCGCCCAAGTGTTGAGTCGGTCGGTGATGTCTTCTTCACGCAAGTCAATCCGAAATCGACTGAAGTCTTGTGCGTGGCTGGGCCGGTGTAGACCGTACTGCATTGCGAGCTGGAACATGACGCCTGCAAGCATCATCGTCGACTCCTGGGATGTCGATGAGTTCGGCAGAGGCCACGAGCATAGTAAAGCCAGCGCCTTGCACACGTGATAGGTCTGAGGCACTTGAGACAGTGTGGTCCACAGCATATCGTTGAGCGGACTCTGCAGCTCTACCAGCAAGCCGGGTCGCTGATCGAAGCGACGAGCTGCTGTTGCAACCATGGTCCAGTGGAGGAGTGGATGCAGATTGTAGTACGCATCGAGTCTCATGTCCTTGGTCATGAGATCCGGCGACACAACTGGGAGAAACGGGTGATAGCTAATGAAGTAGATCTCGAATAGCCGCTTCAGGTGCTCTTCGGAGATTGTGACATTGGACAGCGTCCTGATCGTTGTGCCAGGCGTGATGCTGGGCATTGAGGTTGGCGGAAGCTCCCGGAAGCCTTGACTGAGATCTAGCAGACTTCTTGACGCGGCAGCCTCGCTAGGTCCGAGGTATGGCGCGCCACTCATGCGTGCTGCAGGCACAGCTGCGCTGGAGGACCCAGAGTATGCACCATTGAAAGTTATGGCCGGCTTCTGCGCTGACACGAAGCCCATAGCTTCGTACTCGGACAGCTTCTGCCGGCAAGCCTCAAGCTCCCTCGCCATCTCCTCATGCTGCGCGCGCTTGCCGAGCCTCTTGAATTCACTATCAATCGAGCATTCGAGATTATGCTTAATACACCGATTGCAAGCCTTGAACTCGCCGGGCGGTCCAGCAACGACATTGCATCTCAGCTTCTGCTGCCGGCAGTCATTGCATGCTCTTTTGACGCCTGGCTGATGTCTATTCCTGCCCGAGTTTGACAGCGATGGCGAGCCTAGCAAACTGTCATTCACAGCTTCATCGCCACCATCTACCATCGAGCTCCTCTTCCTCTTCCGCCCGTTCGAGTCCTCAATGCTTGACTCATGCCGTGATGATGTGGGCCGCTGCTGCTGATGCAAGCTGGGAGATCCATCATCCTGCGCTGGTGACTGCACCAGACTTGTCGATGTTGGCGTATGTACAGGTAGGCCATGCACATGCGGTGGGTCGAAGCTTGTGCCCGAATGCCATGACATTATGAGATGTGATGTTGTGGATGGTCCGATGTCGCGCTGCTGCGAAGTCGCTGAGTGATGAGGCCCGGCGTCGGGATGGAGGGGGAGAAACATCAACAAGTTGTGAGGGGAGAATTGACCTCATGTCTTCGTATCATCAACATCGTGACTCACCCGTCAACACATCACCACGGGCTGACATATCATGCGAGAAGATGCTTTATGTTGAGATGAACTGCCTGACTATGTTCATATATCCGATACACTGGGAGAGTATGCGATGCTTAAATCCTCAAGGTCAAACCCATCCAAGGCACACAAGTCTCTCCATGCGGCGAGACTATCAGCCCTCACACGTCTACTTGAACGATCTACAGAGTGATAGGAAGTCACAGCGCAACGCGCGCACGCTGGAGCTCGGCGCAGGTCTTTGCCTGAGTATGCTCTGCTCACCCCATTTCCCCGGAACCACGTCCTTTCCAGGCTCGCGATCTGTACCGGTACTTGCTCTTTGGAGGAAGCGCAGATGCTTTCAGCTACTCGGGCTTTGAACGCAGGTGCAGAATGCCTTTAGTATGTCATAGGAGAGCAGCGTCTATCAATGAACATGAGCTCGTGGACTGTCCTACCGTAAGGGAGAGGCGCCTAGCAGTGATGAAGAGCGAGTGATGGCAAGGAGTAGTAAGTGCGTTCCTTCCTTGTCAAGTGAATCTCTCAGTACTCCCAGCATCGTGACTGGCAAAGCCATTGTCTTCGATAGCACACTTCCTTAACTCATAGCAAACACGTCGATCGTCCATATCAACAACGGCGACTACTCAACGACGATTCACGCATACAAATCACTAGCCTACATCACAATGGCAAGCAAGACCCGTGAACGATTCGATCGCGTCCGCAAGTTCTTCAGCTCGAGTATAGGTTGTGGTCAACCCACAACCTACAAAGGCAAGCCAACGACGTGTGGCGTTCCGTTGTTGTGCGATGACTGCCTCGAAGTCATCAAGAACGATGTCCGCACGTGTCTGCAGAGAGTGAAAGACAAGAGGGAGTATAATTTGTCGTGGCGGGTGTACAAGCAGTAAGTCCATCATTGAGTGACAACGAAGAGCACCAACAACCCATGGCTGACATTTGACAAAGGTCGAATTTGGTGTCAAGAGTACCTGAGTAAAGAGGTTGATCGAAGAGGTAGCAAGACGATCGTCGCTCTGATGTACCAGAGAGTCACTCCTGCTTACACAGACTCGCCTGTGCCATTCTTTTCCGTACACAACGTCGTAATGAGGGTGCAGACGCCCCCATTGCTCCGATGGTGAAATGTACAATCGAGCTTCATAGTGGAAATGAATGGAGTCAAGGAAGGCATGGCGCATCCATCTTGAATCCTCCACCAGCAGCCGGGGGTCGAGTGCCAAGCCGCTAGGAGCCCCGTGCACCTCCCTGAACTTCGTACAATCTTCTCAGCTTCTCCCGATTCTCCGACTTTATTCCTACCAGGAGACTGTGTCTATAGCAGACGTGCTCAGCGAGAGCTGTCTATCGTTCGGTGATGTCTCATGACCTCAAAGAAGCGTACAGATGTCGCGAGGGTTGGGGTTAGTCGGCGTGCGCTTGCAGGCGTCGGACAACACACCCATGTCTGGCTGAAGAGGCTGAGCTGTTCTGCGCCACGAGGTCCTGGCGATCTCCATACGATACCTTACAGAAGCTCACTTTCTTAAGTATTCCTCTTTCGTAGTCATCTCTTACGTGTCCGTCCTTTGGCTATGGACCCACTCTCGATCTCAGTGGCGATCCTGAGTCTAATCGGCGCAACGGGTAAGGTTGCCACCACCATCAATGACATCGCAGGAAAGTCTTCCCGGGCACCCTCGACTGTGACTGCGATCTCTGCCGAGTGCGGTATAATCACTCGAACGCTGCGGCATGTTGAACACATAGCACGCACGGAGCCTTCCGCCTTAACGACCAGACTTGCTGGCGATGGATCAGCCACAAGCGGCGACCCAAGCCAGGACGAAAGCGAGGAGGAGTCTCCGAGCTTGGATGCGACAATGTACAGCGCCCTGGAGAGTTGCGACTTGACTATAGTGGCGCTCTCAGCGACCCTTCAGAAGTGCAAAGGGTCGAGCAGTTTGTCGCGGAAGACGAAGTTCCTGTTGAATGAGACAGAGCTGCAGGACAGGCTGCAGTCATTACGAGGACTGAATCAAGCCATGACTGGCCTGTTGGCTGCGGTGCAGGCGTGAGCGATTTGCACCTACCCATCCCTTGGCATCATCAGCACTGACTATGTATTAGCGAATCGTTGTCCGCAGTCCGGCTGATACTCAACGACAATTCCGCCGCGCTTGATTCAATGGTGAGACAATCGAATGTGCTACGTAGGAATCACGAGCCTAGTATTATCACCGGAATCACTGATGCATCGCCGTTCGACTTTGACGATGGTGTTGTCGACAGTCTAGCATATCGGCGAGCATTCCGCAAATTCAGGACAGGCATCAACGCAGACTTACCTAGACCTATTGCCGAGCCTCCTAACAAGGATGACTCTGCTACGATAGTGGATAGCGCTCACAGTGCCATCGCCAACGGTGCGAACGGAGAGCCTGGCCCGGTAGCTCCCACCGCACGTCACTCTGTCTCACCACCAACTGCGACTACAGCAGCCTCAGATATGCCAGATCTTGGACCTGTAGGGAGCAGCAGTAAGCACTTGCTTGAGGCAGCGGGCAAAGGCAATCTCACTCTCGTTTCAGCGTCCCTTCGTCAAGGTGCAGACATCGAGTTCTGTGGTGACGACGGCTACACTGCTCTGTTGCTGGCTGCGAAAAGCGGGCACTCAAAGATTGTTCGAGTGCTGTCGGGGTATAGCGCAGATTGCGAAGCCATCGACACATCTGGTAAGAATTCGTTACACCTGGCAGCCTCTTCAGGCGATCTGATCTCTTGTGAGATCCTATTACAGAGAGTGAAAGATATAGATGCTTCCGACAAGGACGGCTGGACTGCGCTTCACTATGCTGCCAAGCATAATAACGAAGAGATCGTTGACTTACTGTGCACTAAAGGCGCCGACCTCACAGCGGCGGTCTCTGCTGGTAGCTTGGATGCCGGTGCTCACCCACTGCATGTTGCGGTCAGATCGAGGTCGAATAGAGCAACGCGCAGCCTTCTCAAAGCCGGCTCAAGCGCACGTGCGAGATGCTCGGACCGTAATCTTCCGTTGAACATCGCTGCTATGAACGGTGACTCGGCCATGATTGAGTGCCTTCTTGATGCTGGTGCGGGCATCGAGGCTACAGGCAAAGAGGACAATCCCGCGATCCATCACGCAGCCGCCAACAACAGGTCTTTGGCGATATCTACATTACTACAGCGTGGGGCGCAACTGCAGCCTCGCCTTCATATCTCTGGAAATACACCTCTGCATACCGCCGCGCTATTCTCGAACACCGCAGCGGCTCAATTTCTCATCCAAGGAGGCCACACCGTCAACACCTTGGACTATGCCGGTGACACGCCCCTGCACGTGGCCGCAAAGGCTGGTTCAGCTGCCACTGTGAGCTTACTGCTCGACAACGGGGGTGACGTCGACGCGATCGGTGCTGATGCCAGTACTCCTCTCGTTCTGGCTGCTACTGGAGGTCACTTCGCAGCCGCAGAGGCACTGATGGAAAGAGGCGCTCGAATAAGTCTGCGTGACAAACACCACAATCAGGCGATCACCCTTGCCGCCAAGGCTGGCAATGTGCTCCTAATCGATCGCCTGCTCAAAGAGGGTGCGGACAAGGATGCTCGCGGTCAGTCGGGCTGGCCTGTTATCTCGTTCGCTGCGGGTTAGTATACCCTCCCACCTGTTCGCACATTCCGCGCGTGCTGACCTCACTAGGAAATGGCAGAGTGCCAGTCATCAAGCTGTTGCTGCAGAAGGGTGCGAGTATCACTGCCAGAACTAACACCAATGACGAGCCGCTGCACATGGGCGCCTCGTGGGGCCATCTGAATTCAGTCGTTGCACTGATTGAAGCAGGCGCGAACATTGAAGAGCCAGGTTTTGAGCAGACACGGCCGTTACACTACTCTGTGAGAAACGCAGACGAGCCCATCGTTGCGTACTTACTCAAGAAGGGCGCAGCAGCGGACCCATTAGACGATTGGGGCGGATCACCGTTCAACTACGCTGCAAAGTATGGGAGATCTCAAGCTCTCAAACTGCTGGCGCAGGCTGGCGCGCTCGTAGATCGACCCGCTAGAAATGGCAACCGTGCCGTTCATCTCGCTGCTCTGTATAGCCAGCCCGCTGCGCTGGAGACACTATTATCGCTACAAGCTGACATCAACGCCACTGGGTCAGATGGATATTCCCCTCTTTGCAGCGCTTGCAGTATTGAAGACGATAAAGGCTGCGTTGATCTGCTAATACGCAATGGCGTAGATCTCGAGATACGCAGTGTCGTTGACTCTTACACGGCTCTACACATCGCAGTGAAGCAGGGACGACTGGACGCCGTTCGAAAACTTCTAGCAGCTGGTGCTAAGATCGACGCGACTTCGAAGGAAGGACTGACGCCACTACAACTTGCTATCGCAGGATCGAAAGCGGAGATCATAGAAGTTCTTCGCGAGCATGAAGCCAGAGCAGGATGAGAGAATTCGGCGTCCATACATCGCTCCTTCCAACTCGACAACCCCGATTTCGAACTGCCCACTCGACGACGATACAGGCCAAGGCCCCACGATTATCTACTCGACAAAGATATGACCCTCTCACACCACATCACTCACAAACATCAAACAAAAAACCTCGTCACACACACACATCACTCCGCAAAGACATCATCACCACCACAACCATCACACGCGCCGCCATCATGTTCCGCAAGCTCTTCGCCCGCCTCAAAGACCGCCTCACTCCTCCCCCTCCCCCGTCTACGGCTGCGGTGAGCCGTTCGTCAAGAACGGCAAGCAAGTGACGTGTGGCAAGAGAGACCGCCAGTGTGCGGAGTGCCGATCGGCATGAATCGAGCAGGGAAGCCGACTGGCTTTTGAGGAGGACAAGGAGACGCTGAATAAGGGGTTGCCGCTGAAGAGGACGACGGGTGGTGAGTGAACGCGACTTAGTCAAGGGAACAATCAGCAATGAAAGCTAACGGTTCTTAAAGGTAAGAGAGATTGGGAGTGACGATGGCGGCGTCGATAGACGCGTACAGATGTTGAGCGCTGTGAGCTGCTCGTCGCGCTGCATCGCAGCATTTACCTGGAATCGTCACAGTCTCTGTCATCAGTCTTGGATCGCAGGATATCATACATGCTGCATCAAGCAGGTAAGTCATGATCATCGTGTTACACATTACCACTTTCTTCATCATTCCTCATCGCCAGGGCACTTCAGCCACATACTTCCTCCCATGTACGCCCTTCACAGCTGCAGGCTCCGCGAATCTCGCCTGCTTGCCCGGACCGCGTCCACTGGAGTCTGACCGTCCTTCTGCGCCTGAGTACGCGTCTAGATCACTTCCACTCTGTCGACCCGGCCTACTGCTTTGGCTTGCATCGCTCCTACGGCTCCGACTGTGATCGAGTGGGTGACCCATATCATCGTCATCTCGAGCTGAGGATCCGCGATGGTAGGGCCGATCGTCTATTTCTGGGCGCGAGCCATGCCTAGAATGGCGATGGGCGCGTTCGCCGCGGTGGCTCTCGTCGAATCGAACGCTGCTCCGGCTTGGCGATGCGCTGTAAGGCCGATCGGGAGGGTTGGGGATTGACGACTTGCGTAGACCGGATTGTGAACCAACAGCAGAGTCTCTTGTAGGCGGAGGTGGCATATTGCGCTTGTAGGGTGGCTGTGGATGTTTTGCGACTTGCGAGGCGAAGAGCGGGGAGGCGGAGGGTTCAAATGATGGGCCAATGTTGTTGCGTATGTACTGTGGTGACAGCGCTTGTGGGCTCTCGGCCACGCTCTCTGGCCTTGTTGCGCCTTGAAAGTAGTCGTCACCTTCATACTGCGTTGGCGTTGGCTCGTGACTTCTGGAGTGACGTAGATGTGAGTTATTCGAACTGTGGGATGATACTCGATGATGAGGAGCGGCAGCTGGAGGGCCTGCCTGCGGCGTGTACGTTGGTGTACCGACGGCTTCCTCATCCCTGTCATCTGGTGTCATCTGATCCGAGAGCCTCGATCCATGTGCCGATCGCGAACTACGCTGGCGGCGATATGGTGGTCTGCCAGAAGTCCGCTGCTCGCGATCAGATGCAGGCGATGCGCCGCGAAAGTAGTTCTGCGGCACACTACGCCGCCGTCGATCACGATCCCGCGTCCGACTTCGTGAGCGACTACTGTTCTTGCGATCGCGATCACGATCACTGCTTATCCCAGGAATCCACATGCTCGGGCTTGCGACTTCGCGGACGACGTGCCCGATCGTGACTGCGGCTTCTTTGCCACGCTCCATGATAGTCGGTCGTGGGCTGGATGTAGGCCGCTTGCTACCTCGGCGGACGATACTGGGCCGGCCATCGACATGTCGATACAGCGGATTGCGGAAGTACGCCAGTGCAGGACCACGAGAATCTACACTTCCTTCATCATCCGAGTCCGTCCGCCGCACGGCAAGTTTTGATGAAGAGCTACCTGGCCGCTCAATTTCGCTCGCTCGTTGCATCTCCTCACGCTCCGCTTCCTTCCTCAAACGCTCTGAGACACCCTCATACCACGCGACCATGTGCTTGTCCGGCTCGAGGGGAAAGCAGTCTCTGGGCAGGATCTTGGGAAACAGCTCTCCAGTTACGGGATTTTTGACATCGTACTTCCCGACTGCTTCCATGAGGAACGCAGAGTGCTCATCTGGTCCGAGCAGGGTCTGGATAGTTTCGAACATGATCCAGCCTTCAGTTTTGAGGGCAGGCACAGTTGGCTCTGTGAATGCCGTAGAGTGAGATAGAGGTTGTAAGGAATGCAAGCAGCCGAGCGACTTGTAGATGAAGCCGATCGATGCGCCTGGAGTACCGAGGAAGAGCTGATCATAGTTGCCACCGACATCGCGATAGAAGCTCGCGAGCTGATTCGGGGTCAGATCAGGATTGTCAGAAGGCTCATATTGCTCGTTCTGTAGATCTGGTCGTCAGCCGGGCCGTCCATCGACATGCTCGACTTTGCAGCGTGGAGCTAATCCGACTCACAATAACGTTCTTCAACCCTCGCAATAGCGCCTTCAGCTTGTCCGTCGCGGTCTTGTCGGGCTTGAATAGATATTGCCAGTACTCCATCGCCTCCCGCTCCTCCACCGACACCGCTTGCTCCGTGTTCTGCATTCTTGACGGTATTTTGGCGTCGCGTTGGCCCGCTGGAGTCGCGTCCATCGTTGTAGTCCAATGGAAATTGTGGACTGCTCACACAGCAGGAGAGGATCGAGCAGTCGCGATGACGGCGAACATGCTTGGACGAGGTAATCTGATCGAGCCGCGAGCAAACTTACCAGCGTCAGCTACCGAGACCATGAAGCCAACATAATGTCGTCTACGGATGAGACCGATTCAGCCCTACGATGTCGTGCAGGTGAAGCCCGGGATTGCACGAGCTGAGCCCCGACGTCATCCGTCCCATAGCTATTTCTTTATAGCATCAACACATCCTCAACGTCGGCAGGGTACACGAGGTTTCTGTAAGATATGCATTGACACTAGGAAGAGGAAGGGAAATGCGAGCAGCGTGGCATGGGCTTCTCGAAGACCTGAGGATCGAGGATATCCCTGATTCAAAACAAGTGATACCATGCCCTCCATCCCTTCGTGCAGACTGTACTCTGCTCGACAGCATGGGTAAGAAAACACCATAAGTTCCAGTAAGCAGCAACACATAGTATTACATATGCTGGCTGGGTCGACAGGAGTCGATGAGCCAATTGATGTTCGCTCGTATCTTGCTAAATAAGGTACGCGGACTCACATTGGCCCACATAATGAGTGAAGTCGCGAGCTCCCCGCCTGGCTCTTCACTTCACTGCCTCCCGACGTCTCCACAGCTGTAGCTTCTCAAGCCGCTATCGTTTCCAGCTACGTCCGCACCAAGAACTTCTTCCAGCTCACCGACACATACCAAGGAACCTCGATCTAGCCATGCAGCAGTCAGACACCGATGCAGGTCAGCTCCGAATCACTCGGCCACGAAAACCAAGTGCGTTCGCGCTCATACATAGCGAGACGATGCAATAAGCTACTGCGCTTGTACTCGTACGGACGGAAATCGACTTGTTGTTCGCTCACAAACGTTGGGAGCCACAGCAAATGATGCCTCCTAGTCGGCTTGCGGGCTCCTTATTGCTTGATGACACCCTTTCCAGAACCCTCGACTTGAGGATGCAGCCGTGGACCACTGTGCGTGGCCACGCTCCTTCCGGCGTCGTCCAGAAGCCATTCGACCCAGGCCAGACTCTCCAGGTTGGGTCAGTCACCTTCAACGATAGCATCTTCAACGATAGCGCCTGAAGCTATTTCGGGTTCCCGCTTGTTCTGAGCGAGACAAGTCAATACGATACCGCGCTTGTACTGCTGTGAAGCGAAACACCATATTGTTCGCTCACATACATCGACACGCACACCGGGTGAAGCCACTCGCGCTCACGTGCTGCGGACGATGGGGAGTGAATGGAGGTGGTGGGCGGGTGGTGGTTGTGGAGGAAGTCGTTAATCTTGATGACGGCGACCTCTCGACGACTGAGCTCGGTGGCCACGACTGCGGAAGACTCCCTACCAGTCGCTGGCATGTGCTGCAGAACCAAATGCATCCGATGTCAAATGGGCTCAACGGAGGAACTGACGGACATCAGCAGTAAGCAAATATTACGTGAACCTCGTTTCATTCAAGTTCAAAACTCCTTTGTACCGAAGATCAAACTCTCCTGCCCTGGCCAACTCCAAGTCTTCCTCATCCGTACTTTGGTCAGTTCCCACCCTACATGAAACTCTGCATATCCCTCACCCAAGCAATATAATCCCTTCTGGCTTGTCTTGCATCGTGAGCCTGAGGCATTTCTGCCTCCAGCAAGGCCAGTGTTGAGGATGCCGGCGTTGCGGCTATACATATCGTCGTAGTTACCCCAAAGAGCGTACCCATGGGGACTGTTGAAGTGGCCCATGTGCTCGTTGGGGTACATGCGGTGCTGGACGTTGCGCATGGAGTCGCGCACGGGGTCGTAGTACTGGCCGGGGCGTTGGTGGATGGACCACATGGTTGTTGCGGTCCGGGAGATGGGAAGAAGCTGTGGTGATATGGATATCTGTGCTGATGATGGAGGGGCGGGGTGAGATGATGCGATCGTGTTAGGAAGGGGGTCGATGGACAGGAAGGAAAGGAAGTACCTAGCTTTGCGACAGGATACATAGTAGAAGATGAGAGAGTTGACGGCGAAGTGAGCCTCAGTGACGAGAGCAGGGCATATTGTCTAGCAGTACACACGACGTTGCTCACATGGGAACGTCATGCTGTCGTGCAAGACACGAAGAGCTGCGAGTGTCGCTCCCCTCTACGGGCTGTCCAGCTGACCCTTCTTGGTAGATCAATGTGGCTTTTCCTCAAGTTTCTCGATGTTCAGCCTTCATGTCTTGGGCACTGTTAGTCCGAGTCGGGACTACGAGTGCGGAGTCCATCGATCGGCGGAGAGGCAAATTGCACTGCGAGTGTCAGCGTCAACTTCATGACATGGAACCAGAAGGTTACATACCGGGCTGCGTGAGCGGTTCAATGTTGGTCATCCTCCTCGCCCTCCTCCGCACACAATCTGCTCTGGGGACTGAAGGCTCTTGGAATCGGCCACTGCAACCTCGTTCTAGGGTAGCATGTCTTCGCTGTGGTGTTATACGAGTACTTCGAACCATCAAGATTTGATCTCAGGAGCCTCGTAGAGCCATGCTTCCAATCACGATAGCTTCGTCAGTCTTGCTCAACGTCTTTGCACTTTTGTCCTTGCCAGCAGGAGGTAGCTTGTAGATCTTACGGATCCTCGGCACGTCTTGCATCGACGATAGCTCTTCGTCAGTAAATGCTACCACGGTGCCATGAACATGTTCCCCAAGGAACGCATCGACTTGCGACGCAGTGACGGACTCGTTGAGCACCTTCATCGCGAGCACGTGCTTTGTCGTGTCCTGAATGCCCATGCGGCGGAAAGATTCTGATATCTACCGACAAGTCAGCACCGTAGAATTAGGTGTCACCACAAATCAGAAACACTCACGTTGTTGATCGCAGACAGCGCAAAGACGATTTCAGAATGCAGATTACGAGTCTTCATCCTACCGAAGATCGAGTCGTCGATCGCGCGAGAGCATGCCGCGAGGACAGCCTGTCGCGATGCCACCATGCTGGCGTCCGCGAACGCGTATTGATAGTCGGTATTACCTTCGAGCAGCTGCTGACGGAGGAAGGTTGGATTCTCTACGTCTTTGAAGAGGCCTACGTGAAGCGTGTGTGCCGGCAGATGGGGAACAACAATGCTCTCCATTGCGGCAACCGGGGGGATGTTCTTGAAATCTAATCAGGGGCCAGGCTGCTTCCGCATTCGTGCTCGGATCGAGTGCGTGTATCTTGACATGCATTCAATGGATGAACGTCAACCAGATCGAGTAAAGTCAATGTCTCGGCACGCGTTCAGTGACTGCCGGGAGAAAGTGGACAACCAATCTCGGCCCCACATGGCCAATGCGAGTCGCGACCTCTCAGCCAAGCATTGAGACGTCGACGGCAACTTCCACTGCACTTCCCGTCACGCATTCGTAGCCGATGATGGCGCCTCACAAACGTAGCGGAGACGAGGCTGGTCTTGACGACGCATCATCGAACAGCGCAAAGCTGCAACGACTTAACGCGTACGGGAACGGCGACGACGCGCCCACTTTCCCGTATCATGAGGACTCCCAGCCCTCGATTACAGGTGGGAGCAGCAAGAAACGCGCCAGCAATGCTGCAGCGAGTACGCGGACTGGCCAGGCTTGCGACAGGTGTAAAGTGAGGAAAATACGCTGTGATGCACGACCTGGCGGGTGTTCGCCGTGTTTGCAGAACAACACCGAATGTACAACTACCGATCGCATCTCTGGAGCTGCGCGAAGCCGAGGGCATACGGAGAAGCTGGAGAACGAGAACTCTGCGCTGAAGCAATGGGTCGCCACGCTGCAGCAGCAGATGCGGGAGAACAAGATCGAGCCGATAGATCAGCCTGGTGTGCTCAATGGGTATGCGCCTGCGCCTCCGCTCGCATCGTCTTACTATGGCTCTGTGCCGAACCCTCGATCAGATGGCCGAGAGACGTGGACTGGTCTCCAATCTTCTCATGCGGATGATCATGGACACCGCGTTCAGAATGGCACGTCGGACAAGGTATCGATACAACCCAGTTTACTCGCAGACTTCCGCGCTGGCTGCATCGGCGACAACTACCTCGGGGTATCCTGTGGCAATAATTGGCTCAGTCCGATCGAAGGTACTTGCATCTCGCTGTTTGGTGCCAAGGTCGATCTGGCCGAGTACATGCCTAAGGAAGACGAATCGCCCAACTCAGGCGCCTCATACCAAAGCTTCATTGACCATGCGTTCGGCGGAGTCAAGGTCGATGCGCCACCTTTGCCACCCTGGGAGACCGGCAGACAATACGCCGAATGGTTTTTCGGGTCATGTCAGCCTTTCATTCCTGTGCTGCACAAGCCTGATTTCCACCGCTTGCTGGAGAACATCTACCACAAATCATATCAGCCGACAATAGCTGAGCGCGTCATGGTACATGGTGTCATGGCGATCTTAGAGTATCAGTACACCGCTCGCAATGTCGATCCACCTCGAGCGCAGAACTACGCGCACTGGCACTACGCGATCTCGTTCATCCCGCAGCTAATCAAGGGACACACGCTGCAAGATATGCAGGCGTTGACACTCATTTGTACTCATCTGCGCAACTTCCCACGCCCAGCAGCGGCATGGATGTTCACGAACACTGTGCTCGGTCTCGCCGTCGAGCTCGGTCTGCATCGCAGCGCAAGCGCATGGCAGACAAACACTTCCAAGCACGATCCACACGTCATTCAAATGCGGCAACGCACGTTCTGGACGCTCATCGTGGTACATGTCAACATTTCCGGTAAGCTCGGCCGACCAATGCCCTTCCGTCTTGAAGATTTTGACATCGAGATACCCGAGATCTCGGATGACAACCTCCCTGAAGAGAGTGATCTAGACTCCTGGCGGAAGTGCACCTGGGCAGCTGGCAGGTATGGGATGGAATTGACGCGCGTGATGATGAAAGTGTACAGCTCGATCTATAACATTCGGTCGCCGACCCATGCGAGAAAGCAGTACGAAGCTAGCGTGAGAGAATTGTCGCAAGATCTCAAGGCCTGTGTTGCCTCTTTCCCACCTGAGTTGTCTGGCGGACCAAGGACGAGACATCAGGATCGAGTGTCTGCACTCTACCTCGAGTTCTCAGCGCAGAGCTGCCAGCTGCTGATCCACCACCCAGCACTCTGTCGCAGTCCGAGTCCACAAGCTATGAGTGACAATCTCGATGCATGTCTTGAAGCTAGCGCAAGGCTGCTGTCTGTGGCGAAGCAGCTTCGCATGCTGAAAAGTCTGGATCAGACTATGTACTCGAACATGGACAACATCGCCGCAATCTTCACGACACTCTTCGCCTACACCGAGCGCCGAGATACCTTGACTAACGCCGCCTTGATCAGCCTACGGCAAGATATGCAGGGCTGGATGAGCGTTCTTGGTGAGCTCGGCCAGCTCCTAGGTACTGGGCCAAAGCTGCAAAATGCGATTGGTAAGATTGTCGAAGAGAGTCTGAGTAAGATCCAACGTCATCTCGTGGCCAAAACGGCTATGGCTGCTGTTGCATCCGCGAACGAAGGCGCGAGTCGCCACGAGCTGTCACCATCGCAACAGCACCAACAGCTCGAGCGCTTCCGGCCGGCGCCCGTAGCACAAACCTCCCGTGTTGCGCAGCCTTATGACGGCGGGTACGATCCATCGCCGAACGGCCACTCCGCCGCATCCCATGCCCACCAAAGCAACGGCTACGCTCCGCAGCCTCCGCCACTGCTACCACAGGAGTCATCAACACCTACGTACCACAACTACAATCAGTCCGCATCCCTTCCAGCATACCCCTCTCACTACCCTACTTCTGCGCCCTACACGCCTCAAGACGCCAAGCCTGTCCTCCAGCCGCATCTTGCAGCTCAAGCCGCTCTCGCTCAACAACAGCAGCAGCAGCAACAACCGCAATACTCACCTTACAACCCGACCTATCCCATCCACTCGCCGCACGCTAGTGGTAGTACAGTGCAGCTCTCCGGACAGATGGCCTGGCGAACCTTTGCAGAAAATCTGGTCGGGAATATGGCGCCCGATAATGCGCAGCAGGGGCAAGGTCAGAGTGGTGAAGTAAACGGGTTTGTGGGTTTGAGTAATGGAGTTGCAGCTGGCATTGGAGGGCAAGGGTATGCGTTCGGGGAGATGCAGATGCCTACTTCTGGGAGTAGTGGAGAGGGAGCGACCTGGCCGATGATACACTATGGCGCATAGATACACTATGGCGCATAGTAATTGACGTGTGCCAATCATGGGAAGCAGTCGGAAGAAGGTGGGCGGGTAGAGGGATGAGTCTTGGGGTTCAGCGATGGCGTCGGGGTGTAAGTATCCATTGATGTGGGGCATGGTAGCTTTAGAGCTGTGAAGGGAAATGAACTGTATCATATCAGTCGCCAGTACACTTGCACTGGCAGACATTCATCTCGGTACCACCGTATCGCGTGTGTCCAGAGGGATTCAGTGTGGATGCCGATATCGTGCCTCAGGCATCATATCAGGCGTTATCCCAGGTTCCGGCTCTTCCCGCGCAAGCTCCCCAATGCACAACCTCTGGGTTTGACAGTAAGAGGGTTACAGTTGAGCACATACACCACCACACCCACCACCGATATGTTCGCCCGTCGCGCTGTCACCGCCGTCGCGCGGAGCAGCATTGCTGTTCGCCCTGTCGCGCCTGTGAGGAGCTTTGTGAGCAGTGTGAGGAGATGTGAGTATCTTCCCTGAGGTGATGGGCCTATTGATGAGGGTACTGGCGGCGCGAAAAGACGCGAGGGATTGAAAATGGAGCATGTGATTTTTGTCTGGCTATGGTGGAGGTGGAACGGGTGGCAGAGGACGGCTATGGGGGCACGCCCAGGCTCGGACGGGGGGACGAAGCTGACAGCAATCTACGCAGTCGACGCCAAACACAGCGCTCCAGCATCTGGCGAGCCCAGCAAGCAGATGAAGAAATTTGAGGGTTTGTGCTACCCTCTGTACAATGGGCATGCCTACCAGATCTAACACAGTCCTCAGAAATCGAATCCGAACACGACCTGCTCCCCCCAGGCGCCCCTCCCGGCGTCATTCCCACCGACCTCGAACAAGCCACCGGTCTTGAGCGTCTCGAGATTCTCGGCAAAATGCAAGGCGTCGACATCTTCGACATGCGCCCCTTGGACGCCTCGCGCAAAGGCACGCTCGAAGATCCCATCACGGTCAAATCCTACGGCAACGAGCAGTACCTCGGCTGCACTGGCTACCCCGTGGATACTCACGTGGTGATCTGGTTGACGACGAGCAGGGATAGGCCAGTAGAGCGGTGCCCGGAGTGTGGGAGTGTGTATAAGATGGAGTATGTGGGGCCTACCGAGGATGCGCATGGACATGGAGATCACGGGCATGGGCATGATATTCATGAGAGCACGGATGGGGCGCATAACTATGAGGGTGAGCCGAAGACGATGGCGGATTTTGTGAAGGCGCAGTATTGGTAGACGCTTGAAGAAGGAGAGCAGTTAAGTAGGAAGTGGACGGAGGAAGCCAAGCGCATGGACTGTGATCGCGAGATCGCAGAATGGCCGTATGCAGTGTACAGAATTGAGCCCATTAGCTTACCTTTTCTCGCGTTCGTGTCATTTCAATGCCCGACCACCCTTATCTGACCATGACCAAATCATGCCCGAGGTTGACATTGCCTCCTCTTGACCTACAACGTATTTGACTAGATCTATATTTGCTAAATCCCTTCCCTAATCACGTCCCCTTCTCCCGTAATCCTCTACTACCTCCCCAATGCGCCTCGCCCCCCTCTTCTGGCAACTCTTCCGCTTCCTCCTCCCCCCAACCCTGATTGGCCTAACCTGGATCTACACTTACCCTTTCCTCTACGGCTGCTCCTTTCCCCCGGCAGTTCCCTCCGAGCTAGCCTGCCATCTCCCCGGCTCCGAGCAACCAGGTCGTGCAGCAGAGACAGCGCCGCTCAGATTGCTATGTCTGGCCGATCCGCAGCTTGAGGGAGGGAGTAGTGTGCCTGACTACGAGTTGAAAAGAACATGGCGGGAGCAGGGAGTGACTGGGGTGATAGGGAGGGCAGGGAAGAGGTGGAGGAAGCAGTTGGATCTTTGGGGGAATGATCGGTTTTTGGCGCACATTTATTGGATGATAAGCTGGTGGACTGGGCCGACGCATACGGTTGTGTTGGGGGATTTGCTGGGTAGTCAATGGATCGAAGATGAGGAATTCGAGAAGCGGAGGCGTAGATTCTGGGCGACTGTGTTCAAAAGTGGGGAGATGGTTGGCAGGGAGATATCTGGGAAGGGCGGTGTGGAGGAGGGCTTTGAGAGTTGGGAGCGGAGGGTCGTTGCTGTGGCGGGAAATCACGATGTTGGGTACGCGGGAGATTTGAATCAGGAGAGGTTGACAAGATGGGAGGACGGTTTTGGGGAGGTGAATTGGGAGGTGAGGTTTAGGTTGCTTGAGAAGGGTGGGAGCAATGAGACGACTTCGACCACCCTAAGATCGCCATTGGAGGCTTCATCGACTCCAGAGCTACGGTTGGTGGTGCTCAACTCGATGAACCTGGACTCGCCGGCACTGCACCCACACCTCCAGAAAGACACCTGGGAGTTCCTCTCCTCCACTCTACCCGTTTCCTCACTGACGAAGCCGCCACCCAACACTGGCACCATCATCCTGACCCACATCCCCCTCCACAAAACCTCCTCCCATTGCGCCGACGAACCCTTCACATCCCACTTCTCGGCCGCAGAAGGCGGCGGCATCCGCGAACAGAACCTCCTCTCATCTTCCACTAGCGAAGCGATCCTCAATGGCCTCTCCGCAGCGGGACGCTCAGCCCTGGTCCTCGATGGCCACGACCACGAAGGCTGCGACACCTTTCACTACTCACATCCGGAGACCTCGGACTGGACGACCGAGCCGTTCTTGCGGCCCCGTCTCTCGCTTCGCCCCAACAACACGCACCTGCAGCACAGTCCTATCGATTGGGACCGCAGCAATGGCATTCGAGAGATTACTGTGCGGAGTATGATGGGTGAGTTCCTTGGAAATGCAGGACTGCTAAGTGCATGGTGGGATGCTGGTGAGGAGAAGTGGAAATTTGAGTACGAGAGCTGTGCGTTTGGCGTGCAGCATATCTGGTGGGCAGGGCACGTGCTGGCGCTGATTGAAGGGGCCTTAGGGGTGGCTGCGCTGATCAGGGGGGAGCTGGAGGTTAGGAGAGCGCGGAGGGAAGTGGGCAGGGAGAAGAAAGGACAATGAGTTTGATGTATGCTCGAGCTCGATCGAAAGGATTTTCCCACGTTCGAATTTGCTACGACCATCGCGTTTTATATCCGCGACTCTGAAAGGATGAGATGCACTCTGGCTCGCTCGGGCCCCTTCTCACGATGCTTCTGTATAAGACGCAGGCTCAAAGTTTTCGTGATCGACCATCCGGAGTCCGGCTGTCACCTTCCAGGCTCAGTACGAGTGCATGTGAGCGCGTCATGTCCTTCACCACGACATCCTAGTTGTCTCGCAGCGGACCTGCGAACAAGGTGTCGCATTGCGTCTGCTCGCCAACAAGCGCAAAGCTGGTCCACACCGTCTCGCTACACACGAGCGAGAACTCCCTCTGAAGTTGTGGATACCTGCGTGCATCACTCGTCCGCATTCTCCCGCGGTCAGAGCAAGAATACCAGATCTTGGAGATGCAGGTCAACACCGAGGCGGACACTGGCTTGGAGCACGACTGTCTTGGGCCACAGGACCGTCATGTACGCATGACTGGTGTAACTAGGATCAGAGGCAGGCTGACGACACTGCATAGAGACCTGCCTCGCAAGCTACAGTCTCCTTGATCATCTTGGATGTTTGCTTCTCCCCGCACTTGAACGGGTAGCGCTGGTTCTCCTTCACCAGGCAGAGCTCCATGGGAATGATCGTATTCTTGCTGGGCCGCGTGATCGAAGTCGACTAGAAGCAATGTTTCTCCACCATCTCGCTGTTTGCGAGCAAACGAAGGGTCGCTTTACGTCTGAAGTCGAACAAGCGCAATCCGTAAGTCTTCGTCTCGTGATGTGTGAGCGAAAATGCGTCTTACAGTGGCAATGGTATTTTATGCAGACTCATAATCGGGATCCGCACGTCTCCACAGCCCGCAGCATCAGCTGCGAAGTTGTCGATGTTGATGACAGTAGCAGCACCATCACAAGCAGACTCCGCACCAAGTCTGCCCGTCTCCGCAGCCGACGTTCACGTGCTGTCAATGGCCTTGGCTATGCTGAATCTCGCCTTACTGTCCGCCGCAGCCTTCGAGTCGTCGTCGTCAAAGGCAATAGCAGTGCTCTCCTTAGGCTTGAGGTGATCGAGGCACACTGGAACGTCGGAGCCTGACTTAGCGAGATCGTGTTGAGGAATTCAGTACACGTTATATGTCTTGCTGTTCATGAGCAAATAAGCGGTCGTTCGTCGTCTGCAGTCGAACAAGCAGGAGTGCGAAGATCTTCGTCTCGTAACGTGCGAGCGAGAACGCGACACAGCTCTGATTTCTTCGCTTTCGCCTTCCGATGTGTTGAGATCGATCTTCGCAGCCTGCTCCGAGTCTGTAGTCAGTTCCCATCGAAGATGAAACACTGACCGATCGCCTCTTCCAGCAACGTATCGAATTCAATTCGGACGGCTTCCCTAGGATTACAAGCATGTGGAGATGCGAGCACGGGATATTGACACTACGTGCGCTCGCCTCCCAGCTACTATTCCTGCCTGCAGAGCGCTGCAAGACGCGACGGCTCTGCCACTTGCCTACTTGTAGTGGCAGACTGCATGTTGGGCAGCGGGTTGCCGGCACCCTGAGCGCCAGCTAGTTGCTCGCCGTCAGAGGACTTTGTGGCTAATCTGGCTGTACCGCTTGGTGAATTACTTGCGAACTGTAACCTAGCCCCGACAGTTCTATTGATACATGTACTATTCGAAGTCGCTGTCTCTGCCAAGTATATTGTTGGCCTGAGGCAGTCATCGCGCTGGCTCAACACGGCAGGTATTTGCGGACGCTCCACCTAGTGGCTATCAGCCGCGAAACATGGGGAAGGCTCGATCAAGAGCCGAGATTATGCGGTACCTGCGGATAAGGGCGATAGCGAAGTACATACATCATGCGCAGTGCGTTCGTCTAGTACTGTAGTCTTCCAGCGTCGCACTTTTACACCGTGACCAGGTAGTATGCTGCCGCCATTCGACTACTTTGAGCATCGGGCTGCTTGGTGAGTACATGGTGCTATGCTTCCCCGTTAGTCTACTCGATCTGCACTCGCACAGGGCGTTTGGTTTGCCGTTTCTGCCATGGCGATCGAAAGTGTGGTTTGGAATGACTGAACGGAGACTGACACTCGCACAGCCAACGCAAGCAGACCGAGCGCTCCAGTCGTCTCGCCAATCTCCCATCCGCATACCACGCCCCAGTCTCATCATCAGATCGGGCAATCTACACTAAGCCCATCAACGAACTCGTCGAAGATGTTCGATCCAAACGCACTCCAGCCGTGGACGTCCTCCGTGCCTATGGCAAAGCTGCAGTCAGAGCCCACGGCAAGACCAACTGCGTTACCGAAGTCATGATCCAGGAAGCTGAAGGCTGGCTCGCCGATGGCTCCATTAACCTCTCCGGTCCTCTGGCCGGCATTCCTGTCAGTCTCAAGGACAGTATCGCTGTAGGTGGCTTCGATGTGAGTGTTGGCTATAGCTCAAATACGGGCAAACCTTACCCCAAGGACGGCAGTCTTGTGCGGATGCTGAAGGATGGTGGTGCTGTACCGTTCGTCAAGACTGCGCTACCAATCACCCTTTTGAGCTTTGAATCTTTCAACGACGTCTGGGGTCGAGCTCTGAACCCGCACAATCCCGACTACTCCCCTGGTGGTAGCACAGGTGGCGAAGGCGCCTTGCTAGCGTTCGGCGGCAGCAGGATAGGCATCGGCTCTGATGTCGCCGGCTCCGTCCGTGCTCCAGCACACTTCTCAGGCTGCTACAGTCTGCGATGTTCCACCGGTCGCTGGCCAAAGATCGGCGTCAACACCTCCATGCCCGGCCAAGAGGGCATAGCATCTGTCTTCTCACCGATGACGCGCACGCTCTCAGACCTGCAGTACTTCACCCGCTCCCTCATCCAGCAGGAGCCATGGAAGTACGACCACTCAGTCCACCCAATGCCATGGCGCGAAGAAACCTACGCCCAATCATCCTCCTCCAAGACGCCCCTCCGCATCGGTGTCATGCGTACAGACGACGTCGTAAACCCTTCCCCCGCCTGCGCCCGCGCTCTGGACCTTGCAATCTCCGCCCTCAAATCGCAAGGCCACGAGATCATCCCCGTCACCCCACCCTCACCCTACCGCGCTCTAGTGATCGCTTCGAACCTCCTGAACGCTGACGGCACGAAAACTTTCCGCTCTTACTTCCGCACCGGCGAGTCAGATGACCCCGGCGCTGCAGCCTTCGGGGCCTACATGCGCTTACCGAGAGTCTTCAAGTGGGTGCACTGGGCTTGGACGAAGTACGTTCGGCGAGATGAGGTTTGGGCTGGGCTGTTGGAGCACTGGCACGCCAAGTCATCGGCCGAGCAGTGGAAGTGGGTTGCTAAGCGCGAGCTGTACAAGTCTGAGTGGCATGATTGGTGGAATAGCTTCACGTCACCCGGCCATCCTGATGTGCTCGACGGCTCAGGGCTGGATGTGATCCTCACGCCACCGAACGCTCTGCCCGCCACTCCGCACGGTGCAATGAGCACTGCGGCTGCAGGTTGTGGATACACTTTCCTCTTCAACCTACTCGACTACTCTTGCGGCGTGATGCCGGTGACGAAAGTCGATCCAGCGAAGGATATGGTCACGCCTGCTATCATGAAGCAGGAGATGGGAAAGAATGCCGTCAGTCGTGGACTGTGGCGTTACTACGACGCTGTGAAGATGGCTGGGCTACCTGTAGGTGTGCAGGTCGTGGGAAGGAGGCTAGAGGAGGAGAAGGTGCTCGGGGTCATGGCTATTTTGGAGAAGGGACTCGAGGAGCAAGGAAACAAATATGAGCTACTCAATGGGTGGGACCAGGATGCTTGAATGGAAGAAGACGACTTGAGTCATGAGAAGCCGACGAGCTGTGTTGATTGCAGCTCGACATATGATCATCTATCCTCGTCTTGATGACTTCGTCCCATCTGCAAGCACTCCAGCTATGTGGCGCACAGTCGTCATGTGCAGCCCTTGGTATCATTCGCTTTTCCATCCCGCTTCAGTGTCCAGCAAATGCTCATGTCACTCATACGCTCTCCTGCGTCTATTTGCCTCTCGTCTGCTCTTGATTGCTTGACTTCCTGCACCTTTCGCTGTTGTCCGCGTCATCTCTCCTTCTGACCTCATGTCATGCTGGACAAGACTCAATGTCTATGACTCGGCATCCACAAACGCCTCTTCATTACCCAACGAGTCTTGTCGCACGATCTGACCGGCGCGATTCATCGATCCAGCTTGGTTCTGTGTACTGCTGCTACCCTTGGTACTGCTGAGTGATAGGTCTGCAAGCTGCTTTGTCGGTGCTTGTTGCGAGGCAGACTGCTGCGTGGGTATCATCGGTTGTTGGAGTTGTTGCGGCGGCTGGGATTTGGCCGTCTGTTGTGCGTCTCCATGAGATGCTGCAACTTGGTTCTGTCCGAAGTCGATGAGATCGTTCGCGCCATCGGTCTGTGGCCGCGTGTGTTGTGGTGCAGTGTTGTTGGTCGAAGCCTTCTCGCTTCTCGACCCTTGTTGTAGCTTCTGTGTGAGCTGTAGTGGTAGTATAGGTGTGATGGCCAGTATCTGCTGTACTTGCTGCTCGGCCGGTAGACTTGGATCAACCTTCGCGTCAATGACCCAGTCCAACTTCTCTTCGTCTCCTGCGGGTGCGGCGGTGAAGAGCTTTGGCTTCCATTCCGTCTCGCCCCTTTCTGTTGCTTCTGATCGTTGCTGCTCCTCGATGGCAGTCTTTGTGTCCGTAGCTCCTCTGTGATCTGACTTCTTAATCGCTTTGTTCGTTGCGTCCCACAGCCTCTGAGACTCCCTTGGGTCTTGCTCTTCTAGTGGCCTGGACTTAGGAAATGATGGCTTTGCAGAGCTTGCATCGAAGAGCAGCTGCTTCTTGCCTGTGCTCAGATCCTTGATGAACATCTCGCCGTGCCAGAAGCCGCTGAGCTCGAATAGCGCCTTGCCAGTCCGCGAGTCTTTGATACTTCCGCCTATTGCGTTGTATGTGCCTCCAACCCAACCCTTGACCTTGAACTCGACGTCTGCTTCTAGTCCGGTCTCTGGACAGCGGACGACTGCATGGTCACCAAGTTCGTACTTCATCTTGCCGAAAAGTATGCCACGCGCGTACATGTTGGGCTGGGTAATAAAGCTGCTCTCGTCAGTGCTGTGGTCAGACATAAGGGACATCGAGCTACACGTACTATCGCTCATTTCGGTCTGTAAATCGCATGACCGCGATGCCTTCCATGAAGCTGCCTGCGCTGTTGCCGAGGAACTTGCTGCGAGGCTTGAGAGTTCCGTCTATGCGGATGTGGTGTTCTGGTGCCATGAAGAAGTATGAGGATTTCGGAGGATGATGGCACGTCTGCTCGGAGATATAGTAGCCTCGTGTTCCGTCTGGATAGTCCCACCATCCCGTGAAGACTTCGCCAAGGATCGGATTGAGTGGCTTCTTCACGCCTGGTGGCTTGATGTGCCAGCCAGATAGGTAGAACTTCGTGACTGCAACGAATCTCTGTAGCGGATCGTCGATAGTAGGTAGATGTAGGAGCTGATCGGGATGTGCCATGAAGTTTGTTATGCGTTCTAGCATACTTCGCGGCTCCAAGATGAAGGTAGGTAGGGTGATGCGTGAGAGGTCTGCGCCTGGTCGCAGCTGTGCGATGATGTGACTGATGACATTGCCCTGCTCGGAGGAGACGACGGTCTCGTCCTCGTCGGTCTCGCTGACTTGGTCTGTACTTGAGCGGGCGGAGCCGAGGCTGTTCTTGCGGTGGCCGAGCACCATGATGGCGGAGAGGGTGGAGGTGGCGGAGCGGTGCTGATTGGGGGATTAGGCGTCAGTATGTTGTTGAGTTGTTGAGGTGAAGTGAGAGAGAAGAGTGAGTGAAGAGAAAAGAGAGATGAGGTCAGTCAATCAGGCCGCCAGGCAAGCAAGATTGGAACGCCGTCCAACGCATGCAGCACAGCACAGCAAGCAAGCACGTTGTTGTTGTCGTCAGTTGGCGAGCATCCCACTTGCCCAGGCACAAGCTTTTGCAACGAGGTCCCGTCACACGTCACATCCGCGGGGTCGCGAACGACATGGCTTGGCATTTTCTCCTGACTTCATCTGTCGAACATGGTCTTGATCCAAATCTTTCAAGTCCCCATAATCACGACAACACTTGGTCTTCTCAAGGTCAGTGATCCGGACGCGCATGGTATCACCCTTGTCAAATGTGGCGTGTTTCGGAGAGACCTAGGACTCAAGGCAAAGTCGGACTTCTCCATTGCTCTCCTCGGATGATGGAGAGGGAGACTACTGCAATGACCTGACGTATATGACTGTTGTCGAGTGGGAATCTTCGTCGAGAGGGCACTGTTCTGGAAGTCGGAATCGGGAAAGATGATTCCCATCCTTGCTCCCTCAAAGGCGATTGTGCGATGCCTTCGCAGTCGTGGTGCAGTCGATAGGTCCATTATCAAGGTCCAGCAACGATCGAGATACCTACCACAATGCTTGCTTGCTGTGCTGCACCTATCCTGATTGATGAAACGCGTCAATGAAACACGACTCAACGTACCCGACTAAGTGCCCGGGGCACGTGGTGCCGGCGGGGAAAGACAAACCCAGCAGACCCCCCGCCACCGCAAGCGGCGCCGCGGTCTGGTGAAGCGGCACGCATACCACGGCACGGTGTTGTAGCCGCGCGCGATGCGCACCCGAGCACAAGGGACCACGGAGAGCACATGCACGTGCGGGCAACCTTCGAACGCGTGGGCCACGCCACGCTGGCACATATTGCTAGCTACGTAGTCAGTACAATGCGCTTTGCTCATGTCGTCGAAAGATGGACTTACGAAGTCGAGGGAGAGAGGTTTGCTGTGATCTGGTAAGTATACAATCAGCTTTGTCCTTTTGCACTATCTCCTTGCACCTTCTATCCACTATCAAGTGTCGTCAAGGACCAATGGGCGTACTTACTGTGAGGGTGGTCTGCTATACCATGACAGTCATCAGTCCATTACCTCAATGTCAGCAGATCGGAGTCTGTACTTACGAGTCGTCGTCGTCGTGTCTGCTTCAATCAACGAACTAGATGTCAGCTACGCGTCCTCACTCTACGAGGATTCGATGGGGCCTTGCTCACCTTGCTTGATGTCTTGTTCGTGTCCAGAAAGGGGAGAGTCAGTGAACTTCAGTTGATATCGACTAGCTCGTGCGAGGGGCTACGGGATTGTCCGCTCGTTTACAGTACTTAGGAAGGAGCGGAATACGGAGGTGCGAGTCGATGTTCGAGCTACTTCCACTCTCGCAACCACGTATCTTGCACAGCGACTAGGACGTGATCGGTCGAATCTACAACAAGCACGAATACAAGGAGCCTGTACGGTCTACTGTCCAAGGAGCGAACTGTCGACGACTCGACGACTTGTTACGACATCTGCGCACACGAAGATGCAGACGATACTGCTTTGGCGTTTCAGGGAACAGGCCAGACTCCCAGCCATTCATGGTCAACCAAACCACTCTCCTATTCAGTCATGAACGCTACATCGAGTCGCGACCCAGTGATTACAAGGCGCATCCTGTCTTTCCTGAGCAGGTCATCAGTACGAGAACCATGAAGCAAGGTTAACATCGCAGGTACGTGAGATATCGACAAAATGAGAGAACACTGCTGTCAAGGCCATTGTGATCAGCCTCGCGGTGATGGTCGTCAATGCATGATGGTACCTCGGAATGCAGAGGGAGCTGCTGTGATCGTCTTTCATGTGGGCATAGGTGAACCCGCACGGTCTGAGTGAAAGGCAGCGAATGAAGACTTTTCGTACATCTCCGTAGACAGAGCTGTTGGGAGCGTGGCGTTGCTAGTACAGCGCAACGTATGAGGAAGGTGAGGTTCAAAATGGTGAGATCGAATTCTGTACAATGTACAGCGCAGTGCAGGCTGGATTCTTCACTCTCGCTCGTCTCTTCATCGCTCTCAGTCTACAGCGGCAGCGGGAACACTGCCGGACTTTTCTTCCCATCCTTGCCCACGGCCCTAATGCCGAACTGCAAGTCATCCTTCGGCAGGTCCGCTGTAACCGTTCCCACATTCCCAGCATTGAGATAGTGACTCCACTGCAACGCACCACTAACCCTCCACACCAACTCATAGCTCGCCACCAGAGTATCATTCCCAGTATTCCAGTTGAACTTGCTCAAATTATTCACAATAGCTAGACTGGTATTCCGGAACGTCGCCGGCACGCCTACAGACTGCGAGATCGTAACGTTCTTTGGCATCGCCGGGGCGTTTGCAGCAGACCACATAGTCGCGAGATTCGTCCTGGTCACGCGCTGCAGGTACTCGAAGTTGACGAACTCGATGTTATCACCGTAAACAACGCCGTCTTGCACGCGCGGGTCCTGATGCTGGTGTTTGTAGTCCTCCACAGCTTCGGTGAAGCGCACAGCAGGGAAGCCCTTGGAAAGGAAACTCTGGTGGTCGCCGCCTCGGAGGAAGCGGTCGGGACGGTAGATCAGCGCGACTTGCATGTCCAGGTACTGCACTGCGCCGGCAGCGACTTCGGCTATGAAGCGGCCGAGATTGCGGGCGGGGGAGTCGTTCTCGCCACCTATGAGGGCCGTGGTCTGCAAAAGGTTGGCGCTGGAGGCGTTCGGGTAGAATAGCGAAGCACCGAATAGCCGGATGGTGTGTGGGTTGATTGGCGTAGTTGGAAGGAAGCTGCCTTGGCCTACGATGTCGTTGTTCCAGTTGCCTTCGACGTTGTAGGATTGGTTCTTGAGCGTTCCGGCGAGGTTATTAGAGCCGTAGAGACCTTGTTCTTCGCCGGCTACAGCAGCGAAGATCAGTGTTGCGGCGGGCCTTAGCTTAGCGCAGATGCGGGCCATCTCGAGCACAAGCGCTACGCCTGAGGCGTCGTCGTCTGCGCCAGGAGCATCACCGGTGTAGTCGTTGATGTCTAGGCGGCGGGAGTCGTAATGACCTGTGACCACATACCTGGTGTATCACATCAGTAACTCGTCTTGGGGACTATCTCAAGGGTTGTGACTGACACTCGGTTGGGATCCGTAGTTCCGTTGATTCTCGCAACCACGTTCGTAATGTTCACCGGAAACAGAATTCTGCTCGCGACGGGCTGGATGTACGAATTGAAGAACACATCCACATTACCGTCACTCGTGGCGGCAATACCCTGCATCTCCCTCAACAGCCAATCTCTCGCAGCTCCGATACCACGAGTTGTAGAGTTCTGTTGCGAGAGCGTATGCCTCGTGCCGAAGCTCACGAGCTTCTCCACCGTCCGGCGCAAACGCTTCTGGTCGACTTGGGCGATCAGGTTCCGAGTTTGGCGATCTGGTGCCTGGGGAATGAGTTGGCTGCCATTGTTGTCTGTAGGCGGCCAGGAAGCCTCAGGCGCGTAGCCAAACGGCTGACCTGGCATGACGTTGGAGCCGGGGAGGTTTTGCCATGATGTCGCGGTGGCCGTAGCCAGGAGACCGGATACGGCGAGAGAGATCTTCATCTTGCCTGATAATTTCCACAGGAAGTCCGAAGATTTGGGTAAGTAGAAGCCGCGGCGTACCAACGACTTACATCCTGTCAACTTTATGCTCTCGCACCGTCATCTGGTATGAGATCGCCAACTGCCTCTCCTGGCCTAGCATATCGCTGTTGCATGGCTGTACCTCTTGAGCTGGGCATTGCGGAGACAGATCGAGACCAAACCCAATGATCTGGTTTGGCGACTCCATCTGCCGCGCAGAATGACGGCATTTACATGGCTGCCATGCGGCTTGGAGGAGGCTCTTGACAATCAGCGGGGTTGGAAGTGTTTCGCCTGCCTGATTGGGATGATGTAGATGAGCTGCCAGGTACGGGGAGCTGTGGTGGAGCATTAGTTCTCGAGGGACGTGCGCGGTGTGTCACTGTTGCCATTGACAGCTCCAGAGCTTCCACAGGAAATATATACCATGCACGAGAGGCGAGAGGTATCTGGTGGGAAACTTGAGAGTCCTCATAAATATCACAGTCCGCTCAGCGACACGTAAAGGCGATTGTGGAGAGCGATTCTTGCAGTTACAAATGGCTTCTACTCCTCCGTCAAGAAGAGGCCCAACGCAAGGATGAACTCCTCAGTCTCGTCCAGCTGCGGACAGTGCCCACTCAGCCCAAACCGCACCCACTTCACCTTCGCACTCGGCTTGGTGAAGTACGGCTGCACCGCCTCATCTTGTGCCTCATCATACCTCCCATTAATCACCAGTATACCTCCCGGCACAGTCCTCTGCGTGACCTGCCTCAAACCCTCCTCTATGCTCCACGTCTTCAGACTTCCTGTCACGTAGAACTCGGATGGCCCGTTCATGGTCTCATAGACCGTGTTGTCTTCTGCCAGGGCGCTGAAGGAATCGTTGAGCTCTTTCGGGAAGGGATTGAGACGGCAGACGTGACGCTGGTAGAAGACGTTGACTGCATCTTCGTACTCTTTGGTGTCGGTGGTGCCGTTCTTTTCGCAGCGTGTGAGAGTTTCTTGGACTTCCTTCGGAAGCCCAGCGCGAAGCTTGTCGCAGACCTTGAAGCTTTGTCAGTGTCCTGTTTCAATAGTCGTCTTGGAGCACTACCGCCGCCTTACCTTCACCCATGTGATCATCGAAGCTGGAGAGTCCGCCACGATCACCTTGTTCAACCCCTCCGGCTGCGTGATCGCATATTGCCCAGCCATCATGCCACCCCAGCTTTGTCCCAGCAGGTCGAACGTCTTGATACCAAGATGCGACTTCAAGTTGTCCAATTCCGCCATGAAAAGCTCTGGGTTGAAAAACGTTGCATCATGCTTCTTCTCTTTAAAGTGCGTGCTCGCGCCGCAGCCCACTTGATCATACATGATCACTGGTATGCCATAATCTTCGTAGATGAGGGAGATCGGAAGTAAATAGCTGTGAGGAACTCCAGGGCCGCCGTGCAGGCAGATCAACGGGACCTTGGAGGATTTGGTCAGGTCGCCCCAGAGCCAGTAGTGAGTCCTAGCTTTGTCGCCTGTACTCGGAATCTTGAACGGGATGTCACCTTCGCTCGTGTGCTTGGGATATGGGCGGACTTGGCCTGGTGGGCGGACTGGTATTGTGGGATCTGAAGCCATCGTCATTGTGCTTGGAGAGCCTGCGTTGGGCATGTTGTGAAAGGCTGAGAGACAACAGAGAGTAGGAAGGACCAAAATGGCTCTCGAAGCCCTACCTCACCTTTCCGAGAAGCTATAGTGCTCTAGCTGAACATTCGCGGACACACTCTCGCATGTCTGACAGCAGCGCTAAGGCGCAACAGGCAGGTCGAGAGGGGTCATTGCGGGCGAGTGAGCCAATTGTGCTGGCGGCTCTCGTTCCTTTGATTGCCTGCTTAACGAATTCTTCTACTACAGGCGTACGATGGCTAGATGAGTATGCAGCATTTGGACAGGAGACGAGTCCTGCACCTCAGGAAGCACATCGTCGGGCCGTGTGAACAAGCTCCCGGCGCAGACCTCCGCTGCCAAGAGATGGAGAGCGACGACTACCCCTACCGATTGCCCGTCTGTATTCATACGATGTATGCAACGAGCCCAAGATCTGTTCTTTCACCTTGCCAATGTTGCCAGCGTCGAAAGACCTGGCGAGCTCACGTTTAGGGGCTGGAAAGTAGCACGGTGGCAGCTCCTGCCTTCCGTTCGTCCATCAGGTAATCTCTTTGGAGCCTCATCTTGCTTGCATCTATCGGCGAAATTGCTCTACACGAATAATAGTAGGCTGGATCATTGCACAACACGATACATGTGTCTCATCGATCGTCCGGTAATGCGATAGCAAGCTCACAGGAGTTACGCGTGGGCTCGCTGTTTACGTGGACCAGGAGCCTACGAATCGTAGGGCACAATCCGCGAAGATCTTTCTAGCATTTTCGCAATGCCTCCCTTACCGCCAAACTCGGCCCTCCTAGTCATCGACATGCAAGAAGATTTCTGCGAACCTGTACGGCACCCTCAAATCTCACGTTTCCTGCATCACTGACACTGCTGCCCAGCACGGTACTCTGGCAGTCAAGAACGGTCGCCAAATTGCACCGCTCATCAACTCGCTGCTCTCTCTGCCCTTCAAGACCACCATCGCTTCCCGCGACCACCACCCTTCCAATCACTGTTCTTTCGCCTCCCAGCATCCCGGTGAGAAGCCGTTTACCTCTTCCCACACAATTCGGAATCCAGCCTCGACTTCTCCAGACTCCGAGTCTCAGACTACCACTCTCTGGCCCGATCACTGCGTTCAAGGTACTAAAGGCTGCGAGCTAATTCCCGAACTCGACGCCACGAAAATACAGCACATTGTCAACAAAGGCGAAGACATACGAGTCGAGTCTTACAGTGCGTTTGGCCCCCCGTTTCGAAAGCCAGAGGTGAGTATGAGCGGACTGAAGGCCTTACTCACTGACGCGAAAGTGGAGAGGGTGTATGTATGTGGGCTTGCGTTGGATTACTGTGTCAAGGCGACGGCTCTAGATGCGATAAGGGCCGGATGGCAGACCTACGTGGTGAGGGATGCCACGGAGGCGGTGGACCAGAGTGAGGAAGCAGTAGGTGCTGTGATGAAGGACTTCGAAGGCGGAGGGGTGAAGGTCATTGGGAGTAAGGAGTTGCTGGGTTGATGGCAGGTGCGGAGGAAGGATGGCTTTCACATGGTAGGGTAATGAGCAACGACCTAGCATGTGATGGAGGTGTATTGAGGCACCCACTTCGATTGCAGGAGTCGAATACTGTTCAGTGTGATGCCTCCAAACACTCAACACTGACCGCTGAACATCCTCACTAAGATCAAATCCAATACAAACCCTCACCATCACAATGGTCCCCACTGCGCTCGTCAGATACTTTTTCCGCATTTCGGAAGAGAGGTTCTGGAACCTCTTGTATGTGAAATCGCTCTCGCTGACAACTATGAGGAGATGGGGTCCAACAGATGGTACTGAGGAATGAGTAGTGAGATACAAGAAGACAGGGAGCACACGATGACCCAGCTTGCGTATTGGATGCGCATGATCCCAGCGAGGAAGAGGTAAGAACTATCGATATGCGTCACTTTGCTACCGACTAACGATCGTATAGGAAAACAAAGACGACAATGAAAGCTCTGAAGCTGGAACCGATTGTCGAGCAGGTGTTAGGGCTTTTGTACCCTAGAATGCTTTTAGTGTTGCCTGTGCCGTTGTCTCCTTGGCTGCAAGTACATGCAAGCTGCTGCTAGTTCTTCAGTGACAGTCATTTCCTTCTTTCGATCCTCTTTGTCACCTCTACCTATGGTACAAGAGGTTGTGATCAAGGATGAACTGTATCCCTTCCTTACGGAAAGTATCCGGCTCAACATTCGCAACACCAGTAACATTGACATCGAAGACAATGTTCTCCGGGTTCGACAAGCTGTAGACCGGCCAGTCGGGAGTCTTTGCCAGACCAGAAGGCTTGCCTTGGGAGAAGTTCGGATTGCCATCATGGATGAAGCTAGCCCAGCTGCTGCTCATCAAGAAAGCGAGGTCGGTGTATGTCTGCGGCTTACCAGCGAAGGGTGGCTTAGAACCCCATGGGTAGCCGTAGCCAAGTCCTTGGAGATTGTCGAAGACAAAGGCTACCTCTTGGAAGTGGGCGACAATGGTGAGGCCGTTGGGCAGTGTGTTGAAGCGGTAGCTGTAGGCCGGCACGCCATACTCCGTCCAGGCTTCGACGGCACCACTACGAATTCGTCAGCATTGTCGCGGCAAGTGGTAAGAAAAGATGGCACTAACCGGCGATTGGCAATGAACACAAGATCACCATAGTACGCCTACAAAAGCTGGGTCAGTATTTCTCGAATACCGAGATCGAGCAAGAAACATACATTCGTGCGGCGTTGCTGTGCGTCAGCATCGGACGAAGCTGGCCCGCTCTCTTGGACACTAGGGATGAAGTAATCCGGCTCCACTGGGTAGGCAGCCAAGAGTTCATCGCTAAATTGCGGCGGGATGACGGTACCACGGCTGCTGACGTTTGTGGCTGCTGCAACGAACTTTGCAGTCGTGTTCAAGCCTGGTGGACCAAAGCTACCTCCCTCATCCGAGTTCGCTCCGTCAATAATAGGTACCTTCACAAAGGCGCCTTCCGCAAGCTGTTCGCTGCCCCAGCGAGCGATGAAGTCGCCGTCAACAATGGGGTTCCAGCCAGAGCCCGCGGTCGAGTTGAAGAAGTTGTTGATGCTGTCGAAACTTGCGAGGCGGATGCAGTTGAGGGTATCGATGGCATTGTTGCAGCCAGTAGCGTTCACAAGGCGGTCGTAGATCGGCTGGTAATCAATGACTGATTTGAAGGCGTTGTAGTTGACAGGGTTGCCACTCTCCATAATAGCGCCAGAGAAGAGCTTGTCATCGCGGCCATTGTATGCCACAAGGTGAGTACCGACGGAGAGAGCCTACTGTGTGTTAGTGCGCCGCCGGCACGCATCACAGTCGACAGGAACGTACCCCAGCAGACTCGCCCCAGATCGTCACCTTGGAGGCGTCTCCGCCGAATGCAGCGATGTTCTCTTGCACCCAGTGAAGAGCAAGACGCTGATCTCTAAAGCCGATGTTGGTCGCTCCAGCACCGCTGACTTGCTCAGATGCCAGGAAACCCCAGCCCTGCTTGCGGTAGTTGATGCTGACACCTATGATCGGCTTGCCGATCTTGACGGAGTTCTCGACGATGAAGCTCAGATTGTAGCGCAAATCGCGGGAGCTATGGGGCGTTAGCTGGCGCAGCAACAGAGCGAACCTGGAACGTCGTACCCTCCCATGACCAACCCACCACCATGGATCCAGAAACCTGCATCGATCTGTCAGTACACAGCCAGGATAGTACAGGAAGCGGGATAAGGCTTACCGATGGGCAGCTTCTGGTGCTCGTAGCCGGATGGGCGAACCACATTCAAATACAAGCAGTCCTCAGACAGGGGGTAGGTCAACTCGTCACCACCGTACCCAACGCAAGATGGGGCGTACTCCGTTGCGGCATAGGTACCGTAGGTCGCATTGATGGACTGGGGGATCCGGAAACGATTCTCGCCAGTGGGGGGCTGAGCGTATGGTACACCTGAGCACTGTCAGCGACATCAGAACATATCCAGCAGGCAGTAGGGACACTGACCCAGAAAGTAGTCTTGGTTGTAGGTGCTTGAATGAAGACCAGTCACTGTGCCGTTCTTGATGGAAGCGCTGGGTGCTCCGCCCTTATTACCACCACCACCGTACCCGCCATTACCACCGTGCCAGCCATGCCAGGAGCCTGATGGACCATTGGGCGCTGCGCTGGCTACTGCGAGAAGGCTCGCAAGAATGGTCAACATCGTGAGCACGTGATGAGGAAATCACTTGCATAGGTAAAGCTACTTCGAAAGAGCGAAATGCTTGCAACTTTATACATACTCTGCGCATGGCTCTGCCTTGCTTCCATAGCCATCTCCACTCAGGAACAGGTCACCCGCAGTGGAACCGAGCAAAGCATCTCATCGTCACAAGCTCCAAAGGTGGAGTCCAAGTGGTTCTGAGAGGCGGCAGATGAGCCCGCACGCTGGCAGTAAATGAGGTTGCATTTGCTATGTACCTGAGCACGAATCGCGCCTTTCGGTACGAGATCTCCCCATCTCCGCACGTCGTCCCCGCCTTAGAGTGGAGTTGTACCCATGTTGCTGCATCGTCATGCAGGATGTCGCGAGTCTATGGGAGATCTTCGGAGCCGGAGAAATCCCTTTGCGCGTGTCGTTCGTGTCAGGTGTTGCGATGTCGGATCGAGTGGACAAGCTTCGCCAACATCTCGGGTGGAGTTTGTCTGCAAACGGAAATTCTTGACCGCAGCTCGAAAGTGAATAATGATGTGTGAAGTGTGGGCATACATGAGCTTCGATTGTGGATACTTCAAATTGATCTTGCTCGCCAGTATATGCTTTGTGCATTGTGCTGCTCCATGGTCAAGCCCCGTTATGTGCATCAGCCGGCAGAAGACGGACGTTGCTACTGCGCTCGAAGCACTTCGCATCTTCGCCAGGTTGGCGCGCAGTAGGACTCAGTCGATCAACCAGATGCGATGATCTATCACTGCTGAGAAGTATTACTTCGTCCAGCTCTTTGTTCGCCAAGTTCAGTCTGACGTGCGGTCGCTATCTGCCTGTACGTGATGATACTTGTCTTTATTTGCTCCTCTTCAATCATATCCAGGCAGACAGCAGTCATGTCATGATAGCCTGTACGGAGGACAATCTGACGCCGGAGAGACTCGCCAGCATATCTTCCAGAACAGCCGGCTTTCTCCATCGATTGAATTAAAGATGTACGAATTCTTATCGACCTTCGCGAAGCCGGTGCCCGCACATCGCATCGAGTGGATGTCGCGGAGAGCAGCAGAGTCCCTCCTTGTCTAGTTTCAGAAATCCTCCAGCGTCCAACAGCTTGATCGATACGCCCCAATGGTACAGGAGACATATCTAACGAGACGGTGCTTCTAGGAATATGCCCGTCACTAGCTGCTGGCTTGCATCAATGCATGGGTACATTGCGAGTTGACGAAGTCGACTGCGGATCGAATGCCCCGAAACGATGTCTTACAGGCAGCCGAGAACCGTCGATTCGTGGGACGTAGCAGGAGAGACTCTTCGAACGGTATGTTCTGACGATGCTGATGTGCCGCCGTCGATATCCGACGATCAAGCCTCGCCAATTAGATGTCATTCTGACGCTGGCTGGCCTACGTACTCATACTACACGATCTTCCATGATTCACACGCGTCCTCGTCGACAGACACGTGCTCTCGGATCGTCATCGGCAGGCCTTAGCGAGCACCGGGCCAACGCTAAGCGACATTAGACGAGCCTTAGCTCCTTAGCTCATCCTTCCTGGACTATATAATCCCCAGCTTTCTCGCTCTCTCACCATCTCCTTCTTTTCTTCGGCCGCTTATATATTCATTTTGTCCGCTTGCTAATTTTGATGCTTGTGAACAGGTGCTTATATATTGCTCCGCAATGAAGAGATCTCTGAGCGTCGAGCAATGCTGTCCCCTCACTAGTTGAGGGAAATTTTTGGCACCCCACAACCTTTTCATCAACGCAGTGGCTATCAGCTACTGTTTGGAGAAGAGTCTGCTCTGGTCGGTGATGATTTTGGTGAGCACCAGACCGGAGAACACGCCATGTTCGTCGTTGGCAAAATTACACTATGGACAGCGCGTAGCAACGCCAGTGACATGCTCGCGAACGAGTGGAATGAGGAGCTTGTACACGCCAGTCGACAATACTATCTGCCACGCAAGGAGTGCTACGGTATATATCACGCCTTCGAAGGTCATGCCAGGCGCTTACGGGTGGCCAGGCTGCTACCATGCTATTGATTCCGGCGTCCAGGAAGGCGTGTCGCTTTGACACTCGCGAGAGCAGGCGCACATTCTCCTTCTGACCACCAATTACCACTGCCTAAGCACGACCTACTCAAATCCTTCATCATTGCCAGTACTGACTTGTTCTATCCAAATGACCAGCTTTTGCGGGGTCGCCCTCTTCACGGATCGATACAACGCGCCAAAATCGCTCCAACTTCTGGCGCTAGTGGACAATGAGCAGGTAGTTAGACAACGAAAGCAACCGCATCGTAGAGCAAGGGAAGTTGACTACCTTGACGGAGATCAAGCATCAATGACAACAGACTGGACTGAGGCAACTGCGGGCAGCGGCTTCACTATATACGGGAAGACGGTCTTCTCCTCAATTAATGTCACCTTTCAATGCACGCTAGGTGAGTATTGAAGAAATAGTCGCTGCTTTACATTCGAGAACTGGACGCCAGGAGGTGCTTTCGATGGCCGATGCATGTGACAGCGCAGCTTCAACGCGGACAACGCGTCTTTCACAGTTTCCAGGGCGTCCGTGTGAGAAGCTATTGAGGATTGCACCGCGCTGAACACGGTGGTCGGGAGGCTCTATCTCGACGGCACGAAGAGCCTGATGCAGTTGCGTTGCAGAAGGGGGGAATTACAGAAGTGGACAAGGAGAAAAGGAGGCCGGCAGGATAGCTCCTTCTCGAAGACAATTCGCCCACGAGCACAGTCTCATAGTCAATGGTAGAACGACAGCGCAAGAGGGTAGAAGTTGATAGTGGAACGAAAGCGAATAGTCATACGACACTTCCAATGCTAGCGATATCAATTTTCCTCTCCAGGCTCAGCTCGGACTGCGTAGGTACGCCATCTTAAAGTCAACCAAGTCGTCGCGTAGCGATCCACATTCCCTGTGCGTGAAGCCCACTGCCAATCGCCGCTAGGACATGCAAGTATGAGACTACGTGTTCATACCGATTGTCAAGCGCTCGAGCTTTTCTTCATCCAGCTGCTCAGCTTGTCCCTCTCGGTCTTCCACAGCGTAGTCAAGGCCTCTTCGCTCAAGGTGTGACGAGGGAATTGATTCTCAAATCCAATGCGCCAGACTGTATCGTATGCCCTGGGACTATCGAGAAATATGGCAACAAGAGCGCGATGTACGCGGTGTATAGCTGCGGGCTGTAGCAGGTATCCTTTCTGGTATTCTTGCGCAAACCACTTGTCATTCCTCAACTCGTTCGCGAACGTCTCGCCCTAGTAGTAAGGGACTAGAATGAGATCGCCGGGCCATTGGAAGATTGCAAGCTCCTGGTTAACGAGAGGAGAAGGTAAGACGACTGTTCCACAGTAGCCGATGAACTCTGTCAGGGTCAAGTGGATGCGCTTCTGACTTGCTCGATTCAAGAGCGTTCGAGCCGTTCTCAAATATCCAGGTGACGTTGAGCCCCTGGGCATATCGTGAACTTGAGCACCAACATATCGGCGCGATTGGGTTGAGAGATTCCAGTATGATCGCCAGCATCTCCGTCGTTATGTACGTAGATTTTAGCAGGTGGAATATGATCCAGGTCATGAGGAGAATCTGCTGGTACTCACGGTTTGGCGTAAGAAGCAAGGAGATTTGATCGTTCACCGAACGCGCTCGCATGACCGCGCAGTCCTCAGGTCTCCGAGCGACGTTGGTTCGGCAGTCGAACTGTCAAAACCAGAAGCGATGTCGGTGGCAAAGCGCTGGGCTGGTGGCAGCGTGTTCTTGCTCCTTCGCGAGCGACAAGCGTCGTGGGCTTGCAGTAAGAGTTGTGTGATCGACGACATCGAATGTCGATATGGATGCCAGCTTCTATGGTACGCCGAGATCGTGTGTAATGATCGTTGCAAAAGGAAAAGGAGTAAGTGCAAATATGCAAAAAGGAACTACTCGATGGAGCTGTAGATTACCTCAGTGGAGAACGCACTGGCAAGATTCGAACTTGGCACAACTGTCAGTATCGAGAAACCCCCAATGAAACCGCAACGAAATTCAAGAGTGGCACTCGGGTGTGGCAGCCCCTTCGGGTGTGGCAGCCCTATCCGGTAGGTGAGAAAGCTTTCGAGATTACCGCTTATATCGTACGACGCATTCGCAGTACTACACATGCTGCCTTAGCTTTCGATGAGTGCGTAGGGTCACGTAGACGGTAGATCAAAGTCACGGCGGCTGCATACTTCGTAGTAATAAAGTTCCCACTCACACTGACATTGACAACGATGAAGATCCACTGCCATGCACGCCAGTCTCGGCGCAGTATTGCCACTCAGTCATTGCGCCCGGATCTGCCATGGCAGCTGCTCCAGGAAGTCGTCAGTTGTGGCTAGGAAGGTGCTCCCCACTCACCTGCATGTGTTCACTCGTCCAATCTCTCCCACTGAACTGTGATAGCACATCAGAGGCCGTGAGTTGTATGTATACCGACGAGAGTAGCCTCACAGTGGCGTGTGGTTCCAAAAACTGCTCGTGTTCACTATTGGGCAGGCAGTCAATTCGCATGAGCAGCGCAGAGCGACTCCAGTGCCTCACCAACGATGCAGTGCGACCAAACCTACCCGAGACCCTCTAGGCCCCACACGATGGCAGTGACAGCAAATCTGCATCTCATCAGCAGATGAATGGCTCACGAAGTCATGGCAAACACGACCAAGGGGGGAGCAAACTCACAGATCTGTCCAGCTTATGCTTGCACGATCAAGGGAGCCTGAGTATGGAACGATCAAGCACGGCAATTTGCTGGAATGTATCGCCCTGCTTGCTAATGATCAATTGTGTCGATACTGCGGTAGACATGAAGGCACTCCCAGCAGGCCAGGACCTCCTTTCGCCTGAGTCCTGACGGACCCCAGCTTATGCTCGTCAACAGCGATGCTGGAATGCTACGATAGCAGACATGGGCATCGCTGAGGGTTCAACACCCGAGCGGTTCACACGCGCAGCTCGATACCGTGCTCCCTCATTGCCGCAGAAAATTCCCTCACCGAACAAGTGATGGCCATGGATCCACCTTACAGCACAGCCGAAGACAGCCCCTCAATCTCGGCATGCTCAGCTCTAGCAAACCCCGGGCTTTAGTCGGATTAGTGACCAGAGAACCTTGTTCAGCGCACTTGTTGAGCTCTTAGCTCGACGGCAGCGAGCCAGACGACTAACGGCCGAGCTCGCAATAGCAAAGTGAGCTCGCTATAGCCAAAGTCCACCGTTCTGGCCCTTTCATTGCTCGAGCAGATCAGGAAAAGCCGTGGGGCATGACTCCAGAGATTGTGAGAGCGGTATCCGACCTTAGGAGTATACCATGCGCAGTGAAGGCATGGTCAAAAGGTCCCATCACACACCAAGAAGCAGACATTGACGTATAAGGCAAACATCCGCCAACCCGAACAGGAAGATAGCTGATACTCATGGATCTCCGGCGAGAGCGTGGCCAAGGTCAAGAGATCGAGATACGAGATAGTAGCAGCGACAACGGCGGCGGCGGCGACGATACGAGCACAAGAGCAACAGCAGCATGATATAGTCGGCAGGCGGACACAAAGAGATAATGATGAGCATACTCACTGGCAGGACGCCCGAGCAACGACTGTTGAAGTCCAACCTTGAGCATGAGCCTGCGGTGACGCGGTCGAAAACGTTGCGGACCACCGACTGTTGAAGAGACCACCGACTGTTGAAGAGGGTGGCGAATGCAACGTCGTTTCATTCGATGCTGCAAGCGATCGTACCACTGTGACCAGCGGCACTAGCGCAGACTTCCGCAACCTCCGCCACCATCGACCTTGACCCCAGTTCCGGGTTGCAGTCCATGGCCCAGCGACGTGCACCCTTCGAAATCCTGCCCTGCCCTGCTCACGCACCACCCCCAGCAGCAGCACGCTCTCCGTCTTCGACGACCATCCTTCAATCCGCCACTCCCTCGCCCGGACCTCACTACCCTTATGAACCAACAATCAATTTGCCCAACGTTGCCGAAATCCTCCAGCAAAGAACTGCGCTTGTCCGGACAAGCGACAGTCTGCATCCCTAGTCTTCGCCCAACAAGCCTCTCACAACCAGCTCCCTACAATCGGCCTCCCACAGCGAGCCTCATACGGCCAGTCTCCCACAGCCAGCGTCCCAAGGCCAGTCTCCCACGGCTACCCTCCCACAGCCAACCTCCCTCCGTACCCAGCCAATCTCCAAAGCCGTACCCTCCATCCCTCGACCACTCCCCCAGGCCGCCGATGATGTGTCGATGATAGGGTGGAATTGTGAAGCCTCGCGCCGAAATCGATCGTGGTGCATTGGCGAAGTCGACAAACGCCAGATAGCATGTAAAGTCAGAGCAAGAGGGTGTTGTTGCATACTTACAGCAGACGTGAGCCGATCGTTGGCGATTGAAGATCAGCGAATGGGCCGTGATATGTTGTCTCGTCGCTGCAGCATCCGACGATGTTGAAGCACCGGATGGAGTGGCGTTGCGATCGGGAGTGGGGAAAGGCGAATATGAGATTCCAGAGATCGACCAGCAGAACGTCGGCAAGAAGCTGGGGAGTTGATCACGCAGCTGAAGTCTGCAACAGCCATCACATGCAATGATGGCGTATGGGAGGTAAAATGCGAGGAATGTGATGGGGGAGTGAAGGGGTAGACAGAGTCAAGATGCAAGAGTTGGAGAGTGGTGGCTGTGTTGCAGATACTCATAGTCTGTAGAGACAGCCTATGAGCCAACAAGGAAACTGTCTCATCTGACAGTGTGAAAGGAAGACAGAGAAGATGCCGCAAACCTCGCTCAAGAGCAAGGCCTGCTGCACGAGAAAACGAAATACGATCTTCACTCGGAAGCGAAGATTGCTCAATCTGGAAAGCGGGACTGACGATGAGAGAGGAGATTGTGGACGAGAATGAAGCAGACAGGCTCACATGAGCTCTACTCGAGAGCAGAGCTGATGGCCATGGGAACGGACAGAGGAGATTCTCGCATGCCCGGGCAAGCGCAGATGAAGGAGATAGAGGAAGAGACTGTGCTGAACACCTCCGAAGCGATGGTCAGAACCACCGACAACAGGATGTGCTGCACTTGCCGGACCACCGGCAGCCAAAGCTGGCCAGAGGAAACGACTTGATGCCCCAGAACCACAGGAGCGCACGATCCCAACATAGCCCCAAGATCGAACAAGCCCTCAGTACCCCTCAAACCCCCGATACCCAACAAGCCGTTGTCAACCGACAGCGACCGCCTGCTGAGCTCAGGACTTTGAGATTGCAATGCCGTCAAGGATGATGCATCAGAGGCCGAAGCATGATAGGTCCTACCACCCCTCGAGCTGACATGCGGAGACGATTTGGAACTGTTTGCTGGACTTACAGACCACCCTCAGCATCACCTTGCGGCGGAGAAGGCGCCATGCCAGCAACGGGAGCGGACAGCGCACAAGTGTCGGGCTTACAGACTCCGCTCGGCACATGGTCTTGCGAGCAATAGCCAGAGCGGAGCCCTGCCGGCGAAGGGAGCGGGCATGGGGCAGAGCAGGGCTTACAGCTCAGCCTACAACGCTGCGTTACCACAGCGCTTCAGCGAGATCTGGCCTGCGTAAGGACCGGACGAGCGGACATGATGGGACGAAAGACTAGTGTATGGTGTGACTTGACAGACTGAATGTAGGGTGCGGGAGGTGAATGACTGCCTTCGACGACGACGAGCATACTCGAGAGTAGCTACATACATCGGAAGTTGCGAGCAGACACAGGAAGGGTGGTAGGAGGAAAGCGGAACGCTGCCTGAGCAGCACTCTCTTCTCATGTACGATGGCTCTCGTGTCTGTAGCCACTACTCCAAAGCAGTGGCCACGACTCGATCAGATGTGATACAAAGCAGACGAACGGGAAGAAGAAGGACTGGAAGGTGAGAGTCGCCTCGGCTCACATACAGACGACTGCCACTCATGAGCAGCACCCGGAGTACGGCCATGGTGAGGAGCGGCGAAGTAGAAGGGAAGGGGAGGGGGTGGTATGAAGGGGAAAGATTGGGTCGGGCAGCTGGTCGCCACTCGCGGGTGGCGATCAGCCTATGGTTGTGCATTGACGTTCGACAGAAAGAGACGAAGGGGACTGATATGCTCCAGGGCAATGTCAGAGGATAAGCCACGACGCAGCACGCAGTTCATAGTCGGACGTCCACAAGACCCATCGAAGGGTACTCGGATGACATTCAAACAGCAAGCTGCATGTGCGACAAAGTGCAATGCGGCGAAGGATGATGTGCCGAAGCGCAAGCAGCGACAAGTCCTACCACCCTTCGAGCCAGCATGCGAGATCAAGTATGGGACAGGATTCAGGGCTTACAGATTTCATCAAGCAGACAGCTCGCGGAGGAGACGGTGCTATGGCTACTCTCACGCCTTTTGGGAGCGGACAGTGACACAAGTGCTGGACATACAGACCCTTCGTCGACCTCATCACTGACCCTGAGACTCTGACCCGGACAAGACCTGAGATGAGCTAGCTCGAAGGATCAGCGACTCGGTTGAAGAAAGATCATGCCACAAATATGGGACAGTATGCGAAGAGGGTAGGACTTACAGACCCTCCATCAGCCTCACCACCAACCCTGAGACTCTCACCCGGACAGGACCTAAGGTGAGCTAGCTCGAAGGGTCGATGGACCAGCCGACAAAAGGCCATGCCATCATGGAGCGGACGATATGCCAAGACCGGCTAGGACTTACAGACCCTTCACCAACCAGCTTCTCGACTCCGAGGCTCTCATCGGGCTAAAGCTTGGGATGACGAGCTCACACGAGTCGAGAGTGTGGTTGGCGAAGAGTCCTGCCAACGCGGGAGCGGACGACGACGAGCGGACATGATCAACGGTGGGACTTACAGTCTCAGTCTATTGCGTCAAGCAGTGAAGCGGACGGCTCGACATGAGATATGCCCAGTTCCAGGAAGGATAAGAACTCCTTACCTGGTCTCACAGTTCAAAGCATAGGCTGCCGAAGCAAGCGCCAAGCCGGGGACATGCCAGTATAGGGGCCATATTGGTCGTCACCGCAGTCATGCCACGAGGACACGGACCTGCGACGGCAACCTGACAGGGTCTCGAGTTGTCTTCGGTGAAGATGTCTCCGAGCAGTGGGTGAGGTGGTATGAATGCACTCTTTTCCTCTTACTGTGGCAAATCGGCCAGTGAGTTCGGTGTCATCTCGAAGTGGCGACGGCGAGAGTCGATCGGCCAAGTGACCTTACAAAGGCGGTATTGGTCAGGCGTATTCACTACAGTAGTGGGTTGAAGCCATGATGAATGGCAGTGCGCTTCCTGGGAGGGCACTTCGAAAGGTTGTGGGTGAGGTGGCAAATGCTTTGGTGAGCGACTGCCGGATTTGGATACTTGCATGGTCGATAACTGTACCTCGAAACTTGAATGGCATTAGCAACAAGTCTCGACTTTGAGAGCGATCTGGGGTGTTAGAGAGTGGCGAGTGGTGTATCGTCACCAAGACCCGGCCGATACAGCCTCGGCAGTTGCGATGTGAACGAGGACGGCATGGTAATATCCATCTTGCGCCTACCCGCGGTATTCATGATCACATCCGCCTTGAGCTACATCTGATGGGTTCGGACATCTGCGAAGAAGGACATTAGCGGTGCTAGCTCTCGACGGCAGCTGGTAGAAGTCTAGGGTGGTGCGAGTCTAGTCGTTGGCGGCTGTCAAGCTGTCAGTCTTGGTCAGGGACGCGGAGACTGCGGGCCCCCACTGACCTCGAAGACACCATGTGATATGCGCTGGTACTTCATCAAGCAGTGGAGCAAGAGTGGCGACCCTCGCAAGGCGTCGATGTTGCATTACAGGGTGTTGGCCTCAACAGTCGTGTGCAGCCGACCAGCCGCAGCAGCAGCAGATCTGACGCAGCGCCATCGCCGTCAATACCGCGGGAGCGCTTACGCGATGTAGCGTGGTGCTCGCGCAGTCATGGCCACTCCTTCAAGAGCAGAGCCTGCTGCTTCATGCTGCCGACGAAGTAGTGACCTTGCGAGACTGCGGTGGTGAAGGAGGGGGAGGGAGGGTGATGGACTTACTGCTGAGCGACTGTCTACCATCTATCACCGCGCCGACACGGCGGAAGGCGACTCTCATCGCTCAAGGCCGCCGGGTTGCTCGCATTGCGCCGCAACTACTCTCCTCAACACCAGCAGCGTCGACACCGACAGGTCGTCGAGTGTAGGCCGGTGTGTCGACTTGCAGTTGGTGGAGTGCAACATAGTGTGTGCGAGCTGGTGACGGAGTGAGAGCAGTTGTTGGAGCTTCATTGAGAGGCTTTGAGGAAGACGAGCGGAACGGCCCGCAATATTCACCCAGAACAACAACTCGGGTCACTACGAGGGACTCAAGGACTGTATGCTAGCAATCTACGTAGGAGGGCCATCAGCGAAGTGATCAGACACTCCTCCAATGGTCTATACTGGCCCAACATCGCAGGCGGTACGGTACTGGTGCCAGAGGTGAGAAGAGTGGATCCGACGCTGTCAACAACCTCAGCAGCCTCGCTGTAGCATCGCACAGACTGCGCCGACTCTGGTACTCAGCTCGAGAAGTAAGGGGGCTTTCTAGCACTCATATAGCAATAGACGCAGTAGAGATTGTCTCCCACACGCCATTGCGAGAAGACACAGCTGTCTCAGGTGACTTCGCGTCAATTCGGCGTTGCCCAAAGCAGCCTCCCGCCATAGCAGCCAACCAACATCCACCTCACCTCGAGTTCGGGCGCTCGAATGCCATACACGCGACAGCATACGCCACTCGACCGGCTTGCGCGAGGTAAACATACTCGTCCGACGCTTCGTACCGACGCAGCGATGGTGCAGCGCTATGGCAGCCTGTAGCCCCATCTCTGTCAGATCATCGCCGGCAGCGCAACTCCATCAAGTCCACTCTGTGACATCGGAGCGACTGAGCAGGAAGTCGAGCGGCAATAGCAATGAGCTGTCCTCACCAGCGCTTCCAAGCCCAAGCGCTTTCGTACAACCGCGCTCAAGAGCGACACTGAAAGCTGGGTTAAATGCACAGCAGGTACCCGACGGGGCGCACACGGGCTTCACAACAGCGAGAAGCTTGCACACACTGCTTGCTCAAGTGGGAAAGGCACAAGAAGATGGGGTACCAGAGATAAGGGAGCAGGAAGCAAAGGGTAGGGGCAAGCTCGTGAGACCTAGGAAGAACTCGAGAACACTGGGCGAAGTCGCAGAGGGCTCTGTCAGCCCCCGGCTTGCTGCTTTGCTCATGCAGAGGGGCGATCTACAGTCACACGATCGCCACACGGTCTATCCGCGCTTCGTAAGTCGACCACACCCTCTGTACAAGCTGCGTCGCCAGATGCCGCGCGGAGACCCAGCATCTCGCTCTCCGAGTTCTCCTTCAATGGAGATGCGGCACCGGCCGCGGTCTCGCCAATCCAGCTTGCTCTGCCCGTCAAGAAGTCACGCGAAAAAACAGAATCGAACCCTGGTACTAGCATCAAGCCTGATGCTACCAAGAAGTCGAGGAAGCCCAAGGCGAAATCCGAGTCAATCATCCTCAATTCGGATGAGCCTGATGAATCACTCATTGCCGAAAACGCCGACTCTGTTAAACCTGTATCAAACCTCGAGGGAACATCGGCAGAGTATGTTCAGCACAATGAAGCATCGCCAAGACGACCGGATCTATCTATGGCTGACTTCGCCTTTCACACGAGTTCGCTGCTAAAACCCATTGCTCCCGCCGAAGAAATCGCCACTGCAGCAAAGTCAAAGCGAAAGAGGATAGTAGCCAAGAAAGACAACGACGGCGAGCTTGTGTTGAAGAGGCCGAAGGTTGCGAGAACGAAATCGAAGACTACCGAAGCGGCTGTCGACAATTCTGCAGAGCCTAATGTGCTCGCTGAGCTGAGCATCAACACAATAGTACCGTCGGCTATGCAGGTGTCCGAGAAACAAGCACCAAAGGCTCGTAAGTCCCGAGCGAAGAAAGTCGCGCTTCCACCCTTCGACCTTGTCACTGAAGGTGATACTCCCGAGCTGCTGTCCAAGCAGACTAAGACTCGCAAGCCTCGAGTCCGTCAGACGACCGAGCAGTCGACTTACTTCGCCTCAGTAGCGCCAGCCATGGTTTTTGTCGCTGGAGCCGCACAGACCCAGCCTAGAGCCATCACAGATATCGCTCCAGAGGAAGAGATGAACATTTTCTCGCAAGTCAACGTTGAGCTGGACCAAACGCTCGATGAGAAGCCGTTCGCTGACTTCCTCGGCACTCTCGAAAGTGTGCCCGGAAAACCTGCAACAAAAGACCTGGTAGGCGAACATGACCCATCCGAACGTGCTCCGAGGAGACGCCGAAGCTGGACACCGACACATGAGCATCAGCTTCTACGTAATGTCAAAGGCGACACGAGCAGGGAAGTCGACCCAGACGCTGATGTAGATGGCATGCCAGAGCGTGTTCCAATGGCGCAGCTGTTGCAAAGCTTCACGTTCGCCGCTGCAGATGGCCAATCTATGCCTCAAGATAAGCGAGCTGGCTCGGTTGAGGCTCAGCCCAAGCGACGTAAGATCAAGCTTGAAGACAGAGTTAAGATGCCGCCACCATCAGCACGGAAACGCAAGTCAATCACCGACAGTGTCGACAAGCCTGCAAAGAAGCCCAAGTTACCGAAGAAGAAGCCGCAAACGATCACTGCACTTGCGACTGCTGCCTATCTGCCCGTGATCGTACCTGAAATAGCGCAGCCGACAGTCTCTTCATACTTCGACACCGTGAAGCCCAACACTGTCGACTTCAGAGACCCGGAGAAGCCAGATAAAGGCGAAGCCACCGAGGTGGCGGCGAAGATCAAGAAGCCACGCAAGTCCCGCGCCAAGGTGCCCAATGGTGATGGCACAATTATCAACGGTGGCAAAGTCTTAAAGGTGAAGGCCAAAGCAAAGGTTAAGTTCAAAGAAGACGAGTACCGAGCACCGCTGTGCACGCCGGGCAAAGCCAATGCCGCAATCATGATACAGGACTTCGTCTTCGGCACCTCTTCGCAGCTGGCTGCGGAAGAGTCACCCACTTTCATACGAGAGATGCAGCTTGCCATTCGTCAATCCGAGGTACAGTCGCCTCAGCGTTCTGGAAGGAGGAGTGATGCGGACGTTTACGGCACCCAGATCGTTACGCAAATGCCTGGCGCAAACAGTCCGACAGCGAAGAGCTACAGTAGAGTACCTACGGCGCCTCACGGGACGGATCTGTCGATACTGCAGGCTGAGCGAGAGCTGTGGTGCAGTGGTTCGAGGGACTACACTGGAGGGATGCTGGAGAAAGAACGAGCCTCTGAAGCCAGGCTTTTGCTTGACGAGGAGCCTCCCGATGTGACCATAGCTAACTCCAAAGCACTCCAGCCTGTGATGACAGCCACTATTGCCGACCTTCCTGGTCCGCTCGATACAGCTCATCCTGTGGAGACTGCTGAAGTGGCCGCTCGCATCATAGATGCCGCCGCACCGCAGCGGATAGACTTGCCAACGGCGTCGGGTGCGGCCCTTGATCTAGTAGAGCACGTGGCCGACGAGTCAGAGAGTGGCGAAGTCCAAGCCGAAAGATCGACGCAGCTGGCGGAGTCTGTGATAATAGACTTGTCGTACACTTCGCCAATTGCCGAAGACTCAGCTATTGAGCTGCCCGGACTATCGAAGCAGGACGTTGCGATGACGGGCATGGCACAGTCACTTATTAACGGCGATCAAGACGATGATGGATGGGCGCTTCTACGCAGCGATATCTCGCTCTCCAGTGAGATACTGCCCGACATCCCTGCAGCGCCGCTGCTCAGGCATAGCGAGTCCATCTTACGCAAGGCACACTCACCTGCACGCCAAGTACCGCTCCCGGCACCCCCGAGGACTGCACTGAGGCCACTCGATACGAACATGGGTATCCAAGTGGCGGGTGCTCTGCCTAAAGCGACGAGCTTGAGCATAGCTCGCTCGCTTACGTCTGCGACTGCTGGCGTCACAAGTGCAGTGAAGAAGCCTCGTGGCCGCCCACGCAAGGACGCACCGCTGTCCGATGTTACGACTGAGCCCGTGAAGCGAGCTCGTGGCCGGCCTCGGAAAGATCTTGCAGCCAACAACGCGCCTGTCACTTCCGAGGCGCAGCTCAAGTCTGCTGCAATGCCGATCTTCGTCACCTCGCCACCTGCCCTGCAGAAGCAACATAGCCACCCCTTCGCTCTCTCTCAACCTGCAGAGTGGGCGAACATAGACGAGATCTCCGACCTCGAGTCTCCAGCAACTCCATCGTCGCGCCGTCGGCGTCGCGCGACCTCCTCACCACCAACCATCAGACCACTCGAGTTCAGCCCTCCTATATCACCCTCCATAAAAGCAAGCACTGGTCCGCCACTAGCGAACCTCTCAAACGCTGCCCTCAAGCCAACAGATCCCGAGTGGCTTTCTCAAGCTCCTGCTCTCTTTCCCAAGATCACAGCCACCATCACCTCTTCGCCCCCGAGCACGGACCTCAAGCATCCCTCCTGGTACGAGAAAATCTTGCTCTACGACCCGATTGTGCTGGAGGATCTGACGGCTTACTTGAATGGCAAGGGCGTGAGGATCAGTGTTAGGAGGCCGAAGCCGAAGGTGAAAGGGAAGAAGAAGTCCGAGGACAAGACGGTGGGGACGGAGAGGGAGTGGGAGGTTGTGGGGGAGGAGCTGAGGGGATGGATGGTCCAGAAATGGTGTGAGGAATTCAGCATTTGCTGTCTGTGGAGGGAAGGGTTGAGGGGAGGAGTGAAGGGCAATTACTGATGGGGGAAAGGTGATGAATGGACGAGGGGTGGACTGTAGTGGGCAGAGGTAAAGTGGCTTCGGCGCAGGTCACATGCAGTATACCCAGGAACTTTGTACATGAATTTTGAGCGGTTTTGCAAGTGCAGCAGATTGCGTTTCTTGTGTTCAGCGCTGTGAACGGCTGTGCAGTGGTTCTACTCCGGGTCCACATGGAGACACTCCCTACAATAGCGCAAACGCCATACCTCCAACGACAGCCAAAAGGGCTCCACTAAACACCCCCACCTTCCCACCCGCACCAGTATACGGCACCGGCGGCGTCGCGCCTCCACTCGTCCCATTCCCAGCACCCGTTCCATTCTGGCTCACACCCGCGCCCGTGGTCCCAGCCAAGCTCGCCGGACAAGCAGGCCCGTTCACGAAATCTCCAGTGGCGTTGTTCATCGCATTCTGCGTCATGAAGTAATTTCCCGCCACCGGCGCGCCAGCCACATCCGCGAAAGCGGTGATAGAGTAGTTCACGCGCGCTGCTGCAGAGCGGTTGAAGACATCTCGGCCGGCGTTGAAAGCTGGGAGGGTGAAGTTTGCGGGCTGCGCGAAGAGGTAGAAGGCGTAGTCGTGGGGGGTGTCGTTTAGTGGTGGGCCCTAGGCATGCATGTCAGTACTTCCGCGCCTCTATGGGTAAGGAAGGAGCGAGTGGAAGACTCACAGGTCCGCCGTACTCGGCTGTAGCTGGGGTGTTGTTCTCGAAGACCCCGGCGGAGTTCTGCACGAGGCCGGTCTGCAGCCAGTGGAGGCGCGTGGTGCGGCAGTCGCCTATGCCTGGGGCGAGGACTGCGGTGGAGTTGGCGTAGCGGGCGCTGGCTGGGAGAGAGAGGTCGATGAAGACTAGCATGTGCGTGCCGGTGAAGGTTTGAGTGGAGGAGATGACTGGGAGGGTTTGGACGACTGCGATCATGTTAGCTACACAGGTCCAGAACGTGGACTGGGACCTTCGTACGCGGCTGGGCGATCAGAGCTCCGGATGAGACAGTGAGGTTGCCATTGTAGCTGACACTCAGCGGCGTACTGGTGTACGGCTGGAAGCCTGCTGGTGTCTGCGCGGTTGCCAGTGGAGAGAGCAGCAATGCTGCTGTCGCCGCGATCGTGGTGGTGGTGGACTTCATAGCTGCCGTTGTAGTATTGCTTGGAGATCTGAAAGAGAAGAGATGGTATGCAAGGTACGCGATCGAGATATACCTACCGTTTCACCTCCGGGCCTTGCTTCTCACTTCTCACTAGGCCTACACGTGGGCTCGCTATGGCGCCCAGTGTCTGATACCTTGTGAATTGCTTGGCTACCATCATCCATTGCGCCTCTGGAGCTTGGACAATGCTGGGCGGAAGTCGACGATCGTCTTTCATCTCGCCGGAGATTAGTATGTCCGGTCTGCCCGTAGCACCGAGTCTCCATTCACTGTCTCCTTCCATTGTTGACCAACCTCTCGCTTGCTTTCTACTGCCGCACCGCGGACATCGATATGCTCCGGTGGACTGAAGCCGCTGGTACCTTCGAAGCAACATGGGCAGAGCTGGTCAGCGGTACTCACGTGCACTCACTGTCAATTGCCGGAGACGCTCAGAGCGGCGGACGGCCGGACATGCTTAGGAGCACCTCAAGTCGAGCTGCCGATACTCGCATCTTGAATATCTTCCACGGAGGCTATATCCTGCACCGCATGGTCAGAAGATGACAAGGCCATTCTGCATCGTTGCTGGATCGCCCGCACAACGTCTTTGTTCACGCACAGCATTCCATTCCCACATGCGCAATCGCGATACAAAGCCACCAATGCTGAACATGACGAATTCAGAGAGCGTGCCCAACTGTTTCTTTGTAGCTGGCAACTTCGAACATGTATTTTCAAGTGCTCGAGGGCTCTGCTAGAGGAAGGTAGGTGTGATCTTATGTCTTGTCATAGCTGTCACTCTACTGGGCCAGGTTCAGGCGCTGCACACTCCATCTCAGATCCTTCCACATCGACCTAAGATGGGCGACCTTCACCTCACCTCTCCAAACTTCACACTCGATGTCCGCCTCAAGGAACCTCCACCAGAGACCATCCCGGACTACCGCTCAAGCTACACAGACGATCCAAATGCCGTATCCTAAATTGGACCCTCTTTCAAACCCATCTCCCACTTTCAACGTTCTCCTCACCAGTCTACAGTACCAGCAGCAACATACGCAGACCCTACACCCATAGCGCTTGCTGGCTTTCTACTCTCCAACATGCCTTCCACGATAATGCTGCTAGGCTGGGGTGGCGCAGGCGGCGGTACAGGGAACGAGACGACAGCTGTCGGCCCATTTCTGTTCTTGGGCTCAGCCTTGCTGTACTTCTCCGGTATGGCAGAGTGGCTTCGATATCAGACTTTCGCTGCGACCATCTACTTCACACTCGCCGGCTATTTTGGTGCTCAAGCGGCTTCGCTCATTCCTGGCTTTGGCATTGGGACTGGGGCTGGAGGCAGCTATGGCGATAGCTGGGGAGTGCTTCTCGTGTTCATGGGGATTATGATAGCTGTGTTCGCGTTGGGCAGTCTGAGGATCGATGTCGTGCATGTGTATATCTTCGTGATATTTACGATTTGCTTTGGGTGCGAGGCGGCGAGCTACTTCACTGCGGAGACTGCGAGAGATGGGCCGGGGTATCGGTGGAGGGTCGCTGCTGGGTGGACGAGTCTGGCAGGGAGTGCTGGGGTGTGGTACATTGTGAGTGGCTGAACATATCCTCATACCATTTTCGCGGAGACATTTGCTGACTATGCACCAGTTTATGGCTTCAATACTGGACTCCGTGGACTTTCCCTTCACTTTGCCATTGGGCGATATGAGCAATTACTTCAAAGGACGAAAAGCCAGGATGGCCAGGATGGGAGCAGACGGCCATCGGTCTCGTATCTCTATTGGTGGCAGAGTGTGAGCGATACCATTGCTGTTGATACTACAAGTTACGCGTGGAGGTGTGACTACTGTGCATTTCGCGAGAGCGGGAGCTGGGTCGCAGCATGTAGGGTCCACGGGTGGAGGGGCCAGAGGCTGGTCAGTCGAAAGACGATGCTGCCCTTGGACAGCATGCAACGAAGTGGTCATCTATCGCAAGCTAACGGCGGTCTTTGTTGCTCTTCATTCGGCCATTCGGCCTACATCATCAACCGTAGACTTTAGCAACACTGTATTGGCTCTCTGCTGAATATGTGCCCGAGTAACCAGGGCACTTATAGAGCCATCACATATCGCTCCCATGACCACCCCACAAATCCCTCATACCCGTGCTCCCAAATCTGATCATCAACCATCAACATAACTCCCTCACAATGGCTCCCCATACCCAAGCACATGCCTCCACTCCACGAATCGATCCCTGAATCTAATAACCCTGCCATCATCGTAGTGGCCGCGCACGAGTATCAGCCTCAGCCCCACCGGAGTGCCTATGCTATATCAGCGGTGTCACCTTCTCGATGATGCGCCAAAAGTGGCGCTTGGGTGCGTAGTGAATGTGCGTACGCTCCTCAATGACAGCTGTGAGGCATCGATATGTCGCGGTGTTGGACTTTGGGAGGTCCAGGCGGAGGCGCCAACGCTAGGACTCGCGATCAGTTCTGATTGCCTGGTTGGAATGTGCGAGGGGGAGGGGGAGATATACCTCTTCGCAGGCACAGCGGAGGATCTCATCGTGCTCCAGCTCGTGCATGGTCACTGGTTCCAAGGTTCTTGAGGATGCTGGCGAGTGGAACTGATCCGTCTGGTCCGTGATCGGGGGTAGTGGTCGAGGGAGCTGCGCATGGCGAGGTGCGGTTCGAAGAGGATTGCTGGAAGAAGGGACCAGCCGCTGGGCAGCAGATGCAAATGAAGTGCACTCTGAGGCTCGGCTTGTCGTTATTCGTGTTTGTGCAATCTCGCTGCCACAGCGACGATCTCGTGAATGCCGTGCATATGTGAAGTCCTTGTATGGCGGCAGCACCGAAGCAGGCGCATTGACCGAACGTGCACTGAATCCATCTGAGGCGGAGCGGGACGTGGCAATAATACAGTGTGATGAGCAGAGCGACTGCCAAAAGTAGGAGTGCATGCTGACATCGATAATGGGTAAGTCGTGGCCTGGCAACTTGCCAGATATCGCAACGGTCGTCCAAGCACTACTAAACCGTCCTCCTCACTTCCCCTTCCTGCAATCCGGGCAAAACCACTCCCCAGTCGGCGTCTCGGCCAGCCCAACACAGCTCCAGTGGAACCACATGTACTTGCAAGCATCATTGTCGCAAGCCACCATATCGCCGAAGCTGACCTTCTGACAGAAGCAGTAAAGCGCATCATCGCCCTCTTCCGCGTCTTCTTCCTCAGACCCTGCCGCGCCGTCAGCTTGACGAGCTAAGTTCGAAGCAGCGAGGTCTGAAGGCGTGGGTGAGAGTGAGGGGGAGTGTGATGACGGGGTACCAGAGCGGCGAGCGAGTGTGCGCCGGCGATCGCCTTTCTTGGGCGGGCCGGACAGGTTGCTCGTACGGATCCGTTTGCGGGTTGGCTGGGTCGGAGGTGGTCTTCTGGCCGAGGCGTTGGATGTGGGTGCTCTCTTCGGAGCGCCAGCTTTTTGAGGTGGTTGAGCTGAGCCAGCGCGTGAAGATGTAGGCGCCGGCACAGGAGTGCTAGCTTTCGGTGTTCCAGGACCAAGAGAAGATTGGCGAAGACTCGAGGCGGCGGTGGGCAGGGCGCCAAGTGAGACGTGAGGGCGACGGCGCTTGCTAGCTTCGCTGCTAGTCTCACGTTGCGCACGTGGAGCGGTCGCGGGGGTTGTTGCGGCCGCTGCACGTGTGGCAGCTGCTGCATGTGCCATGCGGAGTTGTGCTGCGTTTGCGATGTTGGGTGCACCACCCGATACTCCGACATTACCTGAAATACCTTGCAGTGGTCCTCCATGGCTGCCAGCATGCACTACAGGCGTCGATACTCCAGTAGTAGTGCCAGACAGCATACTTGGCCCGTTCCAGTCCGCCGGGAACTCCTCTCGCACAGCCAGGTGGCGAAGTCCGACGTCCAAGCGCTTGAGCTGACGCTCGAGGACGATGAGAGCCTTCTCACTCAAGCCGAGCTTCTCTGCTTGCAGGATCTCGCACTTGTCGAAACAGTCGTTGATCGTCTTAGAGAATGCTTCTTCCTTTGGATTCTGGACATGGCCACCGTTGATGCGCACCCACTTCTGGAGGGCGGCGTCCCGTTTGGCGATCTCGTCCTTGTAAGCCAGAATCTGTGCGTCTTTGCTCTGAATCTCCTCGAGCAAGTGAGTGACCTCGGCGGGCGTGTTGGCGACTGATGGAGTTAGCTCTGCACGCAAGAAAGAGTAAGAGGAACTTACCATCATGAACGAATTGCTCCAGCACTGATGCCGCATCCTCCGGCATGTTGAGTGCCATGTTGACGGTATGCGCTCGGCGATCTTACCCTGCGCAGGATATTGATTTCCCTCGGATTAGTGTGACTCGAGAGATCCGGGCGATGGAAGTGATGGCGGTGTTGCGAACTTGATGAATTAGTGGACCAAAGACTGGACTGAGAGTCAAGCGCATCCAAAGCTGACATAAGCGGCTGAAGGGAGATCATCCGCTCCCGTCCCGCGCCTGCAGCCCTGCAGATCCACATGTGAAGATGCTCCACTTGATATGTGCATGGATCATATGTAGAAGTCCAGGCGCACTGCTTGCCAATATAGCACCGAAGCATCACCCATCTCGGCAGCCCGGTACTTGCCGCCATACATAGCGCTCCTTGATCGCGCAGAAGATGGCCTTGTCGTAAGCCTGCTCACACCATCGCAACAGAGCATGCGACATTCAGGATGGCACCCTCTCGAGCAGATGTTCGCAACCCGATAGTGCAGCAGTGGGACGCTGGGGGACTACCACGCTCGGGCATTCCATCGCCCTCGCACACTCCGGACCTTACAGATGGCTACATCAACGGCGGCGAGTACGATGATCCCATGTCATGCGGTGGGCAAGGAGCGCAAGGCAGTGGCAGCTACACCCCACCAGCGACTGAGGAAGACTTGCGATATTGGCGCGACCAAGACTTGAACGAGAAGATCATGCATGGTGTTGAGGAGAACGGCATCACCCGTCCCAAAGGCCACAAGGTCACATATCACTACAACAGCACAGTCGAGGACATGCACTTTGGCAAGACCCATCCGATGAAGCCTTGGCGCTTGACTCTGGCGAAGCATCTCATTCTCGGCTATGGCTTGCAACACACCATGGATACGCATGAAGCGGTCGCGGCTGGCAAGGACCAAGTCAGTCGCTTCCATGATCCCCACTATGTCGAGTTCCTCAGCCAAGTCTCGCCCACGACATTCGATGAGCTATGCAGGGATCCACGCTTCGCCAAAGCCATACCTCCAAAGCATCCAGGCGACAATGTCGATCTCGGCCCGTACAATTTGTCCACCAGCCCAGGAGCAGACTGTCCGGTCTTCGCCGACATGTCCACCTACCTTTTCCTCTACACAGGTGCCACTCTCGCCGCCGCCCGCCAGCTAGTCTCAGACACCTCGGACATTGCCATCAACTGGTCCGGTGGCCTACATCACGCTCATAAAGCTGAAGCTTCAGGATTCTGCTACATCAACGACATCGTCCTCGCCATTCTCGAAATGCTCAAGCGTTGGCCTCGAGTCCTCTACATAGACATCGACGTCCACCATGGCGACGGTGTAGAGGAAGCCTTTCAGCGCGAGCCTCGTGTCATGACCCTTTCGTTTCATCGCTACGGTACCTACGACGAGTCTCAGCCAGGTCACAAGTTCTTCCCTGGCACGGGAGATGTCTCGGATCGTGGCTTGCGAGGCACGATAGGCGAGCACTTCGCCCTCAACGTTCCTATAGGCGCCGGAATAGACGACAGACAATACGGCGGCCTCTTCGAAGCTATCGTTGGCCGAGCATTCGAAGCCTATAAGCCCAGCGCCATCGTCCTGCAATGCGGGGCAGACTCCCTTGGGGGCGACAGACTCGGCCAGTTCAACTTGAACATCAAGCAGCACGGTGAATGCATCGCCTTTGTCAAAGCACTTGGCGTACCTCTCCTACTGCTGGGAGGAGGAGGCTACACGGCCCGTAATGTGGCTCGTGCCTGGTGTCACGAAACCGCTCTGGCAACTGACAACACTCTTCCACCCAACATCCCCATGGATCTCATCCCCGAGCCTCGCGCGTTTCAAGGCCACGGTAATGGCAATGGGCAGCTGTATCCAGCGTTTCCACCGAACAAGCATATCAATGAGTGCAAAGACGATCAGCTGGAGATGATGGTCAAGAAGCTCGACTTCGAATTAAGGTATGTGGCAAGGGCGCCTTGGGTCATGATGGATCGCCTGCCTGTGCGAGCGAGACAGGAGGAAGAGCTGGAGCGAGTGAGGGAAGAGAGGAGTAGAGGCAAGGCCGAGAGGCGAAGACTGGAGAGAGATCCGGGCGGGAGAGGCGAGCTGAGGTGAAGGACAAGGGAAAAACAACATTCACTACGACTGGAGGGTTGACGAGAGATGTAATGATTTACAGGACAATCGCTTCGATGCAGGACACTACTGCTCCGGAACATTACCACTCCCGCTCAAGTCACCATCAGACGACCTACGAACGCTCCTCCCGCAACCGCTCTGGCCAGGGCTACAACTTCGTCGCGCATGACCTACGCCTCCCATCTCTTCGTGGCCAATACCTAAGCACTCACGATCGTGCTTCCCACCCCCTCCGCAGCCGCCGTGGACACCTCAACATCCTGCGGTACGCTCCCGCCACTGACGCCAACAGCCCCAATAAAGTACCCCATTGGATCATAGATCGGCTGCCCTCCACCGAACACCACTAAGCCGCCGTTCGTCTGCTCAATGCCGTACACATCCGAGCCTGGCAAGGTCTGGGAGCGATTGTAGAGGCCGCTGGATTGGAAGAGGCCGTTGAAATCGGCGACGGTCTTGGCTTTCTTTTGCGAAATGTCGATGCTGCCGAGGTAGGAGTTGTCCATGTGGATGAAGGCGACGAGAGTGGCGGAGGGGTCGAGGACGGCGATATTCATTGGCACGCTAGGAGGCTGTTAGCAAGCTGGCTGAGAATCTGGGCAAAGTGGGAGAAGGCGGACTTGATCTCGATCGCCTTGGCTATGCCAGAGTTGATCACTGTCAGCGCTTGAGTATGGTTGATGTAGTGTCGCTCGGACGGTGTTGAGCCGTAGCCATTGGTGAGCGTGCGGTTCACAGTTTCGGCGCAGGAGGGAATTGCGTAGATGAGGGAAGCCCAGAGGGCGGCGGGGAGGAAGGTAGAGGGATGCATAGCTGGGACTGCTCGTGGAGACGGTTCTGGTGGTCTAGGAAAACTGTGTAGCAGACAGTGGAAATACAATGCCACAGACTTGTACCTCCGGGAACACGCAGAGAGTACAAATACTACTTATGCCAACCCTTCACTTTCCCACCGCCCTCTTCCCCTCCCGTTTGCGCATCGTAACAAGTCTACCCTCGGGCATCATACCCATGCATGTTGCCCAAACACTTGCGAGATCGTGCCCAGTAACCGATCTCCGCACCGCCGAACAGCCTCATGCATCACTGCACCCGGGAACAAGATGTGCCGTGGGATGACGAAAGGGTAGCGAGCATAGCGAGCGAAAGCTGGAGCTCGAGGGAGCTCTAGATCTGCGCCATGCAGCGTGCCTGGATTTAGAGTTTGCGGGGTGCATGAGTTACGGATGACCATGAGGAAGGGTGACGTCGAGGGCAGCTTGAAGCGACGACAAGGATAATGTGGGTATGATTGCCGTGCGGTGCGTTGGGATGGGAGTGAGAGATAGATGGAAGTCACGAGGGCGAACGTGACTTGCTGCTCACTCGACCCGACTCGGCGACAGACGGAGATTGTGACGGTGAACATTTAAATGCTGATTTATTGACTCAAACTCCAAGGACGCCTCGCTGCTTCATTATCTACCCACTCACTTGAGAACCATGATACAATGCCCGGCTGACCGATAGAAGGTATCAGTCCAGCGGGTTCAGCGCTCAGACAGGCTTTCTCGGCCACGGATCACTATGCCAAACCCACGCTCGCCATCGACCTCCGCCAGATCTCACTCCCCATGGCTCGCCTCGTACCCGCAGTCCGGCTAGCAGCGTCCTTGTTCTCGGCCGCCCGTCGAAGTAGGTAGTTCAGACATTGCTCCATGGTACCCCAGTTCGTGGCCTTGAACACGCGCTCCCTTGGTCCATGTTCCTTGTCGCCTTTGTTCGAAGCGATCAAAGACATCGACACTTCGTCTGCCATTCCCTGCAATTGAGCGAAGACAAGAGGTGTGTGTGGTATGGAAGACGCTGTCTGGGACTTCCGAAGAGACTGGGCGAGGTTGACGGTCTCGGCGTTATGCGTCGCAAGCATGACGTTCGTCTTTGGCCAGGCCGCTGTCGGGGAGGAGGAATCGACTGGTTTGAGAACATCGTTATGTTTTCGTTCAATGAGCGCAGACATGATGCCATCATAAGCTGCGTGCGTGGCTTCGATGCTAGGTCGGATCAATTCCCTTGGCTCCGACGACAAGTACGCCCCTCTGACCAGCTTGGCACAATGCGTGAAGTTCTCCTGTCTCGCGAAATCCAGATGACGTGCAAGGTGCACAGGAGTCTGGTGCAGGTAGCACTGATAGGTGCTGTAGATCACGCCTCGACCCTTGCGATTGTATTCTCTTTGCAATTTGATCGTCCAGGAATGGTATCCATCGAGGTTCCACGTCTCCTCAGCCGACGGCAACAAAGCCAGATCCTTCGCCGCAGCAGCTTTACAGACAGTGTGCATAGCCTCATCCATGATCTTACTGGGCGACTTCTGCGCAGCACACAACCGTAGTGCTGCTGGTCCCATGCCACTCCACTTCATTGCCACGAAGTCACCTTCCTGTGCCATCGAGACGGAGTCAAGCATACCTTTCTTCCATGTCGCGACATCTTCGACCTCGTTACCTTCAGCGTCCTTGAGCACCTCCAAAGCATACTCTAGGATCACGCCAGCATAGCCTTGTTGTCGCAGTTCCTGACAGATCTTCCTTACGTCTGCCGGGTCCGGGCCGACGCAAAACTGCTTGAAGAATGTTTCTAGTAGTATCGCGCGGGCTATGGGGTTGCGTTCGAGGCTGAAGAGAAGAGACTTGCTGTCTAGCATGTGCCGAAGTATGCTTGAGGACGCGCCGAGAAGGGTTGGAGATGATGAGATGGCGGTTATGAGGTACGTTCGAAGGACCTGGGAGAGGGGAAGTGTGCTGAGGCAAGAGGCTTCGTTGCGTTTCGGCGTAGTGTGTGAGCTCGTCTCTGGTGGATGGGGCTGTCCTGTCGCAGGTACCGTCTGTATCGATGGTAGAATCGCACTTTGAAAGCCTCCGACCTGAGATGAATGGATTCGCCGCTTTGCTGTTGTATGCTTTCGTCTTTGTGGTATGATCGTTACTGGTGCTACGGTCGCGTATCTGGTTGATGGCTTGACAGCCCCGAGGAACACCGGTACTCGTACCACAGTCTTCATATCGACAGGTCTCTTGTATGAGCACAAACGACGGGAATCTAGGAGGAGCTGGAGAGGAGAGATGGAAAGCGTCGCTACGAAGACAAAGGAAACGCTCAATTGTCAATGATATACCTACAGTACCTGCCCCAGCACTCGGCATTCACCAGAGTGAGCACAGCAGAGCCGGCGATTGTCAATGAGCTTATCGTCGTTATCTCACCTTCTGGTGGTCAATGTCAAGAAGAGGACGCGGTTATGATCGGCTTCTTCTGTGTGACTTCAAAGCCCCACCAAAACATCCCCACCATGTGATCTTGCCGTTGTCGGGCACGGGATCTGGCCGGCGTCGGGATGCCAAGACGCTTTGTTCGTCGACTTCAGCTCGACAAGTGTGGAACATCATGGAGGCAGGAGTAGAGTTGCCATCCAGTATCATTGCGCTTTGTACAATCATCCATCTACATGAAGCGTACTGGCGCCAAGGCTTGCATTTCGGTGGACCGACGGTGACAACATGCGCAAGGACAGGCATGGAAGGCAACAATGATCAGTGGTACGAGTTGATCTATACAGTGCTATCTCATCTGCAAAAAGTCGTCATTATCAGAGCCGTCGTCTCCTTCATTCATCATGATTGTCACATCGCTAAGATCTCCGCTCCGGGAGCTCGACGAGCAAGAGAGGGCGTAGCCAGCCGATGTTGTTCATCTAGGCAGGCTCTCCCACGTTCAGCCCATTGATAAAGGACTGGAGCGTATCGATCAGAACCGTTTCAGAGAGCCTGCCATTGCCGCATGTGGTGGCAGAGATGTCCGCCGCGTGTGTTACTGTCTTGCATAGAGCACTGAACAAGACAGCGCAAAATTATACGGCGTATCGATCTTCGGCGTAGCGTTCAAGTTTGTCGCAACCGTGGACGGTGAGGTGCTCGAGGGCAGGTCGAGGTTGCTCAGCATGCCCGGCTCGGGAATCAGGGGACACACATTCGAAGATGAGTAAGTGAAGTTGAAGTATCAACACCGCATGTGCTATGCGAAAATGTGCGCAGGGAACATTTCGACATCGCGTAAGAGGAGTCCAGAGGACAGGCAAGATCGGGAATGAAGCTGCGCCGACTTGATCTTGGGCGTAGCGTTCAAGTCTCTCGCAACCGTGGATCGTGAGTGTGTCCGAGGGCGATCAAGGTTGTTCAGCGTGCCCTATCGCAGAAAGGATGAACCGAGAGAAGAAGACAAAGGAAGAACGGCATACTCTGCAATGAAGATGCAGATGTGAGCAGGTTCGTGATGCCGACTTGCGGGCGATAGTGACTCAAGCCGGTGTCTAGTCTGCTGGACGTTCGATCTTCGGACGTTACCTTATCGCACACACGGTCTTGATGTGGGAGTGCCCGAAGGCTATCTAGACTGCGCGGCATGTCCGGCTCTGTAGTGTGTTGAGAGCGTGATCGAAGTGAGGGAACCGACGGATGGCAATGGAGGAGAAGGCGAGCATTGCATGTCAACCAGAGGTAGTGCATTCGCGACGGGAGTGTCTTGCACCGGCTACTTGCACGCAGTGTATGTTAGCTTCCGAGACCGCGACGGCCGCGTCAATCGACGCAGATCGACGCTTTTGCACGAAAGCCTGGTCGATCTTCTGGTGGTTCTAAGCGCTGCATCATAGCGATTGGGATGCAACGTACGATAACCCCAGGTCTGTTCAACGATGGTCAGAAAGAAGGGTAAGGAAGAGAGCTGTGCAGAAAGATTTACTCACACCCTTTACAGCTCGCGCGAAGGGATCCTTGACGAAGCCGACGGCGACTTTGGACATTGAGATGTCTGCGCTCATTAGTCGGTCATGGCCATGGGAAAATAGACCAGACCTAGGCTACTGATGAGGCGAGTGCATATCGATCTTGGGCATATTTTTCTTGAACGACAAGATCATGTAGGAATGACCAGGCCGTTCCTTCGATGTGCCCTTACAAGCCTTCTCTCGGAGGCTTCGTGATGTGTACGCATCGACCAGGAATGGAGGAAAGCTGAAGGGCCAAGTCACAAGGAAAGATCAACGTACCTGGTTACAGCTCGCGCTGCAATATCGATTGCGGTGTTGCTCTGGGTTGTCCGCGCCATCTAGTGCGTCACGGCCACGGGGGAGAGGCCAGACCACGATCCTACTGCGGCGCGAGGAAAGTCTTTCTCGGGCATGTTCGGGTCGACGACGAGATCGTGGATGAACGATCAGGTCACCCTCGATATTGTGCCCTGGCAAGCCATCTCTTTCGGCTTCGCAATGTGTGCACGCTGCTGGGATCACGGCTTCTGAGGCGAAAAGCCGGATCAATATCCTCAGGCGTAGCCCAAATCTCTCTCGGACACAGCTTGAACGTCATGATCATGGAGGAGTGTGATCATGCCGCCTGCAGTAGTCATTGATGACTGTGCCCTTACAGGCCAATTGCGATGGCTGTGGGTTGTCTGCGCACTGATAGGTAACGAACGATGAGCTGGAGGTCGGGTCACCAACTGACGGCGCGATGCTAGTGCAGCACCTGGTTTGATCTAGGGCACAGATTGAACGACACGATCATTGTGTGATCGAGCCGCCGCAGTAGTCGTTGAAGTCTGCGCCCTTGCCTGTCATGGAAGGAGTTGATTGGGTGAGCTAAGGGTGAGTGGAAGGAAGTCAGCAGCAGTATCGAACACTCAAGAGTGAGCTGAACATGGGTAGAGAAGATGATGCTTACCGAAGGACTGAGGTGAGTCAAGGCTCGCAGCAGCAACAGCAGCTTTGGACTAAACATTGAGGCAGCCACTGAGGTGACGTCGCGGTCACTGGTCGTCCACGACGCGTTGGCATGGTTTTCGCGGCGATGTTGAGTGTGCTCTGTTCCCTAGTCAGCTGCGTTCTCCTCTCAGTCACCTGTTCCGACTCCATTGTCGTGTTCATTGTAGCCGCCTAGGTAAAGCTCCATCGCATGACCTCAAGCGAGCAGCCCTTACTGCTGACGGCGAGTGACACCCGGGCTTGGAGGTGAGTGGACTCTTCTTTGATCTTGGAGTAGCGAGGAGGAGAAGGAGGATAACACGACGCATGGAGCTCAATGAAGAGGCGAAGATCGATGGCATCCGAAATTGTTGGTCTCGGGAGAGTGGGAGGGAGGAAGTGGAGCGAAGGCGAATGAAAGACAATGAGCGAGGAGCTAGGAGGGTCGTTTGTTATTATCACGACCCACGAGGAAGGTCCGTTCGTGCCTGCCAACAACGACGAGGAGGCCAATGCATGTGACCATCCGCACAAGGGCAATAAGTGTTTGCATTGTACGCGGGAAGAACGACACATAATCGTATCGATCCGAGGGACCGCCTACATGGCTGATTGACAGAGCACAGGGACGATTGGATAGTCGATTGGTCGATCGATCGATCAGCGACGAGACACGACAGCGACAACAATCGGTCAATGCTACAGGTTGAGATCGAGACAGAGCATGCGATGTCTAGAGCAGTAGGGCCTCAGTTAACGAATCAGAGCGTCCCTTCATTTCAGTCATACAGCTAAATATTCCATAGAAGCATTGAGCCCACTGTCGGAGATCAACAGTGTCCAAGCAGTGGTCAAAGTTCACGATATCGACGGAGTCATCACAACGAACGATCGCGAGCAATGGAGATTGCGCCACTCCCACATCAGAGCCAAACGTACGGTGCGACGCGGTCGACAGGTTGTAGATCTTGCAACTGCCGCCATTGCGAACCGTGGCCTCACAATGCTCGTTTCATGAGAGGCAGGCGATTGGGTTGCGGACTCACCACTATCATGGGTCCGATACTTCAAAGTGGTAACGGTGAGGTTGTGAAACGAGGTTGGTGGCGAACACGGCAAGTAGTTGGAGAGCATCACGAGCGGACTCCATGGAGAGCGTCAGCGAGATCGCATCATATGGAATAGAACCAGGGGGCGGAATAACGTGTGCATGATCAAGCGCTAGGAACGAAGCTGTACAGCATCTACCAAAAGACGCGATATCCACATTTTCACATTGCCAGCCCTTCAACCTCGTTCCTCCCTTCAGAACTTCCCCTCTGCCTGTGCCACTCCAAATCTCTCTGCGATGACAACCCACTCAGCAACCACAAGTGCCGTCCTCATAGCCCCAGGATCACCCTTCTCCCCGAATCCCTTCTCAACCAAACCTCCCACCTTATTCCAGTCCACGAACCCCAACTGCTCGACCTTCTCCTTCGTCATCAGGCCCTTCAACAGCTTATGCAACGGCCCATCTCTAGGCCAAGTAGTAGGCGCAGAGTAAGGATGCTTCTTCCGCTCATACAGCTCCCTCGTGATAAAAGGCTTGGCCGCCTCGCGCAAGATCCACTTCTCACTGAAACGCTTCTCTTCCGGCATCCAGCGCAACTTGACAGAGGGAGGCAAGCCGTTGATGTACTCGGTCAGCTTATGATCGAGCAGCGGAGTGCGAGCCTCGATGCTGTGAGCCATCTCTGTACGGTCGCCGAGACAGGTAAGGAAGATGTTCGCGAGATGACCCTTGGACCAGATGTACATAGCTGAGTGCAGTGGATGCCAGGTGTTGAGGATTTTAGCACGTGTGGCGCCGTCGGCATTATTGGCGATGGTGCGTTGAGGATCGCAAAGACCGTAAGCCTTGTCAGTCCATGGTGCGAAGACGCGGGGGAGGAAAGCGGCCATGGAGGAGATGGTGGAAACATTGTTCAGCATCTTGCGTGAGGCGCTGGCGCCGCGGGCGGAGGTGTCCGCGCCGACTGAGTCGTAGTAGTCTTTTGCTGCTATCTCGGCAAGGTCAAATTGCTTGAGGCGTTCGGTCTCGGAGAGCGTGTTGTGGGTTTCGTAGGCATTGTCGGGCTCGCGAAGGTAGTCGTCGAGGTATGATGGGTAGCCCGCGAAGTGCTCGTCTGCGCCTTCACCCGTAAGAACGACTTTGTATCCACATTCTTGAGGTACTTCGGATAGTGCGAACTTGCCGACAAAGTTCAGGTCAGGGTTGTGATGTTCAGCGTGCCAGACTGCATCTTCGAATCTCTCTGCGAGTGCGGCTTCATTCATGATCTTCTTTTCGTACTTCACGCCGAGCCAGTCTGCGGTGCGATTTGCGATCGAAGACTCATCGAAGCCGGAACCTTCGTCGAAGGCGATGCTGAAGCAGCAGACGCGACTACTAGCCGGCTGTGATCCGAGTGCGACGCCCTCAGTCTTGACGAGATGCGTGACCATGCCGGCGATGACCGAAGAGTCGATCCCACCAGACAGATAGATACCGATCGGCACATCTGCCCTCAGGCGCAGCCGAATGGCGTCTAAGAGCTTCTCCCTCACACCCTGTATCAGCTCTTCAGGGGTACGCGGGTCCGGCAGATTCTTATCAGGATATGTCATATCCCAATATTGCCTCTGCTCCACATGTCCAAAGGCTGTGCAAGTCAGATAGTGCCCTGGTCGAATCTTGCCGACGCCTGCAAAGATCGTCCGCTCGTCGTGATTCCACCCTGCGTCCTTCAGACTCCGGACGTCCCACTCCGGCTTCCAACCAAGCGGGAGGAACGCCTTCATCTCAGCTGCAATGAGCATGCGTTTGCCACCCTTGCCATCCGGCTGAACAGTCCAGAATAGCGGCTTGATCCCGTAGCGATCCCGGACGGCGATGAAGATCTGCTGCTCCTCGTCATACAACACGACCGCGAACTCCCCGCGCAGATAGTGCACGAAGTTGAGGCCATGATGGAGGTACAGCGCAATCACGATCTCGCTGTCGCTGCGGCTGCTGAAGACATAGTCGGTCGTTGACTCGATCTCCTTACGAATGCAGTCATAGTCGTAGAATTCTCCGTTGACGACTGCATGGATCTTCTTGGCTGGGGAGTGGAAGGGCTGGGCGCCATCAGGGCTTAGATCGTTGATGGCGAGGCGGACGTGGCCTAGGGCTACAAGGAAATGATGTTAGTCCTGTCAATGCTTATGGGTAGAGCAGGACGTATACCAGAGTACCAACTCTGTTGTCGTCGCTGAGCCAATGGCCGCGAGCATCTGGCCCACGATGCTGAATCTTGTCAAGAGACTCATTGAGCTCTGTGATGATCTTCTTGCGCTCGAGGGTTTGCGTGTCGCCGTTTGTATGGATGTGGCCGTTCGCCTGATGGTAGGTCGTGTCGTGCCCTGGCAGAGCTAGGATACAGGAGATGCCGCACATGGTGGCGACTTAGTCTCTGTTAATACCACCGCGTAGGATGCTATGATAGGTATAGTGATGTACTGAGGTGATGTCGTAGAAAGCCAGCCAAAGTCCTGAATCTGATGGAAGTCCTCAAGTACGCGATCCTCCCAATGGAAGCAATGTCAACACTCCCAACGTGCCTGCAATCGACAGGAAGGCGAAGCCACTCAGGTCCCGTATGGTCACCGCAACTTCCAGTACCAACTTCTCATCAGCCTACTCGTGCCGCTTAAGATATACATCCCACTTATCGATGCGAGTGATGTCGTAAAGATAAGATTGCCGCTTTCAAGTCATCAAATACCTCAATGGCCGGCAACTAGTGAGACTAGTTCGAAAGACGTGACGTTCAAAAAGCAGGACCCGCCCCCACGTCTGCGGGTTTGTGACAAGCTCGAGCTGAGCCGGGCACATAGCAAAGCTTCGATCGCCTATCATGTTGCCATGCCTGTTTTGGGATGGACGGCAGGGTATTGCGTGACGAAAGTGGGCCGTATCGGTCACGCATGGCATCGGAGGGATGACAAGGATCACGAGATGCGGTGAGAGGAGTTCGACTCTTGACTACATACCTATCGCTAAAGTGTGGCAAAGTAGTGATACATATACACATAATTCCCTTTTCCGCTGAAACCCCGCCAGTGGAACATCAAGTGCTTTTGCCGGATGGCGAGGTCCTCCAGAGTCCTCTACTTCCTTCGCTGCTGCATGCTCAAAATTTGCACCATTCTGACGAAGATGTTGATGAAGTCGAGCTCCAGGCTAATGCTCTCATTGACCACGTCCTTCGATCGGTACCCAGCCTGTGCTTGTCGTGCATGTGATAGGATCTTCTGCACGTCATACAGCGTGAAGCCACAGAACACTGCCAGCCCGCCGTATAGCCAAAGGTTCTGCGTGAAAGCTAGCGACCTCACAGCCGTCACAGGAAGAACCAGCGGCGCAAGTCCAGAGAGTGCTACTACAGCCACGCCAGCCAGCAGAGGTGCACCGAGGTATAGGTATTTCTCCTGCTTCGCAGTGGCGCCGACGAACGCGATCGAGCCCATGACGCCCACTGTGTACAGACCAGCACGCGCCAGTATGGCCGGCGAGAAGAACAGCATCGGACTCAGCAGCGCTGCCTGCGTGAGGTTGAAAGCCGTCCATGCCGAGTACTTCACAAGGTAGTTCTCCGGTCGCGTGTTGTAGCAGATCATCATGCTTCCAATGCTCCCCACCAGTCCAATACCCAGCACAAGCCACGGGTTGGCAGCCATAAGCCTATAGCTCCATCCGTTCGTGTGCAGTGCCCGCGCCGCAATTCCAATGATGCCCACCCCCAACCCGGTGTGCAGGAATGTATCATTCAAATACTCGCGCTCATATGCTGGCATCCCGCCATCTTCTCGTGTCTCGCGGTTGAAGATCAGATTCAGAGCGAGGATGGAGCCGCCGAAGATCGCACCACCGTAGATGAGCCGTTGGGTTAGGTTACCCTGCTGGAGAGGATTGACGGGGGCTTGAGTTTGATATGTCCGTCGCGATGACTGTCGAAATGCGCTCTGGAAGGCATTCTGGGTTGTGAGGGTTCGCAGGGGGGCGATGGGCTGCTTGGAGATGAGTTGCTGCGCGGGTGCTTGCGCCTGGGTCTGGAAGCTCCGGATGGCAGACTGCGAAAGCTTGGGTGCTTGCTTGATGGCGGAGGCGAGGGCGAAGGGCCGCCGTAGGATGAACGCCATGATGGAGATGTGTCGCAGAGTGTGTACGAGTGTCGACCGAGCTGCAGGTGAGTTGTGTGATGGCAAAGGCTACGATACTCACGTCACCTTCAAGGCGCACGGAAGTGGCGGGTTGCGAGCCGAACGAAGATCATCGAAGATGCCAAGCCTTCCATCATTCACTTGCATCTGGTCTCGCTCCATCATACTTGGCTTCTTTCACCCCATGCATGATACTGATGGTTCCATCACTTGCGCCTATTACCAGGTCTAGGTGCCACAGCTACGAAGACAGTCAACGCCAGGCCCGATGTTTTGCCATTCCTGATCTCCTCGGCCATCGATCACCCGGCCATGGTTTGCGGGGCATTGACATCTGGCGGCGGGGCAATGCAGCTCCAAGAGTCAATGTTTCTACGCGTGAGGATGTCCTGATGGACGCGCATATGACTGGTCCTCGAGCAACTTAGGTCTACCATTAAGCCTGCTCCCTTCATCTCCTTACTTGCTTCTCTGTATCTTACGAAAATCTTACCTCTCAGTCACTTTCACATTCCTTCAAGCTCCCGCCTACTCGCACCTGCACGAACCACAGCGATCATGGATCCGTCCAATCTCGAAAAGCAGCGCGAGCCCGAGACTGCCCGCTACCTTGACTTCCCAAACTCCAAACCCGGCTCCGGCCTGAACAAGTTCTCCTCCACTCTGACCCGCGAGCATGATTTCCCCGCCGCTCAAGCCATGCTCTACGCCGCCGGCGTGCCCAATCGCGAAGTCCTCAAGACGTACCCACATGTTGGAATAGCCTCAGTCTGGTGGGAAGGCAACCCTTGCAACACCCACCTGCTGGATCTTGGCAAGGAAGTGAAGCGATGCGTGGAGAAGCAGAACATGCTCGCGTGGCAGTACAATACTGTCGGTGTCAGCGATGGAATCACCATGGGCGGAGAGGGTATGCGATTCAGTCTACAAACTAGGGAGATCATTGCAGACAGTATTGAGACTGTGACTTGTGCGCAATTCCATGATGCTTGTGTGACTATTCCAGGCTGTGATAAGAATATGCCGGGGTGTGAGTGTATCCGAGGTGAAAGAGGAGTGAAGTGGAGGACTGATCAACGTGACAGGTGTGATGGGTATGGCACGGCACAATCGGCCAAGCTTGATGATATGTAAGTGTAATGAAGCGAGGAGTCGCACGACTGGCGCTGACAACCACGCCCAGACGGCGGCACTATTCAACCTGGCTTCTCGAAGCTCTTGCAAAAGCCCATCAACATCACCACTGCTCTCGAAGCACACGGTGCATTCATCTACGATACCCTGAAGAATCCCAATGACCCCTCTGAGACGAAAGATGCCATTTTGACAGACATCGAGCAAACCGCCTGTCCTGGCTCAGGAGCCTGCGGCGGTATGTTCACAGCAAATACAATGGCCATGATGATCGAGACTCTCGGTCTCTCGCTCCCGGGCTCGAGTAGCACGCCTGCGACCTCGCCAGCCAAGATGCGCGAATGCCAGAAAGCTGCCGAGGCGATCAAGATCTGCATGGAACGGCAGATCCTACCCCGACACTGTCTCACGAAGCAATCTTTCGAGAATGCTTTGGTCATGATGATGGCACTCGGTGGTTCGACAAATGGCGTCCTACATACACTGGCCATGGCCACCACTGCCGAAGTACCTTTGACCCTAGCCGACTTCCAAAGAGTGAGCGACAAGATCCCGTTCATAGCCGACATGGCGCCTAGCGGTAAGCACCTGATGGCAGACCTTTATGACATTGGCGGCATCCCGTCCGTGCAGAAGATGCTCATTGCTGCTGGGCTGCTCGATGGCAGCACAATCACCATTACTGGCAACACTTTGGCGCAGAACGTCGATTCCTGGCCATCGCTGGCGCCAGAACAAACAATTATCCGCCCACTCTCGAACCCCATCAAGCCAACGGGACACATTGAGATCCTTCACGGGAACCTCGCACCTCGCGGCGCAGTCGCGAAGATTACTGGAAAAGAGGGACTGAAGTTCACGGGCAAGGCTCGCGTATTCAATAAGGAGCACGAGCTTGATGCTGCCCTTGCCTCTGGTCTGATTCCACGGACGGAGAACCTGGTCCTCGTGGTCCGCTACGAAGGGCCCAAAGGCGGTCCCGGTATGCCGGAGCAGCTCAAAGCAAGCGCGTCGATCATGGGCGCAGGGCTGAAGAACCTCGCGCTCATCACAGATGGGCGGTATAGTGGAGCGTCTCATGGCTTCATCGTTGGGCACATATGTCCTGAGGCGAGTGTCGGAGGGCCAATAGCTGTGGTGCAGGAGGGTGATGTGATCACGATCGATGCGGAGACGAAGAGGATCGATATGGATGTTTCGGAAGAGGAGGTAGCCAGGCGACTGAAAGAGTGGAAACCTCCTGCAAGAGTCGTGACCAGGGGTGTATTGGCGAAGTATGCCGCACTCGTAGGTGAAGCAAGTCAAGGAGCTGTAACGGACCTGTTCTGAGCGGCTCCAACTAGATTTGTACATATTGCCCGATCACTCAAACCCCGAGACTCACTCTTATAGCTTCCCACTAGACGCAGTGCCTAAGTACTTCGCCATGAAGACATACATGCCCTCCATGTCTTCCTGCTCGTTGAAGACATCGAACAGGTGATCTTTGCCCTTCAGCCTCTCGTACTGCACAGTCACACCTTCGCCAACGCAAACGCCCACGACCTCATCTGCCTGATCGACGCCTACGGCCCTGTCGACATCGCCGTGAACCACATATGTAGGCGGAAGCCCCTGTGTAGCAACACTCTTCGCTACCCGCCACTTATCGTTCTCGGGATCCCGGTAGCTGTCCTCGCCAATGTTGAGATGTAGAAGCTCGGCAAGATTAGCAGCTGCAAGCATGTACCCGTACATCTTGTTCCTTGCGCTATTAGGTGGGTTGTTGGCTACGATCTCGCCTTGAGGATCACGGAATGCGGCGGGGACTTCGGCTTCGTTACCCTCCTCGAGCATAGCCTTCAGAGCTTCTTTCGGTAGAGTGGAAGATACTGCGCCACCATCGCGAAACAGAGGCCCCGGTTGAGGGATGGTGAAAAAGTAGCCCAGCGGGTCGGTGATGGGGTAGATCGGTAGGATTACATTGGGCTTTGGGTCTATGTAGAGACCTGCGAGGAAGGCAAGGTAGCCGCCTGCTGAGCTGCCAGAGACTGCTAAACGGGATATGTCGATTTTAGAAGAGGCATCGAGATGCTTGACGAGTCCATCCGAGCTTCGGATGAAGGCGATGCAATCTTTGACGTCTTCGAAAATGTCTTGCACGCCGACCTGGGGCGCAAGGCGGTAGTCTGCACTGATGAGGGCGATGTTGTATTTGGAAATGCTGCGGAGGAAGTGCGGAGGGACTTTACTGCGGTGGCCTTGAAGGAGACCGCCGCCGTGGAACCAGAGAAGGACCGGCGGAGATGAGGTCGAATGTTCGGGTAAGTAAATGTCTAAAGGGATGTCAAGCTTCCCAATGGTTTTGTAGGTGATCGTGGTCGCTTGAGGTGACATGCTCGGCTTCACTGACTGTGATCGGGACTCTGGGCGCTGCTGAGCGAGGACGTGATATGTGCCTAATCAGGAAGTGTTGGCGTCGAAAGGATACATGTAGTTGCGAGCTCTTGCGGATCCAAGTGACTGCGGTTCCTTGACGTCACACCTAAAGCTCTCTGTCGATCTGGATGGAATGGAGCACCACGGAATCAGACAGTACCAAAAATTGTAGAATACGTTGCTGAGAATCCATGTATTATCGCAACTGAGTGATCTGCTCACTCGGGACTGGACTTTGGCACTTTCAACCGACGTAAGCTGAAGACCTGCGTAACGTGCAGTTCCATGAACCAGTCGATCTCGCCTGTCCAAGAAACGTATCGCGTTCGATGGGACCGATTGATGTGCCGCTTGCACGATACGTGGGTAGGCAACAGGCTGTGCGCCAGGCGGTAAGTCATGTCAGATAGTAATGAGACATCGATTCTCGTGACGAGAAAGGGCATTTCAGATAGCCGCAGAAGACTCCAGCGATCCTGGACCCAGAGCTTTAAATGACCCCTCGAATACGAGGTTCGGAAGTTGGCAGTATGCCAACTAGCCAGAGCTCACTGGTGGGATGACGGCTACTTCATCTCCGGCAGTGACCAAAAGGCCGTCGTTGTCCTTGTCGGCTTCTTCTTCAAGGTCGACGTAGTCCAGATTGACAGTGATCGCACAGCTGACCAGTACCTTCGACTTGATGCCCGGATAGCGTTCTTCGAGTACGTCCGGTAATCGACTGACATGGAACGGCGTTGGCAAATGGTCGTACTGCTTCTTGGTGTAGGATGTGGCCGCCGCGAAGTACAGGATTGTGCAATGATCGGGAGGAGGCTTCGGAATAGACATTATCAAAGGCCCTGGACCTAGCGTAATCTACACTGCAACCGTTACGTGGCTCTCGCTATGACTGATCGCTATTGACGAGCCAATGCGAGCTCTAGGATGGATGTGCCACCGGCTGAAAGCCCAAAAGTCCTCCTTGTCGGGATGTCACTTTGCTGGGCACCGGCATCTGCATTCAAGAGGATCTCACAGACGTCGACAGCAGCTCCAGAAAGAAACAAAGGCCTGGCCAATGACATGGAAGTCGATGTCTTCGAAGTTGGAGAACAGCCAACCTTGGAAAGATGGCAGGCTGACTAATGCATTGCGCGGGCAACGCCTTGAAATTGGTTTAGACATCGTACCAAGATTCCTCTTTCTTACCTACTCCCAACATATCTTGTTTCATGGCTGTATGATTACGGCGCGAAGCTTCTCCCCGTCTTCATCGGAGTGTTATCTCGAGCTCTCGTGCCCTGTACTGCGCCCTGCACCGATTCGGCGAGTATGCAGCTCAGTCTTGAAGAGTTGCGTGAGCGATCCTGATTGGGCGCCACGAGGCGCAAGCATACAACGATGGACGACCCTTCGAGGGTGTCCTCCTTGGTAAGTCCGATTTTACAGTCTTCTTCTATTCTTTACGCTTAGGCAGGGGCGATACTGTCTTCAGTGCGCCTCGGCTTTCAATGCGAACCTGGCTGCCGCAGCCGAGCGACTCAGATTCGCACTAGAGTCTCGACTATGTATGTCTATGAAGGTGAGACTACTCGGCCGCATGCCGCTCTGACGTAGCTTGACCACGATGGCAGAAGAGCGCCTAGCCAAGCGACAGAAGACGACCTCAGATTTCCCGGTAACATACTACGATAACATTGCGGCGGACGGGCACACACATCAGCATAATGGCGATCAGATCTTTCAAGGAACTGTTTACATGGGCTCTGAGAAATCAACTCATCAAGACCGCGGCCAACATCTCGGCGAGAGAAACAACGTCGTCTTGGACTCGCTCAGCTTCGATCACATGGATGCGCGCTACCAGGCAATCGACCCTTCGTCTGCACAGACCTGTCGGTGGCTAGTGGAACAGCCAGAATACAAGAGGTGGCGCGATCCTGCACAGTTGGAGGAGCACCATGGGTTCCTAGGGATCAAGGGGAAAGCTGGTGCAGGAAAGTCAACGCTCATGAGACATGCTCTGGACGAGCACACGGAGAAGAAAAGTAAGGATGAGCACGTGATATCGTTCTTCTTCAATGCTCGCGGGGCAGACCTCGAGAAATCGCAATTGAGCATGTACCGATCGCTGATTCACCAGATGCTACAGCGGGCACCCTGGCAGCAAGCGTCACTGGACCCGAAGCGGATCGCACAAGCGCGGCAAGAATGGACACTGCCCGGCTTACGCAACCTCTTCCGGGAACTGATCCTGAAATCAAAATCCTGCCCCTTGACCTGCTACATTGACGCGCTTGATGAATGTCCATTGGAGGAGGTAATCGAGCTCATTGAATTCTTCGAGGATCTCGGCGACAGCTGTATCGAAAGATCCCGGAAGTGCTCTGTCTGCTTCTCCAGTCGCCATTATCCAGAGGTTATCATTCAGTATCGCGAGCTGCTGATACTGGAAGACCAGCCCGGCCATGCGGGTGACATTGACAGATACGTTCAGAGGCGATTGGAAGTGCAAAATCGTACTGTCAAGAAAGATTTGACCGCACAAATCAGGCAGCGGGCCAGGGGCGTTTTTCTGTGGGTCGTACTTACTGTCCGCATCTTGAACGAGGCACATCGACGGGGTCAAGCTGGGATGCTTCGAAAATGTCTTGACGACATACCTCAAGAATTGACTGCACTGTTTGAGGACATCCTCAGCCGAGGCGACACTAACGCCAATCTCATACCACTTCTACAATGGTTGTTATACTCAACACGACCGCTGAAGCGCGCAGAGCTTTATTACGCGTTGCGGAGTGTACAACCTTTTCCAAAGCCCCCAGCGGAGGATGAGTCCGAATTTCTGGATGAGCCGGCCATGGATCGATACATTCTCGAGTCCTCTAAAGGCCTGGTCGAATTTGCTAAGGGTCAGCACGCGAGAGCTCAATTCATTCACGAATCGGTCCGAACGTATTTTGCTCAGATCGGACTGACAAATCAGCTGGACATCAAAGAAGGTGACACGCTAGATGCACGCAGCCATCTACAACTGCGTGAGTGCTGTGAAAACTACCTCGTCACATGCGTTCAGCCACGAGCACGACTTCCTATGTTGCTGCCACTTACCCGTTCTGATGCTGGAAAGAAATTGCGCAAGCAAATCACGTCAGACTTCCCCTTCTTTGCATATACCGTGGAGTCTGTTCTCTTCCACGCTGATTTAGCTTGCGCTGTGGGCGTGGTGCAGTCGGCGGTACTTCTCAATCTTGATCTGGACCTCTGGCTTAAATACAAGAACATTCTTGAAGAAAGACAATACCGCCAACTGAGTTCACGGGCGTCGAGTGCATATATAATGAGTATAAGCGGGTGTCCTGTCCTTCTCCAGGCCGTCTTAAGTGATACAACCTCTCAAGAGACGCCGGACGAAGGTTGCACATCTCTACTTGGTGCCGCAGTGGAGTCGGACAGCGTTTCTACTGTGCGAATACTTCTTGCACATGGAGCTGATTCCTATGCAAACGCAAGAAATCACAAGTCTTGCATTGATTTAGCGATCGAAATGCGCTCGGTCAAGATAATAGACACCCTCCTCCATGCGGGCGTTCTCCCTGCCGGATACGTGAACCGACTGGCCGAGATGATGAGTACCATAACCAAGAGATACAAAGATGATCACGGGCCGCTGCGAGTTGTGTACCAATACCTGCAGCAGTCAGACTGGTGTTTTCGAGACTGGTCTGTGCAAGTGCTGCGTGTCGCATGCGAACTCCGTGCCACCACTTTCGTACGTGAGCTCCTTCTTGCAGGTGGAGATGTGAATGCTTGCCCTTCGGGTTTTGACTGGTGCGCGCTATTCGATGCCTGTGCGGACGCCCACATCTGTCTCGTTCGTGCCCTGGTTCGACATGGAGCACTGCGAGGTCCGGCGCTAAAAGTGCTAGCCCATGCATGCCGAAGTGGCCAGTTGGACTTGGTGAACCTGCTTCTTGAAGGCGCCGTCTCCCCATCGTTGGAACCATCTGCACTTCTGTTCGCATGCGAAGGAGGATACGGAGGAGTCGTCAACGCCCTTCTCAAGAATGACGCAGGGGCTGCTGTAAATGCGCCTGCACTCATGGCGGCGGTATATGGGAGCCATCTTGACATCGTCCGCGCTTTGTTGGCCGCGGGTGCTGATCCAAATATAAAGGATGGATACGGGACCACAGCACTTACCGCAGCATGCAAGACTAATGACGACCAGATAGCGCACGCTTTGATTGACGCCGGGGCGGAAATCGACGATCGACCATGTTCTGCAGTCTACTGGGCAAGCGAGCGTAATCACACAGTCACTTTGCGCAAATTACTTGAGCGAGGCTGGAGTGTCGGTCGTTCGAGACAGCCTGACTGCCGGGCCGAATATGACTGATTTTCCAACTCATATGCTGACCCCCTCCACGCCGCCTGTCGAGCAGGGAGTCTTGATGCCGCCGCGCTGCTGATCGAGTATGGGGCCGATGTGAACGCGCAGGTCGCGCACAGTGGACTGACCTACACCGCGCTTGCCGCAGTGCTCGAGGAGGAGACCGTGGACGCGCTGGATACGCTCACGTTCTTACTCGACAAGGGGGCAGATTTCAACGCTCCTTGCCGGGGCTGCCGAGACGCTCTCGAATTCGCAGAAGTCAGCCGGCGAAGCGAGGAGGTTGTAGACTCACTGCGCTCGCGGCGGACGCTCGTCCTAAGAGCGATGACAGCACGCGAATAATACAAGACGCAGACCACCTGAAAATTGCTCACGGTCGACAATGCCCATGCACACTGCGCTGCAATAACGAACAGCTGTTGATGCTACCCGTGAGAGCGCTTAGAGGAGACAACACTCTCCGACAGCGCGCATACAAAGTGCCAGTTACGGTGCTGCATGGATAAGCCCTCTTCATCACGGTGGATCGCTGAGCGGTCCGCATTCTTTGTCACCCGTATGAAGACAGTGAATTGACAGTATACACACGTTTCAGGAAGGACCTTGGCTTATAGCGCTTGTAATGTACGATCAACCAATCGCAGCTCCGATTCCAAAGTCCTCCCTACGCCTTCTTCCGCCCAACAACAATGTGGAAATCTGTCTTCCCCCAGTTTCCCTCGTCCACAGCCGTCTCCGCCTCCGCCACGACCTTCACCCGCTTGGCCTCCTCCAATCCCGCAATCTTCAGAATTCCAGCAAAAGCCTTGATCCCAATCCTCATAAACCTCTCCCGCCACTCCTCGACGGCATCACTCCCCACAACTCGTTCCTCCAGCTCCTCGAACCCTGCCTGCCTGCATATCTCAGGCAGCTGCGTGGCCTCATCCATCATCCGACCATGAGGCTGCAAGACAGCGAGAACATGTCTGTGCAGTACTTCAAGTCCCGAACTAGTAGAGCTGGTGGTGGGAGCGCTATAGTACGTCGGATGCGCAAAATCCGCTTCCTCCCACTGCAGATAACCGCCGGGTTTCAACATCGCCAGCAAGTTCCGAGCAGTCGTATGCCACTGCTCTCCAGCCAGACCGAGGACTAGCAACCGCACATGGACCACATCGAAAGACGAATGATACTCAGCAGGAAGCGGGTCAAAGATGTTCAGCACGCCAAAGCTTACGTTCGAAGGGTACGTAGCAGGGAACTGTGCAGAGCTGATGTCGAGACCAGTGTACGTATGCCTAGCGTGCTCCGGCATAGCGGCAAGGTCTAAGAGCCAGGCGCCCGTGCCGGTTGCAACATCTGCAATGTGAGCTTGCTTGCCGGTAATGGATTCAATGATGCGAGGGTGTAGGAGACTGGGGTAAGCCACTGTGGCTTTCCAGATTTGGTGTTGCTCGTCTAGACGTGCGCTTTCTGGGGCGTCGCGGGGGAGGGTGTAGGCGTCCGCCATGTTGGAAAAATTGCGAGAAAACCGGGGAAGTACTGCACGATTGAGCGAGGAGTGAGATTACTTAGTCTTTTGCTTGAGCACATGGTATGGCCACCCGGCGCTTTTAGCCCATCTCTATTGAGCCGCGCAATGCAGCCAGCTGACTGAGCCCGTATACGCTGTTATCACTGGGGACGACGTAGAGCCTATGACTGTCAGCCGTGAGCTCAGGTCGGCATCGGATGTGGCTCATAGATTCCGATATTGCAGGGGGTTGCATTGTCGCTACGACAGGAATCTGCCGTGTGTGCGCATTGGAGCATTCTGGGATCCAGCTCGACTTGATGGAAGTACACGAAGCTTTTGCAGTGCGATACGGCCTTAATCGTGTATGGAATCGCGATTGATGCATATTGTTCACGTACCTTCTTGGACAGTAGACAGGGGAGCCACTGTCACAACCACATAGATGGTAGCACAAGAAGCGGGGGTCGCGTGGAACTTGGACGAATGCGGAATGCAGCTCGTGGGCTGCTCAGTGACAGCAAATAATTTGAGGTAGCCCTGCAGTGACCTGGTACTGAATCGTAGGAAATGCTACCGAAGGCGCTCAGCTCTTGAGACGCCAAAGCGAGAAGCTATGCGTCGGCTCAATACACACCATCCCTAGACTCAAATCTCTCTCTTTCGATAGCCAACATCTACTCGTCATCGTCATCCTCCTCCTCCTCAGCCTCGACAGTGGTTTGCGCAATGCGGTCCAAATCACGCTGGCCAGACTGGGTGATGCGGCGACCTCCCTTATCCTCGTCCTGTTCGAGCACACCAATCTTCTCGAGTGCTTGGAGAACCTTGCGGTCTACGGAGCCGGAGGCATCGACGTGGTGAGATGGCTTGGAACCGCGGTTCTTGGGTCCACCGTGAACCTTGCGGAGACGGCCGACACCGACGGTCTTGCGGACGTAGATGTGACGGGCGACTGCTGCAGCGCGGATGTAGAACCTGATGGACTTGTCAGAAAGCGACTTCCGCAGCGCTATATGATAGAAGATACTCACCAGTCAATGCTCTGGGGCGGGAGCTCCTTGGCCTGGCTCGTCTTCACGGTGTCGGTCCAACCTGTAGACCAAAGTCATGTCAGCAAGCTTTCTTGAAGCGCTGCAACAGACGACGGTCCCTCGTTCCGCACGAGATTCAGGTTTCTCAATCCCAACATTGTACCATTGTCCATGACATGCCTCCTCTTTTGTGTTGGTGCGGAACTTGGGTGTCCGTCGTGGTATGCTGGTGTTACGAACCGGGAATGGGGAGTTTTCCCTGGCGCTTGAGGAAAGCGGCGTAGCTTTCAATGAACTTGTCCGCCTGGACGTCGCGAACTGAAACACCGGGCATGATGGCAGTGGTGGTCGGCGATGATGGAGTGGGAGGGTGCGGTGAGGTGTCGTCGGCGATGGCTGGTCTTGCGATCGAACGCCTCCAAGCGACTTTTGCAAGGTGCGCATGCCAAGATTTGGTATCGGAGGAATGTTCGGGCCGATATCTTACGTGATCATCAACCTCTATGCCATCTCAGGCACGTGTCAAGGCCGTTCATCTTGATGCGTCAGATGGAGTCAGGATGCCTCTGCACGCATTAGGGCGTGAACGTGGTCTGTGAAGGCAAACGTCTGCTGGTGATCTACAAACAAGAGGCTAACGTTGATTTCCGTACTTTGCTCCGACCATGACCACCGAAATGCCAAGTTCACTCGACCCATGTACATTATGAACAAGAGTGATTAAACCTTTTCATCGATATAGTTGACCCCAATTGCTTGCCTCGAGATGAGTGCGCTACGCCGATGGGCAAGCAGCTCGATCGAAGTCTTGCAATCGACATTGACATGGCTCACCGCGCGCAAGCAGCCTGTTGCATCTTATGGCGACGATGATGGTGAGTAGCGTCGGCTTCGACATACGCGGTACATCATCTAATGACGGACTCTAGCCGAGACCAGTGATCCTGGTCTGCTGCGCAAACATACGACGTACGAATCTTACACAACATCCATCGCGACATACCCTAGGATCAGGACGTTCTACTCGCCACACCCACAGGCTGCAAAGCTACCCACTGATCTACCACTTCTCGTCTTCATCCACGGCCTCGGTGGCTCTGTTGCTCAATTCGCGCCCCTACTTACCAGCCTCGTGAACACTGCGCCATGTCTGGCAATCGATCTACCAGGGTGCGGGCTTAGTGATTTCAAGCCCGATGAGGCCTCAGCGTACACAACTGCTGCTTTTGCTGAGCTAGTTGCTGCTGCAGTGAAGAAGCGTCTGGTCGATGGCCAGCAAGTAGTGTTTGTAGGCCACTCAATGGGTTGCTCAATCACCGCCCTGCTGGTGTCATCTGCGTCGAAGTTGGCCCTTGATCCTGAGCTCATTGGTGGTCTCATCGCGATCGCACCACGGTCCACGCCACCGACTCCTGGGCAGGTAGGCGAATACTGTTGATAGCTTTCAGTTGACCATCGCTGACGATTCACTGCGCGACAGATGCAACTTGTCAAGAGACTGCGATGGCTGCCCGTCGTTGTGTTCGACCTTTTCCGTCTTGTCGACAACATTGGAGGCTTGAACTCTGCTAGCGTGACTCGATTCGTGGGTGCGGGTGCGGATGTGGAGACACGAAAGCTACAATCGAGGTACAATCAGCAGTCACAGTCAAAGGTAGTGCTTCGGTGAGTGATCTCTCTATGAGTGGCGTGGTCATCGCTTCAATCGGCTAGACTCGTCGCTAACCACCGGCCGACCACAGATACATCACCGCATTGGCGCTAGGGACCGGGGGAGGGGACCCAAGCTTTCCAGGCGAAGAGGTCTGGAGCCATGTACGAGCACCGCTGTTCCTCATTGCTGCCGAATGCGATACAGTCAACACTCCTGGCGAAGCATCTGCGATTGTGGAATGGCTCACCCATACGGATCGGAAGGCGTCTGAGTCAGCTCCCGTCGATGAGTCCACTCCGCTACTGCAGAACGGCGGTCCCGTACCGGCAGCAGTGGGAGACGTTCAGCTTGCCACGGAGCAGCTGACGACTCCACATTCCAATGGTATCAGGCGCCCGAGTGGCCTCAAAGACCAAATCATCGACAAGCTTGACTCAAAATCACATACCTCGACGCATCACTATGCTCTCAAGAGCACAGTGTTCCCAGCACCAGCCTCCCATGGGGTCCTTTACGCCACGTCAACAGTTCGAATACTTTCCGGACTGATGCAGTCGTTTCTCTCTGCCCACGTGGACAAGCGTCTCGATCTCGGCTGGCAGCTTCAGCATCTCACTACTAGTGGTAAGTGGGATGTCAAGAACCTTGCCAAGTGGCAGAAAATCGCACCATGTTCAGAGCCGATTGCTGGTATCTTCCGAGCGACGAAGACCATGCGGGAAGTGGACGAGACGCACAATCCGAAAGCTTTTGCTGCCAGACATAGCTCTAAAGTCCTGCCTGATGGCGTGGCGATAGTAGTCGACATCTCGCACGAATCGCCAGTGTACGACCCGAAGGGCTTGGAGGCAGCGGGTATCGAGTATTACAAGTTCCCTACTGTTTCGAAGCTGCCACCTACAGCCGATGAGGTGACGAGCTTCATCAACTTGATTGATCACCTGCGAGAGTCGCCACGCTTGCAGCCAGCTGGTGCAGGACATGGAGCACAACCCGTCATAGGGGTACATTGCCACTACGGCTTCAATCGGTGAGAAGACAGCTGGATTGCGAATGATCTGCTGGCGCAACATACTAACGCTGCGACAGTACTGGCTTCTTCATCGTCTGCTATCTTGTCGAGCGCTGTGGCTACAGGCTACAGGACGCTGTCGAAGAGTTCGGCCAAAAGCGATCACCAGGCATCAAGCACGAGCACTTCGTCAACGAGCTGTTCGTCCGCTATGCAGTGAGCCTTGAGAGACGAGGAACGATCATTCGCTGAGCGCAGCATTCACATCTGGGTCATGCCATCAACGAAAGTCGACACGCCGCTCGCTAACGCGGGTATGTTCATCGTCATCAACCCTAGACCTGCGGTTACAACACCACCGAGCATGGAGACCAGCGGCATTGTCGACGAAGCCTTCTCGGGCTTCGCCTGCTGTAGCTGCGCCATGTGCTGCATCTGCGCCTGCATCTGCTGCTCGTGCTGTCGCCGCTCCCAAGCAAATCGCTCTTCGAACTGCCGTTGCCGCCTCTCCAGCTCGATCTTGTCCTGCTTGGCTCGCTGTGCCTCCTCGGTCTTCTGCTGTTTGAGCGCCTGCTGGAATCTCACTTCGGCCTCTTGCCGTTTAAGATCCATCTCCTCACGCTCGATGCGATGCCGCTCGCCAGCTTCCTCCCTCTCACGCTCCAGACGCTCTGTGTTCGCCTTCGTCTCCGCGAGCTCGGCTTCTCGCCGTTCCTGCTCAGCTTGCATACGCACTTGCTCTTGGACCCAGATCTCTTTCTGCTCCTCATGCAGTCTCTGGAAAGACACTTTGAGCTCTTCTTGCGCTGCGCTGGCGGCTGCCATCCGCTTCTCTACGGCTTCGCTCTGCTCGAGCAACATCGCCGCGAGCTTAGTATCTTGGTCCTTCAAGGCATCATTATAACCCTCCTTCAATTCTGAGATTTGCTCCTGTAACTTCTCTCGGAGAATTGTAAGCTCTTTGTTCACCTCCTGGCCGGCCGCGGTGTTTTCAAGCGACTTGTTGTCATCCACCATCTCCTTCTGAATACTCAGCTGCACCGGCCCGTTCGCATCTCGTCGCTCGATGAGACTACCGATGATGTTCATGGCGCACTCCTTCGTCCCATCATGTCGGATGACTTGGCTCCCTCGCTCCTTCATCAACCCCCACCAATCAGCTCTGCTGACCAGCTCCTTCTCGCGCGCTTCGCCAGTATCTAGCGACAAATTCGCACCCTTCAGGTTGCCCCACATGGTCGTGGCGAGTGCCACGTGCTTATAGGCATCCTCTCCGCAGAGCTTTTTGAACATCGATAAGTTCTTCAAGCTCGAACCAGACATTCTCACATCCGTAATCCGATGCAGGTAGATGATCCCACTCAATCGCACATTTTTCCTGTACGTCATGCTCAAGTAGTGCGCGACCTGCTTGAGGATGTCTGTGTCGGTTTTGTTTGTGTCGTCGAAGCCAGGTGTATCTATAAGATAGACCTTTCGTGTGTCTTTATAGGCGAAGGCGTGCAGTCTCACTTCGGCGGTCATGCTCGTTAAACTATGCCCAATCTCGGCTTCGCCGTCGGCGAGTAGGGAGATGAAAGTTGATTTTCCCGAGCCAGTTATGCCCATGACCGCTATGAGAATGTCATTCGGGCCCAGCTCGGCGAGGTCTTCGTCAGGGGTTTCTTGAGGAGTGGGGATGGGGGGCGAAGAATCGGCCATGTCGTTGATCGGTGTCAACGATGCTGTGGTCGATCTCTCGAGGTATACGCCCTCTTGCTTATGCTCCTGCGCGAACCACCCGGGTACGACGAACTAACGTGAGATGCTGCCGAGATGTCTGACAACGATCTTCGACGTGGACGAGTGGCAAGAGGACGGGAGTAAATGGGTGAAAGCAAACGAGTGGATTGCAGCACTGAGTATTTTTGAGTGGTTGTAGACGAGTAGCACAGCCCTCCTTTCAGTGCCAATGCCAGCGACACAGCCTGGCCGTTGGAACTGTGATGTTATGACATGGGAGACAAAGAGAATCAGACGTACCTTTCCTCCCACATCATCGTGATGAGACTGCGGCTCCTGCAGCGCATCCGGCGCCATTGCGACTTTGTGCATCCGTAAGCAAGCCCATGAAAGCCATACGTGTGGTCGGAGTTTTCGAGACAGCCTCGCGTGATCGGAGCGGAGCGCGCTTTCACGTGGCACAAGCTATTGAGGGCTTGCATGCGGGTGGCTGCTTGTAAGCCTTGCTATTCGCTCATTCAGGCCCGCCAAGGCTCTCCCAAGCACGACTCGCTTCCTTTTGGAACAGCAAGCGACCTCACCCCCCACTCCACGAAGCCCATTTCGCTCTAAAGAGTGCTTGGTGTCACCGGCTTTGTGCTGGTATGCTGCGAGCATCGCCTGACGGCACTTCCGGGGCGTCCCTAGATATGAATACCCGTGGCCTGATGTGATGAGATGCAGATGCCACATCCGTTCCGAGGGGTGGAAGGCTTGGTCTCCTGCACGCCGACCTGCGTCCGAATATGGCGATGGCGGTCTAGTCGCACGCTAAGCTGATTCTCTTGCTGAGGGCATGCAATTGGCTTGTTCGCTGGCCAGCGATGCATGGTCCGTTGCCACGGCTCTGTTCTGCACCTACAATACTCACTTGCGTTGATGCGACAGCATCGTAATAGCAGTGACTGCTGTACTGACCGGGTGTGAAGTCACTAGACCATATCCCATTCAGTATCATAAGAATCAAATTGCAACCTCGCTGGCCAAGATCCCTCAAATCTCACGACACCAATCAAGGCTTGACGCTGAAGTTTGTTCCTTCGGACGTTCGTAAATGCAGGAGTGAAGATCTATTCCGCCAAAAGTTCGAATGCGCAGGCAGAACTTCTCGTCAGAGCAGCAGCGACGCTCAGCATGGGGCTCTTCGAGAGCCTAGGTCTGGACCGCGACCGCAAAGGGATCAATCGAGCAGTTCCATCCACATACCCACCTCCACCAATCACTCCAGGACTCCGACAGCCGCAACTACCCCCTCGAATCCCACCGAGACCCAGTCAGGTCGGCCTGGCTGACACCTACTATCGAAGCTTTGGTCAAACACCGCCTGCACTTCCTAATCGATGGGTTCCTCCTGCTCCGAGCTCTGGTCAATCGCCACCGGTCACTGCATCTAGATCCGCTCCAAGCTCACCACCAGTAGCGACACCGGCATCAGCACCTATATCGCCTCCCATACTGACAACTAGCCCATCGCCCATCATAACGCCAATTTCGACGTCGAGCAAGCCACCCTTCGTTCTGCCGGCATCAAGATGCATTCCAGCGCCCATAGAATCTCAGCGATTCAAATCTTACTCACCACCTCCAGCACTGCCGCCGTCGCCGTCTGGGCTTCGCCCAGTCGTTGAACGAGCGCCGCCAAGTCAGGCGAAGGTCAATCCCCGGAACTTTCGAGACCAGCACGAACCACGAGAGAGCGATGTCTTCATTGCGGTCATGGGTGTCACAGGGGCTGGGAAAAGCAGTACGTCAATGTGGCTTTTCTCGATCTTCTGTCGTTAACGCTGACGACATGGACGTCCAGCGTTCATCTCCAAGTTGACTACCAAGGAGATCAAGATCGGGCACGACATGCAAGCTTGCACCCAAGACGTTGCCGTCTTCCTTTGCAGGTATAGCGAAAATATCAATGTCTACCTAGTTGATACCCCTGGTATGTGACATATTTTGACATGGATCCGACAGGCTCTGACTGATCGCAGGCTTCGACGATACCGATCGCTCTGATGCGGACATTCTCCGAGAGATTGCCTCGTGGCTCACGACATCTTACGCTAACTGCATCAAGTTGCACGGTATCATCTACTTGCATCGCATCACCGACATACGCATGCAAGGATCTGCAAAGAACAACTTGATCATGTTCAAGAAGCTGTGCGGACACAACGCTCTTAAGAACGTCATCCTAGCCACTACAATGTGGGAGCGTGTTCACGAACCCGACGGTGTAGAGCGAGAGCGGCAACTAAAGACCAAACAGGAGTTCTGGGGTTACATGATCGACAACGGTAGTCAACTACACCGACACAAGAACACTCAGGACTCGGCTCTGCAGCTCATCGATAGTCTAGTAAGCCGACAAGCACACAAGGCAAAGGTCGTGCTCGATATCCAGGCCGAAATCGTTGATCATGGCAAAAGCCTTTCAGATACGGCAGCCGGTCAAGCTGTCGACAACGCCGTTGCTCAGGAGCGCAACAAAATCGCCAAGGAGCTCGCACACGCTCAAGCCGACATGAAGCAAGCACTGGCCGAGAAAGATCGTGGCACCGCCGAAGTTCTCAGGCAGCATTCGGAGGAGATGAATGCCAAGATGCGCAAACTCGATCGCGAGCATTCTGCGTTGAAGGTCACCATGGAGAGAATGCAGGATGAGCGGTTCGCGAAGATGCAGAAGGCGCTCGAGCAAGCTGAGCAGGAGAGCAAGAAGTATCGCGAAGCTATGGCCGCAGCGCAAGCGAATGCTGAGCGCGAAGCCAAGAAAGCTCGTGATGCCATGGCGAAAGCACAGGCTGAAGCGGAACGAGAGGCCAAGCGAGCTCGCGAGGCTACTGCTGCTGCACAATTGAAGGCCGAACGAGATGCTAAGGCGATGTTCGATAAGTATAAAGCGCAAGAGGCAGCCGCAGCGGCGGCTCGGCAGCAGAAAGCACCTGCGAACGACGTCAACGACCTTATCGCTCAAATGTCGGCCGGGCAAATCTCGAAAGATGACTATGTACAGGGACTGATGCGACTCGGTCAACAGAAAGCCAAGCAGGAGACCGCATCGCTATTCCAAAACGATACAAGCAGGAGCAAACTTCAGACCGACTACACTGCAGCGTATCAGCATGAGCTCGCGAAGAAGCAAGCTGAGGTTCTTGCTGCCCAGTATCAGCAGAAGCCGAGCTTGCAAGATTACTATGCCAAGGAGTACCAGAAGCAGCTTGCGGATCTTGAGGAGAAAGTGAAAAGCCTTAGCACGTCACCCCAGATTCGGACTCGGTCACATCCAGTCAGTACGATGTCGGAGTGGCCTGTAACGTTCTCTTTTTACGGGCCTCATCATTACGGCGTGGCCAAAAACACTGATCTCTGGTAAGTCATCTCATATCCCAGTGCGCATCTATGCAGCACCGTGATAGTCTTCACGCCGCTGCGCTGGTCGAGAGAGTGCCGTCTTCGCGCGGAGCTTTCGAGGGCAATATGAGCAGTGATCTCACTTTCGCAGTGTGGTGTATGCCAGCATTGTCGACTATGGATATTCCTCGAGTGCTCCGGTCTTCTCGTCATCTGCGTGTCAGGGTTGCTGACCAGGATCCAGGCAAGTACACGATGATTTTCCAAAGGCGCGCCTCGACGCGAACAACGGCAATCGCTGCGTTTCCTTAGGCATGGGCAAGTGCTGGTACATCCACTATCACGATGCTCAGGGTACATGCTGGACCGAACGCAGTGACGAGTTCCTCACCACCTACCCCGACGCCGAAGAATACATGAAATCCAAGCAGCAATACGGCTGTCCGACCTGCGTATCCCTCGGTCCGAATGGTTATTACTTCATCCGCACAGCCTGGGGAGCGTCTCACAAGCTACCCGCAGATGCGACAGCGCACCTCGTCAACATCGCCAATGTCGAGAAGTTCTACTTCGGCAAGAACGGCGCATGGGTGGCGCTCAAGTATGACGGCAGTCGCAGCTGGGATTTGAAGGGGCAGTATGGCAATCTGGCAGATTACATCAAGGAGGGTATCAATGGTGAGACGAGGGTACATGTAAGTTGACATCCCGCCGCCACGCCACACTTGAAAGTGGAAACTGACGGAGGTGCAATAGCTTGTCGCCATGAACCCGGAAGACGCCTCTCAATGGGTAATAATTTGGAAGAACGGCTTAGCCGCTTACAGCATCGGGTCTACCAATGTCATTGACTCGTTTGAATTGGAGGAGTGGTGTACGAAGAACCTGGGAACCAAGTGGGGAAGCTGATTCGTGGGTGAATGACCGCTTCAAGGGCGCATCGCAATGCAACGACAGCTCTACATTCTGAGGGAATGTGTTGAGCATGAGGCAGTCCACGGTCACCAGAGCCAATTGGAGATTGCCGATATTGGGCGTGGATCGGGTTGGCTGATCACTACAATATATGGTAGTTGATGTGATATAGAGCACGCACTCAGCACTTCCCCAGATCTGCCCGCAGCTCTGGTCACATGTTCTGGACCCTCTCTCCCCGCGCCGTTGATCCGCTATGCTCATCTAAAGCTTGCTGTTGACGAAGCTCAGCGCCTTGCTTCCGTACTCATTGGCGTAGCCGTTGTGGGTCGCAGCGTTGTTGCCGTTGCAGCAGTATGCTATTACGATCGTCAGCTCGGATTCTACTGCTTAGAGGAGTCCTTGGGGCTTCTTACGGTCAGCAGCATCACAGTAAGACTGGATCTTGCTGTTGTAGTTGCCGCAGGTCTGGCCTGAAGGACGGGAAGAGAACTACCACAGTCAGCATCACTCGGCCAGTGAGACACGATATGAAAGAAGGACACGTACGCCACCAGCCTTGCAAGTCCCAACGTTGTACGGCGCGCCGACCTCGAACCTTGGGTCGCCCATAAAGATCGCAGCCTTGATGTTGTAGGAAGCGATGCTCCCCGCCGCAGACGCACTCAACCCTTGCTTAGGGTCGCCATTGCCGCAGAGTGCGTTGTCGAAGATCTCTGAACCCTGAGAGTACCCCACAAGCACGATCTCGGTGCTGGGGCAAGACTTGGCGAACTTGCTCACAGCAGCCACGACAGCCTTGGTGCCCTGCTGGACAGAGTTGGAGTACGACACACCGCCGCAAGCGCTGCCGCCACCGCAGGCAGGGTAGGAGATGGCCTCAGCTGTGCTGCCGGAGTGGGCGGCGAGGATCTTGTTGACGACTGCGCCGGCGCTGCCGTAGCCTGGAGAAGCGGTCGTCTCGCGAGCGCCGAAGATGTGGATGCCAGGGCATGCTCGCTTCTCGAGCTGCTGCTCGACGGGGGCCGCGAGGGCGGTGGCGCTGAGGAGCGCGGTGAGGAGGGCGGTGGTGTACATCTTGAAGAGTCCGTGAAGGGAATGTGGAGAGTCAGTGGAAAGCAGAGAATAAAAGCTGTCTGAAGGTTCGAAAGGTCGAGTGTCCGATGCGTAGAAGACGATATATATGAGCATTCAAGAGCAGAGGTGCAGGGACCTACGATATAGCCTAGACCGCTTCATGAGCACCGTGCAATCCTAGCATTACTACTATAAGGCCTTACACGGGTAGTGCAAGGGCGCCCGAGTCACGGGGGAGTGCCCGGCGATACGTTTGTCATGTTGCCAGCGTACAATAGCCACCTATACTTGAGGCTGCTGGTGCCAGCAAAACTGTCAGTCTGATCGCGATTGTGGATCGAGTGCGTGGTCGAGGCGTGCGGTCCAGCAACTGATTGTCGCTGAAGATGAGAGCTTCAGTATCCGTACGGACGAATGGCGACCCTTTACCCGGCGAACACGAATGATCTAGGTCGTTCACCTGACCATAGTGTTGCAAGAGATAGAGTGCTGAAACGGCTTGAAGTGGAGCTTAGCAGTCTTGAATCTGGGGTAAAGCGGGACGCGACGTTCCGTTTGATGAGCTTGTTTCACCAGCTGCCAGAGTGCCTCTGCTGTGCATGAGTAACTTAGCTTATTATTATATTGCTTCCAGCGCGGGCAGAAGGGAACCTCTGAGGTTACTTAGCAGATTGACTGAATCTCAAGGTACTGTAGACATGCTTGGGTGGCTTGGCCTTACACGTCCTGCTTTGGTACTATATACACTACCCTCGCGGGCTTCAACTGTCGATCTCGACGACCCGTCAGCGGCGGAGGACTACTTATCGCGCTGCTCGAACAACGCCATTCATCCGCAAGACTCTACACATCATCTTCTCCCCCGCTCCTCCGTCCCAGTCATAGCCAGCCCCGCGCCCAGCCCCACAGGCTTAGCCCTCACCCCCGGACTCCCAGCCCTGCTGACTGCCGCACTGGGCACGGCACTCCGGTTATGGCTCATGTGCGCCTTCACCAAGTGTCCCGCAGCCAAAGCACTGCATAGACTCAGCTCACCAGCCAAGACGCCGGCCGCGACGATCCGTGCTAATTGCTGAGCATTTGCGCCTGGGGTGGTAGGATGTGGTCCTCGCACGCCGAGAAGATCGAGCATAGCTGCTTGGGGTTCGAGAATCGTGCCACCGCCTATCGTGCCAACTTCGATCGAGGGCATGGAGACTGAGATTTGGAGGGCGCCGTTGAGACTGCGAGATAACGTCAGTAAGCTGCGTAGAGTTGAGGGAAAGCTGAGTGAATCTTGACATACTTCTTCATGACAGTGATGCAATTGCTGCTCTCAACGTTCTGCGCAGGATCCTGTCCGGTAGCGAGAAAGATGGCCGTGACCATGTTCGCCGCATGAGCGTTGAATCCACCAATGCTGCCAGCCATTGCGCTACCTATCAGGTTCTTACTAATGTTCAGCTCCACTAGTGCATCCACATTGCTCTTCAGCACATCTCGCACGACTTGCGCAGGAATGATGGCTTCCGCTACGACAGACTTGCCACGACCATCAATCCAGTTGATAGCAGCAGGCTTCTTGTCAGTACAGAAGTTGCCCGAAACGGAGATGATGGCCATGTCCTCGAAGCCAGCTTCTTGGCTCATGACCTCAAGTGCCTTCTCCACGCCCTTGGAGATCATGTTCATGCCCATTGCGTCGCCCGTCGTAGTCTTGAAGCGCACGTAGACATACGTACCCGCAATGCTCGTCTTCAGCTGATTAAGCCTGGCGAATCGGGAGGTCGAATTGAACGCCTCGCGCATGACCTTCTGGCCCTCGGCACTGTCGAGCCAGACCTTTGCAGCAGCAGCACGAGTGAGTGTCTCGAAGCCGATGCAAGGCCCGCGTGTCATGCCATCGGCGGTCAGGACTGTGATCGCGCCGCCACCAGCATTGATGGCTTTGCAGCCTCTTGAAGCAGATGCAACTAGCACGCCCTCCGTCGTGGCCATGGGTAAGAAGTACGACTTGCCATCGATGACCAGCGGTCCGGCCACACCCAACGGAAGGGGTAAGTAGCCGACGACATTCTCGCAACAGGCGCCGTGCACGCGATCGTAGTCGAAGTTCTCGTAAGGCAGAAGGGACTTCTCGAGTGTCGAGGTAAGGTCCGAGGTCTGCGCATTGCGAGAGATAAGGGACCGGCGGATCTTGACGGCGCGGGTCTTGTCGCCAAGGGTCTTCTCGAGAGCGTAGCCGGGGATCTTGTTGCGTAGAGCAAGATCAGTGAGCTCCTCGTCATTGAGTAAGGCCGCTTTCTTGTCTTTTAGCAATGCTTCGCACTCTTCTCGACTCCGCTTTGGCGTGTCGCCGTTCGGAAGACCAGTATTGTGAGACGACGAATTTGATTCCGGATCCTTGTCAATGGGCGTAATGGCGTGACCATTCGTCAACGGTGGGCTGGCAGCATTCGCAGCTGTCTGCCCTCTCTGCTGCGCTCGGTCCTGCTCCGGCTCCTTGATACTCCATCTTGCTGCATTGAACAGGTACCCGTTCAGAACTAAGCTCATCGCGAGAGCGATGATAATCCATTTGCTCAAAACAGGATCCTCAAAGCTTTTGAGCAGTCCTTCGACGACTCTACCGCCCATAGCCGAGAACATGCCATTTGAGTATGGCCCACTCACGAGCGACCAATCCGAAGTTTCTGGTGCTGCGTAATGTACAGAAGGGTACTGTAGTTCATACTTGACCGGATTGAACACCGTTACCGACAATGGCTGTCTCGACTTCACAGCTTGGGCGAAAAAGTGATCAAGACCTTTGCCGGCAACTTTGAAAGGGTCCATAGGCGGTTGCGTAACCACGCTCGAGAGCCCAGCGGTGGCGACAGGCGTACTGTTCCTCGCGCCGCGGAAAGGCATGGTGCAGAGGTTCAGCACATTGATCAGGATAAATCCAGTCACCATCAGCACCTTGAAACGCGGGATGCTGCTATCTTTGATCTTGCGACCAAATATGCTCGTCTCGCCACTGGAGGGTAAGTCATCCCTAGGCCAGTCGTTGCTGCTTGCCACATTCTCAGCTACACGTCTGCTCACACCATCCTCTTCAAGCGCCTTGCGAAGTGCGACATGTCGCTTGATGCGATTGATCTCGAGCTTAACGGTTAGTACAGCCGTGTAAAAGGTGAACAGTAGGATGCAGTCGAAGAACAGCGTCCATGCTGCTAAGAAGCAGAATTGTCGCAGACCACCTTGAATGCCCGATGCAGCTCCAGCACAGAGAATGGCGATTTCGACGGCGTAGTCGCGGACAATCTCAAAGCCACGCTCGCGCACTGCGGTCTGTACAGCATTCTGTATCGTCAGTGGTGCATCACCCGAGCCCTGTGATGTGCTGTCGTGTCGTCTCCCAGCGATCGCCGCTGAGAGCACAGCCTGCGTGAGTATGATCGGCTTCTCGAAGCCCACTGTGACCACCAAGAACGGCGTCCCTTCCGATAAAAGCACCAAGTTGATCGGCACGCCCATCTTCATAGTCACCACCAGGCCAAATAGGAAAGCGAAAGCTGAGCAGAGCAGCACACTCGTCCCGAGCCAGAAATTCGAGCCAAGTCGTCGCATGCTCAGGAACAGCGAAGCAAAGGTTAGGTACATGCTCGTGTACCCCAGCACCATAATGATGATATCGAGGGTCTCAGCGTTCTTTAGCAGGTCCACGAATGCCGTCCAGGAGTTCTGCGCCCACTCGACCACCTGATTGGACTTGCCTGCAGTCTTGGAAGATTGCATCAGCCACAGCTTCCGCTCCGGCTCATCATCGCTGCCATCATCTTCTTCTCGCTGCCCAGCGCCCACGCCTGCTGGGAGCTCTCTGACGCCTTGTAAGAATTGTGCGGTCTCGCTGTAGGGCATTGAGTATGCCAACGTCGTATCTGAGCTCAGCGGCGCAAACCCATTGGCAGAGCTTGGCAGTATCTCCGCTGAGCTACCTTGAGGCATTGGTATCCTCCCAACTTCAGGCGCACCTTCCCCAGGAAATGCGAGCGTGACCACAGCCACATCCCCTCTCAGCTGCTCTGCCAACCTCGCGTCTGCCCCATTCTCCTCCAGCTGCCACTTCCACCCAGTTTCCTCCCCAAGATGTAACCTTCTGCTCCCTGCACTGAGTGCAGCCAGATCCACTCTGCCAACTCCACTGCCTGGCCCGGGTTGGAAGAAGCCTGTCTCCAGTAGACTTATGTAAGTGGTCGATGCAAAGACGGCTACAAAAGCCAATGTGTAGACCGGGTGTGTGCAGGCGCTGTTGGACACCGCCTGGAGGTAGGGCGTCAGGTGGCGATTGTAGAAGCCTGGTCGGGGCGGGGAGGTCGGGTCGTAGTTGCGGCGCCAGCGCGTGGGGATGAGGTAGTTGAGCATGTTGAAGCTCTTGTTGGGGAGTTTGTCGTGGTCCACGTGCTGTGCCTGCCGGGGGTAATATAGCAGCCTTGCTATTGTTCTCGGCTCGTGAAGTGAGGGTGGAGACGGTCAATTCAGTGGAGGTCCGCCGCGGGCATGGTAAGGGTTGTTGACGGAACGCTTGCGTGTCGAGAGGATATGTCACTATAACTTGGAAATGTCACCCTTGTCGTGCTCGTGTCCCAATGTCAATGCTGCCAATGGTCCCTCGCTCTTGCCTGCTTCGTGTGCTGCTTCAGATGATCTTGCGTAGTCAAAGACACCCAAATGCAGCAACTACTAGTACAGACCCCCGTGAATAACAAAACTGCCAACTGCTCCACCCAAATCCAGGACCCTGCAATCGCGCGGCCGGCGGTGTAGTAACAGACGGCTCGAGGTCAAGAAATTATTGGCAGGAGCTCCCGATGCGGTTAGTGAATCTGCGAAAGTTGCTGCACTCCACGCCGAGGAAATAACGCTCCACTTCTCCTATCGTGACTGCCGAAGTATTGAAGGAAATGGAAGACGGGTGGTTTGAGGAGTTTCACACGTCTTGACCCTCTAGGGCTACCCTTATCAGGATCATGGACAGCTACCTACGGTGACGAAGACGATTGCGAACACCACGCGGTCGCCACGATCTGCTCACGATGAGTACACAGGTACCTGTGACATTCAATCGTACGATTTCGACTTGCATGTCGCGAAGCTTGTTGCATGCAGGTACAGCTCCTTCGTTGGTAACACTACCTTACATGTAGAATGACAAGGTACTACCGGACGCGAACTGCGATTCGGTATTGTGTCAACCTCCTCACACATTGGTCTTGTGCCAATGTAAGTCCAGTGCACTTCACCACCCCCCTACCATCTCCATCTCATATCCCATTTCCGCCGATCTGCACGCACCGTAGCGCCGATATCCCATCTATCGCCCTCATCTCGATGATGCAGCGTGTCACCGCGCTGCACGAAGTGGTTGCTGCAATTATATGGCAGCCGATAGTATCGGTCGTGCGTCCCGCAAGATGCATATGGATTCAAGCAGGCTTTCGTGCGTGCCGGGCGGTCGTACGCTGAACCTGCGCGATCAACGGGCGTCGCGTATGGCTGATATAGGATCGATGGCCGACGGGAGCGCGATGACGAAGCGACGGTCGGCAGCTGAGCGCCATATCGGGAGCTCAGTGATGGAGGTCGGGATGTGGGTTCCTTTGGTACCATGGAACTGCGCCGGCTCGACAGACCCCGAAACGACGTGCGCGCTGACTGTGGCACGGGCAGCGTATGGCGTGGGCGATAGACTGGGTTGTCGAAAGGCAGGTAGCTTCTCTGCGCTGGCGCGAAGGAGACAGGGTCATTGATCGCCAACAAGCTCTCCAGGAAGCAGCTGCACTCTCGACCCTGTAGGTGACGAGAGCAGCCACAGCTGTAGGCGTAGGAGTGAAGAGGCATCTGTTGTGGGGCGACTGAGGCCAAAGAAGGATGCAGCTTTATATCGCAAATCCTGCTACGGCTCCGCTCGTTCAATATTGCCACGGCGTGCTCTCTGTTGTTGGCCGGCCTTATTGATGATGAGCAAGTGGCCATTGTACCACCCAGACTGAGCTGCTTGAGCAGACATAGCAGCTGAAGGTTTGTTGACAGCGCTTGGCTTGGTCTAGCAAAGGCGGATGGATAGTCCGGAGCAAAGTGCTTGTCCAGCCGCGGTCATTACTGCCGCATTTTGTTAAACCTGTAGAGCGGTATTCGCAGAGGCCACGTGCACTACTTGTGGCTGATCAATTCTTGTCCGTGAGAAGTGGCAGCACGCAAATGCCGTGGACGTTGATAGCAAGCAGGTATGTTTCGACTAGTAAGCGCCTTGGTCTTTCCGAATGAAAATCGAGTGGGAATGTACTCTTGACGAGTGCTTGATCCGTACACCTTACTACTGACAGCATTACAGGTCTTAACACATCTGTGAAGTCAGCAACCCTCTACCCAGCGCTCTATGCACCCCACAGGCGGCAGTACACGCTCCCAGGCCGATCTCAGCACTTGATCTCAGCCATCCTCAGCTTTCGTGACATCATTTCCCAGAGGTCCAGTGTTCCAGGAATCTTTCAAGGCGTCGTAGCATAGTCCTCAGCGACAACGGTATCTCCACCTTGGCTTCCCACTTCATCTGCGTCCCCATTGCCACCTTCGTATGCCTCATCGTCGTCCTCCCCAAGCCTTGCGAAGTGCCGTGCCACATTCTCGTCCTCCAGGTCGGGCAAGACCACGTCCCACTCCTTCTCCGCAGTGCCATTCGCGATCTTGCCCTTCGCGGCGATCTCGTCCACATCCACATCCTCGTCGTCCTCCACGTCCGCCGCCTGCTTCTCAGCTACTGTTCGAAAGCGGAAAGCAAGCATCATGCCGTCCCGGATGCCTGCGTCTGCTACAGTCTGCCCTACACTAGTTGCCTGACCTCTACTGCTCTTCTGTGCCTTTGCCTTCCCATTGCCGTTCGCCGTTCTCGCAGGTTGCCCGACTTCCTCCCAGCCTAGGCTCGCATCGTTCGGGTCTCGAGGGATTGCTAAGACCACATCTTCGGGGTCTTTCGGTATGGCGTATGAGCCGAGTTTGCCAGATGATTGCGTTTCATGTAGTGTGTCAAGCAAGCGGACGGGAAGCGTGGACAGTTTGGACGTAGGTTCGGTGTGGAGGAGGAGCGTGGTCTTGTGTAACTTCAAGCGGATGGTAAGGGTTTGAGAGGTTGCAGTCGAAGGCGCCATGACGAAGAAGTGACTGCGGAGAGGAAGTCGGAGTGGTGTGAGGGGAAGCGAGCGGTGGAGGGGTGTGAGTACAGGAAGGTGGAAGTGTTTGCTGGCTCTTGGTGAGCGCGACGTGATATGCCTGATTGGGAATGCCGGGACCAGAGCTGCTCGTGCCTCCGCGAGCCATTCGAGTGCTGGCTATACATGTGCCCGCATCTATAGCCGATGCTGCCACGAGCATGGCAGACGACGTCGCCGTCGACAATCCTCTGACTCCCGCCGAGCGCGCACAGCTCCAGAATGACTGGTACCAGCAGCGCCTCTCCCTTCCCATAGCCCTCCGCCTCCCGCTCTACCTCTCCATCTCCTCCCTCACCGGCTTTGGCTTAGGCATAATCCACGGCACGCGCGAGACTGGCAAGGTTCTCCCGATTCCATTGAAGTAGCTCTCGCTAACACAACACAGGCCTCCGCTTCCGCGCCGAGAATGCCCACCGCCTGCCCACCACCCAAGCAGGCTGGTACCTCTACCACAAGTCCAAAAACTACGTCTCGCTCCTCGGTGGCCTGAAAGAAGGCTTCCGCATGGGTGGGCGGCTCGCACTATGGACGGGGCTCTTCGCGGGCATGGAACAAGGTATCGATCGCTTCCGCTCAGTGGCTTATCGGACCTTCCTCGCACAACCGGCTGTGGAGCCTCTTCCACCTCGAGGCAGCCCAGCTAGGGAGGTCGAGAGACGGAGAAGGATCACGGAACGGCGAGAAAGGGAGGCGGAGAGGGAGCGGAGCAATGACTTTCTTAGCACTGCATTCGCTGGGCTTGGGACGGCGGGGGCGTTCAGTCTGGTGAATGGGTTTCCGTTGCCGACTTTCAGGAGGATTGCTATGATGGGACTGAAAGCTGGGTTTGCTTTTGGGTTACTGCAGGATGCTGTAAGCATGGCACGTGGTAGGCGATTGGGATATGTGGAGTGGATCAGGAGTCAGCTTGGGCGTGAGAAGATCGAAGATAATCTGGCAGTGGGGAGCAGTGCAGGCTGAACGATTGGCACCCACGCACATACCGAGACATAGAGGAACTCCATCGGGTACAGGAAGATTGAGCACTAGGATCCCGACTTATCAGAAGGTCACCCTGATGAATTCAACTTCCGGTCAGCTGCGCAGTCGCTTGCTCCAAGGAGATTGTACACGACTCCTGTGCGATACACCTGATTTCCTGACAGTCTGCAACGTCTACCTTGGATGGCACGAGATTCGACACCTCTTCTCCAGCCTGCCCAACTCACGCAGTGGGCACAGGAACTATCCGTGCGCGCATAGTCGGAAGGCTTCGATAGCAAGGCGCTTGTCGAGCTGTTCAAGGATCCCGCAGCACACTCGAGTCCGCTAATAATCAAGTGTCCCATATCGCCTCGGGGTGATTGGAACGGCACTCTTGGCCACCAGCCTGTGGGCGACACGGATGATGGCGTTGCCGCAGCTGCCCCATCTTCGAACTAGTGCGCTTCATGGCAACCATGACGAGGGCTAGGGTTGGACAATGCAGTGCGATGTTGGTGGGTGTAGGATCGGACAGGTAGCCTAGGAGGCAGGTCGTAGGTGATGGTGGACGAGTGTTCAAAAGCTTGGGCTGGGGTCAGCGCATGCTTACACTCACGTAGCGAGTCTCTGCCAGCGTCTTGGCTGCGTGACATGTGCGAGGAAGTGAAGTCGGGAGCGCAGGTACGTGGAGGTTGTCCGGGATTGAAGGTAGTATACGAATATTCTGCGTGAAGCTACGTCTCACTCATGTGGCAGCACGTATCCCGTTAGAACAGAGCAAGGCGAAGATCCTCATGCGTAGCAGGGCATGCTGCAGGCACTCGTGGAAGATGTACATCGTCTCTACATATGACCACCAAATCCGTCTCTACCTGCCAAAGAACTTCTTCTCCAACGGCCTCGCAGCGCAGTATGCCACAAAACTAAACAGGAACCCCAATTCGAAGCCGACATCGCCACCGTACGGAATCGCACCGGCCTTCAAAGCAATGGGCCCAACCCACCAGACCTGGCTCATACCCGTCACCATGCCAGCAATCCCGCAGCAGAAAGCAAACACAGCCGCAATTCCAGGGGGCAACTTCATAGGCTGATCCCAATGCTCTGGGATATACCCCTTCATGCCCTTGCGGAAAACGAAATGGTCTGCCAAGGAAGTGCCTTCGTAGATCGCGAGCCAGTAGCCGATGAAGTCCATGAAGTATTGGAGGACTAGGGCGAAATCGTAGTAAGCTGGAATCGCGATGGCGATGTAGACACCCGTAGCAATGAAAGTCCAAATGAAGCGGGGGACGCGGGCGGTCCAGTGAGCAAGGACTTGTACCGTCAGCGCTACGGAGTAGATGTTCGGGCAGTTGTTTGCGATAATGCTGAGTGCGAGAATAATGATGCAGAATTTGCCGAAAGTGCCGAGATGGTAAATTAACACGGCACCCAGCAAGCCTCCAGTGTGAGTCGCATCATATCCGGCCTGGTAGCGATTATCGCCGCCATTCAAAGCTGTAGCGGAAGTGACGGCAACAGCGAGCATTTCCGTGAAGCACAGTGGAATGATCAGTCCCAGCCACGTCCAGAAGAAGACTTTCGTCCGCGACTGGTTCGAGGGCTGGTAGACCGTGTAGTCTGCTGCGTAGCTCGTCCATCCTGTTGCAAAGCCGTAGATGACGGAGCCGAAGGACAGCACGGAGCCCATCTCAGAGGTGCCCACGCCCCAGGGAATCGCCACAAAATCGCCGCTGTGCGCGAAGACGCCGAGGAGAATGAGGAAGATGATGAAGGTCGGGATCCACGAATAAAACTCGTAGGCGTGCACAACTTTGTAGCCAAAGGTCGTGACTGCGAGCGTGAGAATCGCAATGATTACGATGCCGGCTGGACCTTTAACATCGGAGTTCACGGTCTCGATCAGTTGGGCGCCAACAATGCTGTTGACTGCGGACCAGCCGATGCAGGCGAGAACGTTAAAGACGGCGACTGCGGTGTTGTTAGTGGCCCACTCTCGATATGTCCAAGACTTGCATAAGCGTAGATAAGCGTACTCAGCTTCACCCCATACCACCCGTACCAGAACCTCGAGAGCACCATTTGCCGTAGTCCAAACCTCGGCCCAAACGTACTGAAGTAGCACACCGGCGTTATCCCAAGCAAGTTGAAGAACAGAATAACCAGCATCGAGTCTGCTACGCCCAGATAAAATGTCTGCTTCGCCAACAGTCCGAGCGCAAAGCTGGACACGACCATATTCGCACTGAACCACATCGTCCCGACATTCAGCAATGCGCGAAAGCCCGAATCTGTACGCTCATCTTCCGGCACGCGCTCAATGCCGCGCTGCTCGAAGCCCAGCTTGCCTGCGAAGCGCTGCGCGCGCGCATACCAGCTATTGCCGATCTCGAAAGACTCGCCAGGGACGGCATTGTGCTGATCGGTGATGTGGGCGGGGTTGTAGGGTTTGGAATCGCTGGTGTCGGAGGAGGCGTGCGCGCCTTTCTCGACGTCGTAGGAGGTCATGGTTGTGGCTTTGGATGTGAGGTCGTAGGACTGGATTGGGAGGGTGGATGGGATGGAGCAGCTCAGGCGAGCCCGAGTTTGATCTGCTTCACTGCCGTACTGAGGAATCCAACAAGACAGACCAAGCGCCAGGGAAAGAAAGCGATGCGTGAGATAGACTGCCACACACAAGTATATACCCGAACCCACAAAAGAAACGCAGCCCTACTTCTTACTGTACCCGCAGCATGTCGCCGCAATCGCACACGGCCGAAGTACCCGCGACGCAGGCATTCGTCGCGTGCATGTCAGCGCTGTGTGCAAGAACAAAAGATAACGAAACGGCGATCTAGCCCAGAGGAGCTGGTGCATGTGGGCCCGGCCACGCGGGTTTCGCCTCGCGAGGCCAATGAGAGGTCTGTGTGAGGAGCTGTCGTCGGGATCGACCGCTGGGAAGACTTCCTTGGGAGAGTGCTTATCGCGCTTGGCGAGGGGTGGAGGCATCTTGGAAAGCTTCGAGAAGCGTGATAGGAAAGGGAGGAAATTGCCGATGCAGTGGTGTTCTGGGAGCTGGCTGTGAACATTGATGGTGGTCAAGTCTTGCGTGTTGGAATCAGCGGCGTCCTCCACTAGTCTGCCTCTTCCCTAGAAATGACCTTGGCGGATCTTCGGAGCGAAGTAGCACGAGGCATGGGACGGTGTTGAAAGCCAGGGTCTCGCCACGAGAACTGTCAGAGTCGTGTAACGAAAATAACATTAGGGTATATATGCTCCTCACTGGAAGCTTCAAGGCGACCTCTGCCCGTCTACCCAACAGCAGACCCGTAAGCCCGCTTACGCGTACACCGTCAAACCCGTCTCCTCGACATCCCATCTCCTTGAGAGGATTTCAAGCCTGCTCTGCCCGCCGTGCTCTGCGCTCAGCGATAAGGATCATACTCTCCCTCTCCCTCCCTCCCAGACCTCTCATCTCCCTTCGCCACAATTCCATTCGGCATCGCTACCTCCTCTTCGCTGCCTCCCTTACCCCAACCAAACCAGCCGTTGACTTTCTTGGAGGTGTTGCTTCTCTTGATCTCCAGCGGCTTCACACTCTCCACAGACCCACTAGACTTGTGGATGATATCGAGCAGATTGTTACTGCCTCTACTGACACTGAGCTTGCCAATGGGTGCTAGTACAGGCTCGGGCTCATCGTCTTCAGAGGGTAAAGGTTCCGCCACTAGTGAGGCAGGCCGAATGCCGACACTCTTGACGAGCTCGATGGTCGCGTGCGTGAGGTTTGAGGCTGCTGCATCTAGTAGACCGACTGGCGACAGGCCATGGGAAGCGACGTGCAGTTTGCCGGCCGTGATTAGGGAGTTGGCAGTGCCCATCACACGCGCCTTGAGTTTTCCCAAGCTCTCACGACTGCCTTCATCGCTGCCGCTGCCCGAGCTGTGTGGCGAGGGAGAAGGTGTGGGATAGCCTGACGTGCTGAGTGGGGAAGTGATGGCTGCGATGCAGACGGCAACTTCCTTGACGGCAGAGAGGACAGGTTCGGGCTCGGACTGTCGGCCGGCGAGAAGCAGCGATTCTATGGCGAGTTGGAAATTGGTGACTGCCACGCCGTCCACCAGGCCTGTCTCGCTGACGAACGCCGAAGGTAGTGCAGGCTTGGTGATAGGGAGGCCCATGGTGGAGGCACGCAGGGAGCGGTTCTGAGCTCGTAACTTGGCATAGCGGGTGCGCCAGGTTGAGATGTCGGACTCAAGACCCGTGATGCGGGAGTGCTGAGCTTCGGACTCCTCGGTGGAAGAGTGGTGAGTCGAGCTGAGTGCACGCATCTCGGCAAGATGTTGCATTGCCTGAGCTTGAACTTCGCTCGTGCGCTGCTCCTGCGCCGCGAGCTCTTCTTCCAGTGCGTGAATGCGGGTTTCCTGGTCTGCTGATCCCGATGAAGGTGTGTCGCGAATCTCGTCAAGCTCAGCTTCTCGCGTTCGGAGGTGGTTTTGCAGACTGTCGCGTTGCCTGGAGAGATCTTCAAGCTGAGCGCGGAGGCTGGAGTGCTCCGTCTGCAGACCTGAAAGTGAAGACTGCAGGGTGGTCTTCTCGGTATGGGTGTTCTCCAGTCGGGTCGTGATGTCTCTAAGGCTCTGCTCATGAGTGGCGTGAAGGTCTCGATCCTGCTGGCTCGTGCCTCTTCGAAGAGTGTCAAGCTCGCTCTTCATAGTCTCGTGTAGACGTTGAGCGTCTAACACCTTCTGCTCGAGCGTCTCTCTCAGATCATGCCACTCTCTTCGCTCTTCACTGACATTCCGTTCCTTGTCTTCCATCTCAAGTCGTCTGCCCTCGAGGTCGCGGTCCCTCTGCAATAAGCTCCCTTCCATCTCTTGCACTTTGCTTCTCAAGGTAGCAATCTCGGCCTCTTGCGCTTTCATGACCTCCGGATCACCGCCCCTGCCAGCACCCGGACTCATCGCGTCACTGCCAAGCGGACTGCTCAGCATGTCCATCCCTCTCTCATCACCGTATGGGCTGATGCCCAAGTCCTCTTCATCGTCGTCCTCAACCATGGTACTCTTGTTGGGCACGATGGTATTACTCTGAAAAGTCTTGGGCAGCGGCTTCATCAAGTCTCCTCTGTCGCTCTGCTCGCTCGGTCTTCGGCTGCTAGCACCCATGGGACTTGCAGGTCTGAAACTCTGGTATGGCGCCTGAGGCATGCCCGGTCGACCCTGACCAGGTAAGGGGACTCGATATCCTGGCGGCATGCCGCGACCTTGACTGGTGCTGCTCAGCGGCCGATCGCCTTCACCGCCTGTGAATCGCGGAATGCGACGCTCGAGCTCGTAGAAGACATCTGTCGCGAGCTGCTTGAATCTCTCAATTGGAAGTGTGCTCAACTTCTGTCGTGCTTGATTCCGTTTCGGATGGAAGTTGTTCTTCGGCAACAGGTATCGTGGTACATCTCGTACGCGTTGTAATCGTTCGTCTTCTCGGCGAATTAACTCATCGTAGACATCTGTACTGAGCTCCATGAACTGCGTGACGGATAATCGCAACAATTTGTCTCTTGCGCGATTAGGTTTGAGATTGCCCTTCTCGTCCCGAAGACTGGTGGCCAGATAGTTCTTCAGGACTTGATAGTGTCGCGAAAGCACATCCTCGTTGTCCGGCCGAAGTCCCATGCTCCGTCCGCTGTCCCTCGCGCCACCAGGAGGCCCAAATCGTCCGTCACTCCGTCCTCCTATCGAGCTCGTGGAGGAGGGCGGTCGCATGCTGCCGCTACTTGCAGCAGAAGGTCGCGACATGTCTGTGCTGCCACTGGGGTGCTGAGAGCCCGGCGGTGAAGGTCGCTGTGGTCGCGCAGCGCCATACGGTCCACCTCCATAAGGTACATCGTTGGGTGTGCCACCAAGCGGATTGATGTTGTGACTGCTCGGCCCACTTGGAGGTCCATAGCGCGAGGCGAAGGAGTCGGAGCTGTTCATTGAGAGTGGGGATATAGGGCCGTTGTGGCGATGCATGGTGGGTGGTGGCATGCGACGGCTACTCAATGAAGGCGCATCGAGTCCAGAGGGCGCGCAAGGAGATAGTCAATGATGTAAATGTTGGGCACAAGATTCCAATGCGTGTGTGTTATGCTATAGCGCGTGATGCCGGAGACTCGCAAGCCGCGCACTGGCGTCGCAGTATGTCGCGAAAGGCCCCTTCCGAGTCGCGGGTGTCACAGATGTCGTTTCTGGTTGTCAGCCTATCGAAGGCGGGTAGCGATGGCCGTGTCGTCTGTTCTTGCTGACTGCCGTAATGCTATCTCCAAATGAATGTCCAGTCTCTAGCGAATGTCTGATTCAATCCGCGCGCAAAGCACACACACACATACACAGAGTGAAGATACTCGGACAAGCGGTAAGGATCATGTCGAGACGGCGGGAGGATGTCGAGTTTCACGACGCAAGCCAGCCAGCCCCTGGATGTGCACAGACTTGACAGATTCGCGTAACTTGCGCTGACCAATGGTGCTGCGCAATAAGCTTCTGTCCCTGCCAAGTCCTGCAGGAGAATAGGCACGTCCCGCTGGCGCAATGGATCCTTGCCGGATAACGCAATGTCAAGTGGACCGAACATCTCAGAAGGCATGCATGACAGGCATACGGACAGATGCGAAGCGTTGGAATTCTTCGGCGCCCTACATCTGACACGAAATTCACTCTTGGGTTCGGCAGGACTCGGAGCGAGCGCAGGTGGACTTTGCCGGGATGATGCGAGATGCGATCGACCAGAGATGATGGACTTCGCCGAGGTTCGTGGCTACCTACATGGTTTCCACTGCTGGACAATGATGCACATGCCATCAGAGCCACCGCATAATTGACCGGTCACCGGCGTGTAATATCCAGCTCATGGCTCAATGCTCCACCACATCCACTTCTAAGCTCTTGGTAGTATTCGGTCGTCTTGCAATGCTTCGCTTTCGACACCAAGTGGATCATCGTATTTGCCTCCTCTTTCACGTCGCGCTGAACGGGGGCGTCTGCGGCACCAAATCGCAATGCCATTGTTGCAGAAGCTGGTCTCATCTGGCGTTGACGTGGGGAATTCGTTCGGCGGCGGCGCATTATCAGCAATACATGTGCTGGACCCGACCTGAACATGCACAATAGTCAGCATGACCGCAATCCCAATGTCTCGACGGCTTTGGCAGCAGGGGTTAGAAGTCCAATCAGACTCTCTAGGGGAGCATGTATTGTCAGTGCTCCCATGCCTCATGGGCAGCGCGCCTTCGATATAAGCAACGTTCAATTATCATGGGAAGCTGGATATGAGTGATGGAAGGGTGCGAGCTCACCTGCGAATGCCTTCGAATATCTTCTCTTGCTGCGTGGCACTCAGAATTGGCAATCTTTGCCTATTCATGCGACAAACTCAGCAATGGCTCAGAGCTGAAGGGGTTCGTGAGTCGCCGGAACGGCTGTGGATCAGAGCGCTGCTGGAGCGAGTTTCTTTGACACTGATCTTGTCTCAGAAATCCGGCGATTAGTGATCATCATGGAAGGGAGGGTTCGCTGAACAAAGAGGGCGACATACCTTTTGCTCCTGCTCGTGAGGTGTTGACAATACGGATGCCTGGCCACGAACCAATATCAGCATGCTGCCTGGTGCGGAGCCGTTACATCATTGCGAGATGGTGTGCAAATCAGGAAGCATTCTCGACACTGGCTGACCTCCTGGGCCTGCCGTTCATGAAAATCAGACCGCCGATTGTGTGGTCATCAAGCGGAGAAGTATGCTGGGAGGCTGGGGTAATGTACCATGACTGTCCGCTCTCCTCGTATCGAGCTCTCACGCGGAAGCCTGGTCACATCGAAGGTTAGCACCCTACCCTCAATACCCTCAATGGGATCATCTCAACAGTGGGGCTTAGATCTGCATCAGGACCTTTGCTTTTTGCGACATCGGCTGCCCTTCTGGGTCTGCTATTCGGAAAATTCGATCGTATCTGGATTGTACATGCTCATCATTGGAGTGTCAGGGGAGGGAGTGGGTGTGCATACCTGGAATTTCCGCTTTCGGGAGCTGTCTGCATTGGACAGCTGGTGTTCTGCGAACAGCAAAAGTCAGTGCAGCTTCTAATCAAGCGGCGGTACTGAGGAATCAATAGCTGTGCAGTTGGAGATTCAGAGGTGCTGAGAAGTAGCCGCCTTTGTTGCTCATTACAGGGATGCTTCAGCGTCGCCAGTGGCCCGTCCACGTCGCCTGAGCAGAGCCTAGCTGCGAAGCATGGCCTTTTCTCATCATGAAGAGCGTGGCGTGGAGAGGCAGCGACTTACCACGGTCAGCGACGTCCGGATACTGATCTGTGAAGGACTTGTAGTGGCGTCTGCAATGTGTTCGCACTTCTGGGGCTGTGGGAGAGCGTCAAACGGCCGCAATGTACGGACACCTGCATTTACGGAGAGGGTCGGTGCATGAACCCGTGAGCTTTCTACACAGGACCACACTTACTGGCAACGGTGGAAGGAGGTTGGCTTGTTTGCCACGTATCGATCAATATCGCCTCTGCCTTGCGGCCTTTCGCTTAGTTGCTGCTCGGCCCTGACAACTCTGTATGGACCTGATGACACTGCGGTCAGCTACCGCATATTGGACCCTCAGAGCAGCGGCAGGGGAAGTGTTGTTGCAGTCAGACGATCAAATTATTCGTCATCGTGCCAGAGTGTGTCTTATCGAATCTTGGCTAAGAAAGCCGAGATATTGTCGTCATTGCAGCGGAAGGAAATGGCTGGGCTTACCTTCGAAGCCACAACTTCGTCTGGAAGACCATTGCCATTGAGCTTCGGTGGCGTAGTGGCGCTGGAAGCCGGCAACCTGTTCATCTTAGTCAGCTGATTTCCGGCAGGATGTCGCATGAAAAGGGATGGTGCTGAGCGATCCTCAGATTGGTGGTGTTTGCATCGAGCTCAAGACTCTCAGTTGGACTTGCACGTCGTGTTGTTGGTCATCCTGTCAAGGTCGGAACAGGGAGGAATACAGCACGTACTTGCTGGGTGATGTGTGGTGCTGTACTCTTGCTCGGAACCATAGGATGGACGCTGATAACCTAGGAGCTTCGACGGCGAGACTGGCGATCTGTCGATACTGGTCAGTCCTGTCCCATGAACGATATATCGGTAGGGAGCAGATCGATGTCGCCTCAGAATGCGTTTGTTCACATAGTCCCAGACTCAGATTCGAATGAAGATCATTGCACTGAGGATCATCTTTCGACACATCAAGCCGCTGAAGAAGGGATGACTCACCGTTACATTGCCCACCTCCTGGAATCTTGCGGCAGGACGGCGCTCTTGTGGACTGAGCAATGATGGCGGCGAAGCTGCGAAGCGTCCTTGGTAACTGCGATACGCCGTCAGCTGGTATACTGGTAGCACTTGCTCGAAACAATGTCGCTGATATCGCCTCAGACTCCGGAGTTGTTCACATTGAGTCGCCGACTCAGGTTCAAACACAGAACTACCCGAGTGTATTATCTTCTGACGTGTTGGATATTTGCTGGAGGGTGAAAGTACTTGCTTTGAACAGCATCGAAGCCGCGCGTATCGGTCCTTGTAGTTCTTGCAAGCACTCGCCGCTTCGGTCGAGGGGATGAGGGGATGTTCTGCAGACTGCGACGTCAAAGCAGCGGATGCGCAACAGGTTCTGGACGTCCGGCGAGGATGTGAAAAGGGGGTGCAGTCATAGTAACAAGGACGGCTACATCGAGCACCTGCTCTTAGCTCAAAATCACGATGTGTCTCATCGTTGTACCTGCGAAGATCTTGCGGTGGGAATCACTGACCTTAGAAACGCTGCGAGTTGTCGAAGAGAAGGCGCGGTGCTGGCAGGTCTTTGCCGGGGAACCGTTCGGATCTAGTCGAGCGGAAGGTCAGCGGAGGTGCTGTGTTGCCAACTTGCGGCCACGCAATGGGATTGTCCGTGGATCAGATACGTGCATCTGGGCTTTCCGAGGCGAGTCGAGCTCTCAACTAGCCGATGGAGGTCTGGCTATTGCATCATCGGAGGCTGCCTGGCGATGTTGAGAGGAGGTGAACATTTCCACCTAGTGCGCAAGTGATGCACGCCGTCGTTGGAGACGGTGCCATCTTGCTGGACGGCGCCAGTGATGGTCTGAGATCCTAGCAAATAAGTCAGCATCAGCATAGCTACCTCTAGTCTTGTGCATGCAAGTGAAAGAGTTGAAGTCAGAAGTTGTGGATGTTGGGTACCGGCATTGAGCAGTGCTCTGTGGAACCGTGGTACGTGCGGCTGGCAATGGGCTTGGAGGGGATGTGTGGACTTACTGCTCGGTCTTTCCTTCGTTCCTGTGTTTGGCACTGTTTTGTCTTCCCATTTCTTTCTTTGTCTCTTGCCCATGGCGCGAACGTGGGTGGACTTGTATCGATGTTCTGCATCGACGTGGTCAGCTGTATTCTCATGATCTTGTCGCCTTTCGATGAGATGGGGAGGAACGATCAGTAATTGAAGATTGTTGTTCTCAGCGACCCGGAAGTCGTGGCGAGGTACCCAGCAAGCGCGGGTTGCCTCGTGCTCGAACTTTGGAAACCTGAATTCATCATGTAAGGAGGTGATGGTTTGATCGTGGCACTCACCCGACTTGAAGCTTCGCGTTGCCTTGCAAGGCCTTGTGTTGACTTTGTGGGCATCGCTGAGCTATTGGAGGACGGGACTAATCTGGCGAGTATGCTTGATCAGTAATTGTTCAATGGAATAGTGGCCTGTGATGAGGTCGAAAATGTTCGATCAGGAAAGTGGGTAAAGGTTTCTCATGTTGCAGGGACCCAGCACGAGTCCAAGCTTCAAACAAAGTACGTCTCATATTGGTCATCATGCACTTGAAAGGGAAGAAAGCGAAGGAAACTTGCCGGTAGGACGCTCGGAGATCCGCTGTCGTCGACTAGCAACGGAAGTAGCTGCTGGTCGCCGTGAAGGCGTTTGGGCAAAGCAGGAAAGCGGCGATCTGGCAAGAGGTCATGGTCAGTACAATCTCGCCAGGGAAGTAAGATGCGCAAAGGGCAGAGGAGACTGATCAGATATTGGTTAAGAAGAGTTACCATGTTGTCAGAACCCAGCACAGGTTCCGCGCTTCAAACCAGGTATGTCTCTTGTTGGTCATCTTGCACAGGGCAAGGTAGGAAGTGGGTGCAGCTGACTTGTCGGTCTTTTGAAGGCTGACAGCCGTTGAATGATTCTGAGGCCATGGAGGTTGCCGTCAATCGTTGCAACCCGCGTACACGCGTCTGGAATCTGACTTGCAGTGTCAGTGAATGCACGGTGGGTCTTTGTCTCTGTTCTACCATCGTGACCCATCGCTCAGTACGCTTTGCTATTGTCAGCGCGCCAGGAACCAGCAAGTGATTTTAGGACAAAGGCGCCACTGCGGCTTTCTGGTGCTCAAAAAGTATAGTATCTTTTTATTGTGATTGTTGTATCGCTTGTCATCATCGCTCGGCTCGCGGAGGTAGGGGTGGAAACGTATCTTCGTCGATGAGCTTGTTCTCGAGGATGTGATGCTTGCAGGACCACTAGTAGTCAGCAATGTCTTCGATCATTATGTTGCTGAGTAGGAAGTGGCTGAGTGGGCGATGGAAGACCTGGCTTTGAAGTTACGAAGTCAGCAGACCAGTGCATGATCGATCGAGGCGGAGTGATCGAAGCATCGAACGGCTCCGACCAAGCAGACGTAGGGACGTCCTACCCATCTATAATCAGGGTGATCCAATTAGGCACAATCCCGTGTCGAAGACTCTGTTGGTCCCTCTGATCTTGTCTTCGGCTCGCGGAAAAGTGAGCAAACGGAACCACTTGACCTGCAGAAGAGTGGATTGGCGGCGGCGACGATTGCCAGCGGTGGAACGATAGTAAGCTGCAATTTCGGTTTACGAAAGACAAAGCGCTTTGCGTTGTAGACTCCAGACTTGATGGGTGTTGATGCTATGTCGGAGCGAATGCAGTGAGGAGGAAGTTGGTGGATCTGAAATTGAGCGAGTGCGTGTTTACGCCACAATAAGTCACGAGCTGGGCTTTAAGCGAGATAACATCATAGTATCGACGACGAGATCAAGAAGTTGAACAGTGAGAACGAAGCAGGTTGGGCATGACCAAAGATCGATCGATCGATCAACGAGTGACTACGTTTCAATAATCTTCCTAGTCCAATGCCAACAGCCGCTCCAACAACAATCTCCGTTTTGTGTCCGTCGGTCGACGCGTAGGCTTGAATATCGTGTATTACCGCCTTCCGAGACCACGAGCTCGACATTCTTCCAGTCGACTAAATGAAGGGCACTACGGAGCAATGTATGCTTCTATGCTGACCAATCACTATGAACAAAAGATGGTATCTTTCGAGAGGTGAGCCAGGTGATCAGCACAGACCGCAGGCTGAGTCGTCGATTGAACTATTTTTTTCCCACGCGTGACACCGACCTTACAGGACACCACGAGTGCGAACTCTTCGTCTCTTGCAGGCGTTGACCGGAGTCGCTCTCTTGCCGGTCCCACTTCTGGAGCAACCTGCGATGAGTCGTGAAAGCTATCGCAGGGACCGCTGCTTCCATCGGTGGCCTGGATCGACACGAAATGAAACAAAAGGATGATCAACGATGGAAACCCGCGGGAAATAACGGGCCCTTGGAAAGCAGCAGCACAGGAATTGACGAGGCGGAGTGAGATCAAATGACACAATACAGTGCTTTCAGACGGGAAGGTCGGAAGATGCTGGACTGGGTACGTGACTTGTAACAGATGGCCCAACGAGAGGAAGGAGAACTATCAACAAAACTATCAACGGGCTAACTACTCACAGAATCACAGGTTTGGCAGTAGCACGTCCCTTCGACAATAGTCGTGCCGATCAAGCAGGGCAGTCGTCAAGTGTCTCCACAAACGCATCGCCCTAGATCCGCTCGACTGTCGAGTGATCGAACACATGGCATAGCAGGAGATATTGTGCTTTCTTGGGTATCTTTGGTTCCCGCACTGATTAGATCGCCATGCGTCTACCACAACGAGTTATTCCATGTCTCTGCCCACTCGGATAAGCAAGAGAACACACCGCGAATGAACTACGGGTTCCAGGCGACGGCACAACAGGAAAGGTCAATGACGGTTCAGCACTGCGGTGTCTCGGAGTCATGAGCGTGGAAGATAGCCAGCCAGCCAGTTTATGAGGAGCGCGCTCGGAGTTGCTGGAAATCATCCGCTGAGCGTCTGTGTTGCAGATGCTTGGTACCGGGACAATCGGCGAGACAATGTTGACTGCCACGGGCTGATGGACGCAATCAGTCGCCAGACATCCAGGCATCCCTCCATGAACGCTGGATCCACCGATGGGAAACTTGGAGCGCCAGTTCCGACAGCGCATACTCGTGTACCTTGCGCGAGTGTGGGTAGAGCATAAATCTTCCTCTCAGGACCACCGAGATCAGACCGCTTCACCCAGCAACCTGTGTTGCATTCTGCGCAATGGAATCAGGAGCTGAATCACATGCAAGGCGAGCCATGTGCCGAACAGTGTTGACATCGCTGTCTGACATGCAAGGTGGAGTGGAAAACAAAGATATTCGTTTATGTCGACAAAGTGAGGTGAGATGAAGGATGCTGCGGGCGGAACGGCACACTCAAAATCCTGCCAAGGTCTCCACTCCAGCAAGCCAATGCAGACCTCACCTCCCATCGACATTGCTGTTCTTGCCGTCTGCGGGCAATACAGACTGATTCCGCGCGACGTCGATGTCTCCTCAAAGGTTCTTTCAGCCCTCAAGCCGTTGAGTGCTCGCACAGCTGCTCTGGTCGATCTCCCGATTGCCGAACACGAGACCTCAATCGCCGTAGCCTGGCACATTTACCGCAATGCGAATAGCAAGAAAGTTGCAGCATGCTCAGCTCACAGTCTATCGAATCAATGGCAGTCGCTCAGTAGTGTCAGCTGCTGTGTCTTGGAGACGCGATCATGATTTTGAAGGGAAGAGCAGTAGTGGGAGCGCGTTCGAGCGGCGGGACAAAGGGCCAATGACATACTTGGCAGGTTCGCGCGCTGGATGGGCATCACTTGGGCATGCACCCGCGTTGTCATCTTGAGGTGGCAGAAATGGGTGTCACGCACAAGGTATATGGCACGTACACCACTTTACTCGTCTGAATGTCATTGAATGCACACCATTCCGTCCTCCGTGTCATTGCAAAGCCGCGTCTCTTCTCTTCCCTGCCCAATGACATTGACGTAGCTGGGAAGTCGAGCCAATTCCTGTCGATGTTGGCTCCGAAATGTGGTCGCACGAAGGCGTGCATGCAGATGCGACATCTACGTGGTCACATGCCATGCCAGGTCGCGCGAGCCTGCTAGCTACGCCAATTGCATCGGTTACAAGCGATCCACCAAATCCCAGAGAGTCTCTCGAACGCGTAGCGTTGCAGGACCAACAGCAGTGAGAACTCACCACCGAATCCAGAGTTTCATCTTTCATACATCATATACGTAAAAGTTGGCACCTTTGTCACCACCTCTAGTCCTGCTGCCAGATGAGGAAGAGGAGGAATGGGACTGGGGGTGCTAATGGTTCAATGGTATCATATGCTAACGTGTGCCCAAAGGATACTCCCGAACCACCGAACATGGGCCAAAGGCCATCTTTTTCGACCGAGTTCGTACCTCACATTTTGCTCATATGCGATACGCATATGTTCAGATAGACGCCATCAAACGGGCAAAATTGCTACACTTGCAAGTATGAGAAGTTCATGTTCCATTTGTGGCGAATTATTTATGTTTTGTGACCCGCGTAGAAGTCGGGCGAGTACGTGGACGACCGGAACGCGTGATCTACGTAGTCCGTTCGACGCTTGAACGCGACCTTGGTTTCCCTCAACTGTGCTTTTGATCTCACACAAACCTAAATAACAAAGAGCGATCTCACACGCCGTAACCCACCACACAAGTACGATCGGTCGAACGCGAGAATGTGCAACTTCCCTGTCCGAGTGTGGCACCACTGCTGGTTCTACTATGGTTGCCAGAACTTCGAATTGTTCTTCCACTGCCCTTGCGAATCGGGAATCAGTCCATGCTCCAATATCATCAGAACGGAGCCAGTGGGGCTCGACGATATGGAAGACGGCATCTGCTCAGGATGCGCAGAGTACGGGATCACTCTCCCTCGAGTCTTGAGGGCATTCGACTAACGACAAACAGGAAGGGACGAAGGTGCCAGAAGCACTACCAGAACGCCCAGCTACGCCCACAGGACAGCGATGGGCGATAAACAACACTATTGATAATTGGAGCATTAACGAGAGGACGGGATTGGCTTAAGATGGGCTGAGAGGAGCTATGATAGCATATGGTGCCGTGACGAAGATCGATACCGCTGATGAGGCAAGAGAAGCGATCAAAGAGGCGATCGTCGGTCGAGGCCCTTATGGCAGACGGATCGCGATAGTTCTGGATGAAGAGGATACAGCTATGGAGAGCGGGTTGGCAGAAATGGTAGTCGAGGATACTGCTGATGACGGAGAAAGCACTGCGATGAACGAAGAGTATGAGAAGATGACGGCGGAGATCAAGGACATGGGGCTATGAGTGTTGGAGTACGATACACAAGAAGACGCAGCCTACAAAGCCTCCGTATTTTCACTTTTTCACCGCAAGTCACTAAACTGGGCGCTCGCTGCATGGTGACCGTAAGGACCTGAAGCGTACTACTTGGAATGCCACGCTGTTGTCCGATTACTTGTCATGTCAACAGAGCGCTGGACCTTGATGCTTGTACTGCACAGTGAAGCTCTCTTCTCTAGCGCCTTGCCAAACGGCAAAGAAGACCAATGAAAAGGGTTCGCGTCACGAGGCGGCAGTGTAAGGCCATGGACACGGTGGTCACAAAGGAACCTGCAGGGTGGGAGCAGGGCACTCTCCAGGGTTGCACATCCTGAGACCAAGTACAAATATTGAGCCCACCAATGTGCGGCACCCTGCCAAAAGTCAGGGCGCTCAGAAAGTGGACATGGAGAAGAGGAAGAAAGGAAAAGGAAAAGGTGGGAGAGAGAATTACTTAAGTAGTCCACCGAGGAGCAGCCAAGACGCTAGCGTTAGCTCCTCACTTGCCTGAGAAACAACAAGGCACACATAGCTGTGACGACGGTGATGCAACTGCCCGGACGCGTCCAGGAGCGCGAGTATGTGCTCAATGATTCGATGATATCGTTGGGAGCACTCCAGCCAGACGACCGCCAACTATCGTGACATTGCTGCAAGAGACTTCTTCTATTCGTTCCATCAATGCCATCCGTGCGTGGAACGCAGCGATGCAGAGCGCCCCATTCATTGGGCGACTGCAGTGTTGCCACAGTACCTACAGGACACTTTCCAGATCAGCCTGACCGCAGTGACAGAACAGAGACCTCGCGAATCATCCCGCAGATCATCGAAGACATTCTTCGACCGTCTTCTCCAAAACCCGCCGAAGCCTGAGCGCTTGGGCCTTGGTTTGATACAACTTCGGAGTCACACTACCGAAGGGTGATCTGAGGTGCGTACCAGCATTCGAGATGGGATGATCGGGTGGAAAATACGCGCTTCTTCCTAGTTCCAGTAATGAGAAAATTCTCTCCAGGACGATCGACAACACCTTAGTAAGACCAACTCTCAACCGACCTTACGGAACACGACAACATGCTGTCCAGCGGATGCGGACGAAGCTTTACAGAAGCCAATCCATGTTCGCAGTATTCGTCGTAAGAACTCAGCACACTTCCGAGCTTCGGACAAACCGATCGTTGTGGTCAAATCCTCTGTCCCACAAGCCGATGACACAATGAGCTATCTTCCAGGATCTCGATCCACTTCTCTAGGACGGAGCCGAGCAAAAGGCGAGGGTTCGCTTCGAACGCGCCGGGTAAGGACTACTGCTCTGTATGCCCGCAATTCCGTTGCGCTCACCGGATCTCAGGCTTCAGGACTCAGGATCTCCCTTGATCAAGCTGACACTCAGTTCGACTCTTCGAGAATTCGAGCGATGCGCTATAACATCCCAGCTGCTCGAGAACGCGTTCGGACAATAGCGTTTGTCACGAGGCAATAAGACGGTGTACCATTTGTCGACCGTCCAGGTCACGGGCGAACCGTGAATTCAGATCACGAGCGAAGCAAATTCTTTTGATCAGGCACGTTTCAACATTCATCGAAGTGCTGAACGGGTGAGTGACGACGCCGATGAAGTGATGTTGAGAGAAGCGGAGCTTCACCAAACTGAATGCCAAAGACGTCCGTGCACAAGGCATCACTTCTCGGAACGCGCGGGTCGAATGACTGCTGAGCGTATGATCCTCTCGACTGACGATAAATGAGCTCAAAAGAATCTATCAAAGACTTCCGATCATATGTATACTTCGTACAGGCATCCCATCGTAACGCGGTCAGACTTGCAGCCATCATCACCTTTCCACTGCTGTTCATGTATCTCCTCTCCCCAGCATTCCCCGATTCGCCGTTCCATACCTGATCTTGTGTTCGTCTTGTATCATGTTGCCTTTATACCTTCCCCGGCCTTTGCCATTGCATCCGCACAGATCCCCACCCATCGCTTCACCTGTTTCTTCCGCTCTTCCGCAGTCCACTTCTCGTCTCCGTACTCCAATGCTTCCCAGACACCCGGAAAGGTCGCGCCAGCATACCCGGTCCAGATGCCTGGTGCAAAGACAACGTGCTTGAACCAAGTCCTGCTGTCAAGGCCAGGTGCATAGAGGAAGTCGCGCTCCAGCCGCTTGTATGCGGTATTGACAGCGTGTACGCTCGTATAGAGCTTCGAGCGCAAATGTATGGAGGGTGGCGAGGTTCCTGCGGTTGCAGAGTCCACAAAGTCGGCCCAAGAGTCAAGCGCCGTAGCATGGTCTCGGAAATCGGCGATGGCGCGTGTGAGGGGTGCGAGGATCTTGGCTGTTTCAATTACAAGCTCTGCTTCCGTGACGGTAGAGTCTAGGAGCTCTTTCACACCGTCTCGCAAATGCCCAAGGTATCTTTCAAGCCCAGCAGCATAGTCAACGGCATTGAAACTTATGACCGGCTCCTCACTCAATTTCGCCGCCAACAGTGCGATGATTTTTGCGATTGTTTCGTGGTACAGAAACCCAGGGTCACCGTACTTGTCCATCCAGGCGAAGGAGTCGTAGTTCGAATGGTAGTGGTACACCCCCTTGACTTCACCACTACCGCCCGGCAGATTCCCACCCGGCGAACCAGAGAATTCAACGTTGATGCTGGGAACACCAGCAAAATCTTGAAACGCAGTGAAGTCGCTGCCACTGCCCATGGTGCTGATATGTCCGTTCCATAGGCTGCCGACCGTCTGACCTGCGATGGTCTGATTGGGGCTCGGGACCTGCAGCGCAACGTCCATGATGGCTTTATTGAGTAACGGTGCCGCAGCCACAGCGAAGTCAGGGCCGATGGCACCAACGTCAACATTGATATAAGCCACCGCGGCATCACTGAGCCAAGGAATGTACTCCTCAACCCATTCAGTGCTGCCGATGAGACCGTATTCTTCTCCATCCCACGATGCGAAGACGATGGTTCGCTGTGGTTTCCAGCCTTTCGATAGAGCTACACCGAACGATCGGATGACTTCGTTGAGCGAAGCGGAGCCTGAATTGGGATCCGCTGCTCCACCAGCGATCCACGCGTCGCGGTGATTGCCGATGATGACGACCTCGTTCGCGATACTGCCATTGATGATGCCGATGGTGTTCCAGAGCGGTGTGGTAACGTATTCTTGGGTGTTGACGAGGTTGATGGTCACACCTGGCGGCGAAGGGCCGATGGAGTAAGACACGTTCTTGTATCCGAGCCCTCCACTGTGCTTCGGCCAGATTGATGTAGCATTTGATCCCAGTCCATTGAGAGCTCGAAGAAATGGCAGAGCTTCAGCATAGGAAACTGGGAGCGATGGAATGACCGGTATTTTGCCCTCGGTGGGTTGGCGTGGAACACCTGGCTTCGAAGGATAGCCAATGGTCGTAGGGTCTCCTGGGCCAATACCTATGAACGTCAGTGACTGCGATCACAAGATACTACGACTAGGACGTACTCAGATACTCTACGCTGCCTCTCTGCACCGCACTTGGGTTCCTTGCTGGGCCAGCAGGGTACGGCTTGTACCCATTCTCCTCAGTAATGTCGCCATCATCGCCGGGATCCGAGTAAATGACCACACCGATCATGCCAAGATCCTCTGCGCGCTTCACTTTCAAACCACGGAAGATCCCTCCGTACTTGACGAAGGCAATCTTGCCCTCAAGCGCGATGCCAGCATCGACAAGAGCCTGAAAGTCCGCGTACGTGCCATAGTTCGCGTACACATACTGTGCTGTGACATTTCCGCTCGCGGAGTAGCCATGGAACACCGGTATCCGATCTTCTAGCCCGGTTGTTGGATCGTCTTCGAGGACATCCTCCTCAAGCGTCGCTTCGAATGCAATTCTTTCTCCGTCCAGCAGCGCCAGGCGATGGCTGACTGGGTAATTGATGTACACTTCGTAGTCCACCACATGGCTCTTCACTCCCCACTCTTCCCATCGATCACGAGTCCATTCTGCCTGACTGAGATTCTTGCCAGCAAGATGTGGGCCAGCGGTGTAGTACTGACTCCACTCGCGAGCTTTCGCGGCTGACGGTGTAGAGAGGAGTATATCTTTCAGCTCGGCGTAGTACAATCCGTTGCCTGCAGGCCATGCAGGATGGGGCAGATAGTCGGTCGCAGATTCGATAGACGATTCGGGATCATCGCCGAAGAGGTCGCTCTCGCCTGCTAGCAGGACACACACAGCGACAATCGCGAGGGTAAGGAATGGAATGGTGATCAAGCCAATCGTGCACATGCGGCGCAGCTAGTATGGTGTTGATGGTAGACATGATACTGGTGGAACCGCAACACTTACTCTGGCATTGGAGTAGCGCTCCCTTCGCTCGTCTACGGGTACATGCTGCAGCAGAGGCGTGTGCTCAGACGACATCTCGGCCTTCTCGCGTCCGGCAGAGGGTTGCTGCTGTGCTGAACGTGCCATTGATGGAAGCGAAGATCTAATCGGTAGTCTACAGCGCTGTCTCAAACAGCAGCTGTCGCGAAGGAGCGTCCCTCAACATAGCGCGCTAAAACCGATGCCTAATAGCCCGAATCGTATCATTGCTTACCCTCGAGGTGAAAAGACATTGAGATCTCGTGCCTTCCCAATCGGGATAAGCTTCGATGTACTTAGGCATCTCCCCGTTCACCAAATCAAACACTGGTCGAACTCATTTTGCGAATGGTCGTGAAGGCACGCGTTACGGCGAATGGTTGGTCATACTTGCATTGCATGGACGGCGCATCATAATGGTGGCGTGGACGGGTTTCTGGAGTGTCACAACAACTCAGGATGTCTACTCCTGAGTGGTACTCCGATGCTCAGACTTGCTATCTGTATGGACACAGGGATGCTGGCATGCAAGCCTTCCAAGCTTCGACACAGAGAGCCTGAAGGTATTCGAAATGGCTAGGGTCCTGCATGTCGAACCTCGCGCTACAGACACGCCACCTCCCATGTGAAGATTGTACTCGAACGAAAATGTGCCGTATTGAATATTATATCGCCTGTCCTATGGTGATAATAAAGTTTCGTCTCACTCCGCCTTGTCATCACGTCAGGCCAGAGAGATACTCATACGGTCGCGATCGACTGGCCTCGCTTCGCCAGCACCTCGTCGAATGAATGGTCTAAGATGCCAAGCGCTTCGTCAATCTCGTCCGCAGTGACAGTAACTGGAGGCGCCAGACGAAAGACTCCGCCCATGCCCGGCAAGTTCACAATGTTGCAGGACAGACCATTCCTCATTGCTGCCTCTGATACAGCCTGACCGAGTTCGGTCCCGGGTGATTTAGTATCGGCGTTTGCGATAAGCTCGATGCCTTGCAGTAAACCTCTGCCTCGCACATCGCCAATGCACCAGTACTTCTCTTGGAGTTTCAGTAGCCCAGCACGAAGCTGCCCACCTCGCTCTGCAGCTTTTCGGCAGTAGTCGTCGCGTTTGACGATCTCCAGCACCTTAGCTCCGACTGCGGCGGTCAGAGGATCGTTGAGATGCGTGGTGAGCCATAGAAAGCCAGCTTCTGTGCAACCTCTCTCGATCTCTGACGTAGTGGTGACAGAAGCCAATGGCAGACCACACCCAAGCGTTTTCGACAGTGCAAGAACGTCGGGTACGACCCCTTCTTCATTCTCGAAAGCAAACATCTGCCCAGTGCGGCCAACTCCAGTCTGTGCCTCGTCCATGATGAGCAGCATTCCGCGCTTCTTGCATTCTTGAGCCATGCGGGTCAAGTAACCCTTCGGCGGCACAAGGATGCCACCAGTCGAGAGTATGGGTTCCATGATGAAGGCAGCGAGGGATCCAACGCTCTGACGATCAATCATTGACCACCCGAATTCAAGCTCAGTCTCCCAGTCGTAGGATCCGTCAGCCTTCTTGAACGGCGAGCGATACGCGTAGGGTGCTGGGAAAGCAAGCTGGCCCGGCATAGCAGGCCCGCCATTTCTTCTGCCAGCGGAGTAAGTAGCAGATCCTGAGCCTGAGGTCAGACCGTGGTAGCTGGCTGAGAATGCCACAATCTCGAATTTGCCGGTGTAGTACTTGGCGATCTTAATGGCGGCCTCGGTGCTTTCTGAGCCAGTATTGAGAAAGAAGGATTTCTCAAGAGAAGAGGGGAGGACCTGTGCAAGCCGTTCTGCCAATTCGATAACTGGCTCGGTGATCATGCTGCTCAGGAGATGATCCAGCCGTGCGACTTGCTGATTTACAACCCTTACGATCTCAGGGTGCGAATGCCCAAGCAGTGAGCTCATCTGTCCAGACGTGAAGTCGAGAATCTGCCTGCCGGAGGCATCATAGAGTCTGGTCCCCAGAGCTTTGGTGATGATCACAGGGGAGGGTGTAACGCCAGTGTGCATCAGGTATTTGTTGGCTCGCGGCCAGAACGTATCAACCACATCTAGCTTAGCTGGCGGAGCTGTGGTCAGGGTGGTAGTCGTTGTCGACATGACGATGGTTGATACGATACGGAAGTGGAAATGCAGAAGTGCAGAGAGTAACAATTCAAAGGACGTGGCAGACTTATATACCTACGGTATACCCTCATATGAAATCCCTTCGGACAGCTAGGAGTGGGCGCCGAAGCTATCAGGCCAATGATCGCATCGCTTCGCAGGGTTGGATCCATGCTGTGATGCGGAAGATATGCGTCTATAGTTGGGAAACAAAGACGCGTTGGTGAGGAGATGATAGGGAAACGGGAGACGCTTCCTGACTTTAGCGGCCTTACGGAGAACTTATCGAGTGCCAAATGAACTTACTGTGGGGCACCGTTGTGTATTGATGGAAGCTGGCGAGGATATTTGGAGCGATCTTGGAAGCAGGCATATCTACTGTGGATCCACATGTGGACGTGAGGCGGGGAATCTGTAACGGCAAACCTGGCTCCATGCTTGTCCGGTTCCCTTCGCGGCACCATCAGAGCTTCAGGATCGGCTCAACCTTACGCACAGCACCTAGCGTTTGCGGACCACTACGGAAACCTGCAGCTCATTGCTATATCAACGCTGATGTCGTGTATCTCCCCAGAGCTCTCAGGACCAGTGTGAGCAGTCCGCCAGCTAGTCCGTTTCTCCATACAATCTCGAACGCTCTTCCGATGCTATAATTGTAGCCACAACAGCGATATTCAAGCATGCCATATCGATAAGAGATTTCAGGCAAAACGTGCCGCGGGTTGGAAAGGATTCCTCAAGGACTGATAGTACACCGACTTAGCGTCTCGCCGCTGTAGCCATCGCAAAGGCCACCTTTGACACGGTCTCCAATTGATGGTCAAGGAGTCGAGCTCAGGCAATGGAGCACAGTCATAGTGCGTCTTCTGAGCATGCGGCTGGCGCTCGACCTTACCGCTCGCACAAACTTCCCGCGTGCGCCAGATGTCGACACCGCAAAGGTCGCTGTCACATCGATAATCTTGCGCAACCATGCCGTTACTGCCGTCAAAGATCACTTGCATGCGATCGCAGTCTGAACGGCAAAGGAGGTACATCGAACGACCGCAGTGGCGCCCGGTCAACTATACTACCGAAGGGGCCAGCGTCGACTGCCGTAGAGGGGCCGGCTTCATTGCCGCGTATATGCTTCTCCGAGGTGCAGAATACGAGCGAAGACTCGCCCATCATGATTGAGCCAACTATGGCCGATGATCTGAACGTGCTTGAGCATCATCTGGCGCCGCGCAATCCGAATGCATCTGCCACTACCAGGCGTTATGTCCGGATGTCGACTGGATCGGAAGGCTCTGTAATGTACAGACCAACGTCCAGGGTCCGTCCAGGATGGCAGAGCACGCCGATACCAGGTCTCGCGCAGAGAGAGATTATGGAGAACGTACTTGGGTCGCGAACGACTGATGTGATAAGATTGTATGCTTATGTACGCTTCGCCGCCTGCCCACCTGACTTACCCATGCAGATATTTCAGTGCCGTCAACCCGTGGTTTCCGATCGTCGACGAAGCCTTGTTCTGGAAGCTTTGGCATAAGGACGCTTCACTCATCTCATCGACACTGGTTTGTGACATCTATGCTATTGCTTTCGCGTACTGGCATTCGTCCGATGCACTTCGTGATACGGCTCGCCCTGATATGCAATTTGCGTGGAATCAGGCTGTGCTAGCTTTACGGGACGACTGCATGGCACCCTCATTGACGACGGTGCACGCTGCACTGTTGGAGATGCTTGGCCGTCCAGTCTATTACGCCACTGGGAACATCATCACCGCAGGTCGAACTGTGAGCCTTGCTCACAGCCATGGTTTGCATCGAAATCCGACTTCGTGGCAGATAAGCAGTGCTGAGAAGAGTCTTCGGATCCGAGTATGGTGGGCGGTGTTGATCCATGATCGTTGGTCCGTATTAGCATGCATATTATGAATCCGTGTCATGTGCACCACTGATCGAAACCAGGTCCAGTCTGTCGCATGGGACACCTCCGAATATTGCGAGCGGGCAATACGACGTGCCGATTCCGGAGCTGGGATCCTTCGTTGCTGACGGAGCATCAACGCGAGATCAGCGAGCAGGGGCGGTGTTCCATCAGCTTTGTCGGCTGACTGCTATACTGGGAGACATTCTGCCCGTGGCGTACTCGTTACAAGCTGACAATCAGCAAGAATTCAAGATCATTCGCCGTGTAGAGTCTTCGCTCGATACGTGGGAGGATGCCCTCCCAGACTTTCTGAACTTGAAGGCGTCTCGAGACATTCTGAGGCATGATGACGAGCCTTCAGCTGCCAGCCTGTGGTTCTACTACCTGACACTGAAGTTGATGCTAAAGCGACTGGCCTTCAGAGTGAGTATCCCGAGGTATGTGCTACCTTTATCTTCTGACACTAGCCAGACGACACTGCGAGACAAGAGCCAGCCGCAGGTGATAGCGAAGCAATACAGATTTACTGAGCTGTTCGATGCTGCCACGACAATCATAGAATTTGTAGCTTCATTGCGTAGCGACGACTTGCGCAGCTTCTGGCTACCATGTACGACCCTTTGACTCCACGTCACCACCGTATTGAAGAATCTGACACCTCGCAGATACTACATACCTTCTCACCTCTGCCACTACAACGCTGCTGAGGTGCACTGTTGAGTCGACGGAGATCGAGGAGAAGAGGAGGTCTGCTTTCACCTTGGTACGACTGATGCGAATGCTATGCACCGCTCGGGAAGAATACGACTGGGATTTGGCCGAATTATGTGTCGAGACATGTGGACAGTCTATCGAGAACGTTGCCGGAGCATACGATGCTGTGACGCTACCAATGACGGACATCCCGCCATTCACGCAAGTTGCTCTACCCAATACCGTCGGTCACGCACAACCTGCGGAATCCGACATGCCAAATGGACTCGACGACAATTTCTGGCTCGACATTGGATCACCGTGGGCAGCCTTATGGGCCGGCAACGTCGGACCGTGATAGCCTATTCATCGAGCATGATGCTCATCTCGCTTTGTCAGAAGCGCGTAGTGCTGCTGGATTTGATCTTCTCCCGATCGGACGGTCTGTGAACGACGCACGTGGAACTTGCCAAAGACTCGGAGATCGCGAGACTTTGTAGGTTACTGCCTATGTACGCGATGGTCTTCATGAGGCTTCTAGATGTACTAGCTATACTCAACCTCTGCGGTCACACGCTGCAGAGTTCTATGTCGCATGTTGGGCACGGCGGGTCCCACCGATGATGAAGCAGCTGATCCGCTTAACGCAAGATCATCGTCAAGCACAAGTCTCAAATTCTTCTCCGAATGCTTGTCTGCTGTTTCAGACGACGCTCTGACCTTCACAATGGTACCATATGTCTTGAAACGATGTATACCCGCCGCCGTGTTTACAAGGGACTTGGATATCGGAGCAGGCGAAACAATGGCCAGTGTGAGTAGCTCAGTGACAGTGTCCCAGGCGGCGGAGGAAATGCATTTTCCCGGACCGAGGACCCATACCACATGTAGACCCGCAATTAGTATGTAGCTTACTGCAACTACTAGCGCGAGGTAGTCCGTAGCAGACGATGCGCTGAAGGCAAGACCTTCGACGTAGATGCTCAAAGGTTGCATGACAACATTAGGAGGGGGATTCTTCGCGCTCTCCGCCTGCTTGAGTAGCTGGGTTGACGCCGTGATGAATGGCTGATGAAGTCTCCATTCGCGCTCGTCGATAGCCAAGTCGAAAACCCGATGGCTCCCGAATCTCGAGAGTCCATCCGCAACCAACGAAGCAAGGACGAATTCCATGTAATTACTATTCTGACCTTTGCCGCAAGCAATGTCGTTCCACAACTCAGTATCTGTCCAATTCGAAGGCATCATGCGCTGGACACAACGTAGTGTAGCTAGGTCCCACATCTGCTGCGGCTTGTGCCTCAGATCGTATATGGCATTGGTATATCCTGTATCATCAAGAATGCTGTCAAGCAAAGTCCCACCGTTGTCTGCATCACTGACAGGTATCTTTGGTGTCAGTAAGCTTAACCAGCTGCTTTCCAGAGTTATTGGCCTGTTGTGTTGGACGTCGTTATAATCGTGGACGCTGTTGTAGTCGTTCCCGGTTCCGAGATTGATCACCCATGCCCCATAGTCCGTGGAACGTTCGGAGACGACGGTGTAATTGTGCCAGACTGCAGACACTGAGCAGGTTATTGCGGCTCTCGACTCGCCGTCCCAGGGAAACTCGAGTAACAGACCAGTGAGCGGGAAAAGGGTTTTAGCATTGCCGACAAAAGCTGTCCGGAGAGCAAGCCATTGCGTGCGTACACGAGAAGATGGACTACGATCGAGAGTCGAGATGTTGGCCATTTGCACATCTCTAGCCCAGAGCAGGGAGTACGTCGTAGCAGCCTCGGGCGCAGGCGGTGTAAACTCTGCAGATGAGTCTGTCGCTCTATAGAAATATCTGAAGGCGGCCTGTTCAGCGTCCATCGAAAGATTCTGTGCTTGTGTGCACCTTGCTTTGACGACGGGAGAAGTGCCTGTGGTCTTCGCGAATAGTCCATAAGACCACTGATACTTCGACCAGTAACTGCTGTTTGATTGCGCTACGATATTGGCCCACTCTCGAATCAAGTACTGCGAGACCGCAACGCTCGCGGCGTGGGGAGATATTGCAGCAGTTCCCCAATTCAAAGGCCTGATGTGCATTGTGGATAGCACAGGCGGTATCAGGCCCTGAGTGTTTTGTGTGAGCAGATTGTGCTCCTGACGGTTGTTCCTGATTCCTTGCGCCTGCAGCTGTGGCTGATAAGCATTACCAATACCAGTGTTAGCCGTGTAGTCTGTATAGTTGAACGTGGTCAAGGTCTGTCTCAGTGCCTCGTACCCCCCACTTGGGCAGATAGAGCGCATGCTGGAGTTTATGTAGCCGCAGAGCGAAGGCTCCGAGCCAGCTGAGACCGAGCTTGGCCAGAAGTCGGTAACGCTTCCATTGAGAGAATACGTCGTCTTGCCAGCTAGGATGTTCTGGGACCGAGGTAGGAACAGAACCGCTGCCGCTGGTCCAATGAAAACGGCGATGCCACCAGCGAGAATGAGCAAGGTGTACAACTGAGCTCTCGCCCAAGAGGTCTTCATCCAGCGCGCGGCGACCACGAAGTCGGTTGACCAAAACCACGATGGTCCACTGAATGAGAGACCTGAGCCAAGAAGTCCGAGAGGTACACCATCGCCGAGAAGCTCACGTCGAAGAGCTTGGAGTACTATAGCAGTGAGACTTGAAACGCACAAAAGCTCCTGGAATTTAGCAGCGACCTGTATGATGGCGAGGATGACAGGGTCCTTCTGCGGGTCTTGCGTGAAGTAAGGGCCGATGTAGAGAGTATGATAATTCTGGTATATCATCACGCTCAGGGAAGTCATAGGCACCAAATGAAACAGCGCACGACTCAGCGCTGCCTTGAGTGTCTGGTTCAGGACCTTCTTGGGCGTTTCGGGTCCACTCCTTTGTGTCCAACTTCGTCTCGTGGCGTTCAGTATGTCAAAACCGAAGGCTCGCAAGATGTCCACAAAGGAAGACATCTCGAGAGGCCACCGTGGAGGATCTGCTGCAACAGTGGGAGACCGGGTGAAAGAGACCCCTCCATGATGCATATATATCCCCTAAGGTCTCATCACCGTTTGCGCACGATCGCACAGCAAGGCACACCGCACGGCACAGCACTCAGTAGTCTCAGTGCTGCGCCACCCCACACATTACGCCTGCCTGGCCGCTCCGTTTGCATTGCGCGCCTGACGGCCTCACGATGCGATACACGTACGATTCATTGATCCACTGGGACATGGGCGTGCAGTGGGATGATGCAGGTTGCAATTTGATCGAGCGTCTCTGCTTGATGTATATGTTTTATCGTGCACTGACCGCCCACTTCGAAGCGCCTCCTCATACACATTTCATCGTCCCTCTCCGTCGTGAGTGCGCCCCTTTGTTCATATAGGATCGTACAACAAGCCGTGTACGATCAGCAGATTACCTCAGCATGCTGCGAGTGAGTACTGTAGCGCCACAATGCAGCAGTACAGCGCCAACATCGGTCTGTACCTCCGCCTGGCGAACGAACTCGGCTATCGAGAGGCGCAAGTTTCAAGGGAGATAATTCCTGGCTTCTGACCGCTTGCAACATCTTGGTGCGTTCCAGCTTTTCATCTTCTACAAAGCTGAAGCTGGGTGTCCACTGTGTCCACCCTCCCGATCAGCCAGAGCTGTTCAGTCCAATTCGACTTCCTGCTCAGCTCAACACGCGCCATACATGCGCCTTGAACGACACTGGCTGAATACGACCGGGAGTCATCGGAGCATGCCCACCTGACTCTATCCAGTATGTCAATATCTAGAAACGCTGCATGCGAGTCGCAGGGATGGGACTGGAGGGCGCCAGTGTTCACTGTCGGTACGGTCCTGGTCTGCAGTATCTAGGCCTCTGACTGGTTCCAAGAATGTTCATCTTTCACAGGGAACGTGAGGTATGTGTAACAAGGGTCCCTGAGCACTTGTATGGCAGAATATTGGTGATGATATACATACGCCGGACGCTATCTGTACAACTCGCTACTCCGTCCCCTCTGACCCTCTCAGCACCATGCCGTGCAGCCGCAGCCGCGTGAAATTCGATTCTTCACTGACGTTATGGGTCCAGTCGTTGCTCTTCCAGAGTTGCGACTACGCTTCTCGCAAACAGCTCTCACTAAGGACTTCTCACTCCTTCTTGCCCCCACCTCCAAACCACGAAAAGGCCCCTTTCTTCATCTCCTTCATCTGCTCCTCGCCCATCCTCTTCAACTCTGCCTCCTCCTCCTCCAACCACTTCTTTCCGTTCTCCCGGATCTGCTTCTCCAACGCCTCATACTGCTTTTGCCCTTGCTCCCGAATCTGATCTGACAACATTTTCCCTTGCGCCAGTCCCTCAGCCACCGACTGCCCATCACCTAACACCATTCCACCAGCGCGGTCGGCTTTGATACCCAGCCCACTGCCGAAGAGCGAGCCAAGGGAGTGTTTCGGCGCGCGGGACCGAGAGACAGCGAGCTGGGATTCGAATTCTTGCCTGGCGAGGGCTTCGCGGCGGGCGAATTCGGTGGGTATGCTGGAGGAGTCGGCGAAGGAGGAAAGGACTTTGCGGACGTCGTCTGTGCCCATTGTGGCGACGTATTCCAGGAAGGGGATCAGTGCTACCAAGTCCTTCACGTGCGGGTCCTTGGGGTCGCCGGTCCACTTCGGGAGTACAATAGCGTTCTCAGGCTGGTTCTTGACGTGCGGCGCGTGCGTGTCTATGATGATCGTTTTGCTGAGATCTCGGTTGAGATACTCAAGGTCTTTGAGGTATTCGCCCTTTTCGTATTTGGTTGCTTCGCGGCCGAGCGGCCACATGATGAAGTGGTAGGGGTCTAGCTTCTTGATCACTGGGTCTGCAATTGAGATCGGGACTGACGTGAAGAGGACTAGCTCGTAGTATTGCGAGAGGTAGCGAATGAAGTAGTCAATTCCTGGTCGCTTGGCAGTGCGGTAGCCGTTCTTGCGGTCCCAGGTTGTGTGGATCATGAGGTCTTCGAGAGAAAGTACAAGGGTGAAGGGCGGGCGTTGCGATTCGGGCACTGTGGGGAGGAGCTTGGGGAATGAGGGCTCGGTGTAGTAGCCGAGTTGTGAGCCCATGCGAGCGCGGACGCGGGCGTACATGCTGACGGGTGACCAGCCGAATGTACTTGAGGGGTCCAGGCCTGATGGTGCTGCCTCGTCTGCCTCATCGATGGGGCGAGCGAAGTAGACTGCACTGCCGACGCCACCAGCGAGGACCGCGAGCATAAGGTAGCGGCCAAGTCGTCGTCTCCGTCGGTCTAGCGAGGTCTCGAAATCCTTCTGTGTGTACTCTCGCTCCTCAGGGATCCGGCCACCTGCGCCGCCGGATGCTGTTGCAGTATTTTCAGTCAGATCAGGTGACTCCTGCCTGCCCTCCTCAAGATCTGCAGCTTTCTCCTCCTTCTTGCCGCCGAACTCAAAGTCGAAGGTACTGGGTATGCCATGTCGGAGGTCTGGGAGTGGGCCGTGGGGTGCCTCAGGCTCAGGGACGGCATCTGGTGGTGTTGCCGCTTCTGGCGAGGTCTCTGCATTGCTGGGGATCGGTGTGCCCTCTACTGGCGCCGCCGAATGCTGTGCCCCATACTCAGGCGCAGAGGACGATGCGACTGGGATCTCTGGCACTGCCTCCGGTGTTTGTGCTGCCGCTGGCTTTACAGGTGTCGCAGCTGGTGGCGGGACAGTATTCTCTGTAGTCGCCTGTGCCGCTTGTGCAGTAGCTCGTATGCTACCAGGTGGTGGTGCCGCTGCTTTAGGCTTCAGAGGCGGAGGTGGGGGGTTCCTGGGAGCAGATCGGGGTGGTGGAGGGGCTCGGGGCGGAGCTTTGGATGCATATGTGCGCACACATTTTTGCGATAAATTTATTGGTATGGGCGATCTCAGCACCCGTCTGGCAAGCATCATGGCGCTATGTCGATGCCGACTATATGCCCATCGTTCGTCTTACAATAAATCGCTAGCACCTCCGTCAATCGCGGAGCACCTCCGACATGTTCACGACGCCAAGACTTGTAGGGCTGAACACCTGAACACGCGAGATGGCGACCTCACTTCGTTTTCCTCCTTGCCTCTCAAACGTACACCTCCTCGGCTCTTGCTCAGGTGCGCCCAGTTGATTCGTCGCATCCCTTCGATCATCTGCATATGCACGACCATGTTCTGAACAAACACCTGGAGTTGAAGCATGACTCAAGACAGAGTTTCAGCCTGGATCGCATACCGCCCTGAAACTCCATCACGCCGCCAGCTTCTGCAGCTTCGTATCAGAACGCTCGCGTACATGCTTCTCACTCTCACTCCGAGCCGCGTACCTCGGAGGCTTCTCGTCCTTGAAGGAGACCCGTCAACATCACTTCATGTAATTGCATGTGGCTACCATGTTACCGCGGCGAATGTACCATGCTAGTCAGCTTCGTTCGAGACCTGCTCTCGGCACTCTCAGCACGCTTCGCCACGTGCTTACGGACTGCGCTGCGAGCTCCATCGATGATCGTGGCCGTGGTCAAGAAAAGCCATGTCCACGAAGGCTCTACTCGGATCCTCCATGTGCCCAGCTGTCTCGAAGCCACCAAGTCGAACACACGACGACATCATGCAGCGCCTCCGGATCGTTTCCAAGGTCTTGAAACAGAGCAGACCGGGTCGATTGCATTGATTGCCCTTGACTTCCTGTGACTTACCGGACTTGGCTCGCAGATCTCATCATGACCTGCATTATTGCCTCCCATGTTGCCATCGTGGCTGCGACGTACCTGACTCGACATGGAAACGTGATGACCTCGGAGCAAATGCCAGCAACATTGGGTCAGGCCAATGGCACCAACGTTGACATTCACCAGCCGAGGAGCTCGCTCGACCAGCAAGTATATGAGTTGCCCTAGTGAGTCCAGTCGTGGCCGTCAAATTCCAATTCATTCCTTCCATCTGCATTCCTCAACGGAGCGCCTCTATCTGAGCATTCTGTCTGCTTGTACCAGCTCATATATCCCTCGTCCACTCACCTTCAAGCGTCAACTCCACAGCAATGCATCCCATACACTCCCTCGCCCTCCTCGCAGCCAGCGCCATCGCAGCGCCCACTCATCTCGTCGAGCGCCAATTTGGCGGTCTTGGTGGGCTAGGCGGAGGCAGCACAGAGAATGACATCCAGAATGGCGTCTGTAAACGCATTACCTTCATCATGGCGAGGGGTAGCACAGAGCCAGGCAACATGGCGAGTACTCTCACCCACGCTGTCGCATCGCCGGTCTACGAGCACTAACATTTTTGCAGGGCTCCACAGTCGGGCCCTCAACCTGCTCCGGCCTCAAGCAAGCCTACCCCAACGACGTCGCCTGTCAAGGCGTCGGTGGCGCGTATTCTGCCAGCATAGGCAACAACGCTTTGCCAGGTGGTACAGACTCCGGCTCCATAGGCGCCAGCGTCGACACCTTCAACCTCGCCGCGAAGACCTGCCCAGACACAATCATGGTCGGCGGCGGCTACAGGTCCGTGTTCCTCGACTCCTGCCATCTCGCACGACACTGACATGCCTCCACAGTCAAGGCGCAGCCGTCATGACCCGCTCCGTCGGCACCCTCCCCGACAACGTCAAATCCCGTATCGCAGGCGTAGTCCTTTACGGCGACACGCAAAACCAGCAAACCGGCGGCTCGATCCCCGATTACCCCAAAGCGCAGACCCTCGTGATCTGCGCGGCCAGCGACGGCGTCTGCGGCGGCGCCCTGCTAGTCACTGCCGGGCATCTCAGCTACGCTGGGAATGTGCCGGATGCCGTGAAGTTCTTGGGCCAGCAGGTCAGTCGGGCTGGCACCGGCGGCTCTACCGGTGGGAATACCAGCAGCACTAGCGGTAGCACGGGCAGCACGGGCACTGGCTCTAGCTCCACCTCTGGATCCAGCTCGAGCTCAAGCGGCTCCTCGTCTGGCCTCGGCGGACTATCTGGCGGCCTCGGCGGCTTGTCAGGGAGCAGCGGTAGCTCTGGCCTGGGTGGTCTAGGTGGTCTCGGCTCGCTCAGCGGAAGCAGTGGTAGCTCTGGCCTTTCTGGTCTCGGCGGTCTCGGGTCCCTCGGTGGAAGCAGTGGTAGCTCTGGTCTCTCTGGCCTAGGTGGGCTGGGGTCGCTCGGTGGAAGTAGTGGCAGCTCTGGACTCAGCGGTCTCGGCTCGCTCGGTGGCAGTTCTGGCAGCTCTGGCTTGTCTGGGCTGAGCGGTCTTGGCTCGCTTGGAGGCGGGAGCAGTGGATTGACTGGCCTCAGCGGGCTGGGGTCGTCGGGCAGTGGCGGGTTGTCTGGTCTTTCTGGGTTCGTGAGGAAGGAGTAACACCGTCTGCCAATTCTATCATGTCGGTCAAAGGCCGGTAACGACCCTTTTTCGAAGAGTCGGGAGAGGAAATTGATGCGAAAAGGGTTTGATGACAATTGCGTTCTTCGTCACTCGCTTGCATGTTGTACGACTTTTAGGCGCTGGGCGCATACATAGCAGATTGCTGGTCACTCCCGCCATTACAAGGACGCAATATCTACCGTAGCGTAGTGCAGAGTTTGGAAATCATGTATTCGTATATTGAGCATAGAGAGGTCACGCTATGTGCACTTCGACTCAAACATCCAGCGTGTTTTATTCGCTCAATCCTCCTCATCATTTCCTTCCTCAACTTCCTCCTCGATCACTCCCCTTCCACCCCTCCCCATCATGTCTCCCGCCGGCCCCTGCTCAACCACCCTCCCCTTCCCAAGCACAACACACCAATCCGCGTTCTGCACAGCCTCCAAGCGATGCGCAATAGTAATCACAGTACTCTCCCTCATCTCCTCATGCAGCACCTGCTGAATCTGCTGCGCAGTATCAAAATCAATACTAGCTGTAGCCTCGTCCAATATAATGACCGCGCTCCGTCTCAGCACTGCCCGCGCGAGACCGACGAGCTGACGCTGGCCTTGGGAGAGATTGGAGCCGCCGCCGTCGATAGGCGTGTTGAGTGACCAGCCTTGCCGGGCGCAGACGCGGGAGAGCACCGCGAGGCAGGAGTCGTCGGTGTGGGCTTCTAGGGGGTCAAGGTTCTGGCGCATTGTGCCGGGGAAGAGGACAGGGTCTTGGGCGAGGAAGGTGATGCGTGTGCGGAGGAGTTGCTTGTCGACTGTGGCCAAGTCGATGTTGTCGATACTGATGCTGCCTTCTGAAGGGAGGATAGTAGCGAGCAAGGCAAGTGCTAGTGTGCTTTTGCCGGAGCCGGTGCGGCCGATGATTGCACACTTCGAGCCGCCGGGGATGGTGAAGGATATGTTTGATAGGGCTGGGTCGAGGTGTGGAGCATAGCGGATTGTGACCTTTTCGAAGACTATATCGCCGGTGAAGGAAGGCCACCAGGCTGGTGGACTGATCGTGCCTGCTGGTTCTTGGGCGAGGTGGAGAAGCTCTACAACGCGCTCGACGGAGACGAACTCCATTTGCAGCTGACCGTACTGGCGACAAAGACTGTGGGTGCTGACGACGAACTTCTGGGCTGAATTGAGGACGAAAGCGGTCAACCCAGGCGAGACGCCTGTCAGCAACGCGAGAAGTGTCAGAGTGTACTTTGAGAGCGCAGAGAGTGCATCGTATCGGTACATCAGCCATGACTGCAGCGACCAGTAGAAGTGATCCATCTTTTGGAAGGTGTCAACCACACGGATGACACGATCTTGGAAGCGCTCCTGGGCGTCGAAGGCTCGCACCGTGATCAGGCCATTCAGTAGCTCTCCGAAATTCGACATGAGAGGTGTGAGTGACACCATCTCCAAGCGACGCAATGACTGCGACGTAGGCAGGAATCGGCGGAAGATAAGAACGAACACTATCGTCACCGCAACCGAGAAAACGAGGAAACTTGGCGTGGTTGCAGCAATGACCACCACTGCAGTCACCCACGAGATAGCTTGCCAGCTCACGTTCTGGAACTGCTGGCTTATGTTGCCATCTATGACACCAATGTCGCTGGTCATACGATTCATCAAGCGACCAATCGGCGTGACGTCGTAGAAACGGAAGGTGGCATGGCTGACGCTGACCATGATGTCTTTGAACATGCGCTTGCCTGCCGTATAGACGATGAGCACCATTATGCAATTCGAAAACGACCACAGTAATGTTCGCGAGAGACCTATCAGCCCAAATGTGAGGATCCACGGTCGGACGTTTACTTCGGGGTCTGGAAAGTTGTCGAACAGTTCAGACGTCCTCGCAGACGTATCCGCTTGCATGAAGAGAGCCTCTAGCATGGATGACTTGGTGTTGTAGCGTTCGCCCCAAGACTTTAGAAGCCATGCGCTCCAGACAGAGAGTGATCTGTACACGACCAGCACGATAACTAGTAGTACCCACAGTCGCAGATTACCAGCTTTGATATATGACCAGTACACTGAGGCTCGGACGCCACCCTTGGCACGGTACTCTTCTTCGATGAAATTGTCAGGTACTACGGCCGCTTTGCGTGTTGTGGTGTCCTCCTTCTTGACCTCGTCGTTCGAGATGGCGGAAATCTCGCGCTGCAGTACCTCAACTGGAGGTTCTTCAGTATCGAGCACAACCGCTTTGCCAGCTGTGATCTCTATGAGCTGGACGGCGTGATCTGCGACCAGGTCGAGTCGATGAGTGACAAGCACGACGGTCCGGCCGTCCAGAAGAGGTCCGGTGAACAGGTCACGAACTATAGCCTCCGCAGTCTGCTGATCGAGGGCAGACAATGGATCGTCCAGCAAGAGTATGCCTGCACTACTGTAGACTGCTCTGGCGAGGGCGACACGAGCACGCTGGCCACCGGAGAGGCCGATGCCGTTTTCGCCAATGAACGACTGGTCGCCAGCTTTGAACTCCTTGAGATCCGGAATCAATGCGCAAGCTTCTATTACGGCATCGTACCGGGTCTTAGCGTATGGCGCGGAGAATAGTATGTTGTCTCTGATACTCATACTTTGAAGCCATGGCGTCTGTGAGCAGTAGCCAAAGGGTACTCGTGGTCGTAAAGATCGCCCTTCCAATGTGTCGAGTTCACCAAGCAGCGCTTGCAGAAGAGCTGACTTGCCAGATGCCACTTCGCCACAAACCACTGTAAGGCCCTGGGCGAATGTCAAAGACAAGTCTTGTAGCACCGGTGTCTTCCGCCCGGGCCACGCGAAAGAAGCATGCTCCACTGCGAGGTCGTCGCCAGCCATAGCATCTGTGGGATTGTCATCACGATCTGGCTCAGCCATGAAGTCCTCGATACGACCAACGGCCACCCAGGCATTCAGCAAGACTGTGATGAGCCCTGGTAAGTCACGGAGACTCATGGTGAGCATGTTGAAGAGGTAGAGCGCAGGAAAAGCAATGTCGACAGTGAGGGGTTGCTTGCCAATCACAGTGTATGCGTAGAACCCAATCGGTGGAGCCAGGTCAAGTGCCAGTGAGTTGACGAAGCCGATCAACAGACCCCAAAGCGATGTGATTACCCGCCAGTTCAGCTCTCGTTGCCGAGCAGTCATGATCTTCTCCAGCCAGGCGTCTTGCCAGCCGTACCATCGCAAATGTCTAATGGCCTCAATAAATTGCGAAACAATGTGTAGCTTGCCATCAGTGGCCTTACGCCGACTTGTCTCGAACTTGACCAGTACGCGCACGAGCACAGCGTTGATGATCTGAGCCGTCAACATAACTGCCACGGCCAATAGAGACGACCAGCCAAGGAAGTTGACCACCAAAGTCAAGGAAAATATCACGCTTAGCGGTTTTGTGATCAGACTCTGAAACTCCCAAAAACGCTGTGCTACTTCGTAAACATCGTTTCGCATGAGGTTGAGGATCTTGCCCATCGAGGCTGCCTCTTTGACATCCGTCTTTGTCGGCGTTCGTTTGAATCGTCCCAAGCATGTAAACCACGACCACCGGGAAGGCTTCTGAATTTGGCCGTCGACACCTTCCACAGGTCCATGCGACACACTGCCATTGACTTCAGGCTTCGTGTCGGGATTTACAAAGCCAATCTTGCGTGCCAGCGTCTTCTCGTACAGCATTGTGATCATCTCACCGCGAGATCTTTCATAGCATCGTCTCCCAAACCATAGGCTGAAAACTCCAGACTGCGTCTTAAGCAGTTGGACTGCGAAGGTTATGGTAGCGTATGTCAGAGCGGCGCGATGGGAAGCAGTGTCGTGCTGCATTGCACTGAGCAACTTCTGTAGTAAGACTGGTTCACCGAAGCCCGCAATGGTCTCGAAGATCCCAAGTAACGTGATGATCACAAGGTCAATCCCATTTGCCTGGAGAAGGCGCTGCATCACTGTCCCTTTCAGCCGACGGAACCGATCATGCAGCCTTCGATGCTGGAACTCGAACCCCAGTTGCCAGACATCTGCGTCTTCAAGCTGCCGTCTGCTGCCTGTATTGATCAGAGGTGTCATCCAGGACACACTCATGAACTGCCAAAGAGACATGTCATCCTCAGGGCTGCGCAACGAGGATGTCGCATCGGTGAAGGGCTTGCTGATGTTATGAGACGGCAATGATGGGTCGCGTAGCGGCATCAACAATAGTATAATGACAGCGATGGCACTGAGAGCCAGTAGAGTACTATCGAGACCTTGTCTCGTACGTGAGTCTGAGAAATCGCTGGCCAGTACGATACTTTGGCATATGATGTAGATGCACTGGAGGAACAGCAAAGAGAACGGTGTGGTCCGAGGTCGCCGTACTGCCAGCATCGCGAGTGTCACTGCCCATGGTACTAATTGGACCAGATGGCCAAAGTCTGGCCAGCCAAGTATTGTCGCAGCAACTTGCAGCACGCCGCCGATCGATGCCACAACATCCAGTAATAAGGCGTAAAGACTAGGCCGACTGATCGCTTCCAACACCAGGTCGTCAAGATCTGGATGGGGACGTTCTGGCACGAATGGTAGCGTCCAAGCTGGCCGCCAGGTAATGCAAGATCCCAATGCCCAAACGATCGCCACCAGTGTCGCCACGACACCAGGCACTGCTGCGACGACGGGTAGAAAACATGGTGTGAAAGCAGCCAATCGACCGTCCCACGGGTCATCCCAGCATATGTTCGGTATGATATCGGATGTCCTATTGAAGAGCAGTGTGGCGTCCGTATGGGGGCCAGCCAGCACGATCTGAGCCATTGCAAATGGCACTCAGCACCGTAGTAATCTGTCGATAGGGTCTGCACTCCATATCAGCATTGCCACTCGCATTGACATGCCAAAGTGTGACTCCTCAGGCTGCTGCCTTGCCTTGTTTGCGCAGGATTGAGGCAAGGGAACTCAGAAAGTCGATTGTCCGTTCAAAGCTCGGCGATCGGTCGCGACTTCTGTCATAGAAGCCGCTCCTGCCGTTGTTTACCTCTAACCAATTTAGGTTGGACTTCAAACTTCGAGGTCACCTCTGCCCGCGCTGGCATCTGCAACACCGCCGCATTCCTCGCTTGCGACCTCGTCGTCGATACCGCATCGGGGGCTTGTCGACCTCACTCGGACCTGACACGACAGCGATGAGGTGACAATTACGCGCTCGAAGCCGCCCACCTCCCCGTCTCGACCACGTCTTCCCCCGTGGTCATGGCCCACTCTCAAAATGGGCAGCAATACCTGCGCTCACCCAAGTCGCCTCCGAGTAGCCGATTTCGAGACCACAGCCCGACGAAATCCTCGCCACTGCGACATGCCCTGTCAACGAGATCTACCAACAGCGACACCGAAAACACCGTACCCAGTCGGCAAGACACATTGAGCAGCAACACGTCAAGCGCGTACAGTCAACCAAGTGCTGGCGGACTGGGCGGCTATGACTCGGCTGCTGATCCATATGTGACGCGTCTGCCTGCCAAGCGCGATCGTAGCGAGAGTCCTGTTAAGAAGAACTCGGCGTTTGCGCAATGGGAGGCGCGTGAGCAGACGGAGCAGGCGCAAGCGGAGGAGTTGACACCCAGGCCAGCGCATAAGGCGAGCCGGACTGTGGAGTCTGTCTCGCCAAAGAAGATGCGCGATGATGACTGGCGGTCGTCAAATGGGCGCAGTGAGAGTCGGTCTGTGCTGTCGCCAGTCGCACCCAACACCCTACCGGAACCTCCTCGCCACTCGCGAAGCCATTCCAGTATTGAGACGCGCAACTATGCGGCGGATACGATGTCACCCCCAGCTCCACCACCGAAGGCACCGATATTTACGCACAGCCGGAATTATAGTGTAGACGGCACCGCGACCTCGCCCCACCCTACGCCATTGACCAGTCCGCCCAACGCCGCGAATCGCAACAGTATGGCGACGCTTTCCAGAAGCGATTCCATGCGTGGAAGCACTCGAAGTCGAACTGGCGGACACACGCGATTCGGCTCGGTGGACCAGTCCCCTCAGTTGGCAGATGAGGATCTCGCGAAACTGAACAAAAGCTCGACACCTCAGCTACGGCACCTGTCAAAGATAGCATCGAGTGGCGCCGAGGAGCTGGCGGTGCACTCGCCTGAAGAGCAAGTCGTGGGCTTGGCCGGTCGTCGAAAGCTGCAGCGATCTGGCTCGGTGCGGGCGACACAAGCAGCGACAACCTCAAGTTTCGGCTCGCAGTGGCAAAGCACTCGATGGATGGACACACAGCGTAAGCACATTCAGGCGTACGAGTACCTGTGTCACATCGGAGAAGCTCGAGCTTGGATCGAGGACGTTATGGAACCGGACAAGCTGCCTCCTATCGTACAACTTGAAGAAGCGCTCCGTGATGGTGTTACTCTGGCAGAGGTCGTGAATCGACTGGTACCCAGCATGTCGTCCGAACAACAGCGGACGATAGGCAGTCTTCGCATCTTTCGCTCGACCCGGCTGCAATTCCGACATAGTGACAACATCGCAATGTTCTTCCGCTTCGTGGCATCGATAGACCTTCCGGAGCTTTTTCGCTTCGAGCTGGTAGATCTGTACGAGAAAAAGAACATACCGAAAGTCATTTACTGCATACACGCACTATCCTGGCTACTTTACCGGAGAGGCATTACACCATTCACGATATCGCATCTGGTCGGTCAGCTGGAATTCACAGGCGAGGAGCTCGAAGCCACACAGAAGGGCATCGACAAGAGTGGTGTGAAGATGCCTGATTTTGGAGGCATGCGGAAAGAACTCGACATACCTGAACCACCACCTCCGCCGGATCCGTCACCCGAAGAGCAAATCATGGCGCACGAGCACGTGATAGAAGACCTGCAGGGCCAGATGAAGGGCGCTCTCGTGAGAATGCGATTGGGTAACGTGATGCAGGATCTATGGGACTCAGAGGTCGTCATTGGACTGTTGCAGGCCAGGATCCGAGGTAGCTTCGCGAGAGAGGTCTTCGGCTTTCGCTACGCCATGGACTACTCGACACGGAAACTGCAAGCTGCTGCAAAGGCAAGTCTTATCCGGCAAGGCTTGCGGCAGCGCCGCAATGCGTGGAAGTCGACGGCTGGAAAGGAGAGTATCGTCAAGATCCAGTCGTTGTGGCGCGGAAAGCGGGAGCGAGCAGAGACGCAGCGCATACGGAAGTCGCTGCGCGCTGCACCTCAAGGTCTCGAGCAGCTACAAGCAGCGATTCGTGGAATCCTCGGACGGTGGAAAGCGGGAGACACGTGGCAGGAGACTCGAGATGAGAGCTCAGAGCTTGCTACGCAACATCTCCAGGCCTTTGCGAGAGGCGCCCTCGAGCGCCTTCGCATCGGGAGCATGATGAACCAGCTCTGGGACGTCGAGCACTTGGTTACAGCACTGCAAGCTCGACTTCGAGGCGGTGCGATCAGACGTACTGCAAGGACTCAGCAACTTCAAACCCGACAAGCTGTTGTTGAAGTCGTTCAGCTTCAGGCACTGGCTCGCGGCCTTATACACCGGAAGCACCTGCAGCGCGAACATGGCGAACGGACGATCCACAATGAGTCAGTCACTGATGTTCAGTCGGCGGCTCGTGGGCTACTGACAAGGTTGAGGCACGCCAGAATGATGGGGGCACTACAGGGTCGGGAGAGCGCGATCTCCAAGTTGCAATCTCGATTGCGCGCAAACCATGCGAGAGCTGGTGTGAGGCTGACCAAGGCTCAGCTACTGGTTACTGCGTCGGCCGTAATCGACCTACAAGCAATCGCCCGGAGTTCTGATGTTCGACGACGGAATACAGCTTTACGTGAGAACCTTCAGCAGCACTCCGAGTCCGCGCAAGTCCTGCAAGGCTTCGTTCGAGCTATGCTACAGCGCCGCCGCATCGGAACCCAGCTCGGCCAGATCTATGACCACGAGGACACGATCACCCACCTTCAAGGCTTCGCAAGGGCGTACATCCAGCGACAGCGAGTCTTCGAGGATCTCGTGGGTATGGAGCGTGAAGAAGAGCCCATCTCACAATTGCAAGGCTTTGCGCGAGCGTTGCTCACACGCGCACGGATCGGCAATGATCTTGCTGAGCTAGAGAGTCACGAAGCTGTGTTCGTCGAGCTGCAAGCCGCCGCACGTGCGTTCTGTGTGCGAAGCAAGTTCGAAGAGAAGAAATTGCACTACCGGCAGAACATGGAGAAAGTAGTCAAGCTGCAGTCATTCGTGCGTGCTAAGCAGCAAGGGCAAAGCTACGAGAGTTTGATGAAAGGCGCCAACCCACCACTGCCTGTGGTCAGGAAGCATCTCCATCTACTTACAGACTCTAGCCTGGAATTCGAAGGCGAGCTGGAGACCGAGCGTCTTCGTCGACTGGTCGTAGAGCGCGTACGCGAAGTTGAGCAGGTCGAAGGCTACGTTGAGGGTCTCGACGTGAAGGTTGGGCTGCTCGTCAAGAACAAGATCTCTCTCGATGAGGTTGTCAAGCATCAGCGACACTTCGGCGGCAGCGCAAGTCAGCTCCTGCGCAGCGGCGGTAGTATGCGCTCGACAGGTGCTGGCGTCGACTTGCGATCACTGAACAAGAGCTCGCGCAAGAAGCTTGGCGGGTATGAGGAGCTATTCTTCATGATGCAGACTCAGCCGACATACCTTGCCCGCTACTTCTACACGATTGTTGGCAATGCTCTGCCGGAGAAGGAGAGCAAGAACATCGAGCGGCTAGTGATGACGTTGTTCGGCTATGCGCACAAGAGCAGGGAGGAGTACTATTTCATCCGGGTCCTTGCTGCCAGTGCTGAGCAGTTTGTCGCCAACACTCCCAGCCCCGACGAGTTCCTCCGCCTGCAAATCGGTTCAATGCACCAACGCCTCTTCCTAGCCTCAGCAAGATCGCCAATGCACCGCAGCCACCTCAAAGCTCTGCTGGGCGGTCTTGTGCGGGAAGGCATCACTGCTGCTGACCATCTGGATCTCGAAAGTGACCCTCTGCAAATTCACCTCGCTCTCATTAACAATGAGGAGCTTAACACTGGACGACCGAGCCCACGACCAAGAGACCTGCCTAGAGAGACAGTGATCAGAGATCCAGAGGTGCGAGCGCGCTACGTGGAGCATTTGCAAGACCTGCGAGATCTTTGTGACGGCTTCTTCCTCAGCCTGGAAGAGACTGTGGAGAAGATGCCTTACGGCGTGCGGTTCTTGGCATCCTCCCAGTACCATGCACTTTGCGCGCAGTACCCGCACGAGGATCCTGCGCGAATGGTCATGGCTGTCGGTGCCTGGCTGTGGAAGTCGTACCTGTTACCAGCCTTCCGCGAGCCAGAGATGTGGGGTGTCATCGACCGCGGCCTGGGTTCAGTACACAAACGCAATCTCAGCCAAGTGACGCTGGTGCTTAGCCAGGTCTGTGCTGCCGGCAGACTGTTCGGACAGGACAACATGTACCTGCAGCCTCTCAACAGCTGGGTCACTGAAGCGCTCGGCAGATGGCAAGACGCTTTACAGGGCGTCTTCGACATCACGAGCCCCGAAGAACAGTACGATGCAGATCAGTTCTCCGACTTGTACGCCAGGACAAAGCCGACGGTGTATATCAAGCTCTCGGACATCTTCCAGCTACACAGTCTGATGACCGAGAACGTCTCAGCAGTCGCACCTGCCAGGGACGATCCGATCAGAGAGGTACTGTCCGATCTTGGCACGCCGAAGGGCAACGAGGCCGATCTTGGTAGTACCGGCGGAGGTGGTGAGATCACACTGACTCTCAAGAGCCGCTTCAAGATGCAGGAAGACCCCAATGCAGAGGCGCGAGCTCTTTTCGTCGCCACAAAGCGTCTGGTACTCTTCATCATCCGCGTCCAGTCTGGCTCGAATCTGATGGAGATCCTTCTCCGCCCCATCTCGCACGCCGATGACGACCGCTGGATCGAGCTCGTGGAAGAAGAGTCGCTCAGCAAAGACTCCCGCAACCCGTCCAAGCCCTCGCGCAAAGCCTACCAACAAGGCGCGTTTGACCCGCGCTCTAGCCTCAGAGGCGGTCGTGCACACTCGGTCTACTCCGAGACTCCCTCCGCCCTCTCAGACGACATGCGCACAAACAACCTCCTTGACCTCGAGTCCCTCACCTACGCTGAACTAAAGTCCCAAGCCCTCGAGAACATCCTTGCGCTCGAGAACCTTGCCATACCCCCACAGTACCGCGTGAGCAGGAACAACAACTACCAAGAGCTTCTCAACGCGCTAGCGGCAGACATCCGCTCCAAGCACCGTCGACGCCTTGAACGGCAACGCGAGACAGACGCTACGCGACAGACTTTGCAGGGTCTGGACAAGAAGGCAGAGTATCTCGAAGAACAGCTCGGCAGCTACAACGACTACATCGAGCAATGCCTGCACACCCTGGCCAACAAGAAGACCGGGCATAAGGGCTTCCGGCTGCCGTTCACGAAGCAGTGGAATCACGAGCGCGAGCTCGAGCGCGCTGGTCGACAGCCAAAGTTCGGGAGTTACAAGTACTCTGCGCGTCAACTTGGGGATAAGGGCGTGTTGCTTTCTTGGCCTGCTTATTCGATGGAGCAGTGGAGTCAGGTCAACGTCGTCATCTCCTCGGATGAAGTTGGGGTGTTCCATCTGGAAGCCAGCTCAGGTAGCATGATGTTACCTGGCGGGAGCGCGAATCTGCTGCTTGATGATCTGTTGCAGGCGCAGTACGACAACAAGAGCTCGATACAGGTTTTCGACGAAGCTGGTGGGAAGGGGAGAGATGGAGGGGAGGGAGCGAAATTGGCCGTGAATCTGCTGTTGCATTTGGTGTTCAAAAAGTTTTACAAGGATGACTAGATGAAGAGAGCGGGATGATGATAGCCAGGAAGAGAGTGAACGGGATTTCGTGGGGTTTGAATGGCCTCTCGCAAATGGGCGCGTTGGGAAGTGGTGGGGGAGTGGATGGCATATATACATGACATCATACCCTCGGGGCGTTTGCAGACGCACTGGAGACTCTGCAGACAAAGGCGAAATCGTTGACGGTGAAGAGTTTTGCGCCATGTGCGCTGCACTCCGTCGCATGTGTACCTTCTTACCATCATCCTCTATACAGTACACTCCTCGAACTGATGGCGTCTTCTCATGGACATGTTGAGTACTAATCCCCCATTGGAGTTAGAACGAGCTGTCCGCCCGCTACGAGTGCCATATTGGCTCTGAGCCCGCCCATTACTATCAGCTCGATGATACGGTGTGGTGGTAACGCTTGCGAGCATGGCAATAAAGTCCATATTAAATGACCATCAACGATGTGCGATCACTTTCCGTTGGGCAAATCCTCCGCCAGAGCCTTGCAAGCACCGACGATATCCTGCTTCAGATCCTCCCAGTTCTCGACGCCAACGCTGACCCGTAGTAATGTGTCTTGCACGGTGTTGTCGCTCATGCGCCGCCACTCGATCAGACTCTCCACCCCACCCAGACTGGTTGCATGGTGGAACAGGTGCAGCTTACTCGGAAAGCTTCTCGCCTGTTCGGCGTTGTGCAGGTCCATGGCGAAGACCGGGCCAAAGCCGTTGGGCATTTGCTTCGCAAGCCATCCAGGCTTGCCATCGGGCGTCCGCAAGTCCTCCGTCTGCAGACTCGCGTGGTGCAGCTTGGCCACCACAGCTTTCACAGCGTTTGCGTCTTCGTCGTTCTCACCATGACTCTTCATACAGCAGTCAAGATAAGCGACAAGCTTATCAGCATTCTCACTCTGCCTCACGACCCGCAATTCCAGCGTCCTCAGACTCCTCACGCCGAGCCAGCCCTCCATGTTCCCCATCACAGCGCCCAGATGCAGCCGCTCGCCAAACATAGTCCAGTAGTCTTTCTCCATCGTCTCTCTCGCGCGATTGATCGAGACGACACCACAGAGCATGTCGGAGTGTCCGCCAAAGTACTTCGTTCCAGAGTGCATGATGAAGTCCGCGCCATGCTTGAACGGGTCCTGAAGCGGCGGAGGCGCGAATGTCGCATCTATCGTCAGCACAGCTCCACGGGCATGCGCCAGGTCCGCGAAGTGTTGGATATCGTATGCATTTCCTGTTGGATTGACCGGGGTCTCGAGATGTACTACATCGCCCTCGCCCAGCCTCCAGCCTTCTCCCTCCCAGGTCTTTTCATCGAAGAGATCGACGATCTTGCAGTTCGTGAGCTTCTGAAAGATCTTGAGCACGCCGTGACAGCCGTGATAGCCTGCGCCTATCGCCACGACTTTGGGGTTTAGGTAGACCAGCAGGGCATGGAAGGCCGCCAGCCCGGAGCCGTAGGTCAGACTCGGGCCGCCGAGGATTTGGGTCAGGATGAGCTCGAGGCGCGAAGTATTTGGTGCGGTGAGGCGAGAGTAGATGTGAGCATCGGCTTTGATGGCGGCTCCTGGGAGGCGATCGGGGATGTCTAGATCGTCTGTGGGCTTCAGGAGGGAAGGATCTGAGGGATAGCGGTAGGTCGTTGAGACGTGAAGGGCTGGCGCGACATCTGTGTAGGAGTTTGCTTCGTTGTCGGCGTGATTCGTGAGCGTGGAGAGAGAATAGGAAAGACTCTCGTCGGGGATGGGGATCTCGAGAGAAAGAACGTTGGGGTTGCCATTGCTGTCGCCGTTCTGCAGAGCCATCGTGCAAAGAGTGATAGTACGAGAGATGGTGAGAGGACTTACATGGACGAATCGTTGTATAGGCGACTGATATAAATGCACACTTCGGTGTTGACGGCCTTCGAGATGACCGCAATGCCGTCAATCATGTACTCTGTAGATATTCCGCCCTGTCAAGAGACCCCTCTATCTAACTTATCGAAACCAAATGCGGTAAGCTCAGCCGAGCATCGACAACAGCGCAGTCGAGCACGCGACCTTACAATAATCAACCGGACCTACTTCTACTGCATGTGTGTGTGTGAATTCAATGGCTCTACTTGGCTGAATGAGGTCTCCCGCTGAGTGCATGCGGACGATCTTCAAATCTTGACCCGGAGTCTTAGCACGCTAACATTCACGGCCTATCATGAGCCTATTGTGGCACCGATATGGGTGACGATGACTCCAAGAGATCCCGCCTGAAGAGCAAGTGGAACCGGATCCTCAAGCCTCGCCGTGACCCATCAGAGAACGAAGTCCTAAACAATGTGGATGCAGCTTTCAACCCGGACGCCTTACCTGAATTCGCCCTAAGCAGCGATGTTGCCGACTTTCTGAAGCCTTCTACGGACAAGGCACGCCCTAAGCTCGACATCGCCATAGCTACTCGCTGGCCGAGTAGTCATGAGGTTCGCAGTGCAAGTTACAGAACCGATGTCAGGAACGTCAATGGCTGGAGCAAGCCCCGGCGACGTGAGGGCTTGACCGCAACCTTCGCCAGGACTGCTCCTGATATTATCGGCCACGGTGGCGATGCTACGCTTGACCCCACGAGCGAGATTGGGAGACTGAGGTCGCGCAGGCAGCGATCGGTGTCCGATGTCCCACTTGTGGAGCCTGGTCAATCTGGACAACAGCCACGTCAGGCGCAGGCTGTGGACCGCAGACCTACAGAAGCGCGGCCGTCTGGTCCTCTGCGAGCCCAGACATCTCTTGGCGAGGTCTCGGCACCACTAGAGCGACTGCACCTGACGGGTGATGGCTCATTCCTCAACCCTGAGCAACCTCGGTCAACAGCACGTGAGCGAAGCTCTGGCTCGCCTTCGAGTACTTTGAAATACAATGCCATGAGAGCGAGTGAGGGCCTGACTCTTCGGCGAGCCAGCATGGTACCTGAGCACAGCGACGACGATCAGAGTAGCGTGCGCTCGAGCGAGACGGGTGGATTCTCACAGCACACGACCGAGTCACCAGAGATCAGAATACATGAAGCTGCGTCGCCTTTCTCGCCCGATGGACCCTCGCCATTTGCAGACCCGAAGTACTTTCGACGAAGATCGAGAGATGTGTCACCTGCTAGCCGGCACACGTCGGAACTACAGAAGTCTCCCGATGGCGCTCAGTCACCATACACAGGCACAGTCGTATCGCCTCCCGCACAGCAGTACATCCCGTACAAGCCCGCCGCCCCACTCACCCTGACCCAGAACACACTCAGCGACCAGCGCAGCCACAGCTCCGAGAGATCTCGTCCCTCGTCCTCGCAGTCCAATCACTCGATCAGCAGACGCCCTGTTCCTTCGTCAAGGACATCTCCTGCAGCGGCAGAGACGGCTCTCCAAGACTTTGCAACCCGCATCTCCCATATGTCCGGCGTCTTCCGCCTCACCGCCGAGAAAGCCCGTCCATCATCCCAATGCACACCCACAGCCTGGCTCCGCGCCGCGCTATGGTGGTACATCCACGGCAAACTCGGACTAGAGACACTGCTCGCTCGACGCCCACGGACGCCCGGCTCGCAGCCGCTGCCGGAGCACCTGACGCAAGCCCACGTCGACCTCGCAAAAGCGTACTGGGTCCTCACGGAGCCACTGGCCGCCTTCTCCCACTCATTACAAGCTACCTCAGTCACTCTTACAAGCAGCGACACTCAAAACCACGAGATCATACATCGCAGCTGCTCTACGCTACTCGCCTACTTCACCTCACTCACAGCCTCCCTTGCGCGTGCGAATATCCTCCCACCAACAGACTCCCTAATCCAAGGCCAAGATACAACGATCTGGCTCAGTTCACCTGCACTAGATCCCCACGCCATCAAAGCACTCAGTCTACGAGATCGTGTTGATCCCCTGACAGCACTACCGCTAGGTGATACTCAGGACTCCAAGTTCTGCGGACGGTACATGGGCCAGCTTGCGATCTACACGATGGAGACTGTGGGGCGGTCAGAGAAAATGCCATGTATCATCAGCTTGCTGAGAGACAAGATCGATGGACGGATCTGCATAATCATAGCCGGCCAGAGTGAGGAGATCAGCTTGCGGTTCGGTCAGTCTAAAGCCAGGAATGGAATACCTTGGGAGCAAACAAAGTGGCGGCCGGATCTTGCAGCTTTGGGGTGCAGATCACAGGACGGGTGGTTCGTGGACGTCACGTTAGGGCGAAGGGACTACGACAGCCTGTACGCAGGCGTACATGGCAGCTCAGGGCAAGCAGACAGCACCACGATATCCAGATGAGAACAGAGATGAGACTCGGATATGTGTTGTATGCTCCACTACCTCCCACATCTCATGAATGCCACTGAGAATCCATGCACCATCAACGTCGCCTCTGGTCCCCTCCCCGCCGGTGACATCCCATCATCCGCGCCGTCACCAGCACTCCCGTCATGCTTCGGCTTGCCATCCTACAACACACCCGCCTTGACGATGGTTGGTGGGCCGTCCTTGTACTTGATGCCGCCGCTGCTGGTGCCGCAGCCCTCGATGCTCTTGACTATGCCCTTGCTCTCGGTGTCGCTGTCGGGGACTTGGCCGAAGACGACGTGGCGGCCGTCGAGCCAGGAGGTGAGGACGGTGGTGATGAAGAATTGAGAGCCGTTGCTGTTGTGGGGATAGGGTGTTAGTGGGCTGGGCTTGAGGGGCAAGGTTTGGGTCGGGGAGGAGATGAGCAGGGAGAGCTTACGTGTTTGGTCCGGCGTTGGCCATGGAGAGGAGGAAGGGCTTGTTGTGCTTGAGCTTGAAGTTCTCGTCGGGGAACTTCTCGCCGTAGATGCTCTTTCCACCCGTGCCCTGTCATTGTCTATCAGTGACCAGCTCGAGTGCAGTCCAGTGATGTTCAGTCTCTTACATTACCACGAGTGAAGTCGCCACCCTGCAACATGAACTCGGGGATCACACGGTGGAACTTGGAGCCACTGTAGCCGAAGCCCTTCTCGCCGGTGCAGAGAGCGCGGAAGTTCTCGACAGTCTTGGGGACGACGTCGTCGAAGAGCTCGAAGTTGATGCGGCCGGAGCGAGCTAGTCATTGCAGCAGTCAGTACGGATGGTCTGGAGTGCATCGGCAATGGCAAAGTAATGCAATCAATACTTACGAGACGCCGACTCATCCTTGCTGGTGATCTTTCCGCTCTCATCGCTCTTGTACAGCGGGCCCGTCCAGGTCACATCGAAGTAGGCTTTGACGACCATGTTGGCGGTGCTTGCGTGGAATGATCTGGTGGTTGAAGGGGTGGAAGAAAGTATCCGAGAGGAGGATGAAGCAAGTCGTGTTGTTGATTTGAACATTCTGAAGGAGGGGCACTTTTTGAGGATTGCTTTGAAAGGCAAGGACGACCCCGCCAGCAAGGTGGGATGGTGGGGCAACTGTGGGTGGCACAAGAAACGTCAGCATTGAATCGGAGGTAAGCTGCGGCGAGTCCGGGTATGCTGGCTTGGCAATAGATGTCGAAAGGGGCAGCTTGAGGAGGCGAGTGCTGTGGGTGTTGTGGTGGTAGAGATGCAGCAAATGCCGTGCTGCGATGCTGCCACGGGTAGTGGGGGCGATGCATCATGTGCTATCTTGATCCTGGATTGTGCGAGGACCTACAAAGGGCGATTGTTGTACAGCGTGAAAAGGTACCTGTACTGCCGTCAGTCCATGTTGTGGTTACCAATATAGTGTACCGAACGTGGCTGGCCGCTTACTATGGTACAGATGATGAGAGTTGCAAGGACAGAAACGAGAATGTGATGGGATTGAAGATCTAGCAATCTGTCTGATCATAGAGCATTGACTTGAACGTGTCCATCGAATGGTGACATAAGCAGATCAGCACTCGACGACAATACAAGTGTTATTATCATAACTGGAGCACACTCAACCCTCGCTGTGTTTCCACGATACAACTGGCCCATCGACTCCCGCCCAAGTCCCCAAATGCAGCTCAGAACGCTGCATCTTGTTCTGCCGTGACAGTCTGATACATGTAGTTTGCAAGCACATGCGAGTGCAGCGAGATTCAGGGTCTGGCTTTACCACGGATACTCCCGTCCAAGGACATGTTGTAGTGCAGCCGTTATCCTCCTTTCAACTTTCCAGCCACATCGAGTACACCTCACCAGACGAGTCCGTGTAGCTGCTCCAGCGGAACGTACCATTAACATCTTCTCTCAAACACCGTGAATCCCCCTAGCCGTCGCCCAAGATGGACTGGAACGACATACGAAACCAGGTCAGCAACATTAGCCTTTACGATATAAAGGCTGGCGTGCGAAAAGTCCAGAATGGTACCTACATCCATGAATGGGGATATTGTCCCAGGACTGACCCTCGGCAGCCGTCATGAACTACACCGAAACCGAGTCCAAAGTCCGCGAAGCCACCAACAACGAGCCGTGGGGCGCCTCCTCGAGCCTCATGCAGGAGATCGCCAATGCAACCTTCAACTAGTATGCTGATGTATTACTCGCACTTTCGCCCAAGTACTGACAGTCCACAGCCAACTACTCAACGAGATTATGCCCATGATCTACAAACGCTTCACCGAGAAAGCTGCCGAGGAATGGCGCCAGATCTACAAGTCGCTCCAGCTTCTCGAGTTCTTGATTAAGAACGGCTCCGAGCGCGTTATTGACGATGCTCGCTCCCACTTGTCCTTGCTGAAGATGCTGCGCCAATTCCAATATATTGACCAGAACGGGAAGGACCAGGGAGTCAATGTGAGGAATCGGTCAAAGGAGCTGGCAGAGCTGTTAGGAGATGTGGAAAGAATACGGGCGGAGCGGAAGAAGGCAAAGGGGACGAGGGCGAAGTATGGCGGTGTTGAGGGAGGCGCGGGACTTGGAGGTGGATCGAGTGGTAGTGCAGACCGGTATGGAGGGTTCGGAAGCGAGACCGGAGCTGGGTACGGTGGTAGCACAAGAGGAGTGTACGGCGACGGAGGTGGCTTCGGAGGAGAGAGCCATGATGACTATGAGGATCCAGGACGGCGAGGCGGGGCAGAGAGGTTCGACGAGTACGACGAATTCGACGATGGAGGGGCACAAGCTACGCCAGGCAGGCGAAGAGCAGACGCACCCGGCAAGGCACGAGTCACGCCAAAGAAGGCAGCGCCCCCGCCAAAACCCAAGGAACCCGAAGTCGACCTTTTCGACTTTGGAGACGAGCCGGTCACCACCTCCGCCCCAGTCATCGCGCCTGCACCCTCGGCTCCATCTCTCATAGCACCCACATCGGCGCCAGCAGATGAAGACGACTTCGATGACTTCCAATCCGCCACTCCCTCAGCCTCGACATCAACCTCCGCTCTCCCACCTCCTGCACCTCCAAAACCAAACTACAGCTCCTTCGCCCTGCCGGCACCTACACCCGCACCCCCAACCCAACAGCCTGCAGCGTTCAACAACCTCCTCTCCAGCAACAGCTCCGCTGTAAAACCAGGCTCCTTCTCCTCCGCCTCCACCACCCCAGCGCCTTCAGGCTACAACCCCACCGGCCCGAATTACTACACCTCCGTCCCCGCTCCCTCGTCCTCCAGCGTAGCTACAACCTCCGCTTTCTCCGCGTCCGGCTCGAGCACACCGCTGGGATCCACCGCATCTAAGCCAGCAGCCAAGGCCGGAGGCGGTGATGTTTTCGCCAACCTCCTCTCGGGCACGGCGCTGAAGAAAGACGGCAAAGCCGGTGCGGGCAAGGGTATGACGATCGCGGATATGGCGAAAGCGAAGAGTCAGGCTGGCTTGTATGGGGCGAATGCTGCTGCTGCACCGCTGGGTGGGGCTACGAATGGGAACGGGGCGAAGAAGGGGACGGGGAGTTCGGGGTTGGATGATCTGTTGGGGTGAAGGGTGACGGGTGAATGATCGAGAACTTGAGCTGAAGGGAGCTCGTCCGACGCTCCCAGGGAGTAGCGGGGAGGATTGGGACTCACTAGCCCCACTCACCGCACGAATCTGGTGCACGTCCCGACAGGCGTGCTACGGAGATGACACTACGAAGCGGAATGCTATTGGACATGGATACAGGTAGGGTATAGTGACTTTGACATCTGAAAAGCAGGAATTTACATCGGTTACTTCCCGTCGCTCCACGTGTTCCTCTATCCCACACGCTGTCGGTGTGGCCGACCATGCGGTATGCTGAGGTCTTGTTGTCAATTCCCTGAGTGATCGCAGAGACATCGTGCGATCGGCGCACAGCGTCATGAACGCTCGATGCGTTGCGCTGCCGCGATAAGTTTCGAGACAAGACCCTGTAAGTGAATAGACTTGGTAAGAAGGCGCTGGTAGTCTGCAAGTTTGTGTACAGCGGTTGATAGCACAGATCACCGTGTGCTGGCTTGTCTTCGCGGTAAGCCGTGCAGATGGTCGGGTCCAGGCGGTCCCGGCTATTGTTCCTGCGCGACTCTGGCGATGCATCTCGGATGGGGTATTAGAGCCTAAGCAGAACTCTCGGAAGCGATTTGGTCGTCTTCCTAGCTAGCGCTGACTGCGAGCGCCGGCTATGCGACGGCGTCGCTATGGAATGTATCGAGGAACACGTCGTCAGCTGTTGACAGCGCTACGGTCAACCGAGTATGGCGTTCAACGGCTCAGCAAAGTCGCTAGGCTCTCTCAAGGCGAGCCGTGTGTGGATTTAGTTGCAGCTTCTCCATATACATGTGCTGAGGGCGGCCGCGACTCGCCAGCCGGTCGTGCCGGCCGGGAAGGCTCATGCACGTCTACCTTTTTGGGCCGCGCAGGGCCCCAGGCGTGATGACCATCTGCTCCAGCAACGACTCCAGCGCCAGCAGCAGCAGGTTGCGCAGGCATATGTTCTGCCATTTCGGCAGCGTTAGTGCCTAGTTGGAGGTGATTGTGGAAGTCATCGCATGTACGGAAGTCGAGGCAGCTTCGAGGTCGTCAGTCTTCAGTCGATCTGTGTATGCGGTCATCCAACCGCTCGACCGCATCGCGATTAGGGGGGAGTTCCTGGACGTGGTCGGATACAGGGAGCTGTGGTACTAACCTCAACGGTATCCACTCCTGCTTCTCCGTGTCCCAGCGGTGGTTCTCGTGCGTGGTCTTGCTAAGGGCTGCTGGTCCATACTCTTCTACCAGCAGATCGGCGTAGGCGAAGGGTACACGTGTGTTCACGCCCTCGAATGTGGTTTCTCGAAGCGGGAAGATGTCGTCGTACATGTAGTGATGGTTGTCCTTCACCATCATGGCCCCGTCAATACCTTGAGCTTGCGCACTTCGATTCTGGCGGAGCGTAGTGATGTCAATGAACAGTCCAGTCTGGGTACAAATCCATCGCGCATCGATCACGTTTGTCGTGTCGGAGGTACTATCGACGTGATAGTGTGGGTTAATTTCAAGAAGGTAGTCTCTTCCCGCTTCTCGACCTGGCTCAGCGTAGTGGTGCATTGACATGTTGTAGTAGTTTGCCAGGTGATCGATTGATCTCTCCGACACCATGACATCGATATCGGAGTCCCACGGTAGCGCGTTCCGATTCCAGTACCAGCCAAGGAGCGAGCCATGCATGAGCCAAGTTTCGATGCCAATGTCGTTCTGAAGTGTTCGTCAGCGGAGGGGATTCCTGGCGCCGCGCTGTTACATCGAATCTGTTCTTACCATCGTCTTGAAGTAGGTATGTGTCAGCGCTGTCAGATGCTCTCGTCGTGCATCATACGGCAGCTTTCCACTGGCAAAGCGACCGTCATAGTGTCCGCTGAACGAAGCCTCATGAAAATATTTCCCAGGAGCGTTCTGATTCGGACTGACAAGCTGCACTGTCTGCGGCTTTACGCGGTGGTGGGGTGGTTTGACACTCTCGTCACGACCTTGGCTGCTGGGGACAGCGAGGGCATTTGCGAGATCCTGGCATGCCAATCCGACGAGCAGCCAGGCATAGCGGCTACGCATCGTGGAGCAGCTGCCAGGCGTCGGACGTTACCAACGACGTGAGCATAATAAGATATATTCTTCACCTTTCAGCTTGCGGACATGCGCACCGCGATGATAAGAATGAGCACGCGACATCTGCAGGGGCTGAAAGGTAGGGCATCTTCTTCGATAGGGAGTGGGTCAACACTTTATCGCCGCGTGTCATGCGCCACAGAACACCGGACCTTGCCATTCTAGACCATTGCGACCAGGTCGCAAGGCTCCGGCCAGGAATGTGTTGTGCAGCAGTGCCGCTCTACCCGTGGAGGCCATTCACGTGGCTGCTACTAGCAATTGCAGTACCACAAAGATGCAGAAAGCCTAAGCCATCGGCCGTCCATGGGACGAAGAGTGCACTGTCGATAGCAGAGTCCGCGAGCCAGCGATCTGCAGCCCTGGCGAGACGCGTCAGCATCGAGAATGCAGCGAACGGCAGATGGGCGGGGATTAAGATTGAGATCAAGCCTTGCGCGAAATGCTTGTCAGAGCTTAGCTTTTCGTTATCGCCCTGGGTGCCGGTTGCCGGACAATTATTTTGCATGTGCTAACAATGAATTAAAACACGATGGCGCGACTTGAAAGATCAGTGTCTTCTATAGCGCAGATCACGACTGCTATTTTGTCGACCTAAGTTGCTGCGCAGTGATGCGTCGCGGATTGCCAGGACGTGGTCATCACGAGGTTGCGTCTGCGCAGCATTTCGATATCTCACAGGTCCGAATGGACATACCGACTTCCAGATAGCCACTGTTCCAGTCGGATCTGTTGCATGAAGAGGCGTAGCTAGCGAGGGTACCTTGTGTTATTCTCACGCATTGTGTTCGACTTCTCGGCTGTGCACATGACTCGCATCAAAATCTTGGCGCAACGTCGGCTCCGCACGTCGAATTTGGCGACACCCAAACTTCTGCGACGACGACCATTGACGACCACCCCATAACCCACCCTACCTACACCCCGTCAATACCGCCAACATGTCCGGAAAGAGAGGGTATGTCGCCATCATCTCCCCCGCCCTCGAGTCTCCCCAGGACATACTAACACCCTCAGCCGCGGTTCCACGTCCGGTAACAAGCTGAAGATGACGCTTGGTCTGCCAGTCGGCGCAGTCATGAACTGCTGCGACAACTCCGGCGCCCGCAACCTGTACATCATCTCCGTGAAGGGCATCGGCGCACGCCTCAACCGTCTGCCAGCTGGTGGTGTGGGAGACATGGTCATGGCTACGGTGAAGAAGGGAAAGCCTGAGCTGAGGAAGAAGGTCATGCCCGCGGTCATTGTGAGGCAGAGCAAGCCGTGGAGGCGGGCAGATGGCATTTTCTTGTACTTTGAGGATAATGCTGGTGTGGTGAGTGCTGGGCGTATTAGGAGTTGGAGGTCGAGATGGAGGGCTGATGAATGTTGAACAGATCGTGAACCCGAAGGGTGAGATGAAGGGATCGGCTATCACAGGACCCGTCGGAAAAGAGGCAGCAGAGCTTTGGCCGGTAAGCACAATCTGTGAAACAACGAGAAGGAAGCGACTAACAAGCCGCAGCGTATCGCCTCGAACTCCGGTGTGGTGATGTGAGTGTGCTCGATGGCCCGAACGAACGATTCCTGGAGTGGGTGAACATGGCGTCAATAGGCGACGTCGAATGCCGAGATGGTCAAGCATCAGGACTGGCGACGAAACTCATGCGAGACAGATGCTGCTCTGTAGAGCGCCACGAAGTCACTCGATAGTCAATGCACCAAGAACATTACCTAGAGTTCCACCCGCATCCAACGTCACTTTTCCCTGGAGCTGAGATGTGTATCAGACCGCGCTTGGATGCTTACATCTCATTGAAATACATTTCGGCACATGTACACCATGGGAATGCTCTGCAACCCCAAACGCCTCGCTTGATCGACAGCACAGCCAGTATGAAACATTTCTCACACCCTTCCCTTCCACAAAGCCCGCCTGGAACCCATGAATCTCTTCTTCTCTCGCGCATCCAGCAGCGCTACCACAGCAAAGATCACCCCAAACACCACAAGCGGGATCAGATTCCACCTCCAAGCCCTCATAATGTACAAATGGTTCCAGATATTGTTCCGATCGCTTTTCTCTGCTAACGGCAGCTTCAGCACAGCCTTGAACCAGTTCTCTGGCGTCCATGCCTGGGTCGGGTACGCGACCTGTTCTGGAAAGGGCTTGTTGTTGAGTTCGGAAGCAGTCACGATGTTGATAGTCTGACCCCAGTGCTGGTAGGTGAGCAGGTAGGTGTAGACTAGCGCTGCAATGCTGAGAAGTGCCGAGAGAACGACCAAGACAAGCCATGCGTGGTAGATAGCTTTCGTAAAGCCTCTGTAATCCCCTCGTCGGAGAGCACGGGCTCGAAGCCAGAGGACTAAGATGCCGCCGAGTCCCACGCCGACGAATGCAGTGCCTGCTGCGCCGTTGGAAGTGTGGCCTTGGTTCAGGAGGAAGTGCTTTGGTTTGCCGTGGAGTGTGAAGGTCGTGCCGGTCAACGTTGGCGTGGCCACTGTGTACTCACCGCCTGCGAAGCGGTGCAGCCAGTAGACCATGCTGGAAATGAAGGCCATTTCGACGATGCCGGTGAGCATTAGCAGGCCTAGTGAAAGAGGTAGGAGCCAGCGTGGAAGCGCCATCTTAGAACTGTGGTTTCGTATTCGGGAGTCGTCAATGTCGAGGTTGGAATAGCCAACCGACGGGTAGGTGTTTAACATCGTGAAAGAAGAGAGGACACGCAGGAATCATATGGTAGATCAGCGACAGAAGGATGAGAAGGCTTACCGGCTGCACGTAGGATCAGAGCCAAGCGATGATTTGCATAGCTTACTTGGAGGAAGTCGCCGCAGTGGGTGGCTTATACATGTCAGCACTGTATTAATACATGCATATATTTACGTAGCTGGAGCCGTTGGCACTCGTGCGTCAGCGCACTTGTTGATCACCAACGAGGAGGCGTTCCAGTAGGCACTTTCGCTCTTTGGATTGCAAGATCTACGGACTTGACAAAGGCGTTCAGAGTAGTGTAGACTGAGCTTACATGACCCTGCGTAGTGGCCGGGTCGGGGCTATACTCAAGGAGTGTGCTTCGCCATCAGGTTGTGTTCAGGATCTTGGTGTCGGTATGTCGTGTCATCATGACTACCTCAGAGACGTGCGAAAGTAGTGACCGGTGGGTTGTCGACCTTGCGGCGATGGGGCCGTGCAGTCCTTGAGCTAATTATAGATGCTCTCATCTAAGCGATTGATAGGGTTACGTGAAATCTAGGGTTGCGCAACCCCAACCACACCTTGGGGTTAAGTGTGATCAACAAGAGGACTCCAGAACATACAATCAGCTTGATATACAGCTTTCTCGAAAGACGAAAGAGACATTTTCCGCATGGGAAGAATGCATGGCCAGTGCGGAGGTGATCCGGCCTCTTGTGTGGTCATTTGTGATCAGTTTGACGGGCGGAAGCAATTCGGCACGAGAGTGACTTCGAAAGTAGGCAGCGCGTAGTCGACACCAGTGGATAGTCCTGGCAGGAAAGGAACTTTGAAGGTACCTCATCGCAGAGCCAGTGACATGTCCTAAGGTGCTATTCATCTGTTTGACACACTACACCGACGTCGCTCAGTCACGCATGCCCTCTTCCGAGATGAGTATACCAACTGTATCTCTCACTCCAGACCCTCAGCCCTACTGCCCTCGCAGACAACTCCCACCGGGGGCACATCTTACCTCATCGCCCAACCCACCCGGTCCACCAACCACTACGGTCGAGTTCTGCTCAGTCGGGTCCGTCTTCCTCTCAGAATAATCCCTCTACTCATGTCATTCTATAGGCTTCGTACACACGTCCACGCCTCACAGCGCCGGGCTTTCGAGAACCGCAGCCGCACTGTCGATGAGTAAGCGGGAGCGTACATCTCGGTACAGCGTCCGGGGGCCAAGATGCGACGCGGACCACGGCACGGGCAAGTGCTGCCAAAAGCGCCTGCAATGCACAAGGAACCGGCCCGTTCGACTAATCCACGCCTGCATATATGACCAGCACACACGTGACAGGCCCATAGATAAGCTTGCTCGACCGTCGAGATAACTCACTCATCTGCCTCCAGTCACATCGATCGTAGTGCCAGTGACGTAGCCAGCAGCGGGCGACAGCAGCCAAACAATCGCCTCGGCGACCTCTTCGGCTTCGCCAGCACGTCCAAGCGGCACGATCTTGCCCAGTCTCTCAGCACGTTCCGGATCGCCAGCGGAGAGATGAATGTCAGTCTTGATGATCCCAGGTCTCACGCCATTGACTCGCACGCCTTTAGGACCAAGCTCCTTGGACAGACCGATGGTGAGCGTGTCGATTGCGCCTTTGCTTCCAGCGTAGTCGACGAACTCATTTGGCGAGCCCAGTCGAGCTGCAGCGGAGGAGACGAGGACGATCGAGCGTTCTTTCTCGGTGCCGGGAGACTTGGGGAGACGCCGTGCAGCTTCACGGGCACACAGATAGGCACCCAGAACGTTGATGTCGAAGACCTTCTTCATTCGCTCCAGGGTCATGTCGGCCAGTGGCATGCTAGGTGCAGTTACACCCGCGTTGACTACCACGCCGGTGATCGGGCCAAAAGTTGTTTCGAAGGAGTCGAAAACTCGTAGAATGTCGGCCTCCTGGGCCATATCGCCTTGTAGGGTGATAGCCTCACCGCCTGCTGCCTTTACAGCGGCCTCTGTCTCCGTGGCGGCATTCTTGTCTTGTACGTAGTTTATGCCAACGTTCCAGCCCCGAGTGCCAGCTAGTATGGCTGTGGCCCGGCCGATACCCCGGCTGCCTCCAGTGATCAAGATGTTCGTAGGCATGTCCAGTCGGTCAGATGTCTCGCGTTACTGTGCTATCGCAAGCACGAGAGCGTTCCGTTCATGTACATATACCCACACCATCACCTCTGATCCGAAGGTTGTCCACTTTGTCCGATCCACTCCGAAGTGAGCAATGTCGAGCGACCAAGGTGCCATGATGTCATGGATCTGGAACGCGCATGGAGACGCGATCGAACGTCGACTGATACATGTAAATCTCCATCATCGCCGAGATACTGGCTTCCAAGCCTCAGTCACGTGGGAACTGGTGTTTGCTCCCAGCAAGAAGCCTGCTGAAGTATCTCCAATTCCGAAACGCCTTTCTCGCGATCTCAGGAGCCCGAGGCGCAACGTCGAGGATACCTCCAAGACCACTCACGACCATGGCTCCGAAACGCAGAGCGACATCGCCCGTCCGCCCTCCGCCAGCAAAGAAACGCGAGATCATCAAGTCAGAAAACGGCGAAGATGAGGTCCCGCATGAAGAACGCTCCGGCGTGGTCGACCGCCGCTTCTACCCTCGCGAGATGACCAACGAGCGATGCGCCAAGTACAACGATGGCAGCATACCGCGTCCGATCGCGTTGCTCAATGCCGCGCTACTGGATACAAGGGCAGGACGACGACAGATCTCGCCTGGCAAGTCCGTAGTGCACTGGTTCAAGCGGGATCTGCGCCTCATGGACAATCATGCGCTCTCACTCGCAAGCCGGAAAGCTAAGGATCATGGTATACCGCTTGTGTGTATGTACATTGTCAGTCCCGAGGACTTTGAGGCGCACAACACGAGTGCCGCGAGAGTCGACTTTGATCTACGGAATCTGGAGCTCATGAAGCAGGACCTTGCCGAGCTGGACATCCCACTGTATGTCGAGACAGTCGAGAAGAGGAAGGACGCCATTCCTCATCTGCTGGCCAAATTCAAGGAGTGGGGAGCGAAGCATGTCTACTGCAACATGGAGTACGAGGTCGACGAGCTCAGACGAGAGACGAAGCTGGTAATGCAGTGTCTAAAAGCAGATGTAGCTTTCGAGGTGGTCCAAGACGACGTCGTCGTCGAGCCAGGCAAGCTCGCATCAGGCGCGGGCAAGCAATACTCTGTCTATTCCCCCTGGTTCAAGTCCTGGGTGAAGTACGTGCACGAGCATCCGCACATCCTCAAGGAACACCCTTCCCCGACTGCCAATCCCTCCTCAGCGCGGACGACCTTCTCCGCCATCTTCGACCCCCCCATCCCACCCGCACCATCCTGCAAAGCACTGAGCGCAGAAGACCGCGAGCGCCTCACCTCCCTCTTCCCCGCCGGCGAACACGAAGCCCTCACCCGTCTAAACACCTTCCTCTCCACCTCCAAAGCCCAGAACTACGCCCGGGCCCGGAATCTCCCCGCCACACCCGGCACCTCAGTCCTCTCCCCCCACTTCAGCGCCGGCACCCTCTCAACTCGCACAGCCGTCCGCCTCGCCCTAGCAACGACAACAAAATCGCTCCCCGCGCTCGAATCCAGCCACCCCGGCCTGCGGACCTGGATCTCCGAGGTTGCCTGGCGGGATTTCTATAAGCATGTCCTCGCGCACTGGCCCTACGTCTGCATGGCCAAGCCCTTCAAGTACGAGTACACGAACATAAACTGGGAGTACAACGACGCGCACTTCGAAGCTTGGGCCGCGGGGAAGACGGGCTACCCGATTGTAGACGCCGCGATGCGACAGTGTAATAGCATGGCCTGGATGCACAACCGCTGCCGCATGATCGTCGCCTCCTTCCTCGCGAAAGACTTACTCCTCGACTGGCGCCTGGGCGAAAAATACTTCATGCTGCACCTCATTGACGGTGATTTCGCTTCCAACAACGGCGGCTGGGGCTTCGCGGCAAGCACGGGCGTGGATCCGCAGCCGTATTTCCGGGTCTTCAATCCGTTGTTGCAGAGCGAGAAGTTCGATGCTGAGGGGGAGTATATTCGGAAGTGGGTGCCTGAGTTGAAGGATGTGGTAGGGAAGGCTATACATGATCCTTATGGACGGGGGGCGGGGAAGATTGCCGAGAAGGCTGGGTATCCGAAGCCGATTGTGGAGCATAAAATGGCTAGGGAGAGGGCGTTGGCGAGGTATAAAGAGGGGATTGGGAGGGAGACGGCGAATGTGGGGGGTGGGGTGCATAATTGATTTGCTCGTTGTTGATCATGGCCGGGTTGCCATTGATGGCGACGAGAACCAAGTGTTTTGAGAGCTAAGGTGCTTCAAGTCGGTGCTGTAAGACATAAAATGCTGTACAAACATGCCTTGCACCGATCTACATCGACTGCTGGGGTATCGGGTTTCCCTTTCTTTCCAAGCGGTGGGCTTCTCGCCCCACTCGCAAGATCCAACACGCTCCTACCGCTGAAACGCAAGAGAAAACTCACGAAACTTGCTCTACATAACCACACACCCCTTCTCCCCATCCCCTTTCCTACCCAATCTTCCAGTCCGTCCCGTAACCCAAGTTCTCACACTCCGCCCAGCCATGCTCTTCCCATCATCCCCATCCACGCCCTCTCCCACCCCGCCCAACCCATCCTTCTTCCTCCGTCGAAACACACTCTTCTTCCGCCCCGTCCCCCTCCCCAAACTCGTCACCGCACTTCTCTGGCCCCCAGAGCCGCTGCGCACATGCCCGCTCGGCGCCGGCGGATGCCAAGCCGTGATCGGATGGCCCACACTTCCCGGCTGTGGCGGAGGTGAGCGATGGGGGATTTGATCCGAGGACTGTGAGGCGGGGAAGAGAGACGCGGAGTGTGAGTGAGCGCCGCGTTGCGATTGGGAGTTGTGTTGGGCTAAGGCAGCGGAGCGGAAAGCTGCGACGTGTGGGGGGAGGGAATGAGGGATTGCGAAGGGGTTGTTATGTTGGTGATTGGGTTGCGCAGGGCGGGCAGGTCCTGGTGGGATGCCGTTGCTGGGTTGTGACGATCCCGGCGGCGGTAGGAGGGAGGTGCTGTAGCGAGTTTGTTGGGGTGGCGGGGAGATGTCCTGCGTTGGTGCGCTGGGGGGACGGATCGTCGAGGCAGGGGAGATTGGCGTTTGCTCGCTGTCTTGGAGGAAGGAGAGCGGACGGACTTGCTGGATTGGTGTCATCAGGCTGCCGCTCGTTGGTGATGTCGGTGTGGGCACATGGCCGTTCACGTCTGCTGCAACAGGACGGACGTTTTCCCAATCGCCTATCAGGCTGGGTGCAGGTCCGGCTCCGGCTAGCGGCACAGCGTTGCTGTAGGCGCGTTGAAGATTCCTTGGTACTGCTGCCGCTTGTGCCCCTGACTGTGACCGTGGAGAAGCAGCCATTGCAGCCGCAAACGCTCTATCGGCGCTGAATGACTCGCCTACAGCTGGTGGCGCAGTCATTGGTACAGCTACAGGTGCATTGCGCTCGGTGCCGTTTGATCGAGTGACGATCGCTGGTCGGAGCTGAGCTTGCAGTGGTGCATCAAGACCAGCCATTGCGCGAAATCGACTCGGCAGAGGCGCATTGGGCTCCTCAGTATACTCTGGCAGCGGCAAAAAGCCGCCGTTGCTGTCCGAGCTAACACGTGCTTGTGTCCGCTCTTCGAGTGTCTGGAAGCGATGTCGTTGCGCATTTGATGCGGCACGCTGTAAAGATACCTGTGATCGTGGTGCACCGTTTTGGAACGGCTCCTCGAACGTCTCACCAGCGAGAGACTCACCAGCTTCGCCATTCTCGGGTAAATCGGGCAGCGACTGCCCAGCATCAGATCGTAGTGACAGCACTGAGCCGGGTCTGCGTGGCTGCTGTGAGCCAGCTGCAGTGGACCGAGAGCCGCCGCGAGAAGAAGCGGATGACAGCGCCGCTCTTCCGAGAGTCACTGGTCGCTGACTCAACCCGCCACCCTTGCTCTGATTGACCGTCCTCCGTCTCACAAGTGCGACCTCGTCTGCTACGTCAAACTCCGCCTCCTCGAGCGTCTGCGGAGGACTTTTGCCCAGCGTGAGCGAGAACGTCTGCCCCGGCTGTCCAGCAAACTGCGGGTCGAAATCAAAGAGAATGATCCTACCACCCTCGATGTCTTGCACAGACTCCTCCTCGAATTGATCCATTTCGACAACGCCACCAGGACTTGTGACTATGAGTCGACCCTGGACTTGTGTTTGGTTGCTCAGCGGGGCTGGTAGACTGGCGTGCGAGTACACCCACTTGACCTCGCTGAACGGGCAGCCGTAGCCCTCGTCAAGCTCATGATCGATGCTGTGCGCTTCTACCACCGTCTCGCCTTCCTCCGCTTTGTGTGGAATGATGTACAGTCTGATCGTGCGATCATTGACGATCATCGCAATTGTATCGCCATGCTCGTCAATCGCCGGACAGGAATGTATTGCCGCTCCCAGACCGCCACAAGTTGACAAAGGTGGCGAGATGACCACAGGGAAGTCAATGTTCCCGTACTGCATGTCTGTTGTATTCAATATGCCAAAGGTATCAGCCACGCCATTCCATGCGTACAGTCGCTCGTTGCAAGTCGTGCGGTTCTCGCGCATGAACACTGCATGGCTGCTGTTGCGGATGTTCTCTGGGTGGAGCAAGTCTGAGCACCAGGCTTCTTTCAATTCATCGTGGGTCGGGACGTCGTGTGGTGACGATGCAAACACCGGCACGTTGATAACGACTGTCGACGAGACGTTGATGCGAGTGGTGGTGCCAAGCAATGTTGAGCCATCGGCCGAGAAGCTAAGCTTGTCCATCTTCTGTGATCGTACAGCTCGTCGATCCGTTGGTAGTGCATTCGAGCTCAGCGAGAACACTTCAACGCCGCCCTCGTAGGCCACCGCTAGTAGACCACCCATCGGCGCTAATGCAATGGTCGAAGTCGGAAAGTCCAGCTTCACCGTTCTTGATCGTCGTAGCCTGTGGTGCGAGAGATCGTAAATGTTGACTGTATGCGAGTCTGCCAGGATTGCTAGAGTATTGCCGTCATCGACGATCTCGACTGCTAGAGGTCGCCTCTTCAGTGCGTAGTCCTGACTTATGCCGACAGGTAAGGCTGCGGTCTGCAGAACGAACAGTCGAGCAGAGTTGTATGCTGCTATCCGACGACCGCCAGACGATAGCGAAAAGCCGAACGCTTCGCCTTGAGGGAAGCCTGCACTGGCGGTTGCAGTATTCGATATGAGCTTGATGATATGTATGCGTGGGCGATTGGGCTCGTCGTCAGCCATGGACTGCCAGCTATACCGCACTCGATCCTTGTTGAACGGTATTTGCGTGGTGTTATAGGGATTGTATGTCGAAGACCGTCGCGAATGCGTACTGGGCGGTGTCCCTTTCATCATAGAGTTCTGCCTAGCATGCGCATTGCCATTCGTGGGCGTTGTCTGTGATGAAGACTGGCGAGCATGGTATGAGGTAGGCGTAGCACGTCCGTTCGTTTGCGGTGAAGCACGTGGACTGCCAGAGCCAGACCATTCCCGCTGCTCATGCTCGGGTGTCGCTCCCTGCCAATGTTGTGGAATAGGCGTGGCAAGGTCGCGCTCTTCTCCAGGGTCGTATGTCTCAAATTCAGTGCTATGCGATCCCACACTCGAGGTACTTCGCTCTTCGTGTCGCCCGTCTAGTGGCCCTGGTCGATCTTGACTCTCCAAGTTGTCAACCACATCCGCCGCTGCTAGCCCTGCCGGCGCAGCAATTGCTGGAGCAGGGGCAGCTTCAGCTGGCGATGGCCTGGACTGTGGACTCGATTGCTCGCTTCCTCGCGGAGAAACCTCACCTCTTCGTTGTTCCAACTGGGTCTCAGTAGAATGCTCTTCAGGCGTGATGACTTCCTCCACGTTATACCGCGACTTCTGCTTGGTACTCCCATTCGTGAAAAGGGAGTCCCTGATTTCCTGGCCGCCAGATGAGCTCTCAACATCTGTTTCCTCACTAACATCGTCCGCCTCCCAATCCCCATCTGGAAGCGCACCAGCCGTCACATCGGTAATGTGATGATTCCCTTCTTTCCAGTCTCCATTCCTTGCCGACTCCACATCTCCGTTTGTCAACTTCATCTTAACAGCAGGAGGACTGGCTTCCCGCATTGGCCAGTCGCTCCTTTCATGCAATCCAGTCCCGTCCATCTCTACAATCTCACTGACGCTCTGCCGCCGCTCGTCCTCCAGTATACGCTCGCGAGTCGAACTCCATCGCTCAAGGATATTGCTTCGCCCACCGCCAGCGCGTACTGCACTGGTATCGCTGCTGAACGTCGACACTGGCATTGTCGCGCCGCGCCTGCAGGGCACTCCAATTAGGGCGCGATCCACAGCGGCTCGGGGGAGTTGAGCCGCGTTGATAGGGTACACGTGGGATGTGCTATGGGCATTGCTGCAATCAATTTGTGTACTGGGCTAGATGAAAGGCATTGGTCGGGTTTGGCTGCACAGAGCAGCGAGGCTATGGTCAAATTCACCCACGCCGCCGTCAGCGGTATCATGTCGTGGCGCATACGGGCTTCAGCTGAGACAGCCTTGGAAGCCGTTCACTGGCTCGCCGTTAGCCTTAACCGAGATCGCCCTGCTAATGACTGCTAATGAAGCTTGGCTGCCGGCTATGGCTTGCCGTCACGTTTACAATACGAAGTGGATGCTGTTCGCTGCATCACACCAGGATGTACGCTTCCAATGCACGTACTGGAAGCATCCGGGAGAAGGCAGAGCGAAGCATTGGAAGAATTGATCTTGATCAGGGCGTGGATGATCTTCATGCCGGGTGTGCTATTTTAGCTCCGTCGTGTTGTGGGGGAGCAAAGCTTCGACAGTGCTCCACCGATCTACGGTATGGCAGTTCTGTGGTTCGAATTAAACCGAGCATACTGGTTCCTCAATGATCCGCTGCTGATGAGACAGAAATTGCAAGGATGCCTCTTTGAATGTAGACTGGCCGTACTCATGTAAAATCCTAGTCATGTCTGCGCTCTTCATAGCAGAATTCCCCCTAAGATCGCCAGAACGCCTCGCTAAACCCATCATTTGCACATCTACCTCAGAACCACGCCAACGTCCACAAAGCGGGGAGCTGCGGCCACCTCTCCTGCCACTCAGCCAGCACCTCCGGCACCCTCTCATCGAACCCCTGTCTCGCCCCTCCCGCTCCCCCATCAAACTCCCCTCCACCCTTGCCCTCCCCACTCAACCACGCCACCCTCTCCTCCCCCGCCACAGCATTCAACGCATCAGCCAGCTCTAAAATCGCCTTCCCTCCCACAAGCGCCTCCTCATGATTATCCTTAATATCCACATTGAAGACATGTACGGGGCGATTCAACGGCGAACCCCGACTCAGCAAGTCATCCACAACAGCATCCCAACACCTCTCCTCACACGTGAAGACAACGTCCACCACACCTCCCTCTGCTCCCTTTGCGCCCTTATCCGTCTCCCACTCCCCCTGCCCCTCGCCCCAAACCCGTTTCCCCACCCTCGGCACCCCAATCCGCCAATCCTGCCACCGCTCCGGCCCCCACTTGACCCCTTTGTTGCGCTCCAACATCGGCAAGATCCCGTTCAGTCTGTACAACCTGGCGTCTTTGCTCAACAGCTCCTCGTACATCGCCGAGTAGGAAGTCGAATTGAAATTATACACATTCGGCTGCGTGATACTTGGTCCTGGTAGGCGGACCAGCGAGCCTGTGCCGAAGGATATCGTCGGGTAGGGGTTCGGGGCTGTGGTCAGCCGGAGGTGGGCTTCCATGCTGCGGTTGTTGTTGCTGGCGCAGACGGTGCAGAACTTGAGTTTGAAGCCGCCTTCTGGTTGGGGTGGAGGCGATTGACCGGGATGTTGGCCGTTCTGGGAAAGATCTTGGGTGGGCTCGGGGTCGGAGGCGCCATCGAGGGCGAGGATGTTCGTGTCCGGTTCATTTGAGGGTGGTGGAGGAGGGGGTGGTGGGGGTTGCGGTCGCCGGCGTGGATCGGCCATGGTGGGTGTGAATTGCTTCGTGAGCACCGTACGTTTCACCGATAGCTCAGCTGTAAATGTTCGTGCTGATGTAACAGTGATATTGTAAGTTATGCGACTTCTTCGTGTATGCTTGATGAATAAGCTTCGGTACCTGCATGCAAACGTCCAAGCGCTTTATCGTACGGAACCTCAGACCAGCGAGCTTCTCCATCTTACAATATGCGATCTCAGTGGCGAAGCCATCAGTAATGGGCTTGATGGAATAGCCGTAAAGCTGCTCGGCATGGTCAGTCGAAGCATGAGGTGGCGTTCAGGCCATCGCGACCTCCCGCCATGAGCCACGATGCCGCGATACCACGCGCGCCTCCATTGCCGGCGCTGAAGTCCTTCCAACGCGCCAGAGATGCAGCAAACAGGATCTTCGGGTATGCTTCTAGGCCACCCAGCCCGCAGGATGAGCGACCTGCGCAGCCACCACCCGAAGGACGACGAGGTTCTGGTCGTTTGGCTCCTCTAGGTGCATCGCAAAACGCCACTGCGACTCACAGGACCGGTCTGGAGATCAAGACCTTATCGATCAACGAGAGTGGCACTCATGCTTTGCTTGGTGGCAAAGACATCTTCAAGACCATCCGAGTCGAGAATGGTGTCTGTGTCGAGGACATTAACCTGCGTGCAGCCATTCGTAGCAACCCGACTCAAGCTTCAGGCAAGCCTCGTCAAATCTACAACATCGACATCGCAGATGTTGCGTGGGCCAAAGGCGACACTGGCGAGTTCGTGGCTGCTGCGACTGAGAGTGGCAAGATCATTATTTACGATCTCGGCCATGCGGGTCTACCAGCAGCTCAACTTCATGAACATTACAGACAGGTTCATCGCATTACCTGCAATCCCCACAAAGGCAGCCTACTCTTATCAGGCAGTCAAGACGGCACCGTGCGACTCTGGGATGTTCGTGACGCTAAGCAGCCTGTTGGCGCCACCAGAACACGCAGTAATGTGCAAAGCAAAAGCAAGTTCGCTGGCACCACTGACGGTGTTAGAGATGTTAAGTGGTCTCCCACCGATGCCATGGACTTTGCATTTGCTACGGATGGTGGTTCGGTACAAGTTTGGGACATGCGCTACTTCAATCGACCAAAGGTAAAGATCATTGCGCACAGCTCAACATGCATGTCAGTTGACTGGCACCCTGATGGCAAGCATCTTGCTAGTGCAGGTCTGGATCACATGATCAAAGTGTGGGACACGGGCGTGAAGTCTGGAAGAAAAGGCAACTGGGAAGTCAAGACCCCATACCCGCTGTCAAACGCTCGATGGCGACCTGCCTGCGAAATTAGATCGTCTGACGACGATGATAATACCACGAGAAGACAATGCACTCAGTTGCTCGCCGCTTACGATCGCTCGCATCCTGAGCTACATATCTGGGATCTTCGAAGACCGGCTCTGCCATTCCGCGAGCTTGCCCCATACACGGAGGCTCCGACTGACTTGCTGTGGCACTCGCAAGACTTGCTGTGGACTGTCGGCCGCGATGGTACATTCGTCCAGAATGACATTCAGCACTCTTCACTCAAGGTAATGGACCGGTATCCAGTCAACGCAAGTGCCATCTCGCCCACCGGTGAGATCGCTTCTTTCAACATACGTCGCAGCCTTGGGCCTGCTCACAGGCATCGCAGAGCATCCTCTAGCCATGTTCCAGACGCCTCGCTACTCAGTCGAAGCTGGGCCGATGATAGCTTGGACGACTCATTCCTGCGAGCCCACCCAGAAGTTGTGAAACAGAAGCAACGGCGACCACACAGCCGACAGTCGTCTGATGTTGGTATTCCAATCTACCCTACTCGCACGAGTGTGATAAGCCTGGATCAAGTCTTCGGTCAGCGTAAAGCCGTACGACCAACGCAGACGGCTTGGCGTGGTCAATTGCCTCCGGCTTACTGTACTGATCCTCTCGTCTTCGAGTACATGGCACAGCAATCATGTCCGAATTGGCAGACAGGATTGCATGAGAGTGAGGATTTGTCCAACGTCGATGTTATCTTTCGTGACCACAGCGCTTTAGCAGAGAATGTAGGACTGTACAGACTGGCCACTCGGTGGGAAGTTCTTGGGTTAGTGACCACAGAACACCTGAAGCGGCGCGCAAAGAAATGTGAGACGATTACGAAACTTCGTACTACCCACGTCGATGGAACTCCGTCTTATATGGCAGGTGAGCTGGCTGGCATGACTGCAGCTTGTCTGACAAGAGACGTTGATGTTACACGCCAAAGCATGCACGCTGCTACCATATCTCACGGTTCGGGTTCAGCTACAGGTCAAGGCGAGCCTGAATCGATCGCGCCTTCCACTGAGGCTAAACCTGTACATGCTTCGACAACGCGTCACGCGACTGCAGCAAGATCTTTCTTGGCTCCATCGCCATGCATAGCAGCCCATGCCCACGTTGAGGTCGAGTACGGAAATCCCTTCGAATTGGGAGCCATGCTTCGCGATCTGCTCATCACCTACACGCAACATCTGCCCGATGCCCAGACGGCTGCTCATCTAATCCTCGCCCTAGCACCATGTCTACCAACTACACGCCCGCTACTACGATCTGCTACATCGGCGGCAGTCGAAGTCTACACTTCCGCCTACTCACGTGGAGGTTACGAGGTTGAGGAGATACCAACTCTACTACAACAAAGCCTCACACATATCATCAACGCAGGTCTGCAGCCCTTGCAGCTCGAGACTATACTGTCCACATATCACGAGCAGCTCATCGCGCATCGCTGCTTCGTCGAAGCCGCAGCGCTGAGGTTAACGTGCTACCCGGCATTCCCGACAGTCTACGAGCAAAGTCTACGAGACAACGAAGTGGCACTTATGTGCGGTCATTGTGGCAGTCCGAAGGATACCGCGCGCTGCGCGAGCTGTGCCTCAAGTCCTGCAGTCTGTCCAGTCTGTCAGTGTCGCGAGAGCGCGTTTACTACAGAGCAAGTGGGACCGAGCTTGTGGTCGCAGTGCCTGCATTGCAATCACGGCGGGCATGCTGCTTGCCTGCGAGCGATACACGAGGGCGAAGGACTTAAAGGCTGTCCCACAACTGGGTGTTTGTGCGGCTGCTCAGGGCTCGCGCAGCGATCTGAACTGGCTCGAGCAGGATCGAGAAAAACAGATGAAGTGCTGAAAGACAGCATGATTGCTACGGAGAGTAGTGCAGTAGCTGCTTTGAGGCGCTGAAGGTCTACCATGTCGGTTGACTGCTTGGCCAAACTCATCGGCGTACCTGCCGAATCGAGCCGCCCCCACCAGGTCTTACAGCCGCGGCTGTCTTCAACCAGTCGCCCCGCGACAGAGCATTGCTGGTGATCATACCGTATACCAACTGCGAAATGGCTGCTCTAGTCGCACCCCGACATGGCGCCTCTAGAAGCGTTCACGCTCGATCGCGCCGCCTTGACCGGTCCGAAGAATAGTGTTTCGTTGGTGACAGGTGGCAGCGCTGGTATCGGCCTGCAGACAGCTCTCCTCCTGCACGACATCTCCGCAGACAACCGTATTATTATCCTCGACCGCCAACCACCACATCCTCAGCAAGCGCCGAAGTCTTTCATCAACTCACCACGAGTCTTGTACCACTCCTGCGACATCACTTCGTGGTCGTCACAACGCGCTGCGTTCGCAGCTGGCGCAAAGAAGTTCGGCCGCATTGACAATGTCTTCGTGAACGCTGGGATCGCGGAGCATGGCGAGCAGTTCTTTGGCGAGGAGCTAGATGGGAGCGGACAGCTAAAAGAGCCAGATAGGAGGACGTACGATGTCGATCTGTACGCTGCGAGTGACACGGTGAAGTTGGCGATCTATTGGCTAAGGAAGAACGACAAGGATGGCAAAGGGAAGAAGGGCGGGAGTATAGTCATGACGGCTAGCTTAGCGGGTTATCTTGCCAGTGCTGGGGCGCCGATGTATAGCGCTGCGAAACATGGTACGTCTCCACTTGCACACCTCTCGATGCCCCCAATCCGTATCTTCAATGTCGGTGCTCACTCGTGGTGACACACCAGGCATCCTCGGTCTCCTCCGCTCTCTCAAGAATGACACCGCTACCCTCTCCATATCCATGTCCATCATAGCCCCCGGCATAACTCTCACAGACATTGTGTCCGGCCGTGATCCCGGCGAGACGCTCAACGCCTGGGCGATCCGCATGCGGAAGCTCGGCGTGCCGATCAACGATCCTGGCGAGATTGCTACAGCGGTGGTATGGCTCATGAGCCTGGGGATGAAGGGTAATGGGAAGGGTTTGCTGGTGCAGGCTGGAAGGTGTGCGGATGTCGAGGAGGGGTTGGCGAAGGGCAGGAAGGAGTGGATGGGAGAGAAGATGTTGGGGTTATTCAGGGGTGGGAGAAACGCGCCACTGTTTCCCAACAAGCTGTGATGGGCTGGGAAAGACTCGGAAGACGGATCTTTGGGTGAACGCACTCGAAGACAGTAGATCGACGGCAGCACTCAATATCATTCGATCGCATATCCTAGCGATAGGTCTGACTACTGAAAGATAGCCGCAAACGCAACAAGCTCCCGGCCTCCTCATTCTTCGCGGACAAGCACTCGTGCATGCCAGCACACGCATCTGCAGCCGCTTCGTTTCGCACGCACTCACATCCCACCAAGCCCCATACCAATTTCGCCACCGAACCCATGCATTCTGTTCCCATCAGCGCCATGACAGCACCCTCCAAACCCCACCGCGGCAGTCATCGCAGCACCCCACACCTCTCTCTCCTCTGCCTCACTCCACTCCCTCATCCGCCTCGGCATCTTCGGTGCCCCCTTGACGCCATTCTCCTTCCCCACCATACTCCCACTCTCGTAAACCTTCGCCCCACGCTTCCCATCGAAGTAACTCACAGGACTGTTCGGGTCTCTCTCAGCATCAGGTCCATGGCCGACGTACTTGATCTCGCGGCCGTCGCTACCGGTCCACATGTAGGGTCTGCGGGGATTATGAGCGCGGATACGCCAGCGGGTGCTGTTTGTTGTCGAATTTGAGGAGGGGAGGATGGTAGAGTTTTGGGGGCTGGAGAGAGGTGGTGAGGTGTCGGTTGAGTGGGGGGAGATGTAGATTGGAGGCGTGATGTTGATGGTTGAGGGGGTGGGGATGTGAGTGTCCGTGAAGACGTTCCAGATACCTGTGTTGGTGGATTGAAGAGGACCAGTGGGGACCACACTGGTTGGGAACTTGGCGAAGGGGCCGCTCTGGTTGGGCGGGGTAGTGTACAAGGTTGCCTGTGCTGGGCTTGGCTGACTGCAAGCTGAAGACGATGACTGAGGCGAGAGCCAGCTTGGTTTGAACTCGCTTGCGGTGGCGCGAAGGGAGCTGAAGCGCTTCTCGGCAGTAGCACCATATTTGTGGGGCCCAGTCGACTGTACAACAGGACCTGCAGTAATGATAGCTGGGTCCATACCGATATGCTGGAGGTTGGACTGATATCCAGTCATTTTGATAGCACGCTCTCCATGGCGCACAACGTGCATGGTACGGGGACCGGCAAGATCTTCTTTCTCAGCCCCCCGAGCCAGGACTTCGGCAATCTGAGCAGAGCTGCGGCCGCGAAGACCCGACAAGTCGCTAGACCAGAGGAACGGCGGCTTCGAAGAGTCATTATAAGCCTGCGAGGTAATTGCGGAAGCGCGATGAGGATTGACGCTGTTGCTAAGCTCGCGGAGCGGTAGGCGTGCGACTACAAAGGGGTCATGTGCATTCGCGGCCGATGCCATCGAGGAAGCCGGATCGATTCGTGGAAGGTTCTGACTGAGTTTTCGCGCTGCTTGGAAGTCTCTCTTAACTGGATTTGCTGCGGTACTGATTCTGGCCGCCACATCTGCAACAAGCTCATCTTGGAGCCTGAACAAGTTGGCGCCGACGAGCTTCTTCGCTATTGGTCCAAGTAGATCATTTCGTGAGACACGACGAGTGAGCACCGTGTTTTGTACAATAGGCATTGGTGAAGGTAGGACGGTGAGTCCTTGTACAGCAGCTCTGGCCTCCGCGGTATCAGGAAGGACGTGTTGCTTCTCAATTGCGGCGATGACAGTGTCGTCTATGGAAGATACCGGGGTGCGTGTAGGGCGATAGCGCGGCTTGAGTGCCTTTGGCGATGAGGTGACCACTTCACTATTGCCGAAGGACAACACTGTACTGGCGACTGAGCCAGGATGTGTGGCGGCGTTACTCGCAGGCACATTCGTGTTGATCTTGAGCTTCGCGGGCTGCACTCGAGAGGGACTTGGCTTCGGCGCAGTGGATGCGACGATGCCAATCTGACGACGCTGTGTGGCCTTTGTGGGCGACATGTACGACAATATCTTGTTGCGCTGCACCTTGGTCCACTGGGGCGATGGATTTGCCATCGGAGGTTGAGTCTCGGTTGTAGCCGTGGTAGATGGAGCAGCAATCAGAGCAACATCGGTTTGAGGACCGCCGAGCCATCCCTGCGGCAAGGAGGTCCGCTTCAGTCTCTGTGAGGCTCTCTTCTCGGTCTCGAAGCTTGGTGCCTTTGCTTTGACGGATCCGGTGGCGGGTCCAGTCAAGTTGGTAAGATCGGCCGCAGTGTCTTTGCGAAGTGTCTCGTCGGCACGTCTGACCGTTGCTTGTGTCGGCTGGGCGAAGCGTGGACTCGATGTACCAGGCTTGCCGGCAGGCGAAGTACCTTTTGTATCCGCTGTGGACTTGGCAGGCGAGGTCAGCACATGTGTCTTGACAGATCCCTTATTGACCGTCAGGATGACGCCCTTAGAGACCGAAGCAGCGGCAATGGCATAAGAGCGTTTGCGTGTGGTCTTATGGATCGCCTCATGCAGAGAAGACTCAGCTACTTTGGGACCGCCAAGTGGCGGAAACTCCTTTGACATTGGAGATGGCGACTGCTTTGCCGGCTCTGGGATCTTCGTTGGCGGTGCCATCTTCTTGGTATGGATGTGGACCATGTCGTCGGAGTGGTTGTCGGATGTGACAGGCCCATTGTCTGCACCATAGACCTGTGTACTCTCTGTCGTAATGCTCCCGCTCACGGCACCAGTCGCCGGACTGTTATTTCTCAGTGGTGTACTGCTGGCAGCTCTCATGGACTGTACAGCTGCCTTCAGCTCGTCGATCTCGTCCTCGATATTCGAAAGGCTGTCAGCGGAGCCGGAGAAGTTGCGAAGCACTCGATCGTCGTGATTGACGCAAGAGGACGAAAAGTGCTCCAGCATTGAGTTGCTGCGAAGCGCGTCAGTATGGGGGAAGACGAACTATCAAGCCTTGGTAAACTTACCTGACAGGCAGCGTGGCAGTCTCATCGGTGCCACGAATCCCAGAGGGACGACGTCGGAGAGTTGATGGAGGTGCGGTAGATGCTCCGCCCAGCCATCCCGAGAGGGTGCGGAATGGCATCGCCTTGCTGCTCAGTTCAAAGGACGACGACTGAGCGCAACGATCCAGAGTTTCGACTCGTGGCCCTTGTTGACGACCAGGATGAGCTTCCGAGATTCGATGATAGTGATGTCTATCGTTGCGTTGCGGTAGTGAACTATGAAGATGACCAATGCGATCCACTCTAATACGCCGAAGAGGATGAACATGCAGTGGAAATGGTGTGTGTAAGATGGAATAGAGACACGAGAGTATCTAACAAAACATGGCTTAATCGTGCTGAAGCAGGGACGCCCATCTGTTCGAAGTCGCAGGTGTCATCGATGCAAGAAGTGCTTACCTTTAGCATCCCTTCGTAGCTGCCATCACTGCGACTAGTGGAATTCGCATGACAGATAGGGTAGCCATTCATTTAGCATGCTGTCAATGCCGCAACCCGGTGAAAGCAGGACTCTAACTTCACAGGATTGTAGCGCCCGTATCTGTGCCCCAGCCCAGTAAGCTCAACAGCCGAAGACTAATCAGAAAACGCATGTTGCTCTTGGCTGCTGTGATCCAACGCGGATGCTGTGAAGCGCCCAGCGTCAGACCACGCCTTTCCTCCAGCTCTCATAGAAGTCGCCTTACCTGCGGCAAAGGACGGAAAGAGGAGGCCGTATGTAGCCTTATATCGCTCAACACCACGACAGATCTCATTCCGGGACAGACACACATCTCACCAAATTCGAAGAACGGCTTTTGGCAAGGCCAAGATCATAGTTTGATGTTGCGGGTTTGTTCTGGCTAGTGCTGTGTAGTGGTAGCTATCGCGCGACTGCCGCATGTCTCTCGCAGCTCCTTGAGCGCACGACTTCGGTGGCTCAGCAGTGCGCAGGGTTCGTGCTCGCGCCAGATATTTGCCTGTACACCCAATCAGCCTCAAACTTCGAGCATCCATATACTCCTCTCCTTCAACTCACCTGCCCAATGCCCCTTCCACATCCTCAACCCCAGTCCATCTATCGGCTTGCACTCCACACCCCCTTCAGGAACCCCTCCTTTTGCGCCAACCGGTTCACGCAATCATCGCTCTCGCCCATAGCCCTAACGAACCCGCAAAGCGCATAGGTCTGGTTCTCTCCGGTGTAGCGGCCGTTCTCGTCGACTTTGCCGACAGAAAGCTGGACAGAAGCGTGATCTTTCGAGGTGATGATGCGGTTTGTCGCGCTGCACTTGCGGGGGACGTAGCTGGAAGGGATGTGTTAGAGGGGGTTGGAGGGATGGGGGAGGGCGGAGGAGCGGCTGAGGGGATCGTACAGGTCGACGAGCTCGCCGCGTTCGTTCTCCATGGTTGCGATGTGTTGTGGGTAATTGGGTGAGTAGGTGTGGGTGACTTCGAGTGCGCTGTGGGAGTTACGGCTTCTTGATCAATGTCATCGGCATGTGCGCTTCGAAAACCGTGGTGCGGGCGAAGAAGCGCGGGACTTAGCCGCACTTTTAGTCTTGGCAAGTATCAGGTCACGTGAACATGTTGCTGAAGACGTAGTTACTGCAATCTGTCAGAGTTGAGCGAGACTGAGTGATCGCACATGGCTAGCAGAGAGCTCCTGCTTGACAAATTTCTTGTCTAGCTTTCGGTAGATGCAGATCACCCTATACAAATTCCATCGCCATGATCCAGATTCACCACCTGCCATTACATGCTCACATCATCATCGCAGCCACCAAGAACCCCACCACCGCGATCGCACTTCCTGCCTTCACAGAAGTTGCATCACTCGTCCCACCAGTGGTACCAGCATTCTGTATGCCCTGACTGAAGCTCGTCGAGCCACCGGCCGTGCTCCCTCCGTTGCTCTGGCCTGCATTGCCAGCGGAGGGATTGCTCTCCGCATTGCCAGAAGTATCACCGGCTTGCGTAGAACCACTATTGCCTGCATTTCCACCGCCTGACACACCAGGAATAGTCTCGGCAGTAGGCACAGCCGTGGGTGTACTGGCGGTAGCAGATGTCTTGGCCGTGCCCGATGCGCTCGCTGAGGAGCAGCCAGTCGGGCAGTAAGACGGATTGTCGCCTGTCGCGTAGAACGAAGACAGTATCGTGTTGTTATTACCAATTGCGATGGTGTCGTTGGTGCCGAAAGTAGTTTGATAGTAGTACGCCGCATCGCCAAAGTCCTTGTTGAAGCCGCTCGGCGGGTTGTAGCACTCGACCGTCACATCTGTGACCGAAGCGTAATAGTAGCCGTTGGTCATATACTGGCTGTCCCAATTTACCAAACCGCCTGCCCACTCGATGGTGCCTTCGCCGTTGGACTGTAGACCAGCTGGCCATAGCGACATCTGAATACGAGAGGGCGATTGCGGGAAGTGGTATGAGCCGGTCGTGGCATTCCAGGTCTCGCTCTTGAGCTGTGTGCGCATCTCGTTGCCATCAATCAGCCAGGTGATCGAGTCTGGCTTCCAGTCGATCGTGTAGGTGTGAGAGTTCTGACGGGTGTCGGAAACTGTCAGGTTCTTTGTGTTGGTGTCTGCAAGTTGTCAGCTTTTGAGTCGCTTCAGATGGGACTTCGACAAAACTCACAGTCAGTAATGCCCTGGAAGTAGTAATTGCTCTGCGCTGTCGTCAAATCCGTCCCCACAAACTCGAAATCAATCTCGTCCTTGACATCGCTCATCATGATAAACGCCGTCACCACACCCGCGCCCTGACTTGTCGTGATCGTCGCACTGATCTTGCCATACCACACATAATGCGTGCTACTCAGTAACGTCCCCACCGTACTCGGCGCCATAGTCAAGAGCACAGCCTGATCGTTGTACACCGCCGGCGTCCCCGAGCTGACCCAGTTCCCCTTGCTTGCATCCCCAAGATACTGCGTATTTGGTATGATCCCATCCAGACTGTCCATCTTGAAGTCCGCGCTCTTGCACACCGGCGCCGCGACACATGATGCTAGATCGAAGCTGTTCTGCGGGTCGCAGCCACCCAGGCAGTAGGCGCCTACACCACATTGGCCGTACTGACTGCAGCAAGGAGAGTCTGAGGGACATTGAGTGCCTCCGCCGCATTTGGGCGCGGCGGCGAGGGCGGTGACTGAGAAGGTTGCTGCAAGCGCGGCGGCGACGCTGAAGGTGTGCTTCATTGTGCCGCTGTGTGTTGGTGAAGGTGTTGAGCGGCGAAGCTCGAGAGTGGCTTGCAAGCTGTGAGGGTCGGAGATGTGCGGCGCAAAGTTGGGCGTCCCCTTGGATTTGGGGGCGTTTGCAGTGGTCGAAACTGAGTATATCGGCTGTGACTGGGTGGGTGATAAGTCGTATGCGGTGTATGTCGACTGTCCAAGCGAGTGTGTGTGGTGGGGTAGTCGTGCAGCGAATGTGAGGGTTTGATGTCAGGATTACAAGGCTATGTTATTGGCAATGTGATGAAGTCTGGAGACGGAAGCAGGGGTGTGGCGAAGGGTCCTCTTGTGCGCTAAGGCGGGTACACGTAATGGGTAACTTACATCTATTCATGGCATGGCCTCGTAACCATCAATGCATTGAAGCTGCACGTTGTACATGTTGCCAAATGATGTCCATACATATTCGAGAGAGAGTGCATATCCGGCATGAGCAATGTCAGGGTGCAGGAGCGATCGATGGCACAAGACTGTTGGTCGGAGCGTACCTCAAGTATCATGTTGTTGTCATGTGCATACTTTGCTACAGTACCAGCACTTCCTTTGAGTCTTCCACCTAGTAATAAGCATGCTTCCCATTCTGCTCTGCTATCCTGCACCTCTCGTACAACATCTTCTGTCCCCACCCAGCAAGTACCTTTTACAACCCACATCTACCTGCAGGTGTATCCGCCATCGATCAACAGATCAGCACCAGTAGTGTACGTGCTAGCATCGCTAGCAAAGTACACATACGCCGCCTTCAACTCCTTCGCATCGCCATCACGCCCCATGGGAATCATAGAGTGCCACAGCTGCTGCACGTCCTTGGCCACGAAGTCCGACAGTCCAGTGTCGATGTAGCCAGGCGAGATGGAGTTGACACGAGCAAAGTCACGCCACTCGTTCGCGAGCGAGCGGGTAAGGTGAATGCAACCAGCCTTGGCGACGTTGTAAGACGTCTGCTCTTGAGGGAAGTTGGCAATGTGGCCAGACATGGATGAGGTGATGACGAGGGATCCAGTACCACGCTCCTTGAAATGGTGGCCAACAGCCTTAGCGCAGTGGAAAGTACCCGTCAAATCGACATTAATGACATGGTTCCAAGCCTCGACGGTCCCGTCCAGAATACCAGAGTCGGCAGTGGCACCAGCATTGGCGATGAAAGCGTCAATCTTGCCGAAGTCGGCAACAACGTCCTTGACGAGCTGCTCGACGGACTCGTACTTGTCGACCTGGCACTTGTACGCCTTGGCCTTGATGCCGTATTTCTCGCTCAGCTCTTTGGCGTTCTTCTCGCCGCCCTGGGGACGCGAGGCATAGGTGATAGCTACATCTGCTCCCATCTCGGCGCAGCCACGGGCAGCTTCGATACCCATACCCCTTGGTCCGGAGGCACCGGTGACGACGACGACTTTGCCCTTCATGGACAGGAGGTCCTTGAGGGAGTCGGCTTTCGGAATGGAGATAGGCATGATTGCGGTTGCTTGGGGTGGAGTGTTTGGTCGAAGGTGATGGATTCGATGGTGTTTAGCTAATGCAATGAAGCAGTGAGGGCAGTGTGAAGAGAATGAAAAGGAAGGTTGGGCCGAGAGAGACGCGTGCCCCTCATACAAGTAGGAGCAATCGAAGGCAGCTAAAAAAGCGAGCAGCATCATGGCCCCACCGATCCCTGTGCTGCCGGTCATTACTTCATGCTGACTTAGCCATGACCGTTTCTGGCAACTGGTAGCACATGCACGCGGATGACAAGGCGAAACAGTATTGCTCTGTCATACCTATGATCATGCGATACATCTTTCGCATTCGCCAGAGTTGATGTCGCTGTGAATGGGTGATGTTTTCGATGTTCTCGACTCTTTGCCCCTCCATGTCATCAATTGCGGGGCAGACATGGTAACGATTATATGCAAGCTGATTGAGGATGCAGGCCGCGGCACTCTACATCCACTGATACGGCTTCGCGAACCCGACAGCATCCTAGCTCACTCGACAAATCGATACAAGTGCATTGACAGCGGTGCTACTGCGCATGATTGCGCTTGAGGTCGTTCCGGGCTCGACTTCTTTGACACGAACGGGACCCTGTACCCGAAAAGGCCCGAATGCCATTGGGA